>CM035837.1:219245319-219845319 GCA_020510985.1 Pholidichthys leucotaenia
TCGAGCGTCTAAGTTGTTGAGCCGGCGTGCTAGCACGCTGTCCGCTGGGTCAGTCTGACGGAGACGTACTGACATGTTTGTTGGACCCAGGGGACAAAAGACAGACTCGAGGAGGTAAAGTTAACCTTTTATTTCTCAGTGCGTGATGTGTGCGTGTGTGAGAGTGTAGTGTGTGAAGGTGTAGCGTGTAGTGCAGTGCAGGACTCGAGCTGGAGCTGAGCAGGACTGAGCTTCACCTGGCAACCCTATGAACACAGAGCAGAGAGATTAGCGCCGCACCGGCTAAGGGAAATATGACAGGATACTGCTGCTTACTTTGCAGGTAGCGGTATGGGACTTCTGCTTGCCTGACTGGCAGCTGCCAGGGAGTGAGTGTCCAGCTTGGAGCCGTGAGGCAGGGAGGCGACTCTGGCGCCGGGAAGATGTAGAGCTTCCATCGGGGAGAGGAGGTCCGCCGCCTGGGGGGTCCACCTGTGCACAGGGGAGAGAATCTTGACAAGGTAGGACAGAAGAGCGCTTACGTGCGTTGCTGCGTTGCGCCTTCGTGGCAGTAGTCTCAGAACGAGGACGGGTGATGAGTCTCCTTGAGTTTGGCAGACGTCTCTGTGCTGAGCTACAGGCCAGACTGGCTTTTAAGGGCTGCTGGTGATTACTCAGAGGTGTGTGCGCAGCTGGAGCAGGTGTAGGCCCTACGGGCGCCATGACACTTACAGACAGCCAGTATGGTTTTAGAGCAGATAAATCTACATCTTTGGCACTGATCGAACTTATAGAAGAAATTACTAGTTGTATAGATAAAAAAAGTTTGCTGTAGGAGTATTTATAGATTTAAAGAAAGCTTTTGACACCGTTGACCACAGAATACTACTAAGGAAACTGGAAAGGTATGGGATAAGAGGGGTCGGACTGAGTTGGGCGGAAAGTTATTTAAGTAACAGACAACAATTTGTACAAATTGGTGAGCACAAATCACCCTTCATGGACATCACTTGTGGTGTGCCCCAGGGGTCAGTTTTGGGACCCAAACTCTTTATTTTGTATATAAATGACATATGCCAAGTATCAAAAATTCTGAAATTTATTTTGTTTGCAGATAACACAAATATCCTTTGCACTGGTGAGAATTTGCAGCAGGTTTTAGAGGTGGTCACAACTGAAATGAAAAAGTTAACGCAGTGGTTCAACAAAAATATATTATCTCTAAATCTAAAACCCCCCAAAGATTATGTTGTTTGGACATTATAAAATAAATCATGAAATAATGGTAACGATAGATGATACCAGAATAGAAACAGTACAGGAAAATAAGTTTCTGGGGGTGACGCTAGACAATAAAATCTGCTGGAAACCTCACATCAGTCACATCCGGCCCAAGTTGGCAAAATGTATAGGCATTCTGGGGAAGACAAGACACATCTTGGACTATAAATCATTGGTCTTACTGTACAATTCACTGTTTCTACCTTATCTTAACTACTGTGTAGAAGTCTGGGGAAACACCTACAAGACCAACCTACAGTCAATATGCACATTACAAAAAAGAGCTATAAGGATAATAAATAATGTAGGATATAGAGACCATACCAACTTGTTGTTTTTAAAGTCACATGTCATAAAATTCATTGATTTATTTAAATTTAAGACAGCACAAGTAATGTACAGGGCAATTAATAATCAACTCCCAACTAATATACAAAAAATATTAAAAAAAGAGACAATGATCATAATTTGAGAGGAGACTTAAAGTTAGATACGAACAACCAAGAAAAGTCTGTGCATATATGTCTGTGGGGTGGATTTGTGGAACAGTCTGGAGCCGGAACTGAAACTATGTACAAACAGAAATCAATTCAAAAAGAAGTATACACATTATTTGCTGAAAGGATATATGTTAGAAGGGTAGTATTTATATGTACGATTCACTATGCTCACTCTGGGACACTATGGGACACTATGGAATGGTGGGTGGGACAGCACTGTGTATATCTGTGTTGTTTGAGGCTGGTTTTGATGTATGGACATCAATGTATGTTAGGATGGATGGGTGTTAATGTTGATATGTACAAAATACAGTTAATTGTTTACTTGGGGTCTTAAATGTGGTAATTTGTATATAATTCACATGGGTGTGTTTATGGAAAAGAGGAGATGGAATTAATAAGTGTTCACTTCTTCCTTCTCCCTTTCGAACAATGTATACTGTTACTTTATTGCATTTGTCACTTGTTTTGTTTTTGTTATACTTTTTTGTTCAAAATAAAGTATCTATCTATCTATCTATCTATCTATCTATCTATCTATCTATCTATCTATCTATCTATCATTTATGTGATTTTATTTTGAAAAACGTTTATTTTGAAAAGAGGAAGTGTTATCCTCGTTATCCAACTTTTATTTTCCTGTTTCATGATCACGTTGGGTGATCTTGACCTTTTTATTTGTTAAAAGCGATATTAGTCCCGCCTTCCGAGCAGAGTGCTGAGTCACATACCCGTTTTTCAGTCTTTTGCACTCTGAGAACAAACAAGAGAGGCTGTAGATGGTCGGTGTAAAAGCCTGTGGGTCGTCTTGGTGAGTTTAATATAGAAAAGTGCTATAAATAAATCTAAACACTGTGGTTTAGATTTATAAACCACAGTGCTACCCCCCAATACCATAATTTTGTAGTTTCTTTAATAATAAATTATGATCCACTGGATCAAAAGCTTTTTTAAGATCCAGGAATACCCCAACTGAATACTTTTTATTTTCAACGGCTGTTGATATTTTTTTTAATAAATTCCATTAGAGCAATTGCAGTTGTCCTCTTGTGTGTGAACTCATATTGCTGCTCACAAAATAAATTATTCTTCATTATGAAGTTGTCAATTCTCTCACAGAATATTTTTTCAAGTATCTTGGATAATTGTGGCAATAGTGAAATAGGTCTATAGTTTGAAAATTCCCCTCTGTCACCCGTCTTGTATATCGGAATTACTTTAGCTATTTTCATTGCATTGGGAAATATACCTGTTTGGAGAGACAGGTTACAAATATACACTACCGTTCAAAAGTTTGGGGTCACCCAGACAATTATTTTGTGTTTTCCATGAAAAGTCACACTTATTTACCCCCATGAGTTGTAAAATGAATAGAAAATATAGTCAAGACATTGACAAGGTTAGAAATAATGATCTGTATTTGAAATAATTTTTTCCAGATACTCAACCTGCTCAAAGGAAGGTCAGTTTTATAGCTTGTCTAACCAGCTAAACTGTTTTCAGCTGTGATAACATGATTGTACAAGGGTTTTCTAATCATCCATTAGCCTTCTGACGCAATGAGCAAACACATTGTACCATTAGAACACTGGAGTGATAGTTGCTGGAAATGGGCCTCTATACACCTATGTAGATATTGCACCAAAAACCAGACATTTGCAGCTAGAATAGTCATTTACCACATTAGCAATGTATATTAGATATTAGAGTGTATTTCTGATTAGTTTAAAGTTATCTTCATTGAAAAAAACAGTGCTTTTCTTTCAAAAATAAGAAAACTTCTAAGTGACCCCAAACTTTTGAACAGTAGTGTATGTCAGTGGTTTCACAAAGCATTCAATAAGAGTTTTGACTAGGAGCATGTCAATACCATCACAATCCATAGATGTTTTACTTTTAAACGATTTAACAATTTCAAAGACCTCTCTCTCGTCTGTGTTCTTTATGAAAATGGAGTCTTTTATAAGATAAGCCTTTATTAGTCCCACAACGGGGAAATTCCAGGATTGCAACAGCACAGGGATAGCAACACTCAGAGCAACAATCAGAAGGCAAGAAAAAAACAAGCAAGCAAGAGCAGCTAATATACATATGTACATATTACTATAAAATATATACTGTATATATACACACACACACAGAGACACACAGTGCAGAGCATTGTAGCTGGATGGAATAAATATATGAATATATGAACACACAGTGCAGAGCATTGTAGCTAGATGGAATAAATATGTAAATATATAAACACCCACAGTACGGAGCATTGCAGCTAGGTGGAATAAATATGCAAGTATATAAACACACACAGTGCGGAGCAATGTAGCTAGATGGAATAATATGTAGATATATAAAAACACAGTGCGGAGCATTGTAGCTAGATGGAATAAATATATAGATATATAAATATAAACACACCCAGTGCTGAGCATTGTAGCTAGATGGAATAAATATATAGATATATAAATATAAACACACCCAGTGCAGAGCATTGTAGCTAGATGGAATAAATATGTAAATATATAAACACACACAGTGCAGAGCATTGTTGCTAGGTGGGATGAAACAGCATAACCGTCTATTTAGTTATCCTACATGGTATGATTATGTGCCCATACATATTCTCACCCTCCATAGCGACCGGTATGTTCCTAGTTGTATGCCGGAGAGGACCATTGTGTAAGTCTATTGCATCTTTTGCATTCAAAAAAACTATTAGTTTGTTAGTTTGTTATAGCAGTGTTTTTGCTTACTGTATCACCCGTAGGTTCCGTAATGGGTATTTCTCGAGCCAAATTAGAACCAATGTTAACAAAAAAGTTATTAAATTCATCTGCAGGTGAGACTGCATTCACACTCTGAGTCGTTTTATTATTATTATTTTTTTTTGAAAGATTGGTTGGGTAGCTTGTATTTCTGTTTTTATTTCCAAGAATATTGTTAAGTATTGTCCATGTATTTTTAATACTGTCTCTATTTTTCTACAGTTCTTTACTGTAATAGTCTCTTTTACTACGTCTTATTATATATGTTAACTTATTTGTGTAAGTTTTATACCGCTGCTCTGCTTCTTTTGTCCCTTTCTTTAGGAAAGCTTTATATCATAATTTTTTCTTTTTACATGCCTTTTGTAATCCTTTGGTTAACCATGGCTTGTCGACAAATTTATGTTTAAGCTTTTTCTTTACTAATGGACAATTTTTTTCATAAAGAGTGGTTACAATATTCATAAATGTGTCATAGGCTTCATTTACATCTGATACATAGACTTTTGTCCAGTCTTGCTTCAGCAAGTCTTCTTTAAAAGAACTGATTGCATTTTGTGATTTGTATCTGAAAGATTTTAAATTTTTTTCTGTATTGGCCCCCGTGTGGCCATGGATAAGTGCAAAGACTGGCAAATGGTCACTTATTTCACTAATCAATAATCCACTTTCTATTTTCTTATCAATAATATTAACAAACAGGTTATCAATAAGTAGCAGTGTGAACTGTGATTGTACTGGGATGTGTTATTGTGGGATATAGACTCATACTGTACATAGAATTGGGGCTGCACGGTGGCGCAGTGGTTAGCACTGCAGCAGCACAGTTTACCCTTGGCCGGGGGATTGTGGGGATCGTGGGATCGTGGGTTCGATCCCAGCCCCCGACCAACAGTGATCTGTGTGGAGTTTGCATGTTCTCCCCGTGTCTGCGTGGGTTTACTCCGGGATTTCTCCGGTTTCCTCCCACATGCCAAAAACATGCATGTTAGGTTAATTGGCTGTTCTAAATTGTCCCTAGATATCTGTTTCCTATAGGCCCTTAGAATAGAGGGTTAGTATTAATGAAAGCGCTTTGAGTGGTCTTTGTGACTAGAAAAGCGCTATATAAGTGCAGGTTAGTTAGTTAGTTAGTTAGAATTCATGAACTCTATAATTACATTTTGTTGAAATGGATTTAGTAAATCAATATTGAAATCTCCACAAATTACAACCATTTTCTTACTAGTAATATTATTGTACAGCTCGACTAATTTATCTCTGAATGTCTCAATGCAAGTTCCCAGCATTCTATATATACAACTTATAATTAGATTTTTTGTTTTATCTTGGTCAATCTCAACAGTAACACATTCCAGAATCCCTGGTAGTGCAAAGGACATTCCATTTACAAGCTTACACCTATACAGGTCATCAATATACAGAGCAACACCACCACCCTTTTTTTGAGATCTGTTAATATGAAACATCTGATGTCCCTCTGTTGCCATCAGAGGAGCCTGCTCTTCATTAAGCCAAGTTTCAGAGACTGCGATAGCTGTAAATTTTCTGTCTCGCTGTTTTAAATAATCCTGATTCTGTGGAAAGTTTTTGTTAAGACTTCTGCTGTTGAAGTGTATTATTGATAGTTTACCATCTAACTGCTCTTGACTTTTGAATTTCTTATCAGTGTAATATTCACAATGATTATGAATATTATTGAAAAAGTGGTTATCGGGATCAATATCATTCTCCATCTCTTGTAGTTTATGTTCAGCATAATGGCATATTTTCAGAGTTTGAATTTCCTCTCTCTGTGTCAAATGACTTCCTCCAACTGGGGATAATTGATGTATACTCAAGTCAGTTATAAGTTTTTTTTTGTTTGTTTGTTTGTTTAGTTTAGTTTTTTAAAGTATATTGACATGGTATGTCACAGAAGAACTATTCTTGCCGTGTGTGTGGATATGAATTATAGTCTCTTAATTTTCTTAATCAGTGTTCATCTATATTTATTTAAATCAGTAAGATCTCTGATTATTATGGTCTTCGCTTCCTCAGGTGTTCCATTTAGGTTGATCCAAACTCTACAATTTCTTGTCCATATTGCCTGTATCTTATTTTGTCTTTTCAGCATCTGTTCTTTCTGTGCTATTTCAGCATTATTTTTTGTTAAATGTTCCTTTAGGTAAACTTCTGTTCCCCCTAGCTTTCTGGCCTGCCTCAGTATGTCATTCTTTACCCATCTGTTCACAAAGCGCATCACAATTGATTTCTTTGTTTTATTATCTTTTCTGGGTAAAGTATGACAGGCTGAAATTGCATTTACTTCAACCTTTATGTTTCTGCTTTCAAGGAATTGAAGCACCTGGTTTTCCATGGAGACTAATTCACTCAGGGTAGCCTCCTCACCTCTCATTCCTGCTGTAACATTGGCATATGATTGATATTTAATGTCTAGTCCACTTATAATTAGATCATCCATACTAGAATATTGTTCAAAATCCTCGACGCGCCGCTCCAAGTCTGCATTTTTTTTGTCTTTTTCCTTAATTGTTAATTTTAATTCTCGGACTTCTTCCATTAGCCCTAATAGTTTAAACTGTTGACTATCCACTTTGATCAGCTCTTCTGACAAGAAGTTCAGAGATGTTTTTTATCTCTTCCATTTCCTCCTTCTTTGGTGGCATTTTTACTGATCTGTTGATAGTAAAACAATTCCTGCTGATGTTGCTGGTATCCGATCTGACTGACCGACCTTGAATTCAGCTGGGTCCTCAGCTTGCCCCCTCCGCTGCTAGTCCTGCTGCTTACCGCCGCTGCAATTGAGCTTCTGTTCAGCCGGGGTGCCAGCAGCTCCTCCACCAAGCCCCGCCACCCACCGCCGCTGTGGTTGAGCTCCAATACTGCTCCTGTCCAGCTGGGGTCCCAGTAGTTCCTCCGCTGAGCCCCGCCACCTACCGCCGTCTTCCTCAGTAGTTCCTCCACCGAGCCCCACCGCTGTAACTGGGCTCCAATTCCGGCTCTTATCCAGCTGGGGCCCCGGCTGCTCCTCCGCTGTACTTGAACTCCGATCCGGCTCCCATCCAACTGTTGCTACGGTTAGTTCCTCCGGCGAGCCCCAATCACAAGATTCTAAGAATATGCGCGAGAGGCTCAGCCGTCATCTACTGGGCCGATGCCGGGTCAGTGAGCCTGAAGGCCCAATAAAAGTCCTCAGACTCAGAATGTGGACTTCTACGTGGTTCTTTATTCTCCAGCACTCAGCACGGACCATCAATGGCAGGTCTACACAGAACTACATCAGCTATTATTCCATGAGGAACAGAACAGGAGCCAAACCACCGACACCGACCAGCTAAATGTTCTCACCGATCATGATCATGTTTATGCTTGCAATGTCTGGTATTTATTTATTTAGTGAATGCAAAGTCCTTAAGCCAAGCAGTTGCCTCCTGGTTTGCTGTATGGAGGGTGTGTAATCCTCCTTCCAGTCTTTGGAGCGGGCAAGCCTCTATGACGTGTTCCATTGTTTGCTCCTCTCCACATGCGCACAGTGGGCTAGGGCTACTGCCCCATCTGTGAAGGCTGATGTCTAGTCCTGAAGCGATTGTGTGTAGACCACTGTCTCCTTGGGAGGTTGGTGCCCGGGACTTGTTGGTTGGGGTTTGCCACCAGGTGTTTGTTTGGGACCTCCTTGGTCTCCCAATCCACTTGCCAAGCTGTCTGGATGGTAAAGTCAGCTGGGGGAGGGTTTTTCCAAATCGGCTGTCTGGATGAAAGCCGGGCAGTGGGTGGGGTGTAGATATCTGCATAGATTGGCAAGTGAGGAGAATCTAACTTTTTGAAGCATCCTTTGAGTTAATGCTGCTTGCCGGATGTGTGGAGGGGCTATGTTTGACAGTACAGGGAGCCAGGGGAGTGGTGTTGAGCGGATTGTTTCAGTTATAGTTCTCATGGTTGTATTGAGCTGGGTGTCTACGTGGTGTGTGTAAGATGACCTGGAACAGACAGGGGCACAATATTCTGCTACAGAGTATGAAAGGTCCAATGCTGAGGTGCGCAGGGTGGAGACTGCCGCCCCCCATTTTGCACCATCGAGCTTGCAGAGCAGGTTGTTTTGTACCTTCACCTTAGCAGCCATCCCCTTTAGATGTTCCTTGAAGGATAGGGTCCTATCAAGGGTCACTCCAAGGTAGGTTGGATTCGGGGCATGCTTAAGCTTGAGTCCGCTCAGGTGGATGTTTAGTTCTCTGGCAGCGTTTACATTGTGGAGATGGAATACACTGGAGACAGTTTTTGCTGGGCTTGGTTTTAGGCGCCAGATTTTGCAGAACTGGTCCAGTTTGGCAAGATCTTTCATGAGCACCAGTTCCAGTGGCTCAAAGTCTGGTGTTTGGAGTGCCAAACAGATGTTGTCTGCATAGATGTATTTGTGGGATTTTGTAGTAGGCAGGTTGTTTATGTAGAGGTTGAATAGAGTTGGAGCTAGAACTGAGCCTTGTGGGAGTCCGTTTTTCTGCGTTCTCCAGTGCGTTTTTCTGCACTTGTGTTCTGACCGAGGTGGACTCTGAACCTTCGGTTGGTCAGCAGGGTTTTTATAATTGCTGTTGCCCAAGCAGGGATCGCCTTTATAAGTTTCAGGAGGAGGCCTTTGTGCCAGACCATATCACAGGCGGCCGTAAGATTGAGAAACACAGCCCCTGCCTTCAGTCTGCTCTCGAAGCCATTTTCGATGAAGGTGGTTAGGGCCAATACTTGTTCTCCTGTACTGTGGTCCTTGTGGAAACCTGCTTGATCCACACTTAGAATTTCCTCTGTTCCTGGGGAAATACGTTGCAGTATTAGACTCTCCATGATTTTGTAAGGAACGCTGAGTAGGGAGATTGGGCGGTAGCTTGCTGGTAGCTTGTGGTCTTTGCCAGGTTTTGGGATGGCAATGACCTTTGCTGTCCGCCATTTCTTTGGGATCGAGTTTGTTTGTGTGATCCTTGTGTAGAATTGTGTCAACCAGGTTAGGGCTCGGGGTCCAAGATTTTTCATGAATTCTGGGAAGATGTTATCGTATCCTGCTGCCTTTCCACATTTCAGGCCCTGTAGGACTTTCTCCAGTTCAGCAGCCTCGAAGGGTTCAGGGTTCATTTCCTCTACAGGCATTTTTTGGTGGTTTTTTTTAGCTCAGTTGTAACTGCTCTTCTGGTGTCTTTGTCTTGGGGTGCTTTGGCGATAGTAGGTGGGATTCAACTTGGTTGGGTGTGACAGATGCTTGGCTTTGGCTAGGGGGCTTCTGTGCAGCTCCTAGGCGATGGATGAGGCGCCAACATTTCCTGCTAGAGTGGGTAAAGCTCTGGTTAGCAACTGCCTCCTCCCATTTCTTTCGCTGGGCTGTATTTAGCGATTCAATGAGATGGTCTGCTATCTCTGGGTCCCCTGATGTTTGATAGGATTGTAGGAGGGCAGCGCTTTCTCCATCCAAACATGGGACATAGAGGGGTCGGTAGCCTCGTGGGATTGCAGTATGGGCAGCCTTGAAGATTGTGCTGCAGAAGTGGTTGTATGCTTCATCTACAGTGATGGTGTGGAGTGGGATGGTAACAACACTCCGGTCCAGAGTTTCACTGAATTTCTTCCAGTTGGCTTTGCGGAAGTTCCAGCGCATCTTCCTTGGGCTGTTTATGACTGGAAGTTGTAGGCCAATGTGTACAAGCAGAGGCTGGTGTTGGCTGTGTGGAAAATCATCAAGAATGAAGATCTGTGTAGGATATGGTGCCCCATTCAAAGAGCTGACCCAGCACAGGTCAGGAGAATAGTCCTTCTTCCACCTAGCAGAGTGGAGGGTTCCTCTTTGTTTGGGGTCGTATATCAAAGCGAGGTCATTTCTAGATGCCCAGTCTGAAAGTGCCTCCCCATCACTGTTCACTGCTGGGTACCCCCAGTCAGGGTGATGGCTGTTAAAGTCCCCCACATAGATGGCAGGGTGGGGTAGGGTGGGTAAGACCTGCAGATCCGGCTTGTACACATTGACAATATGGAAGCCACCAATGGTTATGGTGTCTGAGAAATGTGTTGTTATCAGGTGATTTGCTTCAACTATGTCAGAACGCACATAGGTGGCACGTCCATGTTTAGCATGTAGAACATAGCACAGGAGGTCATAGCCTTTGATGGTGTAGCGGCCAGCTTCCTCTGTGCCAATATGAGTCTCTTGGAGGCAGATTACATCAATCGAATGTTGGAAGGCGAGGACTTCGATAAGGCTTTGCTTGGCTGCAGATAGGCCTTCAACGTTTAGTTGTAATATGCGAAGGGCAGAGCCTACCACAAAGTGCTCTCGGGGCTGTTTGCTTTCGGCTTTAGGACTGTGACTAGGATTCTTCTTTGACTTGGCACAGAGGCGTTGTCTCTTCAAATTTAGTCTGCTGGTAGGATCATTAGCTTCCCCGGGCGAGCCCGGGTACTGGCGGAGGGCGCGATGAGAACGCTGATCCATTGCCCTCCAATGTCTAGTGAAGATAGGCTAATTACGCAGCTAAATCAGCCAATTGCTTGAATTGTTACACTTCCGTTCAAAAGTTTGGGGTCACCCAGACAATTATTTTGTGTTTTCCATGAAAAGTCACACTTATTTACCACCATGAGTTGTAAAATGAATAGAAAATATAGTCAAGACATTGACAAGGTTAGAAATAATGATTTGTATTTGAAATAATATTTTTTTCCTTCAAACTTTGCTTTCGTCAAAGAATCCTCCATTTGCAGCAATTACAGCATTGCAGACCTAACATGATTGCACAAGGGTTTTCTAATCATCCATCAGCCTTCTGACGCAATGAGCAAAACATGTTGTACCATTAGAACACTGGAGTGATAGTTGCTGGAAATGGGCCTCTATACACCTATCTAGATATTGCACCAAAAACCAGACATTTGCAGCTAGAATAGTCATTTACCACATTAGCAATGTATAGAGTGTATTTCTGATTAGTTTAAAGTTATCTTCATTGAAAAAAAAGTGTTTTTCTTTCAAAAATAAGGACATTTCTAAGTGACCCCAAACTTTTGAATGGTAGTGTATGTTTGTTCCTTAATGCCACTATCAGCTGGGAAAATTATCTGCTACTGCTAAAATAATGCAGCTACCACAGGCTGCCTGTTTCTTAAGAGAGGCTATATACTGAAATAACACAGCAAACATTACTTTGAATCACACCTGTCACAACACTTATCACTCTACTGATCAGAAACATGATGACACTCCTTACTCTTTGAAGGCAAGGTTAATTTCATCAGGGAACTCCTCCTTTTGTCCAAAGGGAAGCAGTGATGTCCCTCTGGGCAGCTTAACACTCTAAGTGTGCAAAGGCTTACAGTGCGTCTCTCCTCTCTGCTGCTACCTGCTTGACCAACGAAGCGAACAAATGTTATCCGGAAGATCTACATTGTCAATACCAGGGGATGGTGGTCATGTGGTCATTGAGCATACTCACACCTGCCCAGGAAGTGGGGAGGGTTTTGTGCCCCCATTTTGGCGACTGATCGTACCCTCAGTATGTCGGCAGGCCAGGTGGGCAGGGTGTAGAGAGATGCTTTCTTACCACAGGATGCTACCCTTTTTTACCATATGATGCCATTTGGGGCACAGATGTACCAGAGCAATTTCAGATGAAAAGCAAAGGAGTATGGGTCCTTCATTCACTGTTTCCTTGGGTGGGAGTGGGCAAGAACACCTTATGGATTGAAACACTTAATTATCGACTACAATCTGTTGTAATTTTTTCCATATCAACTTGGTTGAGTGAAAAGAAGAGATGACGTCTATGATGCTTGTGATGACACAAAATAGAATGGTTCTTGATCAATTAACTGCCACCCGTAGGGGCATGTGTACTATTGTAAGTGGTTATTGTTGTACTTTTATCCCTGAAAATGATGCACATGGTCATATTATTACTTCAGCCATATGCAACCTCACTGCCTTGCAGGCTGCTGCAGCCAAGAATGATGTCACTGATGCACAGATTTGATTAAATTAGTTGTTCTCTTTACGGAGAAGTCTCATCATGAATTTGTTAGAGATTTTTATAGTGATAATTTTGGTCTTTTCCTGTGTCATTCCTTGTGTCCGTCATATGATAATGAGGCTGGTTCATGTAAACAGTGATATGTCATGATACAATTGCTGGAGATGATGAGGGTGGTAAAGGGGCGATACTAGCCTAAAGTGCGTAGAATTTGAAATATTGTCCTATCTGTTTTGAGTTTTTCCATATCATTTTCATATTACAATTATTGTTATTATCTCATTAATCACTACATTCATTTTACACAGTTTAATTGATTTTGTTTATATACTGTATTTACGCTTATCATTACACATTCACTTTTATTGCTTCACATCTTAGCTAATCTGCAAACACACATGACAACACAAACATCCTTACATATACATATCCTTTTATCATTATTCATTATTTTATCAATTTACTTTTCTTTATTATGACTTTGGTTGATATTTCTTTTGTAGTTTTTCTTGGAATTATGATGTTTTATCAAGCATCAAGGGGGATCAAAGAATAATTCCATATTTACTGTACCTCATGAATTTGTGCATTTTTATTGTCCATATTGTTCATTGTTCATGTGGCCTCAGTGTGCCCCAGAATTCAGTGTGTGTCAGCAGAAATATGAATGATGCAGGTGTTCAGTCTTTGTTTGGACTCATTTTGTATCGTTCCTTAGTGATTGTAGCAATGTGTGGATTCTTAGATTAAATTCTGGACATGCTGTTTGTCTCCATGTACTCCAAGGACGTTCTCTCCCTCCCTTGCACGAACATTAAGAGCTATAAAAAACTGAGACGTGGATGACCTAGTTAGAATGATAAGCGAATGGATTCTGGAGCCATTTCTGTTCATTCTCCTGGCCAGAAAATAAAATCTACTTATATCTTTTCATCCTGCCTGGTTTTTTGACTCCAATTACTTTTAATACAAATTAATCTAACAGCATACTCTAGCCTAGGCCAATTTATCCCTGATAGAAAAATTCCATATTATCCACATTATTATTGTTATTAACCTCTTGCACTCCGTTGTATCGTGGATGGGCAAGTCTCTGCGTCCTAGAGCGCACGAGGGTGCTCTCATGCGCCCTCATGCGCTCTAGGACGCATGATGGAGATGGTGATGTAGGTGGTGATGGCGTCCAAGCGCGCACTGAAGATAAAAGCTGCAGACACAGCGGCGAACAGATTAGTTCATCTGATTGACCTCTCATTTGACTAATAAGAGCCTTGAATTGGGTTTCTGAAACCTTGAGGAACCAATGACTGAAAACCTAGCAAGAAGGACCCGCCTACCAATGCTGTGAATGTAGTGAGCCAATTGAAGCAGAGAAGTTCGCGAGCTGTTTTTTTTAAGGCTGGGTGAAGACTGACTGCTGCAGCGGATCAAAAAAGGACCCGCAGGAAGAACCCCACAGACCTAGCAGCACGAAGACCATCCACAAATGCAACCTGTGTGACAGGGAGTGCCATTCGCGCATCGGCATGTTCGGCCACAGGCGGTGCTTATTTTGTTTTTCTTCCAGCAGAGTAGACGTTATGATTTCTTCCATGGCCATAGACCGACGGAGGCTGACGACGAAGGCTGAGTGACACACACGCCTTTGCCAGTCTTTTTTTAATTACTACTGTTATTTGTTTTGAAAAATCGTTTGCCAAAAACTGCAATCATGGAAGCACAAAACCGCAATAATGGAATTATGTTTTGATCGGGTCGCGAGACCAGAACCACGAGCGGATCAGCGTCGCGTTCATCTGACAATGGGGAAGAGAAGTTCGCCAGGACACTGCTGTGAAGAGGTAAGGTGTTATAAGCTAAATTATTCTTTGTTCCTGAAAATTGTAATCCAAAATGACTTTTGATCGATAGGTAAATTACAACTGTGTGGCGCACGAAGTCTGAAGTTCGTGCGCCGTGGTACACGGTTTGTTCGTCGTGTCCAGACCGTGAACGCCGCCCCCCCCGCTATTCTTCTGTAGCGAGGCAGGGGGAGCCGCGGTGACTGAGCTGCTGTCCCACATCCCACATGAGGCTAATCCGTCATGTAGCGATGGCCGATGTCCATCCTCTGTAGCAAGGGGGGGACACCCCCCCCCCCGCACACACACAGACACAGCCCTGAGTGTGACCTTTCATTAGAGCCCAAAATAAAGCTTCTACATTGAAGCATTCAAAAGTTACAGACGTTTTTCCAAACTGTGCCATTTGGCACAATTTGGCACAGTTCCAAAACGCCTGGGAACAGCCTGAGGAAAAAGCTGTGTAATATATTCATTTTTGGTGGTATTGTTACAAAATTTGGACCTCAACTGGATAACACTTGGTTCTACATTTCTGTTGCATTTTCCAGCCCAGATCTGAAGCTGTGTGTTATTTGCAAGCATTTGTATCCAAAAAAACACCCAGGCCAAATTTATTTTCTTCAAGTTCACCATGTTTAGATGACTGTAACTCAGTGGCCGGAGCACTTAGAGAGATTATGACTGTTTTGCCAAAAAATTCAAAGTGTTTTCTTTTAAATGAGATCAACCCCATGAAGATGCTGCAAAGGGTTGAAGAACAGCTTTGGATTTAATTTGGGCACATTATTTTTTGGCGTTTTTAGGGAAATTGACCGGAGTGCAAGGGGTTAATAATGTATTATTATCATTATTATTATTATTATTATTATTATTATTATTATTATTAAGATGTATCATGCCTTTCATATGCCATGTTTAATGTTTATATGTGCATCCTATATTCCTTTATATTATTTATATTATATGTCTGATGTATTTGTGGCATGTTTCTGTGAGCATTTATTGGCCTTCAGAGAAAGTGTGCAAGCACTGAGACTGAGGGTCAATACAAGTGTAAAGGATGATCTAAGCTACATTGATAATCTCTTTGACATGCCCTGTTCCTCTGTGTCCCAGGAATGTGCTGAAACGCCCAGTTTGTGTAGATTAGTTTTATAGGCACCCTGTCTCCAGGATGTCTGTGGCGTCTCTTCCTTTGTTCACCACCCAAGATAAGCTCTCATGTCATACTGACCTGCAATATCAGGACTGTGATATACACTTAGACAGTTTCCTGAGATGTCTTTCTCTCCCCCTTTCTCCTCTTACCCCTCCCTTCTCTGTTTACCCATAAATGCCAAGCCTGGGGAATGTATATCCAGAGATTCGGGACATTGTGTGCTGAGGCCACTCTCTCTGTAATCTCTGCCTCAAAAATGGTCATTTGAGGTTAACTTGAACTGTAACTTTTCTTTTATTTCATTTATTTATTTATTTATTTTTATAATAAATGTACCTATATCCAATATTCTGTCTGATTTTTGACTTTGAATAATTTATGCTCGAAATCATTCTAACACTCCCCCAGGTATACTCGGGCCTATGCTGGTTTATACCCCATGTATAAACCATGTATACTGGACTGGGCCATTTTATCCCCCAGGTATAATCTTTCCTGGGCCACTTTATCCCCCCGGTAAACTCTGGCTTGAGCCATTTTATCCCACGGGTATGCTCTGGCCTTGACTAGTTTTCCTCCCATCCTCCCAGGTATATTCTGGGCTAAAATAGCATGGCTTTCGGGACTTATCTGTTTTTGCAAAAAAAATAAATAAAATTAAATTTAAAAAAATGGCTTGTTGGCTTATCGTTTTTTGCAAAATAATGTACTAATAAATTGCCAAAAAGTAACAATGAGTTGATGTTTGATTTTTTTTTGCTTTTTAAACTCTTAGATACTCATATTTCAAGTGACCATGTCTTAGAAGCTGATTTGGAAATACTAACACCTTTAAAGATACAGATGAAAAATAGATTTTTTTTCTAATTTTGAACTCAACTTGACTTATCTGTTTTTATTGTTTTATTGTTTGTTTTTTATCTGTGAAAAACTTATTGATAATGATATTACTGACTGTGCGTGCACTTCTCGCCAGTGGTATCAGGTGGGAACCAACCCCACCAGCCCCTAATGCAGATACACCATTACACAGAACAAAGTCAGAGAGACAGCTGATCTGACTGGCGCCTAGCGGCTGCCCCGGCCTTGGATGCGCTCTGCAGAGCGTGCCCAAATGCCAAGTCACGTTTCGTTATCTTGTATACATGTGTAATGACAATAAAGTTGAATCTCATCTCATCTCATCTCATCTTCAGGACCCATCAGATGGGGTGGAACAGCTACATTAATATCATGTTTTAACCAACAACTCTAAAATTCTTTCAGGTCACTCAGACAAAGTTGTAGCCATCCTGCCAGACTCCGGAGGAATTGTGACCTCCAAACCACGGGTGGGTTTCAGCCAGGGCCCCCACAGACAACGGCAGCCTGTCCCCAACTCCATGGCCCATGATGCTGTGCTGGTGCTGGATCCGAGCCCTGGGGAGACCTTTGGTCACCCTGTGGTTCTGTTCTATGTGGACATGAATGTGACCAAGAAGAGATGCTCACACCTGGACAGCATTTACCTGGGTGAGTCCATGGGGTGAATGTAGAGAACCTGCAGCTGCTGGCACATGCTTTACCTGCTACTGGTGGTCTGGACCCGGCACCCATCAGGATTGGTCTAGTGAAGGCCAGAGTTATAACAAATTTATGACACATTTTTATAACCCTGTCCCTCAAGATGATGGACATCAATAGATTCTAGTTTCACCTCTGCTGGGCACTTACATAATTTCATAAAAATTAATACTTCTCCTAGCGTATTGCCCCAAAGTTCAGCAAAACCATGCACAATAATCCTCAGGTGGGTCTGCATCCATGCTGTAGTGCTAAAGGTCAAGATCAGCAACAAAGTTCAGGAGATCTGAGCACTCACGGGTTGATTTCTTCTTGCCAGATTGATGCCCTGGTTCAGTAGATAAAATGTTTTGACTACGACAGTGTATCGCTGAATATTTACTCCTGAGTAAATGTGCTCCTTGTTGTTCCTCCAACAGTGGAATGAAACATGTCCATGCAATCCTCACAACTAACTCATGACTGTTTAAACCACTGTGAGAATAAACAACACTTTGGTTTCTCTCCCCTTTTCTTTGTTTCCTCTCATCCTCTCCTGCTTGTGTAAAGTAGGTGGGGCTTGTGGCTATAAGCAGTGACATAAAATTAGACCAGCAAATAGCTTTACTGTTATATTTAAAGAGAAGATTTCTTTGCAGTATCAACTGGGGATTTGAAGTTGCCTTTACGTGGGAATGTGAGAGGGAATGTTCTCTCTGTGTTGGCCCTGTGATGGACGTGTGATCTTTCCAGGGTGGACCCTGCCTCTCGCCCAAAGATGTTGGGAAAAGCTCCAGCCCCCCGCGACCCAAAAAGGATTAACTGAGTTGAATTTGAATTGAATTTCCTTTATTCTCATTGTATACAAAATATGCAATGAAATTTGTCAGCTCCACAAACATACCACTCAACCAACAATACAAAAACACACACAATCAATAAAAACAATGTTTAAAGACAAATAATGTAAGAAACAGTGGGACTAAAAATAGCAAAAGGAAAAAAAAACAAAACAAAAACAACAACAACAAAAAAAAAACCAAGTAAGGACTTGACATGGGACATTCCACCCCATGCCGGTTCTTTCACAATTAATCAACTATGGAAGATTACATGGTGTAATGTGAGGGAAGGAAGAAGATGGATGGATGGATGGATTTCTTTGCAATCGTGTGGACAAATAAATAAGTTCTTGTCTTGAATGGTCTTGATTTTAAATCCCAAGTCCATTTTGTCCAATAGAGAAGACCAATTAATAATGGCTCCAATTTTGAGACCAAAACTGTGAAAATGTGGTCTGAAGACCAAAACTGATCTAAATCATTTAATTGTGTCCATCGCCAGCATGCTATATGTAAGTCTTAAGAAGTTTAGTTTTTGTGGCGCTTTCTGAGAAAAACTAAATAGAACTAATGGGACTTTATTTTCCTTTTAAAGGTTGAACTAAAAGTTAATGTAGTGCCACTATCCACCAAAGTGATAAAGCTACCTTCATAATTCTACCAACCACCAGGTTTGGTATCAGGACCAGGTTAGGTATTAGTACCATGTTAGGTCTCAGTACCAGGTTAGATCTCAGGACCATGTTAGGTATCAGGACCAGGTTAGGTATCAGGACCAGGTTACGTCTCAGGACTAGGTTAGGGATCATTACCATGTTAGGTATCAGGGCCAGGTTTGGTTTCTGGACACAGTTAGGTCTCAGGACCTGGTTAGGTATCAGGACAGGGATAGGTATAAGAACCCGGTAAGGTCTCATGACCAGGTTAGGTTTCAGGACCATGTTTGGTCTTAGAACCAGGTTTGGTATCATGATCAGGTTAAGTATAAGGACCATGTTAGGTCTCAGTACGAGGTAAGGTCTTAGGACCAGGTTAAGTATCAGGACCATATTAGATATCAGGACAATGTTAGGTCTCAGGACCAGTTTATGTATCAGGACAAGGTTAGGTCTCAGAACCAGATTAGGTCTTAGGACTAGGTTAGTTATCAGGACCAGTTTATGTATCAGGACAAGGTTAGGTCTCAGAACCAGATTAGGTCTTAGGACTAGGTTAGGTATCAGGACCAGGTTAGGTCTCAGGTCCACATCAGGTATATGGATCAGTTTAGGTATCCAGATCATGGTAGGTCTCAGGGCCAGGTTAGGTATCAGGATAAGGTTAGGTTTCCGGACTCAGTTAGGTCTCAGGACCCAGTTTGGTATCAGGACTTGGTTAGGTCTCAGAAGCAGGTTAGGTACCAGGACTAGGTTAGGTGTCAGGATCAGTTTAGGTATCAGGACTATGTTAGGTCTCAGGACCAGGTTAGGGCTCAGATCCAAATTAGGTATCACAACCTTGTTAGGTCTCTGAACCAGATCAGGTATCAGGATCAGTTTAGGTATCAAGACCAGGTTTGGTATAAGGACTAGGTTAGGTCTCAGGACCAGGTTAGGTCTTTAGACTGGATTATGTTTCAGGACTCGGTTAGGTCTCAGGACCAGGTTAGGTATTAGGACAAGGTTTCGTCTCAGGGCCAGGTTTGGTTTCAGGACCAGGTTAGATTTCAGACACGCTTGCATCTCAGAACCCAGTTAGGTATTAGGACCGGGTTTGGTATAGGGACCAGGTTAGGTTTCAGGACCCGGTTAGGTATCAGCACCAGGTTAGGTTTCACGACCAGGTTAGGTATCAACACCATGTTAGCTTTCAGGACCAGATTAGGTATCAGGACCATGTTTGGTCCAGGCCTCGGTTAGATATCATGACCAGGCTAGGTTTAAGGACTCAGTTGGGTCTCATAACCCAGTAAAGTCTTAGGACCCAGTTACGTATCAGGGCCAGGTTAGGTATCAGGACCAGGTTAGTTCTCAGGACCAGATTGTCACGCCGCGCCATTCATCAGCGGCGCCACCTGCTCACGCACCTGCTACTCGTCAGCGGCGAAGGATAAAAGCCGCCTCGCCCTGAGCTTCGGCCTGAAGCCGTAGACTTCATTTTCCTTGCATGGACTTCTACCATATTCTCTTCAGCATCCTCTTTACCGGTAAGAAGTTCACTTACCTCATCTCTCCAGTCTGCTCCCCTGTGCACAGGTGGATTCCTCGGCGGCGGACAACCCCGTCCCTCGTCTCTCCTCGCTGCTGCACCGAGCCCTGCAGGTGGCTGTCTCCCGGGCTTCCATCCTTGAAGCGCAAGTCATCTGCCCAAACAAGTAAGCTTCTCTCCCTCGCCTATTCTCCTCCTGTGTTGGTGTGTGCTCATCACCCTGTGTCCAATTTCTCCCATAGGGTTGCCGGCTGAACGGTCTCCTGCCTCTGGGTCCGAAGCAGACGCCACCACCAACACATTAACATTCCGCAGACACGCACCCAAACATCCCTGTTGTTAATAAACAGTTTGAACTACTCTGAGCCTGTGTGTGTGCGTCTCCTGAGCCGAACGTTATGTCAGTACGGCTTCAGCAGAGCGGCTCGGCGGACGGCGGGCTCGCACACCGGTTTACCATCCTCGAGGCTCGGGTGGATCAGATTGTTTATCAGCAACAGGTGGTTCTTAATCAATTATTAGAACTGACTAACCGATTGAACCGCTTGGATCCCCAACAGCCGTTCCTCCCGACTCGCCAGGGTGGCGCGGCTCCTGCTGTTCCAGCGGCCGTCCAGCCGGCTCCAGTGGCACCGGTTCGGCTCACGCCGATTCCGACCCCCGCCCGCTTTAGCGGTAAGCTCGGCGGAGCGCGGGGGTTTATTATGCAGTGTGAGTCCGTGTTCCACCGTGTGCCCGGAGATTTTCCCTCGGATCACAGTCGAATTGGTTACATAGGGAATCTTCTGGAGGGGCGTGCGTTAACCTGGACCTACGCCGTAATGGCGAGGCCCAGTTATGCCACCCTCACCTATGACCAATTCGTGAGGCGCTTTCTGGAGGTCTTTGACCACTCACAAACCGAAACGGTCCAGGTCGATCGGCTTCTCGCTCTCCAGCAGGGAAGCCGGTCGGCAGCGGACCACTCGGTCGACTTCCGGGTAGCGGCGGAGGAATTGGGCTGGGAGGAACGCTCCCTCTGTGGCCTGTTCCTCCGCAGCCTCAATAGTGATCTGAGGGATGAACTGGCTGGTCGGGATATCCCTGGGACGCTAGCGGAGCTGACATCCTTAGTGATAAGTTTGGATAACAGGCTGCGCGAGCGCTCCTCGGGGCGGAGGTCTTCTTCTTCTCGCCCTCGTGGAGCCTCGCCGCACCTGTTCCAAGCTCGCCCCCTGGCGGCGCCGCCAGCATCGCGCCCCGAGGAGTCGGAGCCGATGGTGACGGGCTGGACTAAACTTTCCCCTGTGGAGAAACAACGCCGCCGTGAGTTGGGCCTCTGCATGTATTGCGGAGGCGACCAACACACCGTGGAGCGTTGTCCACGGAAAGCCAGTCGGTGGGGTCCGCGAGTCACTGTTGGAAGCCTCGCGGATGTCAATCGGTTAGGATCTCTTACTCAATTGAAGCTGCCCATCCGTTTCTGCCATAACCCTACTGGGCACCTCACCCACGCACTGGTGGATTCGGGCGCAGAAGGCAGCTTCATTTCACAAAGCCTGGCAACCCGATTGGGCATCCGCTGCCAGGCACTCAACACTCCCATCTCCCTGATCCACCTCTCCCGTGCCACCCTCGGGAGAGTGACACATCAAACTGTTCCCCTACCGGTCATCATCTTGGGAAACCACCGGGAGGAGATGACCTTTTACGTCCTTCCCAACTCTGTGTCGCCCGTCATCCTGGGGTATCCCTGGCTCCGCCTTCACAATCCGGTCCTGGATTGGAAATCAGCTGGGATCTCGGCATGGAGTACGTTCTGTATGGGCACCTGCCTTCAGTCCGCTGCCTGCTCTCCGTCCGCTCCTCCCCCTGCGACGGACGCTGCACCCCCGGACCTGTCTCTGGTGCCCCCAGAATTTCACGACCTGGGTATGGTGTTCAGCAAAGCGAAAGCTATGTCTCTTCCCCCTCATCGGCCCTATGACTGCGCCATCAACCTCCGCCAGGGGGCTCCCTTACCTTCTGGTCGCCTTTACAGCCTGTCTGCGCCGGAGAAGGAGACGATGAACGCCTACCTGAAGGAATCATTAAGTGCTGGGATTATCCGCCCATCATCGTCACCCGTGGGGGCAGGGTTCTTCTTCGTGGGGAAAAAGGATGGGTCCCTCCGCCCTTGTATCGACTACCGGGCCCTCAATAATATCACGGAGAGGGACCGTTACACCCTGCCTCTCATGGACACTGCTTTCCACTCCCTCCAGGGGGCGACCTGGTTCACCAAGCTGGACCTACGCAGCGCTTACCACCTCGTCCGGATCCGGGAGGGAGATGAGTGGAAAACGGCCTTCCGTACCCCGAACGGCCACTTTGAATATCTGGTGATGCCGTTCGGGTTGACCAACGCTCCTGCAGTCTTCCAGCGCCTCATTAATGACGTCCTCCGGGACTTCATTGGCCTTTTCGTGTTCGTCTACCTGGACGATATCCTCATCTTCTCCAAGTCCAGGGATGAGCACCAGGTCCACGTGAGGCGGGTCCTCCAAAGGCTGCTGGAGAACCGTCTGTACGTTAAGGCAGAAAAGTGTGAATTTTACGCCAGGAGTACGTCCTTCCTGGGGTTCATCATCGCCCACGATAAGGTGCTCCCCGACCCAGAGAAGGTAAAGGCGGTGGTGGAATGGCCTACACCTGCATCCCGGAAGCAGGTGCAGCAATTTGTTGGCTTCGCCAATTTCTACCGCCGCTTTGTTCCCAACTTCAGTGCCATCGTTGGACCACTGACCCGCCTCACGTCCCCGAAGGTCCCGTTCCGGTGGACCGAAGAGGTCGCTGCCGCCTTTGAGGCGCTGAAGGCGGAATTCTCCTCCTCCCGGGTCCTTCGCCAGGTCGACCCCGCGCTGCAGTGCATTGTAGAGGTAGACGCCTCGGACACGGGAGTGGGAGCAGTGCTGTCCCAGCGGTCACCGGACGATGGCGCCAAGCGACCGTGCGCCTTCTTCTCCCGGCGCTTGTCCCCGGCGGAGAGAAACTATGATGTGGGGGACAGAGAGCTCTTGGCCATCAAGCTCGCCCTGCAGGAGTGGCGCCACTGGTTGGAGGGGGCAAGCCTGCCGTTTGTGGTCCTCACGGACCACAAGAACCTGGAATACTTACGGTCTGCCAAGCGCCTGAACGCCCGCCAGGCGCGCTGGTCCCTGTTCTTCGCCAGGTTCCAATTTTCCATCACCTTCAGGCCTGGCTCTAAGAACGTCCTGCCTGACGCCCTCTCCAGGCAGTTCGCCCCCGTGGAGTCGGAGGAGGCGCCCCACTCCATCCTGCCCAGGTCGTGCGTCGTGGGAGCCATCTCGTGGGACATTGAGAGCAAGATCCGGAAGGCACAGGAGGTGGAACCTGACCCTGGCGGCGGACCGGAGGGGAGGCTGTTCGTGCCATCCGCGGTCCGAGGAGAGGTCATCCACTGGCTCCACATCTCCAAGCTCACCTGTCACCCTGGCACCTCCCGGATGATAGATCTCCTCCAACGGTCCTTTTGGTGGCCAGGCCTGCGGAGGGATGCAGCCCGCTACGCCCGGGCTTGCCCAATCTGTGCCACCTGCAAGTCGGGAAATGCCCCTCCAGCGGGTCTGCTCCAGCCCCTGCCCGTCCCTGGCAGGCCCTGGTCGCACATCGCTCTGGATTTCGTCACCGGACTCCCCATCTCCAACTCCTATGACACCATCCTGACCATCGTGGACCGCTTCTCCAAGGCCGTGCACTTCGTCCCCCTGCGAGGCCTCCCTACTGCCCTGGAGACGGCGGACCTCCTCGTCCAACACGTGGTCAGGCTGCATGGGATTCCGGTGGACGTGGTCTCGGACCGGGGCCCCCAGTTTTCATCTGAGGTTTGGAGGTCTTTCTGCAACGCCATCGGAGCCAAGGTGAGCCTCTCCTCTGGCCATCACCCCCAATCCAACGGGCAGTGTGAGAGGACCAACCAGGAGCTGGAGGCTGCGCTCCGCTGTGTGTCCAGATCCAAACCCGCGTCCTGGAGCAACCATCTTGCCTGGGTTGAATATGCCCACAACACCGCTCGCTCTTCTGCTACAGGGATGTCCCCCTTCAAAGCGTCCCTGGGTTACGACCCCCCGCTGTTTCCGGAGCAGGAGAGTGAGGTAACTGTCCCGTCAGTTAGGGCCCATCTCAGGCAGTTCCGCTCCACCTGGGCTGCCGCGCGCCATGCGCTATTGCGCACAGCGGAGCGCAACAGGACTGTGGCGGACCGGCGTAGGAGACCTGCCCCGGCGTACAGAGTTGGGCAGCTTGTTTACATTTCCACCCAGGACGTCACTCTAAAAGGCGAGAGGAGAAAGCTGGCACAGCGCTTCATGGGTCCCTACCCCATCACCCGGATCATCAACCCGGTGGCTGTGCGCGTGGCTATTCCCCCCTCCCTCCGCATTCATCCTACTTTCCACGTGTCGAAGGTGAAACTGGCGGTTACTGACCCCCTTTGCCCTCCTCCTGCAGCGCAACCCGCGCCCCGGATGATTGGTGGCCATCCGGCCTGGTCCGCCTCCTCCATCCTGGACTCCCGGCGCCGGGGTCGTGGGTTGCAATACTTGGTGGACTGGGAGGGCTATGGGCCCGAGCATCGACAGTGGGTGCCCCCGTCGTTTGTGTTGGACCCATCGCTCATCGCGGACTTCCACCGAGCGCACCCGGATAAGCCATCGCCAGGAGGCGCTGCTAGAGGGGGGAGTACTGTCACGCCGCGCCATTCATCAGCGGCGCCACCTGCTCACGCACCTGCTACTCGTCAGCGGCGAAGGATAAAAGCCGCCTCGCCCTGAGCTTCGGCCTGAAGCCGTAGACTTCATTTTCCTTGCATGGACTTCTACCATATTCTCTTCAGCATCCTCTTTACCGGTAAGAAGTTCACTTACCTCATCTCTCCAGTCTGCTCCCCTGTGCACAGGTGGATTCCTCGGCGGCGGACAACCCCGTCCCTCGTCTCTCCTCGCTGCTGCACCGAGCCCTGCAGGTGGCTGTCTCCCGGGCTTCCATCCTTGAAGCGCCAGTCATCTGCCCAAACAAGTAAGCTTCTCTCCCTCGCCTATTCTCCTCCTGTGTTGGTGTGTGCTCATCACCCTGTGTCCAATTTCTCCCATAGGGTTGCCGGCTGAACGGTCTCCTGCCTCTGGGTCCGAAGCAGACGCCACCACCAACACATTAACATTCCGCAGACACGCACCCAAACATCCCTGTTGTTAATAAACAGTTTGAACTACTCTGAGCCTGTGTGTGTGCGTCTCCTGAGCCGAACGTTATGTCACAGATTAGGTCTCAGGACCAGGTTAGGTATAAGAACCAGGTTAGGTCTGAGAACTCAGTTAGGTCTCAGGGCCCAGCTAGGTATATGGACCAGGTTAGGTTTCAGAACAAGGTTGTTTTTCGGAACCAGATTTGGTCTGAGAACCTGGTTAGGTCTCAGGACTCAGTTAGGTATCAGGACCAGGTTAGCTTTCAGAACCAGGTTAGGTTTCAGAACCCAGTTAGGTCTCAGGACCCAGATAGGTATCAGGACCAAGCTAGGTTTTTGAACCAGGTTAGGTTTCAGAACTAGGTTAGGTCTCAGAGTCCGGTTAGGTCTCAGGACTCAGTTAGGTATCAGGACTAGGTTAGGTTTCAGACCCAGGTTAGTCTCAGAACCCAGTTAGGTCTCAGTACCCAGTTAGGTATCTGGACCAGATTAAGTATCAGGACCAGGTTAGGTTTCTGGGACAGATTGTGTATCAGGACATTATTAAGTTTCAGGACCCCGTTACATCTCAGAACCAGGTTAGGTCTCAGGACAATGTTAGGTATCAGTACCCATCTGATTTCCCAGTGTTCTTCCACAGCTGCTCAACATTTCCATTTTGACCTTAAACCTGCATTAAAAACCTTCTGTCACCTTCTTGTCTTGTCCTGCTCTTCAGGTGAGGAGTGTCTGACTCTGGCTCTGAAGGGTCACTGTCAGAACCAGCTGAAACGCCACCAAGCAAGTCCGGAGAGGCTGATGGGAAATGGTCGGCTGGCATTGCGTGGCAGCGCCATGACAACCAGTGGTGAAGGCCGTGTGGTGGACCGTCTCAGTGGAGGGCTCTGTGAGGTCCACTTCCTCCCTCTGGTAGTTGGAGTCAGAGACAGCAACCGTACCCAGAGGCTCAGATGCGTGGGTAGGTACAAGAGAGAGTGAGACCTGCCGGATAGGGCAGACTCGGCACACTATGCCCTTTGATGCTGCACAGAGCCCGGGACTCTCACCAGCCTTAGTCACCTTAAAAAATCTAAATGCTAAAAGTAGACCTGCGAAGTTAAAGCTTATCAGCATGGGCAAGAATTTCAACAAGAATGAGAAGAAGCCAACTTTTATTTCAATTGTCAACTGAATTCCTCAGACTAATTAGTTTAGGTCTGTCTAATTAGTCCCACCTTGAACCACAAGTTTCTTTTTCTTGGCAGAGATTTGCTTACTCACCTTTTTACTCTGGATCCATCGCAGATGTGAGTATTTTTGACACAGCGCTGCTGTTCTTGGGTTCAAAGAGAGCACGTGTTATTTTTTAACTCTGATTCTTATCTTGATGGTAAGAGTTCTACACTTGATTTGTGGAAACTCTGTTTGTGGGCTATAACTAAATGGATTAAAGCATACAACACAAAACCTTAACCTTTGACCATGAATGCCTTAAATGAGGTCAAACAGAAGAAAAAGTAACTCAACAAAGCACATATGGGGTGGGGGTGGGGGGCGCTGCAACGTTCATAGGCTGACCATGATGCAGTGGTCAAATTTGACCAAGCGTGGTTTACTGTACCACTTCTCTCACTCTCAGCTCTGCTCTGCTGTCTTGCTCCTTGGCTACTGAAGCACAAATACTACTGGCACAGCATCTACCAGCATAACTCCTTCTGAGTCAGCCTATAAACTTGTCAGCCCCCCTCCTACATCATTGTCATCATCACTGCTTCCCACTTGACCACTTCTCAACCTCGGGGTGCTCCTTCTGAAATTTCATCTCCAGAAGTTGCAAGAAGTTAATTTTGTTCATCATCATTTTGCAGACTTGTTGCTGATCAATGTCAAGTTTGCCTTCGACTTTGCCCCATATCCTGTCCTGGGTACGTTGAAAGAGCACCTGTCTTTGTAGGGTGCTCTTTTCCAACCTGCACAGATGAGCTAGGTATTTCAGGTGTTGTGTATAGCAGAATTCATGGATGGTTAAGGTACTGGTGATTTTGAGTAGTTGCTTATTAGATACGTATCTGAAAACTGCAGTCGACTGTTTAAGGATCCACATCCTTATTATGTTTGGCATTCCTGTGTTCATACCCTCCTCGCACCATCTTCCTATGGAAGCTATGCCATATGGTCTCAACTTTTCCACATGAGGCTGAGACAGATCCAAAAGTTTTAAGTGACACAAAATGTGACTTTTAATTAAAAGCAAAGAAAATTCAGAAAAAGCCAAAAAAAATATCTGTAAGAATGTCACGTTCTGGTGAGCGCACTCTCCCCCTCCCATCTTGTTCGTCTTTCACCGACTCTGCAGGCAATCACCTCACCTGTGTGATGAGACACACCTGCTACCTCTGCCTCGGCAGCGCTTAAAAGGACCTTCTCTTCAAAGCTTCGGTGCTGGCTGGTTGGGTGTACTACCTTACAGCAAGTAAGTCTAATTCTTCCTCTCTGAGGAAATATCATTAAATTCTTTTGTCTTCTCGTCTTCAGGTTGCTACCTCCTTTGTGGTGCATCTCCGGGGTTGTTGTGCGCTCACCTGCCTCATCATCACCACCAGTTTAGCAGCCTTATACACCCGGTGAGACACCTCACCCAGCTCAACCCCTGCCTTCCAGCATCTACTCCTGGTTCGCAGTTTGTGCTGGGTTCTGCTGCCAGGTGCTTTGTTTCTCCCACATGAGCGCAGTCCTATTTTTCCCATTTCTTTCTCAATCCTTATCTAACCTGCTCTCGTCTCTCCCCAAAGGCTGGGTCTTCCTCTTGCAAGTGACGTTTTTCCTTATGGAAGCTTTCCTTTTTCCATTACTAAAATCCAAATCAAATTTGCTTCGCTCTGTCATTGTGTGTTTGGTGTTAACTCTCTGCACCTGAGCTGTCAATTATCACCAATCATGACAGAACGAGCCAGCCACAGTGCAAGCACAACGGGAGCAGCATCAGGGGAGCACTCCACTTTAGATCGTTTGGATGCCACAGAGAGGCAGGTGGCTGTGCTTACACAGCAGCTGCAAACTATTACGCAGCAGCTGGGCATGGTTGCCGAACATTTGGACCATTTGTCCGGTTCAGATTCCGCCCCTCCACCTGTTGCCCCAGTTTCTTCCATCATGCGCCAAACTACCTCCGTTCTTTCACTTGTCCCGTTCACGGGGGAGGTGGGGAAATGCAAGGGGATTTTTTGTCACATTTGGCTGTATTTGGGCCGGGTCGGGGGGGGGGAGTATCCGGACGATACAGTGAAAATTCATTTTATGACCCTCCTGCTCCGAGATAGAGCCCTCAGCTGGGCCCAATCCGTTCTTGACAGTCTGGAGGGTCCCAATTACTCATTTGAAAGATTTGTTAATGAATTCGCTTGCACGTTTGACAGGACAGAAAGTGAAGGGAACATCATGAGCCAGTTGATGTCACCCCGTGAGGGGAGTCAGTCTACCGCCGACTACTCTGTGGAGTTCCGGGTCATCGCGACAGACTCTGGATGGAATGATGTTTTGCTATGCAGCATTTTCCTCACAGGTTTAAACAAAAACCTCTGCGATGACCTAGCGGTTCATGCCGTTTCCTCCTCCTTGGATAGTCTAATTGATCAGGCTGTCAGTCTTGACAACCGATACCATGAGTGCTCAAGGAAGCACAAGGCTTCCTCCAACCTGCCCATACACACCTTGTTCGGCTCCTGACACAGGTGGAGTCGGCTCCTCCTCTTAGCCTATGGAGCTCAGCCGAATCCGTTTGACTCTGGAAGAGCACCAGTGTTGGAGGAGAACCGGCGCCTGCATGTATTGTGGCTCTCAAAAGCACACACTGCAGAGGTGCCATCTGAAACCAAAAAGATGAGGCCTGTCAGTAGCCATGGGGGGTCTGAAGGGCGGGAGATCTATTCATACCACTTATAGCATCTCCATTTTGGCCCTCATTCAGTTGCGGGGGGTCGAGAGGAGGGCCATGGCTTTGATTGATGTGGGGGTGGAGCAGAACTTCATCTCTTCACACTTCATGCGGGATGTAGGCATCCCCACGACCAAATTGTCCATGCCCCTCAGTGTTACTACATTGTCAGGGGGTAATGTTGCCACCATCACCAAAAGAACGGAGCCGGTGCCCATCCTTCTTTCTGGTAACCCTCGGGAGACTATTTCGTTATATATCCTCCCTAAATCATGTCACCCAGTAGTCCTTGGGTACCCATTGCTCAGGGAACATAACCCTATTATTAATTGTGCACATAACCCTATCTCTTCCTGAAGCCAGTATTGTTTGGCATCCTTTCTTAGCTTGGCCGAGTGTTCACCATCGCTGCCCATCTCTTCCCCTCCAGCAGATCCGCCGGACCTCAGCCTTGTACCCGAGGTCTATCATGACTTAGAGAGGTCTTCCCCAAATCAAGAGCACTTTCTTTACCTCCCCATCATGCTTTTGATTGTGCTATAGACCTTCTCCCATGTGCGTGGCTGCCATCCAGCTGGCTCTACAGTATTTCTGGGCAGGAGAGGGAGGCGATGGAAAGCTATATTAAAAATTCTTTGAACGTCAGCCTCATTTGGCCTTCATCGGCAGCTCTTGAGGCAGGATTCTTTATTGCCAGGAAGAAGGATGGTCCCTTGCGTCCGTGCATAGATTACACTGGTCAACATCAAATTTATTGTCTACGTTTTTTTTTTAGCTGAATTAGGATAATTTTGATGTGCTGAATCCAAAAATCTCATTGGTTTTGCTCAATCAGGTCAACTTTTTGAACTATGGCCACATGTTTTTTACATTTTTGTTTACATGTACGAGTATTTTTGCTTTATACGATGCAAAATTCTTTTTTATTTCTTGAAATCCTCTGAATTTTGAAGAATGATGATGTAACATTCAATTTACATGTACTTACCTTTATCACTGTCTACTATTCAATTTACAGTACAGCTATACAACTACTGTACAACTGCTTACAACTTAACATAAAAACCTGACCTGATGGAGAGAAACGGATGTCATTTTTGGATTCAGCGGTGCAAAATTGTCTTAAATCAGTTGAAAAAACACAGACATCTTACAAAAAAATATTTATGTTGTGTTATCGGGAACTCACTGCTGTAACAGTTAAGTATCCTCTGCCTCTGATAAACGCCGTATTTGAGCTCCTTCAGCACGCATGAGTACTTACCAAATTGGATCTTAGTAATGCCTACCATATGGTTCGCATCCGTGAAGGAGACAAATGGAAGATGGCCTTTAAAACACACTTGGGGAAATTTGAATATCTGGTGATGCCGTTCCGGCTCACCACTGCCCCCGCCGTCTTCAAACGTATGATCAGTGACGTCCTCTGCGACTTGGTTATTCAGTTTGTTACCTCCGCCAAGGAGGTAATGTTTTTGCCGGGGTTTGTCTGTTTGTCTGTTTGTCTGTCTGTCTGTTGGTTAGCAAGATAACTCAAAAAGTTTGGGACGGATTTCGATGAAACTTTCAGGCGTTGTTGGAAATAGTACAAGGAAGAACTGATTAAATTTTGGTGGTGATCCGGATCACCGTCCAGAAGAAAACCGCCATTACGGAAAATGCCATTTTCGTGAATAACTACTGAACCACTAATCCTATCATTGTCAATCCAATTGCTAGTCATATGTTTTCATGGTCAAGGAATCTGAAAACGTACACACAAACACTGTATGGGGGGAACTGTGGCTGCCATTACGGAAAATGCCATTTCCCTGAATAACTACTGAACCACTAATCCTATCATTGTCAATCCAATTGCTAGTCATATGTTTTCATGGTCAAGGAATCTGAAAACGTACACACAAACACTGTATGGGGGGAACTGTGGCTGCCATTAAGGAAAATGCCATTTTCGTGAATAACCACTGAACCACTAATCCTATCATTGTCAATCCAATTGCTAGTCATATGTTTTCATGGTCAAGGAATCTCAAAATGTACACACAAACACTGTATGGGGGGAACTGTGGCCGCCATTACGGAAAATGCCATTTTCGTGAATAACTACTGAACCACTAATCCTATCATTGCCAATCCAATTGCTAGTCATATCTTTTCATGGTCAAGGAATCTGAAAACGTACACACAAACACTGTATGGGGGGAACTGTGGCCGCCATTATGGAAAATGTCATTTTCGTGAATAACTACTCTACCACTAATCCTATCATTGTCAATCCAATTGCTAGTCATATGTTTTCGTGGTCATGGAATCTGAAAACGTACACACAAACACTGTATGGGGGGAACTGTGGCGCTTGGCGGAGGTCTGCGCTCTCCGAGTGCTTTTCTAGTTTTCATCTGTCTCAATGACATTTTGATTTTTTCTCACATGCCAGAGGAAAACGCAGTCCATGTCAGGGCTGTTCTACAATGGCTCCTGGAGAACCAGCTCTACGTTAAAGCTGAGAAGTGTGAGTTTTCCACCCACTCCACTTCGTTCCCTGGCTTTATCGTAGCTCAGGGGGAACTGAGGGGCGACCCGGCCAAAGTGAAGGCTGTGCTAAATTGGCCTACACCCTACTCCCACAAGGAGCTTCAGTGCTTCTTTGGGTTTGTGAATTTTTATTGCCGTTTCATCAGAAACTATAGTGGAGTGACGCAGCCTTTGACCCAGCTGACCTCGGTTAAAGTGTCCTTTAGTTTGTCCAAGGCAGCTGAACAGGCTATTTTTCAAATTGAAGGGTCTGTTCTCCAACGCTCCCATCTTGGCCCAGGTCGACCCCCAGCTCTAGCTTTTTCTAGAGGTGGATGCTTCTGACTCAGGGGTGGGTGCTGTTATATCGCAGAGTTCAGCTTCAGATCAGAAGTGCCATCCATGTACGTATTTCTCTCGGCAGTCATGAGCCACCGAGAGAAATATGTGCATGAATGGAACTACGACATAGGAGACTGTGAGCTCTTGGCAATTAAGTTGGCCCTTGAGGAGTGAAGACACTGGCTGGATGGAATGGCCCAGCCTGTAATTGTGTGGACCAACCACAAAAATTTAGAATATCTTTGGTTGGCCCGCAGGCTGAACGCCAGGCAGACCCTCTGGGTCTTATTTTTTGCTAGATTTAATTTTACCATCACTAATAGGCCTTGCTCCCGTAATGTTAAACCGGATGCTCTCTCCCCCCCAGTTCTGCCCTGACCCCCCCACCCTTCATTCCCTTCCCCATCCCATTGTTCCACCCTCTTGCTTCCTTGGAACTCTCATGTGGGACATTGAGCAGAGGGTCCGGCAGGCTCAATCCATGGAACCCAAGCGAGAGGGGGGTCCTGATGGTTGTCTTTTCATCCCGGCCACTCTCCACAGTGATGTCATCAGGTGGGGCTACACCAGCTTTTTTGCATGTCATCCTGGGATCACTCAGACCATCAATTTCATCCATCAGGTGTTCTGGTGGCCCACCCTGCGGACCGACGTCAACGCCTGCCAAGTCTGCTTTCTCAATAAATCTGACTCCTCCCCCTCTTCTGCTCTTCTCCACCCACTTCCCATCCCCAGCCAACCCTGGTCTGACATTCCCCTGGACTTTATCACCAGACTTCCCCCCTTCCAAGGTAACACCATTATCCTTACCTGTGTGGACCGTTTCTCAAAGGTGATTCACCTGGTATCCCTTCCAAAATTACCCTCTGTTTCAGAAATGGCGAACCTCCTCACTATCCCTGTCATCTGCCTACACGGCATTTCTGTGGACATTGTGTCTTACCAGGGCCCTCAATTCACCATCCAAGTCTGGAAATTGTTTTGTCACTCCCTAGGCACCACCGTCAGCCTTACCTCTGGATACCATCCACAGAGCAACAGGCAGGCTGAGTGCATCAAACAATCCTTGGAGGCTGCCCTTAGGTGCGTAGCAGCCTGTAACCTTGGCACTTGGAGCACTCATCTGACCTGGGTGCAATATTCACACAACTCTGCTGTCACAATGGCCACTGGACTGACCCCATTTGAAGCATCCATGGAGTACCCCTCCCTCCCATTACCTATGGCGGAGAGGGACGTGGCACTACCATTGGTGGGGGCCCACGCACGCTGCTGTTACCAGCTCTGGAAGGCCACTCGTGCTGCTGTCGTTCTTTCGGCCGAACGCAACTGCCAGTACCCGGCTCGCAGGTGTACTTCGGCTCCCAAGTATTCAATCGGGCAGCAAGTGTGGTTGAGAGTGGACCAGGTACCCTTGAAGATGGAGTCCAGGAAACTTTCTCCTCGTTTCCTGTGCCCATTACCCATCTCCAGGGTTATTAATGATGTCACGGTCCGCTTGAAGCTCCCGCCAGCAATGTGAATTCACCCCACCCTCCACATTTCAAAAATCAAGCCCATCTCCACCAGCCTCCTCTGCACACCCCCAAAGCTGCCCCCTCCTCCTCAGATCCTTGATGGCGGCCGGGGACTGCAATATCTCGTCCACTGGAAGGGCTATGGACCAGAATAAAAATCATGGATCCCCGATTCCTACTTCCACGACAAGGGAATGGTCAGGGCCTTTCATAAGGCACATCCCAACAAGCCCAGTGGATCGCCAGGAGGCATTTCTTGGGGGGGAGGGGAGCACTGTCATGTTCTAGTGAGCTCACTCTCCCCCTTCTTCCTCTTCCTTGCCAGTGGACCTTCTCTTCAAAGCTTCGGTGCTGGCTGGTTGGGTGTACTACCTTACAGCAAGTAAGTCTAATTCTCACTCTCTGAGGAAATATCATTAATCCTTTTTTCTTCTCCTCTTCAGGTTGCTACCGCCTTTGTGGTGCATCTCTGGAGTTGTTGTGTGCTCACCTTCCTCATCATCACCACCAGTTCAGCAGCCTTATCCACCCGGTCAGACACTTCACCCAGCTCAACCCCTGCTTTCCAACATCTAGTCCTCATTTGCTGTTTGTGCTGGGTTCCGCTGCCAGGTTCTCTGTTTCTCCCACGTGAGCGCAGTCCTATTTTTCCCATCTCAGCCTCCATCCTTATCAAACCTGCTCTCGTCTCTCCCCACAGGCTGGCCTTTCCTCTGGCAACTTGCATTTTTTCTTATTGAAGCTTTCCCTTTTTCATTAATAAAATCCAAATCAAAATTGCTTCTCTGTCATCATGTGTTTTCTCTGGTGTCACTCCCTGCACGTGAGCTGTCAATTACCACCAATCATGACAGAGAAATGGTTAGAGGCAATTAAAAATGTGAAAACTTACTTTCTCTGTAGAGAAAAGCAGGACTGTGAGACTTTTTAAGTTTTAGATTTCTTCATGGTTAGCATTACTCCTAGCTGTGAGCTTCATATATACATGCAGAGAAAGAGCAGCGTGATGAGCTGGAACCCACATTAAAACCCACATTAAAATGTCAAAAATTATGTAATTGGGGTGTTTTGTCTGTTTGTCCGTCTGTTTGTTAGCACGATTATGCAAAATTTACTGGACGGACTTTGGTGAAATTTTAACCAGACGTGCTTCTTGGGGTAGAGAGGAAACCCTATCATTTTGGTGATGATCTGAGAACACATACCTCCCCCAAGCCTCTTATCTTCTCAGTGTGTTAGCAAGAATCCTCCAAAACTACTGGATAGACTTTGCTGCAGTTTTCACCAGAACTGGCTTGTGCCCTACACAGGAACCAATAACATTTTGGAGGTGATCCAGGAGGGACGGAAGGGGCCTTAGTGGAGGTATGCGCTCTCTGAGTGCTTTTCTAGTTGTAATGTGTAACACCCAAGAAAAATTTAATCAAAAGTTGTACATTTAATTCAAATTGAAATAGAATTTATGAAAAATGAAAAAAGATTAAATGATTTTAAATGAAAGAGGAAATCAATTTCAGATTAAAATTGAACTTATCATAAATGAACACAAATGAAATTACATTACATGAAAAGCTTAGATTAGTACTTACATTCTGAGAGCACGTGATCATAAAGAAAAGCACCAGATTAGCAAAGTCATGAAAAATTAGAACATTGCAGAAAAACACTGAGAAAAGCAGACCAAAAAAACAGAAGAAATAGCAGCAGCCCATGACTTGATGAGAGACTTGATGAGAGGTCCTGCAGGACCTTGGAAAGAAGAAGAGTCAAAACTGTCCCTTGGTTTTTGTCGACCACGGTCACATGCCGCCTCCCCATAGGCTGGGTGATGCAACTTCGGTCCAGAATGTTATAACTTTTGGAAGAAGTCTTTCCATATTTGGATTGTCATCCAGTCTCAAGGATGCCGTCATGCCTCTGGGGTGGATCTGGTGTTAACTGGTTCAGGTCCAAGATTGTTGACGGGGCTTTCTCAGGAAGTTGACCATTCATGGGTCGTCGGTCAGAGTGGGGTCTCCCAGCTGTTGCTGTTAGAGTCAGTGCTTTATTTAAGGTGACCTTGAAGGTTTGGATGCAGCAGAGTGTGAAGTGGAGGATACTTTCTTCACAGTCAGGCCTTACTGCCACAAAGCCATAAGAGGCCAAAAGGTTTTCACTAATACCACTCTCTCAACAGTAGGTCTGAGCAAAAACTCAGGGTCGGTTTTCTTCTGTCCTTCACCTGGTCTTTGTGCGTTTGTAAAAAACTGAAGACTGTGGAGCATGTGTAGAATGACATGATGAAAAATGGGATTGTAACCAGATTTTCTATCCCTGTTAATCAGCTCAATCCAATCTCAACTGGATTTTTGTGACTCAACTGACTCATTATGACGTAAATGAAGAGTAGTTTGGTGCCCTCTCATGTTGTTAGTGGTCAGTTTTTCTGTGGATTGTGTCCCTCACTGGTCTGTTGAATTGTAGCAAAAAACAATCTGAGCTTCATGAAGTGTTTTAAATATAAAAACCTGACTTAACAGCAGGTAAAAAAAAACAAACTGTGTTGTATTGATGACCTGCTGCTGTTTAATTTTTGTTGTTGGAGGTTGAGACAATATTTCTCAGGGAAAACCCAGACAACCCACACCTGGGAAACTTCAACCTGTCTGTTGTGACAAATATGACAGAATCCCAAGAATAAAAGTTCAAACCCTCTTCTGGCATGCTGCATATCTGTAGAAATTAAATATTCCTGATTGTAACTTCTGGGCTCTCGTTATTCTCTAAAGTCTGGTCTGAAGGTGAACAACTATCATCAGTCTGTTGAAGATGAGCATGTGCACTGTTTCTGTGAGGCTCTTCCTCTTCTAAACGGCTTGTTTAACATCTGTCCCAAAGACCACCAGGAGTTTGCCAGGTGTCCTCAGCTGCTGTCAACGATCTTTCCCAGCATGCCTGTCTCCAGCTGTGAGCTGAACAGAAATACCAGGCGTTGCCACCAGCAGCCACTCGCCACTCACCTGTCCTGCCGACTCTACCAGACCTGTGACCACGCTGTGCTCATCTCTGGTAAGACCGTGTGTGTGTGTGTGTGTGTGTGTGTGTGTGTGTGTGTGTGTGTGTGTTTTCAGGTTGCCACATTAGGGAGTACAGATTAGTCTATAGTTCGTATGATCTCGCTGGTTTCAGTTTAGTCCTGGTACATGGTTTCCTGGTTTCTGGGTATGGAGACTGTTATGGCAGCATTTATTGTGAAATTTATCGCCTTTCTCCGGCCGCTGTGAGTAAACTGACTAGCGTTTCCTGAAGCTTTTGCTAAGCTAACGCTAGTTAGCTTAACGCTGGCGCTAGTTGCGCCGCCTAACACTGACACGAAGCGACTTAGTCCCCGGTGAGGGCTTGCTGGAGGAACTAACCGAGGCGGCAGTTGGACGTGAGCTGGATCGGCGTTCGGGGGCAGCGTTGGTGGGAGACGGGGACCACCTAGACCAGGGGTGGGCAGTGAGGGCCATTCCACTGCAGGTTTTCTGTTCCACCCAGTCTCTTCAGCAGGTGTTTGCACTGATCAGCTTTAAGGCTTGCTAATCAGTGAAAACACCTGCTGAGGAGACTGGGTGGAATAGAAAACCTGCAGTGGAATGGCCCTCCATGGCACATGATTGCCCACCCCTGACCTAGACCCAGCCAGACAATAGCCTTAGTCGGAGCTCAGTTGCGAGGCCCAGCGGAGGAACTACCAGGCAGACGGCGGTTGGTGACGGGGCCTAGCGGAGGTACCACCCAGGCAGACGGCGGTAGGCGGTGGTGCTCAGCGGAGGTGCTCAGCGGAGGATCTACCGTGACCGCGGTGGGACTCGGTGGAGGAGCTGGACAGGAGCTCGGTTGCGGCGGCGGTAAGCAGCGGGACCAGCAGCTGAGGGGGCTAGCTGAGGCCCAGCTGGATTCACGGACGATCGGATCGGATACCAGCGACACCAGCAGAGTTTGTTTTTACTATCCACAGGTCAGTAAAAATGCCACCAAAGAAGGAGGAGATGGAAGAGATCAAAAAATCTCTGAACTTCTTGTCAGAAGAAGTGGCCAAAATGGTTAGCCAGCAGGCCAAAATAATAGGCCTAATGGAAGATGTACAAGACTTAAAATTAACAATTCAGGAAAAAGACAAAAAAAATACGGACTTGGAGCGACGCGTCGAGGATCTTGAGCAAGGTTCTCGTATGGATGACCTAGTTATAAGTGGACTAGACATCAAATATCAGTCATACGCTCATACAACAACAGGACTGAGAGGTGAGGAGGCTCCCCTGAGTGAATCAGTCTCCCTAGAAAACCAGGTGCTTCAGTTCCTTGGCAGTAAAGATATAAAGGTAGAAGCAAATGCAATTTCAGCCTGTTATGCTTTACCCAGGAAAGATAATAAAACAAAGAAATCAATTGTGATGCGCTTCGTGAACAGAAGGGTAAAGAATGACATACTGAGGCAGGCCAGAAAGCTACGGGGAACACAAGTTTACCTAAATGAACACCTGACAAAAACAAATGCTGAATTAGCACGGCAAGCACGGATGCTGAAAAGACAAAATAAAATACAGGCAACATGGACAAGAAATTGTAGAGTTTGGATCAAACTAAATGGAACACCTGAGCAAGCAAAGAGTATAATGATCAGAGATGCTACTGACTTAGATAAATACAGATGAACACTGACTAAGAAAATTAAGAGTCAATGATAATCCATATTCACACACACTGTAAGAATAGTTCTTTTGATATACCATGCCAAAGTACTTTAAAAAAATTCAATTCAATTCAATTCAACTTTATTTATATAGCGCCATTTCACAACAACAGTCATCTCATAGCACTATCAACTGTAGGGGGGAACCCCCACAGTTGCAGAAAGACCCCAGCAATCAGGTGATCCCCTGTGAGCAAGCACTTGGCGACGGTGGAGAGGAAAAACTCCCTTTTAACAGGAAGAAACCTCCAGCAGAACCAGGCTCAGGGAGGGGCAGTCATCTGCTGCGACTGGCTGGGGGGTGAGGGGACAGAGAAGATGAAAAGAACAGACATGTAGAGAGCAAACAGCACGATGGGGACTCAATCTATGGGAGAGAACAAACAAATGTTAATGACCAGCAAAAAAAAAATATTTCATAGAGAGTGAGGAAAGGAGTGAGGCCCAGTGCATTACTGGAGGTCCCCCGGCTGACTAAACCTATTAGCAGCATAACTAAGGGAGGGTTCAGAAACACATGATCCCTCCCTAATTGTAGGCTATATCAAAAAGGTAGGTTTTAACCCTAATCTTAAAAACAGAGATCGAGTCTGACTCCCGAATCCAGATTGGCAGCTGATTCCACAGGAGAGGAGCTTGATAACTGAAGGCTCTGCCTCCCATTGTACTTTTGGAGATTCTAGGTATTACAAGTAGTCCTGCATTTTGGGAGCGTAGTGCTCTGTTAGGATAATACGGTAGTATCAGATCTTTTAAATAAAAAGGAGCCTGATTGTTTAGAGCTTTGTAAGTAAGAAGAAGGATTTTAAACTTAATTCTAAACTCTATGGGAAGCCAATGAAGGGAGGCCAGAACCGGAGAGATATGATCTCTCTTTCTAGTACCTGTTAAAACTCTTGCTGCAGCATTTTGGATCAGCTGAAGACTTTTTAAAGATGTTTTAGGACAACCTGATAATAAAGAATTACAATAATCTAATCTCGAGCTAACAAAAGCGTGGATCAGTTTCTCAGCATCACTCTGAGACAAGATGCTCCTAATCTTGGCAATATTACGCAAATGATAGAAGGCAGTCTTAGAAACAAATTTAATATGTGAATTGAAGGACAAATCCTGATCAAAAATAACTCCAAGGTTCCTCACAGAGCTATTAAGAGAAAGAGTAACTGCATCCAAACTGAAAGTTTGATTTGGAAAGGAATTTCTAAGGTTTTTTGGACCAACAAGAATGACTTCAGTCTTTTCTGAATTTAATAGCAGGAAATTACAAGTCATCCAAGCTTTGATTTCCTTAAGACAGGCTTCTAACTTGGCTAATTGATTACTATCATCTGGCTTCATTGACAGGTATAATTGTGTGTCATCTGCATAACAATGAAAATGTATACAGTGCTTTCTAATAATGTTGCCTAACGGAAGCATATATAAACTAAAAAGAGTAGGGCCTAGCACAGATCCCTGTGGAACTCCATGACTAAGCTTTGAGTTGAAAGAAAACTCATTATTTACATGAACAAACTGGAACCTATCAGACAAATAAGATCTAAACCACTGCAACGAAGTTCCATTAAGTCCAACATAGTGCTCTAATCTATCAAGTAGAATATTATGATCGATAGTATCAAAAGCTGCACTAAGGTCTAAAAGGACAAGTACAGAAACTAGTCCATTATCAGATGCAATGAGGAGGTCGTTAGTGACCTTCGCTAAGGCTGTTTCAGTACTATGATGGATTCTAAACCCAGATTGAAACTCTTCAAGTAAACCATTTCCCTGCAGGTGGTCGAATAATTGCGTAGCAACAACTCTTTCTAAGATTTTTGAAATGAAAGGGAGATTAGAGATTGGTCTATAGTTAGCTAAAGCTCCTGGATCTAGCGTTGGCTTTTTGAGTAAGGGTTTAATTACAGCCGTTTTAAAAGCCTGCGGTACATGGCCTAAAGTTAATGAAGAATTGATTATATGAAGAATAAACCTACCAATAAGTGGGAAGACTTCTTTAAATAACCTAGTAGGAATAGGGTCTAAAAGACAAGTTGAAGGTTTGGATGAGGAAACTATTTTGTCTAACTCACAAAGGTCGATTGGAGTAAACTCATCAAGACAGACATCAAAAGAAGGAGTTGTAGTAGTTACAGTATTTAAGTTAACTGTGGGAAGAATCTGATTGATTTTATCTCTGATGGATGAAATTTTATTATTGAAAAAGTTCATAAAGTTCTGACTAGTAAGCTCTAAGGGAATGCTAGGATTGACAGAGTCCTGACTCTTTGTCAACCTGGCTACAGTACTGAAAAGAAACCTGGGATTATTCTTGTTCTCTTCTATTAATGCAGAGTAATAACTTGTTCTAGCTTTTCTAAGAGATTTTTTATAAATTAAAAGATGATTTCTCCAAGCTAAATAGATTTCATCTAAGTTAGTAGAGCGCCATTTCCTTTCTAATTGACGAGTCTTCTGTTTTAAGCTACGAGTTTCTGTGTTGAACCAAGGAGTTAGAAATCTCTGATTAGACTTTTTCTTTTTTAAGGGGGCCACCAAGTCTAGAGCCTGATGCAGAGAAGCTGAAACACTATCCACCATGTTATCAATTACAGAAGGAGCAAGCTGTCTATAGCTTATTTCCGTTGTGTTGACACATGGCATAGAGGAAACAATCTGCATAAATTTGGAAACAGCATCATCTGAGAGGCATCTACTGTAATAATATTTTTCTTTAGGAGCCAAATAGTCAGAAATGGTAAAATCAAAGGTTAACAGACAATGGTCTGACAGTACAGGGTTATGAGGAGACACTACAAGATTTTCTATTTCTATGCCATATGTCAGAACAAGGTCCAATGTATGGTGGAGGTAATGAGTAGAATTTCCTACTTTCTGAGAAAACCCAATCGAGTCTAATATTGAATTAAATGCCACATTAAGGCAGTCACTATCTACATCCACATGTATATTAAAGTCCCCTACTATAATTATTCTATCAGATTTCAGCACTAAATCAGCTAAGAAATCAGCAAATTCGGATAAAAATTCTGAGTAGGTTGATGGGGGACGATAAACTATGGCAAATAAAATTGGGTTTAACCTAAAATTGCTAAAGTGCCCAATACTGAGGACCAGGCCCTCAAAGGAATTATAACATGTTTTTTGCTTTACATTAACTAGTAATTTGGAATGGTAAATTGTTGCTACTCCTCCTCCACGACCAGAACTTCTGGGATTTTGACAGTTTAAATAACCAGAGGGAGTTGATTCATTTAAACCAACATAATCCTCTTGCCCTAACCAAGTCTCTGTAAGGGAAATTAAATCAATCTGATGATCAATTAACAGATCATGGACTAACAGAGACTTGGGAGTTAGAGACCTAATATTTAGTAAACCACATTTAATTTTTAAATTATGAGGAGGAACAGAGGCCAAATCATTCAATTTAGAGGCTTTATGTTTAATTTGAGTTTTACCAATGTTTTGCTTTATCACTTTGGGATGCTTATGCATGATATTTTTATTTACTTTGGAGGGAGCAGACAACGATTCTCTGATGGGGAAGACAGGGGCTAAGCTGAGGGGTGGCGGATGAAGAGGAGCTGCAGAGAGGCATGTAAGACTGCGACTCTGCTTCCTGGTCCCAACTCTGAGTAGTCATGGTTTTGGAAATTTGGATAAAAAAGATGCCAGATTGTTAGATAAATGAGAAGCACCATCCAAAGTGGGATGAATGCTGTCTCGTCTCATAAGACCAGGTTTTCCCCAAAAAGAGCTCCAATTGTCAATGTAGCCCACGTCATTTTTAGGACACCACACAGACAGCCAGCGGTTCAAGGATGACGAGCGACTAAACATGTCATCACTGGTCAGATTGGGGAGGGGCCCAGAGAATACTACAGTGGCAGACATCGTTTTTGCAAAGTCACACACCGATTCTACATCAAGTTTGGTGACTTCCGACTGCCGAAGACGGATGTCATTAATGCCGGCGTGAATAACAATTGTGGAGTATTTACAGTTACTTTTAGCCAGCATTTTCAGATTTGACTCGATGTCGCCTGCTCTGGCCCCAGGAATGCATTTGACTATGACCGCTGGAGTCTCTAGGTTCACGTTTCTGACTACAGAGTCGCCAATGATCAGAGTTTTTTCCTCAGCGGGTGTGTCGCTGAGCGGGGAAAAACGATTAGAAACGTGAACAGGTTGGTGGTGAACCGGGGCTTTGCGACTAGGCTTCCTTCTCACCGTCACCCACCCAGTCTCCTCGCTGCTGAGGAGAGCCGGGGAACCGCTGACAGGGGGGCCTAAGCTAGCTAGCTTCGCTGCAGCTAATGGGCGTCCGTCGAGATTAACTGGCGCAGACGGTGTTTCAATGCAGCGGAGCCGGGATTCCAAATCAGACAACCTCGCCTCGAGCGCCTCAAAAAGACAACATTTATTACATTTACCATTATCGCTAAAAGAGGCAGAGGTGTAGCTAAACATCTGACAGAGAGAGCACACCAGAGGAGAGGAAAGAGAGCTAGTAGCCATAGCTAATAGCTGGAGAGCAACCACACAGGCAGACAGCAAAACAGGAAGTGACGATACGTTACGTTACCACAAGGAAGTGACGATCCTCAGTCCCAGGGGATGTGTTTGGGGGATTGAATTGAATTGAATTGAATTGAAAATTGAATTGAATTGAATTGAATTGAATTGAATTGAATTGAATTGACTGTGAGAGTGATTGTCTGTCTCTCTGTGTTGGCCCTGCGATGGACTGGTGATCTGTCCAGGGTGGACCCTGCCTCTCACCCAAAGATGCTGGGATAGGCTCCAGCCCCCCCCCCCCAACTGGAAAAAAAACTGTAAATTAGTAAATATACATATGTACACAGTTATATACGCAGTGCAGGAATGTTACAGCTAGATGGTATCAACAGCATTATGGTTTGTTAAATTACCGGCAATAAATAAATATGGACCCAGACAGTATATTTCACATTGAATGAACTGTGCTGTTGCCACTCTTGAAATAATTGTAATTGTCTTAGATGTGTGTTTGAGGGGACGATCTCTACTGTGCAAAACAAAGTCACATAAGCAAAACAAACAAAAACTTATGACTGACTTGAGTAGACATCAATTATCCCCAGTTGGAGGAAGTCATTTGACACAGAGTGAGGATACTCAAACTCTGAAAATATGCCATTATGCTGAACATAAACTACAAGAGATGGAGAATGATATTGATCCTGATAACCACTTTTTCAATAATATTCATAGCCAATGTGAATATTACACTGAAAAGCAATTCAAAAGTCAAATGTAACTAGATGGTAAACTATCAATAATACACTTCAACAGCAGAAGTCTTAACAAAAACTTTCCACAGATTCAGGACTATTTAAAACAGCTAGACAGACAATTTACAGCTATTGCAGTCTCTGAAACCTGGCTTTATGAAGAGCAGGCTCCCCTGATGGCAATAGAGGGATATCAGATGTTTCATATTAACAGATCTCAAAAAAAGGGTGGTGGTGTTGCACTGTATATTGATGACCTGTATAGGTGTAAGCTTGTAAATGGAATGTCCTTTGCACTACCAGGGATCTTGGAATGTGTTACTGTTGAGATTGAGCAAGATAAAACAAAAAATGTAATTATAAGTTGTATATATAGAATGCTGGGAACTTGCATTGAGACATTCAGAGATAAATTAGTAGAGCTGTACAATAATATTACTAGTAAGAAAATGGTAGCAATTTGTGGAGATTTCAATATTGATTTACTAAATCCACACCAACAAAATGTAATTACAGAGTTCATGAACTCTATGTACAGCATGAGTCTATATCCCACAATAACACATCCCAGTAGAATCACAGTTCACACTGCTACACTTATTGACAACCTGTTTGTTAATGTTATTGATAAGAAAATAGAAAGTGGATTATTGATAAATGATATAAACGACCACTTGCCAACCTTTGCACTTATCCATGGCCACACGGGGGCCAATACAGAAAAAACTTTAAAATCGTTCAGATACAAATCACCAAATGCAATCAGTTCTTTTAAAGAGGACTTGCTGAAGCAAGACTGGACAGAAGTCTATGTATCAGATGTAAATGAAGCCTATGACACATTTATAAACATTGTAACCACTCTTTAAGAAAAAAACTGTCCATTAGTAAAAAAAAAGCTTAAACATAAATTTGCCAATAAGCCATGGTTAACCAAAGGATTACAAAAGGCGTGTATAAAGAAAAATTTATTATATAAAGCTTTCCTAAAGAAAAGGACAAAAGAAGCAGAGCAGCGGTATAAAACATACAAAAATAAGTTAACATATATAATAAGATGTAGTAAGAGAGACTATTACAGTAAAGAACTGGAGAAAAACAAAGACAATATTAAAAATACATGGACAATACTTAACAGTATTCTTGGAAATAAAAGCAGAAATACAAACAACCCAGCCGATTTTTCAAAAAATAATAAAACGACTCAGAGTGTGAATGCAGCCTCACCTGCAGAGGAATTTAATAACTATTTTGTTAACATTGGTCCTAATTTGGCTCGAGAAATACCCACTACGGTGCCTAGAGGTGATACAATATGCAATAACACTGCTATAAAAGACTACATTTTCATAAAGAACACAGGCGAGAGAGAGGTCATTGAAATTGATAAATCGTTTAAAAGTAAAACATCTACGGACTGTGATGGTATTGACATGCTCTTAGTCAAAACTCTTATTGAATGCTTAGTGAAACCACTGACGTATATCTGTAACCTGTCTCTCCAAACAGGTATATTTCCCAATGCAATGAAAATAGCTAAAGTAAATCCGATATACAAGATGGGTGACAGAGGGGAATTCTCAAACTATAGACCAATTTCACTATTGCCGCAATTTTCCAAGATACTTGAAAAATATTCTATGAGAGAATTGACAACTTCATACTGAAGAATAATCTATTGTGTGAGCAGCAATATGGGTTCAGACACAAGAGGACAACTGCATTTGCTTTAATGGAATTTATAGAAAAAATATCAACAGCCATTGAAAATAAAGAGTATTCAGTTGGAGTATTCCTGGATCTTAAAAAAGCATTTGATACAGTGGATCATAATTTATTATTAAAGAAACTACAAAATTGTGGTATTAGAGGGGTAGCACTGTCCTGGTTAAGTAGTTACTTAAAGAATAGATATCAGTATGTATGTGTTGGTAACAAAAACTCAGTTACTGAAGGTTACTTGTGGAGTCCCACAGGGTTCAGTTTTGGGGCCATTGTTATTCAATATGTATATAAATGATATATGTAATATTTCAGAAAAAATGGACTTAATATTGTTTGCCGATGACACTAATCTATTATGCAGTGGAAACAATTTGGAACAACTTCTGGATACACTCGGAAAGGAATTAGGAAAGCTTAAACTGTGGTTTGATTCAAACCACAAAGCAAGACAAAATTTATAGTCTTTAACAACCATCACAACAACTCAGTATCTAAACTCAGTGTAAATGGTGTAGAGATTGAAAGGGTATCTGAAACTAAATTTCTTGGAGTAATAATTGATAATAAACTGTGTTGGAAGTCACATATTAATTATATTAAAGGTAAAATATCCAAATCAATTGCAATATTACACAGAGTGAAATATTTGCTGAATCAACACACACTATATACCTTGTATCATTCATTAATACTCCCATACATGACATATTGTAATGAAGTATGGGGAAATACATATAAAACAAACATATATCCACTCTTTATGTTTCAGAAGAGAGCTATTAGAATAATAAACAAAGCAGTTTTCAGGGAACCAACAAACCCACTTTTTCTTAAACTAAAAGCTCTCAAGTTGAAAGATCTGGTTGACTTTAAAACTGCAATAATAATGTTTAAAGTGAAGAATCTATCACTGCCCCCAAATAAGGGAGAAACAATATCATTTCAGAGGAACATGTATATTTCAAAAACCTACAGTGAGAACTACCACCAAAGCAACACTGTGTTTCAGTGCAAGGAGTCAGATTATGGAACGATTTTGGACCTGAATTAAAATCATGTACAACGCTTGGACAATTTAAACTAAAACTAAAGGAAGAAATACTCCAAACATATATACAAGATGACATGTAAAATCACATAAGGATTGTCATATCCAGCCTGTGTTGGGTTGTAGCTTAGTTCTTTTTTTTTCTGTCACACTTTGTCTTAGCTTCGTTTCTTGTTTTTTTTTTTTTTCAATTGTAATCGCTCTTGTCTTGTTTTTTTGTTGTTTTTTTTCTTTCTTTTGAATTCTTGGATGGAATATGGGTGGGCAGTATAAGCTGCGGCTTCAGCCATCATCCATTTCAGATAACTTATGTTGAATTGTATAATCAGAGGAGTTATTGTCTAATTTGACCTCGTTGGATTTTCTTTCCCCCTTTTGCTATATTATTCAGTTCCTTTTAACCTGTACTATCCGAAATAAAGATTCATTCATTCATTCATTCATTCATTCATTCAAAAAAAGTGTGGTGTGATGATGCCGCCTTCCTGTTGCGTCATCACACCACCCTATATTACGGGCCAGCCACCATAGGCGTTTCCTCTTGTGTCGAATCTCCCCCCAGGTGCATGACGTGTACTGTTCCACACTTCTTATAATAAAGCTGTGTTGAACGCTACCACTCTCTTGACCTCATTCATCACCAGGTTTGTGGGCATAACATTTGGCGACTGAGGATTAACATTTGGTGGCGTGTGTTACACCACTCTGTCCCTTCCTTGAGCTCCCTGGTGAGCCACCGGTGCCATGGCTGTGCTGGTTTGAGGCCTTTCGAATGTACATCATGGCGCTGGACCTCGGGAAGCTCAATAAGGTGAGGACATATGCGCTTCCCGTCCACAACCTGGTTATCAGAGGCCAGCAAGTCCTGTGGACGGTCAGTGCGTCGAACTCATTCGAGGACGTTGTGGAGTTACTAGCTAGCAATTTCACCACTCTGGACAGTGTGACTATGTGGAGAATTCGCTTTCGCCAGAGACATCAACGTGTTGGTGAGCCTATCCACCAGTATGTTGCTGATTTAAGACAGCTAGCTAGCGAGGGCCATTTTAGGCTACTGGAAGACGAGATGGTATGCAACCAGCTAGCAGAGCACATGTGCAATGCTAGACTGTGAGCTAGGCTACTATCGGTGCCAAATGACTTGATGTTAGCGAGAACTGTGGAGCTAGCTCTCCATTTGGAGGCTGTAAATAAGCTAGCTTATCTTAACTGATGTCAGTCAAAGAAGCCATCAGAGCCACCAGCCTCAGCTAATGTTGCAGACTCTGATAGTGAAGATTGCTTGGATGAAGACTGTTCAAAAGCCAATGCTGCCAGCCGAAGGTCTACCCAGGGAAGACCCCCTTGCAGGGGTTTGGGGTCCATGATGCACTGCTACAAAGTAAAGGAGTGCCTGGCAAGAGGAAAAAATTGTAGCAGTTGTGGACACTTGAATCACTATGCCAGGGTGTGCCACTCTTGAATCACTATGCCAGGGTGTGCCACTTGTCTGATCCGGAGAGCCCATGGAAGAAATCACCCGCCTGCCCCCAACAACTATCCACTCGGTGAGTCCCAATACCAATGAGAATACGTATTGTGCAGTGGAATGAGATGGTGTTGAGGTGCCACTGTTACTCAATATGGTGGAGGTGCTGTTGATGCTGAATTGGGCCACAGTGAAGAAGCTTTTTCCCCACCACAGGATTAGAAGTAGCCCAGCACCGTTGTATGGCTACGGTGGTAGCAGGTTGTTCATTTTTGGGACTATTGAGTTGACTGTTCATTACAAGTCCGAAACAATGATTGACTTCACATTCCAAGTGGCAGTGCGTGGCAATAACATCATGGGGTGTGACCTATTCTACGGACTGGGTTTTGCCAACAAGGACAGTGCTGGGAACAAATGGTCTGGTTGTGGCCACTGGGGCTTGCGGGCACCGGTGCTCGAAGAGCACATGATGTGGAATGAGGAACTAATGGACACCCTCGCTTTCAAGCCGTATCAGCTTCGCTCATTGTCAACGTGGGAAAATCTCATTGTCTGCACTCGGAAAGAGGTAGTTGGGAGGACCAAGTGTGATGGTGGGGCACCCGTGCCGACAAGCGACACCATGTTAGCCCCAGATGCCTCCGGTACTCAGCCACAGTTGGGTGGGGAGTCTGCAGCTATGACAGTGACAACTGCAACATTTTTAAGATGGATTAATGCTGCACCTCTGCTGTCCACGTACTTGCAACCGGAAACCTCATGTAACAAAATTTATGTCATCATCTCCACTCCACTCGTGTCCACAGTGCTTAACCACGGACGACCGCATGCAGCCCAAATTTTGTGACCGCTCCGCCTGTCCAAGACCTGAACGCGTTGAAAAGCGCATGTGCAAGACTGAACGTACCATTCACAAGATGGTGATATCGGCACAGCATACCAAGACAAAGTCGACAAAAAAGACAACGAGGAAGAGGTAGACGAGAATAAACATACATGAATCATACGGTACATAAATACTTAAGCAGCACCCCATGACATCAGTGGGTAATGGGGGGGGGGGTGATCTGTTGGGTGTCATAAGGTGTCATGTGCTTACTCCTCCTGGGTTAACTGGATTATTTCTGCTGCTGTGGATCGCCTATTCCCCATCTTCTTGTCCTTTTCCCTGCTGATTAGTGCAGATCTGCAGGATTTAACACCACCGAACACCACCGTGTAGTTCCTCCTCACAGGTGTCATTTAAAAAAAAAATGGCCAACACATGCCAATTTATCACATCCTTTTTCATGTAAATTAGAAACATTCTTTTGTAAATGTGAGGATTTTTCTCATAAATTTGCAGGATTTTCCTGCAGAGTTACAGCCATTTTACTCAGAAATGTGCAGCTTCTTACTGGAAAATTTGCAGCTTTTTATTATTCATAATTTTGCAGCTTTTTCCTTATGATTTTAAAACGTTTCTTACCCTTGAACTTGCAGTTTTTTAAAAAAAAGCTTAAATTTGCAGAATTTTACTCAATATATTTGCAGCATTTTAGGGTGTAAACAGTTGGAAACTTACACCTTTTCTTTCTTTTTGCTAAAGGTGCAGCTTCGTACCCATAAAATTCCACTTTTTTTGGTCAGAAATTGGCGACTTTTAACTGAGACTTACATCCCCCCCTTTTTTTTGGTCAGGTCAGGCATGGGTTTGTTTGCTACTGGATAACCATGAAAACCGGTACCACCTGTCTCATGGACCGGGCCGTCGGCGACTTAACCGGCATCGCCGCCCTTCCAAGGGCGTAGAGGGTGAAACAGGGCATCCTGGCAGAACTAAAAACAATATCTGCACCAGGTCTGTGGTGGACCACTCCCAGGTACACGGGGTGAAACTGGACATCCTAGCAGATAAACACATCTGTCGCAAGGTGTGTAGTGGACTGTCCCAGTCAGTACATCGTGACATGCACTACACAAAGAACAGATAAACAAACCTATCATCTGGTCAGTCACTGCAACTGATACTGGAGTCAGTTTGCATTGGATTGTCCTTGCCACTGATAATACCTTTATCTGCCATGAATGTGCTGCTAGTCCAGCAAAAGCTAGTGGTACTCGAATACTTTGCAAGCAGTTTCATGAAATGGTCAATCAGAAAGCAATTCATACTGGCTCGGACATCTCCCGGGCTTACAAGTTCCGCGCTGATCTGTTCACACTCCGACAGGCAGCGAAAAGTAAGCTAGGAGCAGGGAAACAAAAGAAGAGGAAAACAGCAGCCTTGTGTGTAGCAGAATTGAATGTACACACTCTGTTGGACAGAACAACATCACAGCACCCAGAAAGACAGACCGCGCTTGTGGCCCTGGAAATGAACAGGTACAATGTAGACATAGGTGCACTTAGTGAAACAAGATTGCCTGGATATGACAGCTTGAAAGACCATGGGTACATCTTCTGTTGGAGTGGGAGATCAACTCAAGAAAGGAAAGAAGCAGGAGTGGGCTTTGCAGTTAGAAAGGAGTTAGCAGCAATGCTTGATAAGGAACCGGTGCCAATCAACGACAGGATAATGCCACACTCATCAATGTATATGCCCCAACAATGACCAACACAGAGGAGGTGAAGGAAGAGTTCTACAGTAATTTACGTGAGACTATCAGACGTGTATCAACTGATGACAGGCTGATACTCGTTGGATATTTTAATGCCAGAGTTGGTTCAGACACTGAGAAATGGAAAGGAGTGCTAGGCAGTCATGGAGAAGGCAAGTGCAATGCTATTGGAGAACTTCTACTTGCACTATGTTCAGAGTACAACCTTGTGATAACCAACACTCTATTTAAGCACAAGGACACACACAAGAAGACATGGATGCACCCAAGATCCAAGCACTGGCACTCGTTAGACTACATCATAGTCAGGCAGAGAGACATAAGGGATGTATTGGACACCAGAGCAATGAGAGGCGCAGACTGTGGTACTGATCATTTTATGCTGAGATCTAGATTAAGGATTTGGAGATGAAAACAACACTGCAGGACGGGTGTGAAGCCACCACGGAAGCTAAACACTAGTGCACTGAAAGGCCAAAAGAAGCAGGAAGAACTTACACAGGAAATGGATGAAAACTTGAAAGACTGGAACAGCAACAACTCAAAGAATGACATAGAAGAGAAATGGGTAACATTGAAGGATACGGTGTATCAGACTGCGAATGATGTATTAGGCTACCCTGAGAGGAAACATCAAGATTGGTTTGATGAGCATGATGAACATCTGAAGAAACTACTAGAAGCGAGGAATACAGCTAGGCAGGAAAACCTACAGTGTAACATAAGGTCGAAGAAGAAGAAATACTCAAAGGCTCAGAGTGAGCTACAGAAGTACACCAGCGAGATGAAGTCCAACTGGTAGGATGAAAAAGCGGAGGAACTTCAAACTGCAGCAGACAGGAAGGACATGAAAACATTCTTCACAGGTTTGAGAGGAATCTACGGCCCTAAACCCAGAGGATTGATCCAACTAAAGGCTATGGATGGTGAAACGGTTTTGCAGGAGAAAAACAAGATCCTGGACAAATTTGCAGACCACTTTGACCAACTACTAAACAACCCTAGAGATCTCACTGAAGAGGCTAAAGAATCTCTAGTGCAGCGACCAGCTGTATCAAGTCTGAACCACCAAATTTTGATGAACTAATGGCAGCTCTCAGGACAACACAGGATGGTAAAGCTCCAGGAAGGCATGGAATTCCAGCAGAAGTGTTGAAATTTGGTGGTGTTCAGCTGACCAACTGCTTGCACAAGCTCATCCAAGAGATATGGGATGCCCAGAAAGTACCTCAAGACTGGAAGGATGCATGTATTGTGCCTTTGTTCAAGAAAGGTGACAGGAAATATTGTGGAAATTACCAAGGTATATCCCTGCTCACCACTGTTGGTAAGATTCTGTCACGTGTACTACTTAACAGACTCAGTGAACACATCTTGCAGAATGTACCACCGGAAACCCAGTGCGGCATTAGAAGTGGGAGAAGCACAATGGACAGGATTTTCTGCTTGAAACAGGTTCAAGAAAAGTGTATCGAACAGAGCATACCACTTTATGTAGTCTTCACAGACTTCAGTAAAGCCTTCGATACTGTTTTGCGACAAGGACTTTGGCAGGTACTCAAGAAATATGGCTGTACAGAGAAGTTTGTCAGCCTGATCGAGGCACTCCATACAGGTATGCAAGCAAACGTGGCAATCAGTGGTTCAGTATCTAAAGATTTTTCAGTAAGCAACGGGGTGAAACAAGGGTGTGTGCTGGCACCTACACTCTTCTCGCTGTTTCTGGCAGCCATGCTTGGGGTGGCCTTCAAAGACACTTCAGAAGGAGTATACATTCAAACAGGGAAAGAAGTAGACTTGTTCAATGTGGCACAATTTAAAGCCAAAAGTAAGACATCAATAAAGGTAGTAAGAGAAATGCTCTTTGCCGACAACAGTGCTCTAGTTGCACACAGTGCGGAAGATATGCAATCTTTAGTGGAGAAATTTGCAAGAGCAGTTAGCCAATTCAGCCTCAAAATCAACATCAAGAAGACAGAGTGCCTTTATCAACCACCAAAGTTCCAAACCAGAAAAGATCAGCATTAGTACAGAGCCACTAGTCAAGTGCAAGACTTTCAAGTATCTAGGGAGTACTGTTTTAGAGGATGCTAGGTTGGAGGATTAACTATCTCTCAGAATGGGAAGAGCGAGCGCTGTGTTTGGAAACTTGAGGGAGAGCCTGTGGAACAATCGACATGTGTCTATCCGTGTGAAATGCAAAGTGTACAGAGCGACAGTACTGGCTACTCTATTGTATGGTGCTGAAACTTGGACTGTCTACAGAGTGCAGGTAAAGAAACTCCACGCATACATGATGAGACACCTTTGAGCCATAATGAACATCTCATGGAAAGACAAGATAACCAACATAGAAGTGTTGAAAGGAGCTGGTCTACCATCAATGGAGGACATGCTAATACAGATGAACCTGAGATGGCTTGGACATGTTGAGAGGATGGACCAACAGAGTCTCCCTCGGCTGTTACTCTACTCACAGTTATGCAAGGGCAAACACATTCAGGGTAGACCAAGGCTCAGATTTAAAGACACTGTGAAAAGAAACTTGAAGAAGTTGGATATAGACAGGAGTTCCTGGCAGTGGAAGGTTAAGGACGGAGCTGTCCTTATCTAATCAGACCTAAATGAAACAGTCATTGTCACCCACGACAGGCTGCTATGATGATGATGACTTAAGCAGCAGCAGCAGCAGCAGCAGCATCTTTGTGGAAAAGGAGTGAAAATTGGGAAGTCAAGCACCAGAAAGTAAGCAGTGTTTCTTTGTTGGTGAAAATCCTGGTGAATCAGCGCATTGGTGCTACCAGTCAGGGGGGAGTGTAACTACAAATGATTGTTGTGCACATGCATCAACTGCTTGGCCTGGGTAGATGAAAAATGTGAGCATGAACAACGCAGCGTGCGTGCCGAGCTTGTCCAAAGTGCATGCGGACCAAAGCAGACTAGAGGGGAAATGGAGCATGAATAAGTCTTTAGGAGACGTGCGGGACACGACCGACGAGTATGGAGTTACCGCATTCTCAGCAGCAACACATCAGGTCAAGTAAGGCCTCATTTTGGGTTTTGGACTTGGTTCGGGTTTCGGGGGATGAACGACCACGGCAAAGATGGGCCAGCAGTCTCCTGCAGTTAGTGACTTAGCTAAATTATCAGTAATCAAATGTAATGTTTAACCCCTTGACGCCTATTGGTGTGAATTTGCACCAATCCAAAAAAAACAAAAAAAAAATAAATTTTCAATTATGAAAAAATAAAATAAAATAAAATAAATTGTTCATAATTGGAAATAAATTCAGGCTTCAAGGGGTTAAACAATGATGCCTGCTGCAGCCTTTCCTTTTTCTAATTCCAGTCGACTTGGTGATGAAGCAAGTCACTAAGGAAAAGAGTCCAGTAGACTCTGTGGACCCAACTAGATTACCTTTACTTCGTTCACAATCTGGCTCTACTTTCCCACATTCATAAACAGATTCAAGAGACGTCATCAGAGCTCCTGTACATTTCACCACAAGCTGGACCTACCATCCACAAGGGCAAAAGCAAAATGTGATGAGTCAGTCAAGCTGGAGGGACAAACCTTGAAGGATGTGTAAGTTTCTACCTATCTTGGAAGTGTGGTGGACAGTTATGGAGGTGCAGATTCAGACATCAGCACAAGAATAAGCAAGGCAAGGGTAACCTTCAGCCAGCTCAGGAACATCTGAAACTCTAAGAGCATCAGTTATTCCACCAAGATCCATCTGTCAACGTCAGGCTGCTGTATGGAGCATAAACATGGAGAATGACTGAGAAACCGTGGCAGAGAACACAGCTGTGGCCTGTTAAAGAAGACATTCAATTGACATGAGTTGTTTTGCTCTTTTTGTTTTTTTATTGGTGGTTCTTCAGAGTTGGGCTTCAGGTCAGAAAACCTTTTTTTTTATCCCTTTATTTTCTTTAATATTAACAAATTTTTATTTACTTTATTTTCACTTATGGAAGCTTTTATCCCAGGTTTACTATCCACCATGTGCTTCATTTCTACCCGATTCCTCAAAGACGTGGCATGGCCCTTAAGTACAGAAAGACAACAAGTTCAACACCCATGATAATGACATCTGATCTAATGCTTGTGTTTCTGCTTGCAGGTGGTTGGCAGCAGCAGATGACATCCCAGCATCATGTTCAGAATCTTCAAAGGTTCTATAAAATGCTCCGAAACAATGGCTTTCACAAAAATCACATCAAGACGTTCTTTGCCAGCAGTGGACACCATCCTGGTAGGACAAGATCAGTCTGTCAACACTCAATAAACAGTAGTGATACTCAGGTTATTACCTGGGGAAAATAGTAGGAATAAAACTGTACAGAGGTGGAGAACTCTGTCACATGTTTTGTTTTTCTGTTCAGTTTGATTTTGTAATGGAGTTCTTAGTAGCTGTGGACCTCAGGGTTTTGTGCTGTTTATGAACAGTCTAAAACTGTTGAAGCCGATGTTCTACTCCAGCACAAGACCTCGACTGTCAGCTGAGAACAGAAACCTGAGGATACAACTCACACCAACACTGGACAATAGAAGATGACCTGACCTCCAGGAACAGCACCACAGGTGTCTTCAGCAGACCTCTCCAAGCCAGCTATGACTGTGTTCTGTTGTGGTACAATCTAGAGCATCCTCACATACTGCATCAGTTCCTAGTTCTTTAACAGCAGAAGAGACAGAAACTGGACAGAACTGAAGGACATCAGAGAAGATCATCAGTGTCATCTCTGCTGGATGTATAGAGCTGAAGATATTCAGGAGACACTGCATCATAAAGGACTTCGCTCACCCTTCTCACAGTCTGCTCTCCGATGTATTCAGGAAGGAGATACAGAAACATCAATGGAAGAACATCTGGACTGAGAAATGGCTTCTTTACTTCTGTGGTCAGAACTTTAAACCAGCATGTCTGAGCTGCTGTCTTTGGAATTAAAACAATAACTATTTAGGGCTCATTATTATTGCCACTGTATATTTATTTACTCAGTACCACACAGTCTATATTGAATTACTGTTTACCTACAACTCATCGCTGCACTTTATTCCAAATCACTGCACTTTACCCCTAATTTTAAATGCTGCACTGTCTAAAATTGCAAGTTATTTTTTTTAATATGCAAAACAGTTTTTTTATGTTCCCTCATAACATGACAATTAAAGGAAATCAGAAATTTCAAGGAAAAATGCTGAAAATTCATGAAAAAAATGCTCAAAACGGCTTTCCATAGTAGAGCTTATTAACCCTGGCCAATGAGAAACTTCTTTGCATTTATAAATTCTGTCAATATTTTCCTTCACTGACTGGTTGTTAATAAAAACTAAGAATATTCCACCAAACATTAACTTAAAGGACAGCTATGAAGGTTGAGGAACTCCTGATCTCCATCTCCATTTTCTCTTCTCAGATGATATGGAGGAGGTTTATCCAGCGACGGAGAAAGCTGCGATCCGTAATTATGTCTCGTACATCTGCAGAAAGCAGCACTGTGCCGACACCCTGGTCCTGTACCTGAACTCACCAACATGCAGTGATGGCACCATGCTGCTGTGGGACGCCAACCTGAATGGGATCGTAAGTCACACACAGAGTTAAAGATGGTGGGCAAGGCTGCAGAAGAACCTGCATCTGTGAGGAGAACATCAAAACCAAAGAACAAACCAGCAAAGCAGGAGACAATCAGGCAGGGTTTATCTCTCTGCAGAAAACACCGTGAGGAGGAGGAGGAGCGTGTCTGCTTACTACAGCAGTCTGTGCTAATGAAAGAAGCGTTGTCATGACAACAGAACATAGAACTTTGTGAAACGAAACCGAACTACCAATAGATAACATAACACAAACATGAAACTTGGTGTGGATTGTCAGGCATGAAAATACAATTTAAAAACACAGGTAAAAATAACACCACTATCTTTTATTTGAGAATTAAAAGCATTAAAAAATAAAAAACAAGAAAAAGCCAAAGGATGCAAGTAAGTTTTAATAGGAGATTTAAAAGCTGATCCAGAGTTTGCCTAAGATCTCCTGGAAGGAGGTTCCACAGCTGCACAGCTTCACTCAATTTTATGTTACCTAATCCAAGCTTGTCTGAGCAAAGCACCTTTCAGTCATGCCGCTGTAGATGAGGAAGAGTGGAAGAAACAGGAGAGGTTGGACCTCGGCTGTCAAAGAGAGTCAGGATGCTGATCAGGGTCATGCTGTGGAGAACCAGTCTTAAAAGCAACAGAAATAACAGCTGGTTAAGCATTTTGTCTGAGGACGTGGACTGGGCCCCATGTCCTCACCTTGACTTATTGCTTTATTCCTTCTCTCCAGCACTTAGCCTCCGCCCACATCCTCACCTTGAGTTGTATTTTGGATTTTTCTGTAGTTATTATTATTAATTAATTTGTCAGCTTTTGTGTTCTGTAGGTTTTGTCTCTGCCTGGTCCTTAGTTGTTTATTATTTATATTAATATCATGACTTCTGTGATTTGCATTCTGGGTTGTCATTTATGTCATATTTCTATCATAATCCTGTTTGTGTTTCCCGTTGTCATTCCTGTCATGATTCCCGGGTTTTGTGCTTGGCTTTATTTTTGCACTGCTTTCATTTCCTGGCTTTGCATAGTCTGATTTTGTTAATGATTCACACCTGCCTGTAATTTCTATTCATCAGTCTAGTTTATTTAAGGGGTGTCGTTCCCTCACCTGGGAACGGTGTCCTCGTCAATGCCAGCATGAGTAGCAGGTGTCTGTCCGTTCCTGTCAGCCTTGTCTGAGGTATTAGTTTATTCCTGCCATGTCTGCCTTTGCCCGTCTGTTTTTGGTTCTTTATTCTTTATAGTTCTGGGAGCTGAAGATGGTGTTCAGGCCAAAATTAAACACAGCAAACCAAAGTGTGACAATTGAGTCCTTTACTCAAACACCCACACTTGACAGTAGAACACCATCTGTGTGGACCCAGCAGGGTCTTTGGTTGGCTCATTATGGCTGGATTTGTGCTGCTGACTGATGAGGAATTTGATGCCATGACCCGCTTGCGGGACCTAGTGGCCACGGCCCACAGCTCCTCCGACTCAGAAGAGGAGTACAGATTATGGACAGCACCGACATGGGAGCTGGAGCACACTTCACGTCTGTGAGTGTTTCCATGGGTACAGGACCTGCCTAGCTACTGTGCCCTGCAGTCCGTCTCTCCATCTGGACCGTCATGGATACGTGGAGGGGATGTCAGTGTCATTCCTCCCAGCACTCCAGGGCAGCTCCAGCTCAGACGGCTATAAGCTTCCGCCAGACTGTCTCAGCAGCCACCTGGAGGGAGTCATCTGGTGCATCAGTGGCAGCAGAGCAGGATACAAGGTAAGTACCATATTCTCATTTTTTTACATCCAGTAATGAGAGGTCTTGTCTTGTCCCCGATGGGGTGGGGGGGGGGGGCATGGCAGCAACCACCAACTGCTGCTGAATTCACTGCACCTGTCTCTGCTGTATTCTCTTCTGCCTCTCCCATATCCTCACCCTCACCTGCCTTTCCTCTCTCCTCTTCCCGGAGTTCTACACCTGATGATGTCACCCGCCACTGGGAGCTGCAGGACCTCAGAGATATAGGAGAATGTTACACCCTTTGACTTCATCTTGATGGATGGGAGAACGCGGCATGGAGGGATGCGGCATGGAAACACACTCATCAGATTCTAGCAGCTAAGCCCACTTTGAGGGATGATGTTTCTGCCTTCTTCAATGAGTTCCTGCTGTCCGATGAGTGTTCCTTCATGCCAGAGGAGGAGGCGGTATCATCTTTTTCTGAGGCAAGTGAGCCTCCATCAGCTGTGTCTGGGGTCAGTGCGCCCCCGTTACCTGTTCCTGAGATTGGCGCACCTTAGTCATCAGCTCCTGAGGTCAGTGCACTCCAACCATCAGTGCCTGAAGTCAATTCACCCTCACCATTGTCTGCTCGAGTGGATGAGGCCACCGCTCCTGCAGGTCTCTCAGAGGCAGCCACCCATGCAGCTGATCCTGAGAGACCAGGAGCTAAGACAAGTACTTTTTTCCATTAATTGCTACAACTATTTTAGAAAAGACTTGCCTTACTCTTGACGGGGGGACCCAAGTGCAGAGGGTTTTCTCTATCAGTCTCTGCTGCTACCGACTGTGGTGTCACCTCATTGACAGCCTGTTCTCCTCCCTCATCCGAGGTGGTCATGTTGAAGATGGAGCCGCAGGAGAACCACACCACCTCAGCCATTCATCATAGTTTCTGAGGGTGAGGAGTCCGCTCCCCCATCACTGCTCCTGAGGGTGAACAGATCGCTCCACCCATCGCCAATCCTGAGGGCAAGCAGACCGCTCCACCCATCGCTGTTCCATAGGTCAAGCAGTCTGCAGTCCACTCCACCTGTTGCTCCAGAAGTTGAGCAGGGACCTCCACCTGTCATCACCAGAAGTTAGTGGGCCCCTGCCATTTGTTTCAAAGGTCGCTGTGTCTCCACCATCTGCACCGGGGATCAGCAGGCTGCAGTTACCGGTTGCAGAACTTAGAGTTCCGTTGGTGGAGTTTGCCGAGCTCTGTGTTCCTGTGGCCATTGTTCCACCAGGCTTTGTAGTCCGGTGGCACAAAGACAGTGTTAGACCGCCTGAACTATCCTGCTTTTCGGTCTGGTGGGCCATGGACTGGGGTAAGTCCCCATGACCCTTTCTGGTCTCCAGTCTGAGTGCCAATGGACTTGGGTAGACCCCCTGACCTATTGTTTTCTCCAGTCTGGTGGCCCAGGGATTGTTGAAGGTCACCCGAATCACTTTGTTTTGGGTTTTGAGGCCTTGGACTTTGTTTGGCCCATGAACTATGTTCTGTTTTGGACTCTTTGGGGATGGGGGGGAGGATGTGTTTCGGCCCACATTGGCCTTGTACCACCCACCTTGGAAGGGATTTTGGTTCTTTTCTCTTTTGTTGGTGTTACTCTTAGGGGTCATCTAGAAGCTGCCCCTTAAGAGGGGAGTACTGTTAAGACATGGACTGGTCCCCATGTCCTCACCTTCAGATATTGCTTTATTCCTTCTCTCCAGGACCTTGCCTCAGCCAGTGTCTTCACAATGAGTTGTATTATGGATTTTTTCTTTATTTATTATTATTAATGATTTTGTCTGAATTTGTGTTCTGTAGGTTTTGTCTCTTCCTGGCCCTTACTTGTTTATTGTTTATATTAATATCATGACTTCTGTGCGTTGTATTCTGGGTTGTCATTATAATGATTATCCAGTCTTGTTCACGTCATGTTGCTATCATAATCCTGTTTGTGTTTGCCCGTTGTCATTCCTTCCATGATTCTTGGGCTTTATGTTTGGCTTTATTACCTCCGCCAAGGAGGTAATGTTTTTGCCGGGGTTTGTCTGTTTGTCTGTCTGTTGGTTAGCAAGATAACTCAAAAAGTTTTGGATGGATTTCGTTGAAACTTTCAGGCGTTGTTGGAAATGGTACAAGGATGAACTGATTAAATTTTGGTGGTGATCCGGATCACCATCCAGAAGAAAACCGCCATTATGGAAAATGCCATTTTCGTGAAAAACTACTGAACCACTAATCCTGTCATTGTCAATCCAATTGCTAGTCATATGTTCTCATGGTCAAGGAATCTGAAAACGTACACACAAACACTGTATGGGGGGAACTGTGGCCGCCATTATGGAAAATGCAATTTTCCTGAATAACTACTGAACCACTAATCCTATCATTGTCAGAATCAGAATCAGATTTATTGCCATTGTTCATGTAGTACACAAACTAGGAATTTGTCTCGGTGCAATGCTGCAACATTAAAAACATGATAAGATAAGGAAATAAACTAAAAAACTAAAAAAACTAAAAACATGCAATAAGTGTAGAATAATAATAATAACTAGAAAAGCACTCGGAGAGCGCAGACCTCCGCCAAGCGGCACAGTTCCCCCCATACAGTGTTTGTGTGTACGTTTTCAGATTCCCTGAGCATGAAAAGATATGAGTAGCAATTGGATTCACAATGATTATTTGTTTATTTGACATGGACAGTGCAATAAACAGACAATTAATGAATGACAATCAATGTGATAGTGATAGGATTAGTGGTTCAGTAGTGTAAAATGGGGCTATAAGGGACGGCGGGTTAATAAGGGACACTTTTGTGGGAAATGTTTTAAATGTAATTCTGCTTTTTTTATTTTGAGCAGGACGCTGAGTTGTGTTGTTATTGTCAAATATCCATGAATCCTTCATCAAATCTAGGCGGAAGCAAAATTAAAAAAGCAGAATTACATTTAGAAAAGTGTCCCATATTACCCCGCCGTCCCTTGTAGCCCCGTTTTACGGTTGTAAAAGCATTGCCTCCTTGGCGGAGGTAATAAACTGAAGTGTTGGTGTGTCCATCTCCTCCACTGACGGATGCAGATTGGTTAGACAGGTTGCCGTGGGTTTTATATTATATTGGGGTTGCGCTCCGCGGCAAAACAGAATTTAGAGTCTTCCCCGGCAGAGAGGTCGTTTTCACGCAGCGCCTATAGCTGGGCGGGGAATTTGTGGCAAATAATGGGGCGGCGGACAGGTGTCCGTGTCAGGTTTTGCAGCGTGGCGCAAAAGCAGGCACGCTGGCGGGCCCAGGGCAGCAGTGTTTTCCGCGTGCTTTTGTGCCTAAAACGTTGAAGAACGCGGAGTTTGTGTTGGTCAGACACGACGCCCAGCGGCCTCCATTGCGCCTGCGCACATGTTGAAAATGGCCCTATGTCACAGTGTTGAAAAATGCTTTAAAAAAATTCCTGTATCCAGACGGTGAACCGGATCACCCCCAAAATTTAATCAGTTCTTCCTTGTACCATTTCCAACAACGCCTGAAAGTTTCATGCAAATCCGTCCAAGACTTTTTGAGTTATCTTGCTAACCAACAGACAAACAGACAGACAAACAGACAAACACACAAACCCTGCCAAAAACATAACCTCCTCCTGGCCTTTTCGGCCTGGCGGAGGTAATAATAATAATAATAATAATAATAATAATAATAATGAGTAATACTAGTCAAAGCAGTTTTAAATAAATTAGCAAGTAGCAGATAATGTGGAGTACCACATAGTGCAGTCGATAATGCAACAGAAAAACAGTGATGAATGACATGAGTCTGGTTGAGCTGCTGCATATAGTGCACGAGAGTCAATAAGTCACTTAATGTTCAGCAGTCTGATGGCAGAGGGGAAGAAGCTGTTCATGTGCCGGGAGGTTTTAGTCTGAATGGCCCGAAGTCTTCTACCTGAGGGGAGAGGGGCAAACAGTACGTGACCAGGGTGTGAAGAATCGGCTATGATCCTGCCTGCACGCCTCCGGATCCTGGAGATGTACAGGTCCTGGAGAGATGGGAGCTTGCAGCCGATCACCTTCTCAGCAGTGCGCACGACGCGCTGCAGCCTTAGTCTGTCCCTGGCAGTGGCTCCTGCGTACCACACGGTTATGGAGGAGGTGAAGATGGACTCGATGACGGCCGTGTAGAACTGCACTAACATCTTGGTGAGTAGCTTGAGCTTCCTCAGCTGCCACAGAAAGAACATCCTCTGCTGGGCCTTTTTGATGAGGGAGCTGATGGTTGGCTCCCATTTGAGGTCCCGGGTGATGGTGGTGCCCAAGAAGCGGAAGGAATCTGCAATGGTGATGGGAGAGCCTGTGATGGTGAGGGGGGGCAGGGGGGTTGTCACTTTCCTGAAGTCCACAATCATCTCCGCTGTCTTCAGAGCGTTCAGCTGCAGGTTGTTGTGGCTGCACCAGGACACCAGCTGGGCCACCTCTTTCCTGTAGACGGACTCGTCGCCGTTGGAGATGAGCCCGATGAGGGTGGTGTCGTCTGCAAACTTGATCAGCTTCACAGACTGGTGGGAGGAGGTGCAGGAGTTGGTATAAAGGGAGAAGAGTAGGGGGGAAAGTACACAGCCCTGGAGTGATCCGATGCTGATGCTAACAGAGTCCGAGACAGACTTCCCCAGCCGCACATGCTGCCTCCGGTCCGTCAGGAAGTCGGTGATCCACCTGCAGAGGGAGTCAGGCACGCTGAGCAGGGACAGCTTGTCCTAGAGCAGAGCGGGGCGGATGGTGTTGAATGCAGAGCTGAAGTCCACAAACAGGATCCTGGCGTAGGTTCCCGGGGAGTCCAGGTGCTGCAGGATGGAGTGGAGGGCCAGGTTGACTGCGTCGTCCACAGACCTGTTGGCACGGTAGGCAAACTGCAGCGGGTCCAGGAGGGGAGTGGTGATGGACTTGAGGTGGGACAGGACCAGGCGCTCAAAGGACTTCATGACTACAGAGGTGAGCGCTACAGGTCTGTAGTCGTTAAGTCCAGTAATCCGTGGCTTCTTGGGGACAGGGATGATGGTGGAGGATTTGAGGCAGGTCGGCACGTGGCATTGCTTAAGGGAGGTGTTAAAAATGCCTGTGAAGACAGGAGCCAGCTCTTTCGCACAGTGTCTCAGGGTGGAGGGAGACACGCCGTCCGGACCGGGGGCCTTGTGCGGGTTCAGTCTGGAGAACTGTCTGTGCACGTCCTGCTCACTGATGACAAGGGCAGGGGGGGAGGAGGAGGAGGAGGGGGGACCGCTTTTGATGTGTTAGGGGCCGAGGAGGCAGTGGAGCTGGGTGGAGTGGGGGAGTTGGACACAGCTGACGAGGTGTCAAAACGGGCGTAATGTTGGGACAGTTTTTGACAAAGGGCTTTGTCATCCTGACCTTTGGAAGCCTGAGGCCGATAGTTGGTGATTTGCCTCAGTCCTCTCCACACAGAAGCCGAGTCATTAGCAGTGAACTGCTGCTGAAGTCTCTCAGAATACACAGATTTAATTCAATTGCTAGTCATATGTTCTCATGGTCAAGGAATCTGAAAACGTACACACAAACACTGTATGGGGGGAACTGTCGCCGCCATTACGGAAAATGCCATTTTCCTGAATAACTACTGAAACACTAATCCTATCATTGTCAATCCAATTGCTAGTCATATGTTTTCGTGGTCAAGGAATCTGAAAACGTACACACAAACACTGTATGGGGGGAACTGTGGTCGCCATTATGGAAAATGTCATTTTCGTGAATAACTACTGAACCACTAATCCTATCATTGTCAATTAAATTGCTAGTCATATGTTTTTATGGTCAAGGAATCTGAAAACATACACACAAACACTGTATGGGGGGAACTGTGGCGCTTGGCGGAGGTCTGCGCTCTCCCGAGTGCTTTTCTAGTTTTTACACTGCTTTCAGTTCCTGCCTTTGCATAGTCTGATTTTGTTAATGATTCACACCTGTCTGTAATTTCTATTCATCAGTCTAGTTTAATTAAGGGGCACCGTTCCCTCACCTGGGCACGGTGTCCTCGTCAATGCCAGCGTGAGTAGCACGCGTCTCTATGTTCCTGTCAGCCTAGTCTGAGGTATTAGATTATTCCTGTCATGTCTGCCTTTTGCCCGTCTGTTCTTGATTCTTTATTATTTAAAGTTTTGGGAGCTGAAGGTGGTGTTCAGCAGAAAATTAAACACTGCAAACTGAGGTCTGGGAATTGGGTCCTTTTCTCCAACGCCAACACTTGACATTTTGCTTCCTTTAACTTATGATGATGATGTAGGCCATCCTGTTTAACGGATATAGGCCTTTACATGCTCCACAAGAACAGAGGATTTTTTTTCCCCTTGAGGTGGAAAGAAAGAGAAAGTTCTTTCTGGCCAGGACATTTCATACTTCAAAGAAACTCAAGTGCAGAACTCCTAAGAAATTCACATTTCAACTTTTCAATTAAACTTTATTTATAGAGCACCTTTTCAAAACAACAGTTATCTTATAGCACTTTCAGCTATAGGGGAAAACCCCACAATTGTAGAAAGACCCCAGCAATCAGGCGAGCCACTGTGAGCAGCACCTAGCGATGGTGGAGACGAAAAACTCCCTTTCACAAGGAAGAAGCCTCCAGCAGAACCAGGCTAAGGGAGGGGCAGTCATCTGCTGTGACTGGCTGGGAGGTGAGGGGAAAGAAAAGAAGAAGAAAAGAACAGACATGTAGAGAACAAAAAGCACAACCGAGCAAAAATTTTTTTATTGCGAGTGAAGAAAGGCGTGACGCCCAGTGCATTGTTGGAGGTTTCCCAGCTGTCTAAACATATCCATCCATCCACCCATCCATCCATCTTCTTCCGCTTAATCCTTTTCGGGTCGTGGGGGGGCTGGAGCCTATCCCACATATTAGCAGCATAACTAAGGGAAGGTTCAGGGGAACATAATCTCACCCTAATTATAGGCTATAGCAAAATGGAAGGTTTTAACTCAATTCTTAAAAAAACAGATCGAATTTGACTCCCGAATCCAGATTGGCAGCTGGTTCCACAGGAGAGGAGCTTGATAACTGAAGGCTCTGCCTCCCATTGTACTTTTGGAGATTCTAGATATTACAAGTAATCCAGCATTTTTGGAACATAGTGCTCTTTTAAGATAATAGAGTAGTATCACATCTTTTAAATAAAAAGGGGCCTGATTATTTAGAGCTTTGAAAGTGAGAAGTATTTTAACCTAAATTCTAAACTATATGGGAAGCCAATGAAGGGAGACCAGAACTGTAGAATTATGATCTCTCTTTCTAGCACCTGTTTAAACTCGTGCTGCAGCATTTTGGATCAGCTGAAGACCTTTTAGAGATGTTTTAGGACAACCTGAAAATAAAGAGTTAAAAAATTCTAATCTAGAGCTAACAAAAGCCTGGATCAGTTTCTCAGCATAACTCTGAGACAAGATGCTCCTAATATTGGCAATATTATGCAAATGATAGAAGGCAGTCTTAGAAACAAGTTTAATATGTGAATTAAAAAAACAGATCTTGATCAAAAATAAGATAAGATAAGATAAGCCTTTATTAGTCCCACAATGGGGAAATTCCAGGTTTGCAACAGCACAGGGATAGCAACACTAAAAGCAATAATATAGAAGATAAGAAAACAAGAGCAGTGACTATACATATGTACACATAAATATACAGTATAAATATGTACAGTATACACAGTGCGGAGCATTGTAGCTAGATGGAATAAACAGCATAACCGTCTACTTAGTTATCCTACATAGTATGAATATGTACCCATACATATTGTCATCCTCCGTTGCGACTGATATTGTCCTATTTGTATACTGGAGGGGACCATTTGTGTAAGTCTGTTGCGTCTTTTGCATTCAATACTATTAGGTTGTCAAGTTTTTTTTGCTATCTCTGCGAGCAGCCCTGCTTAGGTTATAAAGTCTGACAGCTGTAGGTAGGAAGGACCTGCGAAACCTCTGTCACGCACCTAGGATGATGTAGTCTACTGCTAAATGAGCTCCTCAGTGCGTTCAATATGTCCTGCATAGGGTTCGACTTGGACTCCAGCAGCGATGACAGTTTAGCCACCATCCTTCTCTCTCCCATCTCCTCCATTGGGTCAAGGCGCTACCCCAGGACGGAGCTAGTTTTCTTGATCAGTTTGTTCAGTCTCTTCCTATCGGCTGCTGTGATGCCACTGCCCCAGCAGACCACTCCAAAAGTGATGGCTGATGCCACCACCAAATCGTAGAAGGTCTTCAGGAGCACCCCTTGTACACCAAAAGACCTGAGCCTCCTCAGTAGGAACAGCCTGCGCTGTCCCTTCTTGTAGAGTGTGTCAGTATTGTGTGACCAGTCCAGTTTATTGTTCAAATGAACACCCAGGTACTTGTAGGAAGTCACCATCTCAATGTCTGTTCCCTGGATGTTTACTGGTGCTGTGAGGGGTTGACCTTGCCTGTGGCAGTTCACCACCGATAAGTCCTCTGTACTCAGCTTCATCTCCGTTGAAGATGAGGCCAATGATCGCAGCGTCATCAAAGAACTTCTGTAGATGGCAGTGTGTTGTGTTGTGTGAGAAGTCCGCAGTATAAAGGGTGAACAGGAACGGAGCCAAAACCGTTCTCTGTGGGGCCCCCGTGCTGCCGATGATCGTGTAAAGGTTCCTCACAGAGCAATTCAGAGAGTGATTAACCGCATCTAAACTAAGAGTTTGATTTGGAAAGGTATTTCTGAGGTTTTTTGGACAAACTAGAATGACTTCAGTCTTATCTGAATTTAATAGCAGGAAATTCCAAGTCATCCAAGCTTTAATTTCCTTAAGACAGGCTTCTAACTTAGCTAAGTGATTACACTGATCAACACCAAATTTATTATTATTTTTTTTTTAGCTTATTTAGGACAATTTTGATGTGCTGAATCCAAAAATCACATTGGTCTTGCTCAATCAGGTCAACTTTTTGAATTATGGCCACATGTTATTTTATGCCTTTTTGTTTACATGTATGGGTATTTTCGCTTATCCATCCATCCATCCATCTTCTTCCGCTTAATCCTTTTCAAGTCGTGGGGGGGCTGGAGCCTATTCAATCATCTTTGGGCAAGAGACGGGGTACACCCTGGACAGATCGCCAGTTAATCGCAGGGCCAGCACAGAGAGACAGACAACATTGACTCTTAACGTCATACCTAAGGACAATTTAGAATCCCCAGTTTGATGCCAGTTAACCTAACTTGCATGTTTTGGGCATGTGGGAGGAAACCAGAGAAATCCCTGAGTAAACCCATGCAGACATGAGGAGAACATGCAAACTTTACACAGATCACTGTTGTCTGGGGCTGGGATCGAACCCAGGATCCCCCGGCCAAGGGTGAGTTACTGTGCTTCCACAGTGCTAACCACTCCACCACCGTGCTTTATATGATGCGGAAAAAAAAATGTCTTGAAATTCTCTGAATTTTGAACAATGATGATGTAATATTCAATTTGTATGCACTTATCTTTATATAAAGTACATACACAGTACTATGTAAGAACAGGTTTTTACTTAACACCTGATCGAGAGAAGCAGATGTCATTTTTGGATTCAGCGGTGCAAAATTGTCTTAAATCAGTTGAAAAAAGACAGACAACTTACAAAAATGTATTTTTGTAACCCTGTGTTACTATCATCTTGCTTCATTGACAGGTATAATTGTGTGTCATCTGCATAACAATGAAAATGTATACAGTGCTTCCTAATAATGTTCCCTAGTGGAAGCATATATAAAGCTAGGCCCTACTCTTTTTAGTTTATATATGCTTCCGTTAGGCAATATTATTAGAAAGCACTGTATACATTTTCATTGTTATGCAGATGACACACAATTATACCTGTCAGTGAAGCCAGGTGATAGTAATCAATTAGCCAAGTTAGAAGCCTGTCTTAAGGAAATCAAAGCTTGGATGACTTGTAATTTCCTGCTATTAAATTCAGATAAGACTGAAGTCATTCTTGTTGGTCCAAAAAAATTAGAAATACCTTTCCAAATCAAACTTTTAATTTGGATGCAGTTACTCTTTCTCTTGCACGGTGGCGCAGTGGTTAGCACTGCGGCAGCACAGTTTACCCTTGGCCGGGGGATTGTGGGGATCGTGGGATCGTGGGTTCGATCCCAGCCCCCGACCAACAGTGATCTGTGTGGAGTTTGCATGTTCTCCCCGTGTTGCGTGGGTTTACTCCGGGATTTCTCCGGTTTCCTCCCACATGCCAAAAACATGCATGTTAGGTTAATTGGCTGTTCTAAATTGTCCCTAGATATCTGTTTCCTATAGGCCCTTAGAATAGAGGGTTAGTATTAATGAAAGCGCTTTGAGTGGTCTTTGTGACTAGAAAAAGCGCTATATAAGTGCAGGTTAGTTAGTTAGTTAGTTAGTAATAGCTCTGTGAGGAACCTTGGAATTATTTTTGATCAAGATCTGTTTTTCAGTTCACATATTAAATTTGTTTCTAAGACTGCCTTCTATCATTTGCGTAATATTGCCAAGATTAGGAGCATCTTGTCTCAGAGTGATACTGAGAAACTGATCCACACTTTTGTTAGCTCTAGATTAGATTATTGTAACTCTTTATTATCAGGTTGTCCTAAAACATCTCTAAAAAGTCTTCAGTTGACCCAAAATGCTGCAGCAAGAGTTTTAACAAGTACTAGAAAGTGAGATCATATCTCTCCGGTTCTGGCCTCCCTTCATTGGCTTCCCATAGAGTTTAGAATTAAGGTGTAACATCCTTCTTCTCACTTTCAAAACTCTAAATAATCAGGCCCCTTTTTATTTAAAAGATCTAATATTATCCTATTATCCTAACAGAGCATTATGCTCCAAAAATGCTGGATTACTTGTAATACATAGAATCTCCAAAAGTACAATGGGGGACAGAGCCTTCAGTTATCAAGCTCCTCTCCTGTGGAACCAGCTGCTAGTGTGGATTCGGGAGTCAGACTCGATCTCTGTTTTTAAGAATAAGGTTAAAACCTTCCTTTTTGATATAGCCTACAATTAGGGAGGGGTCATGTGTCTCTGAACCCTCCCTTAGTTATGCTGCTAATAGGTTTAGTCAGCCGGGGGGCCTCCAATAATGCACTGGGCTTCACTCCTTTCTTCACTCTCAATTAAATATTTTTTTTTTGCTGGTCAGTAACATCTGTTTGTTCTCTCCCATAGATTGAGTCCCCATTGTGCTGTTTGCTCTCTACATCTGTTCTTTTCATCTTCTCTGTCCCCTCACCCCCCAGCCAGTCGCAGCAGATGACTGCCCCTTCCTGAGCCTGGTTCTGCTGGAGGTTTCTACCTGTTAAAAGGGAGTTTTTAACTCTTCACTGTCTCCAAGCTCTTGCTCACAGGGGATCGCCTGATTGCTGGGGTCTTTCTGCAATTGTGGGGGTTAAATTAAAAATTAATTAAATCACCCTTTATTGTCATTCAACTGTACAAGCAAACATGCACAGTAGAACGAGATTATGTTTTACCTATCTACAGTGTTAATCACACACACCCCAAGTGCAGAATCAGAGGGCCGCTGCCATGCAAGGCGCCACCACAAATTTCCCTTCTCCATTCCATTTTTGCTGAGCACCAAGCTGGATGGCATGAAGTTCCACTTTTATATGGTCTTGGGCATGACCCGGCCGGGATTTGAACCCCTGCCTCCCGGGTGTGGGGCGGATGCTCTTCCAACTGAGCCACCACTCTGGTGGCTCAGTTGTAGGGGTTTCCCCTACAATTGAAAGTGCTATGAGATGACTGTTGTTGTGAAATAAGATAAGATAAGCCTTTATTAGTCCCACAATGGGGAAATTCCAGGATTGCAACAGCACAGGGATAGCAACACTCAGAGCAACAATCAAGAAGACAAGAAAAACAAGAGCAGCGAAATGGTGCTATATAAAAAAGTTGAATTGAATTGAATAAACTAAAAAGAACAGGACCTAGCACAGATCCCTGTGGACTCTGTAACTGAGCTTTGAGTTGGAAGAAAACTCACTGACATGAATAAACTGGAACCTATCATATAAATAAGATCTAAACCACTGCTATGAGTTCCATTAAGTCCAACATGGTTTTCTAATCTATCAAGTAGAATATTATGATCAATAGTATCAAAAGCTGCACGAAGGTCTAAAAGGACAAGTACAGAAACAAATTTATTATCAGATGTGATCAGGAGGTCATTAGTGACCTTCACTAAGGCTGTTTCAGTACTATGATGGATTCTAAATTCAGACTGCAACTCTTCAAATAAACCATTTCTCTGCAAGTGGTCAAATAATTGCGTTGCAACAACTCTTCCAAATATTTTGGAAATGAAAGGCAGATTAGAGATTGGTCTATAGATAGCTAAAACTCCTTGATCCAGCATTGACTTCTTGAGTAAGGGTTTAATTACAGCAGTTTTAAAAGCCTGCGGTACATGGCCTAAAGTTAATGAATAATTGATTATTTGAAGACTAGCGCTACCAGTAATTGGGAAGACTTCTTTAAATAACCTGGTAGGAATAGGGTCTAAACGACAATTTGAATGCTTTGATGCTAAAATTATTTTATCTAACTGTAAAAGGTCAATTGGAGTAAACTCATCCAAACAGATGTCAACTGAAGGAGTTGTAGTAGTTACTGTATTTAAGTTAACAGTGGGAAGAATCTGACTGATTTTATCCCTGAGAGATGAAATTTTACGATTGAAAAAGTTCAATAATAAAATTGTGTGACTTAATTTTTTAACAGTTACACAATAGTTCTTGGACACCATGTAAGAAAATGTTCTGCCGTGATGATGTGTCAAGAAGAAAAACTCCCAAACCAGGATGGCAAGAAAAGAAATTGTCATTTTATTCTTGCAGCTCTGGGAGAGAGAAAAGAAATTTCGCTTTTCCTCCAGAGTATATATAGTCCTTTTCGGTTACCCTATGAGAGACCATCACGTGTGTCTTTAAATTAGCATCTTCTCAGTTATTACAGTGGTGTGAAAAAGTGATTGCCCCCTCCTGTTAAAACATAAATTAACTGTGGTTTATCACATCCTTGGAAAGCTGAGTTCATTTTCTCGAGCCACACCCAGGCCAAATTACAGCTACACCTGTTCCCTATCAAGAAATCACTTAAATTGGACCTTTCTGACAATGTGAAGTAGACCAAAAGATCTTTAAAAGCTAGACATCATGCTATGATCAAAAGAAATTCAGGAACAAATGAGAAACAAAGTAATTGAGATCTATGAGTCTGGAAAATGTTATAAAGCCATTTCTTAAGCTTTGGGACTCCAGTGAACCACAGTGAGAGCCATTATCCACAAATGGTGAAAACATGGAACAATGGTGAACCTTCCCAGGAGAGGCTAGGCAACCAAAATCACCCCAAAAGTGCAGCGACGACTCATCCAAGAGCTCACAAAAGACCTCACAACAACATCCAAAGAACTGCAGGCCTCACTTGCCTCAGTTAAGGTCAGTATTCATGACTCCACCATAAGAAAGAGACTTTGAAAAAATGGCCTGCATGGCAGAGTTCCAAGATGAAGACCAGTGCTGAGCAGGAAAAACATAAAGGCTTGTCTCAGTTTTGCCAGAAAAAATCTTGATGATCCAAGACTTTTGGGAAAATAGTCTGCGGACTGACAAGATAAACGTGGAAATTTTTGGAAGGTTTGTGTCCCATTACATCCGGCGTAAAACTAACACAGCATTTCAGAAAAGGAACATCATACCAACAGTAATATATGGTGGTGGTAGTGTGATGGTCTGGGGCTGGTCTGCTTTTTCAGGACCTGGAAGACCTGCTGTGGTAAATGGAACCATGAATTCTTCTGTATACCAAAAAGCACTGAAGAAGAATGTCCGGCCATCTGTTTGTGACCTCAAGCTGAAGCGCACTTGGGTTCTGCAGCAGGACAATGATCCAAAACACACCAGCAAATCCACCTCTGAATGGCTTAAGAAAAACAAAATGAAGACTTTGGAGTGGCCTAGTCAAAGTCCTGACCTGACTCCCACTGAGATGCTGTGGCATGACCTTAAAAAGGCGGCTCGTGCTGGAAAACCCTCCAATGTGGCTGAATTACAACAATTCTGCAAAGATGAGTGGGCCAAAATTCCTCCACAGCGCTGTAAAGACTCATTGCCAGTTATCGCAAACGCTTGATTGCAGTTGTTGCTGCTTAAGGAGGCCCAACCAGTTATTAGGTTTAGGGGACAATCACTTTTTTCCACACAGGGCCATGTAGGTTTGGATTATTATTTTTTTACCCTTAATGATAAACACCTTCATTTAAAAACTGCATTTTGTGTTTACTTGTGTTATCTTTGTCTAATATTTAAATTTGCTTGATGTTCTGAAACATTTAATTTTGAAACATACAACAAAATGAGCAATCAGGGAGGGAGTAAATACTTTTTCATTCCACTGTATATAACTGAAAGTAAATCTGTAAAATCTAAGCTTTGATTGAACTTGACCATTGTGTGGTGGATGATAGCAAGTGTTTATGTCTGTATTGTCTTTGCCTTTCAGTTTAAAGTGCTATGACACATCAACGATCTCAGCACCGCTGCACTAACACTGAGTGCAGGGTGTGGTGTGAGGGTGGCTTTACTTACCACCTCTGGAGTAAATCAGGGATGTGTCTCTGAACCTAACTTGTTGAATGTAGTTTTAAACTGCAGGCTCAACAGTGTGATACGTCAATGTTCTAATCACAGCATTCATCTTCACTCCCACTACCCTGACCTGTGCTATGCAGAATATGTTTTGGACACTCTGGAGGTGCTGGTGGACAAGGTTCCCCCCCCACCATCAGCTGGTAAAAACAAAAATCTAGTCAGTGTCTGACTTCCTACCATCACTACACCTCATTCAGGTCAAAGTCTAAGTGAAGTTGAAGTGGTAAATGACTTCGTCTACCTTGGTTCGAAGAAACAGGAAGACATGCAGACAAAGGAAGACAGTCCAGGATTTGAGACAAGACAGAACAAAGAAAGATGCACACATAGAACAGACCCTAAGAGACAGAAACCAGCGTAACTGTCATGGTGTGTGCACTTTTATGCACACACGAATGAGGAGAGATGAGCCCACTTGCGGATGAAGAGTGAGTTTTATTACAATGAATCGAAAGGCAACAAATCCAACATAAGGTTCCGAAAGACAGGCTGCACAGCAGGTGAATCCAGTTCAGCTGAGTCAAGTTTTGGACCAGAGAAAAACAGTTCACATCAGCCCCAGGGTAACACTGTCCTCTGGGGAAAAACAAGAAATGTAAACTGGGAAGGAGGACGTACATGGATGTGTCGGAGTGAGGCTCTGAGCGAACAACAACAAACACGGTCCAGGGGAAAAAGTCCAAAAACAAGGAGAAGGCTGAACAGAATGACTTACTGCGTGCAGACAGATGACAATCCAATGCACCGACAAAGCACAGGAGGACGGACAGGGCTTAAGTAACACCAGCCCTGGTGATCACCGTGATTGCCGGTGCGACTCAGTGATTGCAGAGTTGATGAGAGCAGGTGTGAATGATAGTGTGTGTATAGGTGAGAGTGTGTGTGTGAGTGCGTGTGACTCTGAGCAGGGAGAGGAACAGACGATGACAGACTGGAATCACCTGTCAGAAAGTGACGGGAAGGGGGAGTGGCCACCAGAGGCAGGAGGCGCAGAAAAATATGGAAAGTCAAAGGCAGCATAAAACACAGATAATATGGAATAGGAAACCATCATGAAGCCTGAGCTTGGGAACCACCAGCTCGGCTCATGACAGTAACAGAATTAAGAAATACAAACAAAATAATTACCAAAACTCCAGAACTAAACCACAGAACCAAACATGAAATAACATGAAATAAGTCCAACAGTGAGCTGAGAATTAGATAACTTGGATGTTGGCAGGTGGTTGTTTCATCTAATAAATGTAAAATCTTCCATGAAGACTGCAGTACTAATGTGAGGGTTTAGGAACAGTTCTTCTTTTCTTCCACAGTTGTATATTTCTTTCATTTTCTTCGTAGAATATCTTCTCTGTTGACATGAAAATTGTAATGGATTCTTATTCGATTTCTGTGAGTTCCACCTCAGTCCACCTGTCTCTGTGTACTTTTGAAATTCATCTACTTGTCTCCACCAAGAAGGGGTTAGATTTGGGATTCAATCCATTTCACAGTTGTTTAAAGTCTCCTCAGCCTTGTCGGTGGTGTTCATCTCATCTGTCTGGGGTTCCTGGTGTAATGGTTCATTCCTGACTCCCTTCATCCTCCCGTCTTCTCCAGGCAGATCTGAAGGAGCGGTATTTGGTCAGTGAGCTTCTGGCTGATCTGGCCGGCTGCAGGGCGACCCGTGTGCTGCTCTTTGTGGATCAGAGCTACAGTGGGGTTTTGTTCAAGAGGCTCAGAGGTTCCCAAAAACACCACAACGTGGTCCTGATTCAGAACAAGGCCTGGCAGACTATCACCCACCAAAACCGAAGGCTGGACCAAGGCTGGGATGATGGGAGCTGGTCCCTCATCAGCCCTGCAACATGCTTGTTGGATCACCTGGGAAAGGTACATTTTCTCAAAATTTCTTTTTTGTCTTCATTCTCTCCAGAATTATTTATCAGCCCACTCTTCTTCAGGCTGCTGGAATGTCTCGCCTCCCAGAGCCATGGACTGGACTCTTAAATGTGACTCTGGCCGGTGCCCCCTGTAATGCCACACCCGCCCTGACAGATGGAGAGTTGCAGCGAGAGTACCAGGGCTGCCAGAACCTGCCAACGGCTCTGTGGCACCAGAAACAAAGCAGGGCCAATTGACAGACAGACAGATGGAAACTGACTGACCAGGAGAGGAAGAGAAAACTTTCTGGACTCGGAAAACACTCAGTATTTGTGTTCCAGACCTGCATTTGCCCCGGTCCTTCAGTGTTTGAAGTCCTTACTCTGAACTTAGATTGCAACTCTGGTGAGGACAGCTCCTCCCAGTGGGGGTGTCCTTAACTCTGTGTGTGTGTGTGTGCGTGTGTGTGTGTGTGTGTGTGTGTGTGTGTGTGTGTGTGTGTGTGTGTGTGTGTGTGTGTGTGTGTGTGTGTGTGTGAGTGAGAGAGAGAGTTCAGCGAGAGGACAAGCACTGTCAGAAACCAACACCAGCTGATGCTCAGGTCAGTCTGAGTACCCGCCTCATCTCTTGGGCACTAAAGCCTTTCAGATCCACTCATCCAATCTGCCTGTCTGTAATATTTTCCTGTCAGATAGTCTTGTCCTTCACTGCAGTTGTATTTTTCACTGTTAAGAAAATTTGCAACAAAGCTGTTGATAAAATGCTTGTTTCTTTCTTAAAACAAAGCCAGATTAATATTAATATGTTATTTTCTTGTCTGTATTGTCCAGTTGAACTCATCTATGCTGCCTTTTCTCTTCCTCCCTTTTGTAAACAATTTGCTTGCTGTGATGATGGTCCAGACAAAAGTGTGATGTAAACAGTGTAAACATTCTTTTTGGGCAAGTCCGAGTTCATTTGACTACTGGAACAGAGAAGAAACAGATTCTGCACCAGCTAAAAGAGAAACGAGGTTGTCTGAACTCTTTTAAAACAATGTTATGTACGATAGTTGTTGGTAGCTGAAGCCACCAACAACAAAGCACCCTGCGATTGGCTGTTGGGACTAAGGTCATAGTCACCAGTGTTCCTAACTGGAACACAACCATTCCGTTGTGCTGTTTTAATTATTCAGAGGTGTGTGGGTGTGTCATGCAGTAAACCAGTCAGAGGCTCATCAGCTCACCTTTAATAGGCAGGGGTACAGGATCAGTGGCACAGGGCTATTAAAATGATGTTTAGCTTGGAGGGCAGATTGGCTATCCATCAAGGAAACAGACATGCTTGTGGGGAAAATGCACAAGAACATCATTTACAAAAACACTGATGTTATACCAGAGCCTTTCCAGGTGAAGGAGGTAAAAAAAAATCCTTCTTGGCTTGTCCAGTAGGTCAACCCTCTTATTGGCAGTGTGTGTGTGTGTGTGTGTGTGTGTGTGTGTGTGTGTGCGTGCGTGTGTGCGTGCGCGCGCGCACATGTGTAGTTTATTAGGAAGCATACCCAAAAATGAGGGTAGGAGGCCAAAGCAGTTCCACCCCAGAACTGCAGGGAAGCAGGACAGCACCGTATTGCCCAGGCAACCCAAAGCCCCCACAGAATTTTGCATACAACTCCGAGTCAGTCAGGTGCACGCCCCAGGAGGAAGGGCAGATGGAGGCCACATCCAGAGGGCGAGGGTCGCATGAAACCTGGACCAGTGAGCCACAAACCCTGTCCCACAACCCGCCACCCCAGCACAGGAAGAGCATTAGCACCCAAGGCCCTGCCTGCCCCAGAACCCCCCTCATGAGAGCAGACCCGTGTCCACTCCACCATCCTAGGCATGCACCCTGGGAGCCACCCGGCACCCACACCCAGGGGAGACAGCGGCGAGCAGTAAGAAGCCACAGGGGAAATAGCCAACCCCCACACCAGAGCAGCCCATGCAGGCCAGGGGGAACCACACCAGCTTGTCTGGCATCCCCCCCCCCCCCACACACACACACACTGCTCGGAGCAGAAGGAGGGAAGCCAGGGTGGAGGAGGACCCCCCACCCTAAACTGTCAAGCATGTGTGATGGTGTGTGACTCATGACCTCTGGGCACAAGTGTGTGTAATATGAAGAAAATGGTTGCACATGTATGGACTACTAAAGTGCAGTTAAAACTGGGGGAATGGTGTGGTGGGGTGACCCACTGCTGTGAACAGCAGCCCTCCCCCATCTCCCACTCAAATTCTCAGTGTCTACAGTGAAATTAAAACTGAGGCGAGAGCCGCCACATGGGGCAGCAAGGAGAGCCCCTCCCTATGGACACAAAGCAGCAGACCCCCACCCAAAAATCCTAGGTACATCAAATAAGGTGTGTGGTCCACCTAGAGAGGGTGGGGGACACTACTTGTGTTGAATAAATGGAAGAGAAAATTAGACCTGTTTGTGTGTACTAGAGCTGAGGGAGAAGGCAGACAGAGACAAACCACTTGAAAGGCTACACACCTTAGACAGGGACTGGGTGACTTCAACAGATTATTTTCTGATTACAGATTTGCTATAAATGACAATATGTTAAAAATTTGATTTGTGATACTTTACAAAACTGCACGGTGGTAAGAAACAAATTAACTAGAAACACCGGGGCACAAGAAGACAAAGAACACAAGGAACAACAACAGTCCATGATGATGATGATGATGATGATGATATCATCATCATCATCCCCCCACCCCCCTCTTCCTCATCAGGGGACACCAGGACCCTCCTTCACATCACTGTGACTACAGACCAGGTTAAGAAACAGCTGGACAGACTCCGTCAGCAGAAGGCAGCGGACCTTGATGGCATTTCCGCCAGGATCCTGAGGACCTGTGCCAACCAGCTAATTGAAACACAGGTTTCAGTTAGTCCAGGTGTTTGTATTGAAACACCTGTACAACCTTAGCCTGAGTCTGGAGAGAGTACTGTTGCTGTGGAAGACATCCTGCCTGGTTCCTGTCCCCAAGAAGTCATCTCCATCGGACCTGAACAACTATCGACCAGTTGCCCTCACATCTACTGTGATGAAGGTCCTGGAGAGACTGGTCTTAGCCCACCTGAGGCCGCAGGTGAAGACATGGCTGGACCCTCTGCAGTTTGCATATCAGCCCCATTCAGGAGTTGAAGATGCTGTCATCTACCTGCTGCAACGAGCCCATCTGCACCTGGATGGTGGAGGAGACACTGTGAGAATCACTTTTTTTGATTTCTCCAGTACCTTTAACACCATCCAGCCACTGCTGCTGGGTGAGAAGCTGCGGGTGATGTGGGTCGACAGCTCTGTGATCTCCTGGATTACGGGCAGACCACAGTTTGTCCGGCTGGGCAGTGTCTTGTCTGGACTGGTGGCTAGTGATATGGGAGCTCCACAGGGGACTGTGCTCTCTCCTTTTCTCTTTACCTTATACACCACTGACTTTCAGTACAACATAGAGTCATGCCACCTGCAGAAATTCTCAAATGACTCAGCTGTTGTGGGGTGTATAAGAGGAGGAGAGGAGGGGGAGTACAGGGCACTGGCAGACAGATTTGTGGAGTGGATGGAGCAGAATCACCTGAGGTTGAATGTCAGCAAGACCAGAGAGATGGTGACTGACTTCAGGAAGAGGAAGACGCCTTCTCAGCCACTTCAGATTAGGGGGGTGGATGAAGACTACAAATATCTGGGTGTCAGGATCACCAACGGGTTGGACTGGAGAACCAACACCAATCCTGCGCACAAGAAGGGGATGAGCAGACTCTACTTCCTGAGGAAGCTGAGATCCTTCAACATGGGGAGCAGGATGCTGGAGCTTTTCTATCAGACCATTGTTGCCAGCGCCATCTTCTTTGCTGTTGTTGGTTGGGGTAGCAGTATCAGGGCCAGCGACACCAACAGACTTGAAAAGATAGTCATGAGGGCTGGCTTTGTAATTGGTCTCAGACCAGAGACCTTTGAAACAGTGGTGGAGAGGAGAACACTAAATAAACTGCGATCCATCATGGACAATCCTGATAACTCCCTTCACCACACACTAGACAGATAGCGAAGCACTTTCTCCAGTAGACTACTACAGCTTCGCTGTCAAACAGCCAAATACAGTAAATCTTTCCTGCCGCATGCCATTTCACTGAACAGCAACTCACTATGATGTTGTATTCCTGTCATAATTATGCTGCTATACTGCACCTTATAGTCTAACTGGTACCTCACATTTTCACTCTGCTCCTGATGGTCCTTCTTTCCTTCTTTGTGCAATTGGATGATTATGTGTTTATAGGGGTCACCATATATTCAGCAATGATGTATAGAGGTTTTTATAGTAGTGTTAGTTTTATTTTCCATGGGTAATCCCTTTGTCTGTCATGTGTGTGTTTCTGTTGTTTGGTTGTCTACTGCTGTTACACTGTAATTTCCCAGTTTGGGATCAATAAAATAAATATCTATCTATCTATCATCTATCATAATCATCACCATGATCATCATCATCATTCAAGATTCAAAGGTTTTATTATCATGTGCATACTCAAGAAATGCTACATTTCCTGAGCAATGAAATTCTTACTTTGTTCTCAAAACGAACGCCAAGATAATAGGTACACAACAATACTAATAAGGTAATAACACAATAACACAATAACTCAATACTAATACTAATGGATGCTAATAACACACCAAAATGCAGTTAGGCAATTAGGACTCCCAAGCACGCGTTGATACTAAATATCAATGCTTATGAGTACTAATAATACACATTAGACAATTTGGACAGCAAAAGCAGTCAAACAAGAGGAATGAAACTGAAAATTCAATGGATTACTATCATCATCATCATAGCAGTCTGTCGTGGGCAACAATGACTGTTTCATTTAGGTCTGATCAGATTCCTCCACACAGCTCTGTCCTTAGCCTTCTGCTGCCAGGAACTCCTGTCTATGTCCAACTTCTCCAAGTTTCTTTTTATAGTGTCTTTAAAGCAGACGGACAGACAAAAATTCAATATCGCTAATTCATATCTCAAATTGTTGTCTGAGACGAGCTAAAATGAACTGCACATGTTTTGGTCTCAACAAATGTCGCATATGGTGACAATGTGCTCTTGAAAGTATGCTGCCCTGGAGAGCCAAGCGATCAGCGGCTAAGATGGCCGCTGACTGTGTGACATCAGCTCAGCCAAACACACGCACACTGTCGCGGCCACTGCTGTGTTTTGCTTCATGCAACACTTGATGTTTACGTCTTAAAATCTGCGATTACGGATATTTCTCGGAATTACCAAATATTTTCATGATCATAAGAACGGTTAGGGGGAAAAAACATGCTGAAGAAAGACAGTTTAACTCACCGGTTACTTATATTGGAAGATCATCCTCCTGTGTTTTTAGAAGCAAAGTTCTCAATTACAGAGACACACAGTGTTCCCTATTGCTTCAGCTTCTGTATTAAAGCAGACTGCAGTGAAATAGTACCCAGGTTTGTCAGTCTTTCTTGTCCACATATATTTTGCAGCTGTCACGGCTCGCCGTTCTCAGGCATCTGCCTCAGCTGCGCGCACACTTGCACCTCGTTAGCGCCCTACATGTGCAGCAGACATTTCGTTGACAGCGATTTTGAGAATAAGATGCAATTTGAAATGAAATTTGCAAAAAGATTGGTGATAAAGAAAACGGCTAACCCAACTATATATCCCTCGATTCCCCAGTCTGACTCTGAGACAAGTGTCAGTGACAGTGGCGTGAAAAGCCAGGGTGATCTACCGAGGCGATCAGCTGTCAGAACACGAGAAGTAAACAGGGTAAGTTTTGTATTTTTAATATTCACTGCAAATGTTTACTAAACATTTTAAATGAATTCCAAGCAATGGATGATTTTCAAAATCAAATTATTTCTGGGAAATAATGCGGCGGCGGACAGGTGCCCGTGTCAGGTTTTGCAGCGTCGCGCAAACAGAGGCACGCTGGCGGGCCCAGGCCACCAGTGTTTTGCGCGTGCTTTTGTGCCTAAAACGTTGAAGAACGCGGAGTTGACAAACGGACAAACAAACCCCGGCAAAAACATAACCTCCTCCTGGCCTTTTCGGCCTGGCGAAGGTAATTACCAATGACAGTTCAGCTTTCAATTTTTAGGGAAGCAACATATTTGCTAAGAAAAATAAATATAAGCGTAAGATTGTAAGAGAAATGTGCTTTTAAAAATGGAACCCCAATTTTCTACCATAGAATGGTGCCCATTATAACTGTGAAATGTTATTTATTGGAATATAATAATTGCTATATCTGGAAACTAGTTATTTTCTTAATCTGTAGTGATACTCCATTGATTTTTGTATTTCTTTGTATATTTCTGCTGTGTTTTCAAACATTCATACAAAGGTGGTATAGTATGTAATATTTCTTTTCAAATTGAGAAGAATTTAGTGTGTTCAAATTATTCAAATGTATATGACATGCGACTTTGATGAATGCTGAACTATGAGAATTATAACATTGACATGAACATTAATAAACTCAATATATGATTTTACAAAACTTTATTTACATATCATTGTTCACAAATCTAATCTTGGTAGGCAAAATCCATTGTAGTGATCAGATGGGAATGTTTCTCTGATGAGGCTCACTGCACAGGCAGGCAACATAACCCTCACTTCTTTCCCACAAATAAGGCTGAATACCCCCTCAGCACCACCCAAAACTACTTCATCATCCGATTCCTCATTTTCAGTGTCATCATTTATATTGAGGTCGTCAAACTCGAGAAAATAATCGCTGTCCGAATCACTTTGCTCTCGTTCTGCCATTTACTATGTATTGCTGTTGTGACGTCACCAATGCCCGCACCTATCGAGAGATGGTGGTACTGCAGCCTCACTAAGTGAAGGCTGAGCTATGAGCAAATAAGGTCATTTATGGAAGCTGGTGACCCATATTAAATCGCGGGAATAGACAGAATAGAATATTTTCATACAATCTGTTGATTGGTTCAATAAAAAAATGTCACTGTCCGTCTGCTTTAAATCTGAGCCTTGGTCTACCCTGATTGTGTTTGCCCTCGCATAACTCTGAGTAGAGTAACTGCCAAGGGAGACGCTGGTGGTCCATCCTCTCAACATGTCCGCGCCATCTCAGGTTCATCTGTATTAGCATGTCCTACATTGATGGTAGACCAGCTCGTTTTAACACTTCTGTGTTGGTTATCTTGTCTTTCCATGAGATGTTCATTATGGCTCGAAGGTGTCTCATCATGTACGCGTGGGGTTTCTTTACCTGCACTCTGTAGACAGTCCCAAGTTTCAGCACCATACAATAGAGTAGCCAGTACTGTTGCTCTGTACACTTTGCATTTCACACGGATAGACACATGTCGATTGTTCCACAGTCTCTCCCTCAAGTTTCCAAACACAGCGCTCGCTCTTCCCATTCTGAGAGATAGTTCATCCTCCAGCCTAGCATTCTCTGAAACAGTACTCCCTAGGTACTTGAAAGTCTTGCACTTGACTAGTGGCTCTGTACCAATGCTGATCTCTTCTGGTAGTGATGTTGATAATTGGAACTTTGGTGGTTGATAAAGGCACTCTGTCGTTGTGATGTTGATTTTGAGGCTGAATTGGCGAGCTGCTCTTGCAAATTTCTCCACTAAAGATTGCATATCTTCAATGTTGTGTGCAACTAGAGCACTGTCGTTGGCAAAGAGCATTTCTCTTACTATCTTTATCGATGTCTTACTCATGGCTTTAAACTGTGCCACATTGAACAAGATAAGATAAGATAAGATAAGCCTTTATTAGTCCCACAATGGGGAAATTCCAGGATTGCAACAGCACAGGGATAGCGACACTCAGAGCAACAATCAGAAGGCAAGAAAAAACAAGAACAGCTAGTAAACATATGTACATATTACTATAAATATATATATATACATATATACTGTATATATATATATATATATATATAGACACACAGTGCGGAGCATTATGGTTGGTGAATGTGCAGCAGAAAGTCCAAGCTCTCTCTCCGCGGATGCAGCGGGCCAGCTGGAAGTCTATGGGCATGATGGCGACCCCCTTAGCAAAGAACAGACCCACCAGGTAGGCCTCGCTGGCCTCCTGCAGAGCCATGACGGCGGAGCTCTGGAAGCGCAGGTCGGTCTTGAAGTCCTGAGTGATCTCCCTCACCAGGCGCTGGATGGGCAGCTTACGGATGAGCAGCTCCGTGGATTTCTGGCAGCGACGGATCTCTTTCGGAGCCGCGGGCCTGTAACGGTGAGGCTTCTTCACTCCGCCGGTGGCCGGAGCGCTTCTCCTAGCGGTCTGCCTGGTTCTTGCCATCACTCTTTATCATTCCGTCTTATATTTCCCGCACGCCGCCCAAACTCCAGCCCGGCACCTGCGTCGTTTTCGCTACAGTTCCCGGTATATTGAGTCTCTCCGCTAGCATCGGGTGGCGGCCGAGTGCTAGCTAGCACTAGCTCTTCCTGCTGTAACGTCTCCTGCTGTAAACAGAGGCTCCGTCCGCCGACTCGGGAGACCTTTGGGGTGATCTGTGTGTCCGTGATATATATATATATATATATATATATATATATAGAGTGAAAGGTGTAGAAAGAAGAAGGAAGATAAAAAAAAGGCTGTTGCAACGGGCAGCCAACTCGTGTGGCGCCACCGGTCCGGCGGAACCGGAACAAGTCTGCTTCTTTCCTTGTTTGAATGTTTACTCCTTCTGAAGTGTCTTTGAAGGCCACCTCAAGCATGGCTGCCAGATATAGCGAGAAGAGTGTAGGTGCCAGCACACACCCTTGTTTCACCCCGTTGCTTACTGAAAAGTCTTGAGATACTGAACCACTCATTGCCACGTTTGCTTGCATACCTGTATGGAGTGCCTCGATCAGGCTGACAAACTTCTCTGTACAACCATATTTCTTGAGTACCTGCCAAAGTCCTTGTCGCGAAACAGTATCAAAGGCTTTACTGAAGTCCATGAAGACTACATAAAGTGGCATGTTCTCTTCGATACACTTTTCTTGAACCTGTTTCAAGCAGAAAATCATGTCCATTGTGCTTCTTCCACTTCTAAAGCCGCACTGGGTTTCCAGTAGTACATTCTGCGAGATGTGTTCACTGAGTCTGTTAAGTAGTACACGTGAGAGAATCTTACCAACAGTGGCTAGTAGTGATATACCTCGGTAATTTCCACAATCCTTCCTGTCACCTTTCTCGAACAAAGGCACAATACTTGCATCCTTCCAGTCTTGAGGTACTTTCTGGGCATCCCATATCTCTTGGATGAGCTTGTGCAAGCAGTTGGTCAGCTGAACACCACCATATTTCAACACTTCTGCTGGAATTCCATGCCTTCCTGGAGCTTTACCATCCTGTGTTGTCCTGAGAGCTGCCATTAGTTCATCAAAATTTGGTGGTTCATCCAGACTTGATACAGCTGGTCGCTGCACTAGAGATTCTTTAGCCTCTTCAGTGAGATCTCCAGGGTTGTTTAGTAGTTGGTCAAAGTGGTCTGCAAATTTGTCCAGGATCTTGTTTTTCTCCTGCAAAACCGTTTCATCATCCATAGCCTTTAGTTGGATCAATCCTCTGGGTTTAGGACCATAGATTTCTCTCAAACCTGTGAAGAATGTTTTCATGTCCTTCCCATCTGCTGCAGTTTGAAGTTCCTCCACTTTTTCATCCCACCAGTTGGACTTCATCTCTCTGGTGTACTTCTGTAGCTCGCTCTGAGCCTTTGAGTATTTCTTCTTCTTCGACCTTGTGTTACACTGTAGGTTTTCCTGCCTAGCTGTATCCCTCGCTTCTAGTAGTTTCTTCAGATGTTCATCATGCTCATCAAACCAATCTTGATGTTTCCTCTCAGGGTGGCCTAATACATCGCTCGCAGTCTGATACACCGTATCCTTCAGTGTTGCCCATTTCTCTTCTATGTTATTCTCTGTGTTGTTGCTGTTCCAGTCTTTCAAGTTTTCATCCATTTCCTGTGTAAGTTCTTCCTGCTTCTTTTGGCCTTTCAGTGCACTAGTGTTTAGCTTCCGTGGTGGCTTCACACCCGTCTTGCAGTGCTTTTTTCGTCTCCAAATCCTTAATCTAGATCTCAGCATAACATGATCAGTGCCACAGTCCGCGCCTCTCATTGCTCTGGTGTCCATTACATCCCTTCTGTCTCTCTGCCTGACGATGATGTAGTCTAATAAGTGCCAGTGCTTGGATCTTGGGTGCATCCATGTCTTCTTGTGTGTGTCCTTGTGCTTAAATAGAGTGTTGGTTATCACAAGGTTGTACACTGAACATAGTGCAAGTAGAAGTTCTCCATTAGCATTGCACTTGCCTACTCCATGACTGCCTAGCACTCCTTTCCATTTCTCGGTGTCCGAACCAACTCTGGCATTAAAATATCCAACGAGTATCAGCTTGTCATCAGTTGGTACACGCCTGATAGTCTCACGTAAATCACTGTAGAAGTCTTCCTTCACCTTCTCTGTGTTGGTCATTGTTGGGGCATATACACTGATGAGTGTGGCATACATCTTCCGCTGTAGTGGGAGTCTCATAGTCATTATCCTGTCATTGATTGGCACTGGTTCCTCATCAAGCATTGCTGCTATCTCCTTTCTAACTGCAAAGCCCACTCCTGCTTCTTTCCTTTCTTGAATTGATCTCCCACTCCAAAAGAAGATGTACCCATGGTCTTTCAAGCTGTCATATCCAGGCAATCTTGTTTCACTAAGTGCACCTATGTCTACATTGTACCTGTTCATTTCCAGGGCCACAAGTGCGGTCTGTCTTTCTGGGTGCTGTGATGTTGTTCTGCCCAACAGAGTGCGTACATTCCATTCTGCTACACACAAGGCTGCTGTTTTCCTCTTCTTTTGTTTTCCTGCTCCTAGCTTAATTTTCCCTGCCTGTCGGAGTGTGAACAGATCAGCGCGGACCTTGTAAGCCTGGGCGGCATCCGAGCCGGTATGAGTTGCTTTCTGATTGACCATTTCATGAAACTGCTTGCAAAGTATTTGAGTACTGCTAGCTTTTGCTGGACTAGCAGCACATTCGTGGCAGATAAAGGTAATATCAGTGGCAAGGACAAGCCAAGACAAACTGACTCCAGTATCTGTTGCAGTGACTGACCAGATGATAAGTTTGTTTATCTCTGCTCTTTGTGTAGTGCATGTCACAATGCACCGACTGGCACAGTCCACCACACAGTCCACAGTGACTGGCACAGTCCACCACAGACCTTGTGACAGATGTGGTTATCTGCCAGGATGTCCAGTCTCACCCTGTGTAACTGGGAGTGGTCCACCACAGACCTGTGACAGATATTGTTTTTAGTTCTGCCAGGATGCCCAGTTTCACCCTCCACTCCCTCGGAAGGGTGGGGATGCTGGTTGAGTCGCCGACGGCCCGACCCATGAGACAGGTAGTACCAGTTTTCATGGTTATTCGGTAGCAAGCAAGCCAATGCCTGACCTCTGTCGATTTACATGTTCCCTTCTGAGGACAATTCAAACAGAGCTGCTGCTGAGATGGAAACCAAAGGGTTAAATGGATTACTATACTATACTATATATATATACAGTATATACACTACTGTTCAAAAGTTTGGGGTCACTTAGAAATTTCCTTATTTTTGAAAGAAAAGCACTTTTTTCAATGAAGATAAATTTAAACTAATCAGAAATACACTCTATACATTGCTAATGTGGTAAATGACTATTCTAACTGCAAATGTCTGGTTTTTGGTGCAATATCTACATAGGTGTATAGAGGCCCATTTCCAGCAACTATCACTCCAGTGTTCTAATGGTACAATGTGTTTGCTCATTGCGTCAGAAGGCTAATGGATGATTAGAAAACCCTTGTGCAATCATGCTAGGTCTGCAATGCTGTAATTGCTGCAAATGGAGGATTCTTTGACGAAAGCAAAATTTGAAGGAAAAAATTATTATTTCAAATACAAATCATTATTTCTAACCTTGTCAATGTCTTGACTATATTTTCTATTAATTTTACAACTCATGGTGGTAAATAAGTGTGACTTTTCATGGAAAACACAAAATAATTGTCTGGGTGACCCCAAACTTTTGAACAGTAGTATATATATATATATACTGTATATATATATATATATATATATACATATATATATATATATATATATATATATATATACTGTATATATATATAAGATAAGATAAGATAAGATAAGCCTTTATTAGTCCCACAACGGGAAAAATCCAGGATTGCAACAGCACAGGGATAGCAACACTCAGAGCAACAATCAGAAGGCAAGAAAAAAAACAAGCAAGCAAGAGCAGCTAATATACATATGTACATATTACTATAAAATATATATATACACACACACTCACAGACACACAGTGCAGATATATATATATATATATATATACAGTATATATATATATATATACTGTATATACAGTATATATATACAGTATATATATATATGAGTGGTGGCTCAGTTGGTAGAGCATCCGCCCCACACCCGGGTTCAAATCACGGCCGGGTCATGCCAAAGACCATATAAAAGTAGAACTTCCTGCCGTCCAGCTTGGTGCTCAGCAATAATGAAATGGAGGAGGGAAATCTGTGGCGGCGCCTTGCATGGCAGCGGCCCTCTGATTCTGCACTTGGCGTGTGTGTGATTAACACAGTAGATAGGTAAAACACAATCTCGTTCTACTGTACATGATTGGTTGTACAGTTGAATGACAATAAGGGTGATTTAATTTAATTTATATATACATACATATATATATATATATATGGGAAGCACAGTGGTGCAGTGGTTAGCACAGTGGCAGCACAGCAAGAAGGTCATGAGATCGCTTCCACCCTTGATCATCGTGGGTTCGATCCCACCCCAAGACCATCGGTGACCCTTCTGTGTGGAGCTTGCATGTTCTCCCCGTGTCTGTGTGGGTTTACTCCGGGTACTCCGGTTTCCTCTCACAGGCCAAAGACATGCAGGTTAGGTTAATTGGCATCAACTGGGGATTCTAAATTGTCCTTAGGTATGGATGTGAGAGTGAATGGTTGTCTGTCTCTCTGTGTTGGCCCTGTGATGGAATGGCAATCTGTCCAGGGTGGACCCTGCCTCTCGCCCAAAGATGCTGGGATAGGCTCCCCCCGCCCCCCCCCCAAAAAAAGGATTAAGCAGTAGAAGATGGATTACTATAATGATAGTGGCATATTGATATCAGAGATGATGTGAACGTGTGATGGCATAAACCTACAGTATGTACAGTGTGCAAATGAGCATTGTGCAATGAGCAGTATATAATTATAAAGTACAAATGACAAATTAGCACTCGGTGCTAATTTCTCTGTAACGGTAGTACCAATAGACTGTACAGTATCAATAGCAGCAGAGATGATAATTAGCAGCAGAGATGAAATGGACATCAGACGGGTGAGACTATATACTAACTAACTAACTAACTAACTAACCTGCACTTATATAGCGCTTTTCTAGTCACAAAGACCACTGTATCTCATGGGCCAAGCATGCTTGGCTTTCCCAGGCTCGCTCCTGATCTCTCTGTGGGGGTTGGTTCTGTTGTGTATGTGCACTTTGTGTAACCATAGACACTGCCTGACCGGCAGCTGTTAGCCAGCATCAGCAATCTACTTTCTCCCACACTGCTGACAATCTGTCGGTCCAACCACGCCCCATTGCTCTCCCTCGCTTTTCCATCAGCTGTTCCCTGTTCCGGTAATTATCCTCCCTGTGCCTGACCCAGCTGCTGCCTGTCACCATGGGTTGAGATGCCGTCTCGGCACTCAGCCCATGTTTTCCTTCATCCCTGCTTCTCATTGAGCAGCGTCTCAGCTGGCTCCCAGCTGGCAGCATTACGGACGGCTGGGGCCAATTAGTCCTCATCAGCTGGGGCGCTGCCAATGAGAATAAATAGGAGCAGCCTCGATGACTCAGGGCTGCGACATAAGCACTGCTAGGCTGAAGCCCCTTCGTCTGGTGTCAGCCTCTACTCTCCTTGCAGCATTCCTGTGTTTGTATCCCGCTGTGAGTATGCACGTCTTGCTACCCCTATGTCCGGTATGAGCTTCCTACCCCTGCGCTGTGCAACCTGTGAGTGTACGTCTGCATGAGTATCTGTGCTCTCCTCATCCCTCATCCCTCAACCTTAATAAAACATCACGACTCACTGGCTCGTCCTTGGCTCTTATTGCTCGGCTCCCTAGAGCCGGGTGTGACAGTATGTCGCAGCCAAGTGAGTTACCGGCGGCCGTGAGTCGCTGTGGAATTGTACCTTTCTGTCCGGGTGTCAGCGCTGCTAGCATGCCGTTTCCCAGGAGTCACTTCCGGCGCCAGGGCGACGAGCTGAGGTCCATCTCGGAGGCTGTCGACGGGACGCTCTTCACCCTGCACGACGCCTCCAACGCGAGACGCTGGCATCCGGACCGTGCTGAGGAACTCCTGGACAGTTACCCTCATTCTGTGTACCATCTGGAGGACAGTGCCAGGATAGACGCCACAGGTGCACAGCGAGAGAAGCTCCGCGGGTTGGATGGAAATCCCGGCAGGAAGCCGAAGTGGGCGACGTTTCCCCCCGCTTCGGAATCCCGTTCCTGCCGCCATTCCAGTCCGGGAGTTCGCGCCGACCAGAGGGCTTCCCCCGACCTGCGCCACGTCACTCGGGATTCCCTTCAAGGAGCCGCAGCTGACAGCAGTTATGTCTGGGGTCGAGTGGCTGTCGCGAGCTCTACTGTGTGTCCTGTTACCATCTTCAGGCATGTGGTGGCGGCAGTGAGATTGATGGAGAGGACTCCAGGGCTACGAAGCTTTCCCGTGCTCGACGCCTTCCTCGCCTCGATCTCCGATCTGGAGCGGCGAATCCTGGGTTCCCCCCTCGCTTCGTCCCCTGGGAATAGCCGTCATCACATCGCCGAGCCACCTCTGCACGAACCTTGTCCGGATCCAGTTCTGGGCCATCGCCAGGACTGTTTCCCCCACGCAGCTGCCACCTCCTCGTCTCGTCAGTGTGGAGATTCCACAGCCTCGTTCCCTGAGCCTCATTCCCCTGCTGTCATTCCTGGACATTTGGGCTGGCTCACCCCGGCTGTTTCCCCCTCCTCCTCGACGCGCTTCCTGACCGCTGTGTGTGCCTGGAATTCCGGCCTGGTGAGCTCTCTGCTGGAGACAACGCGAGCGATCCTCAGACGAATTCCCGGGGGGTCCTCCGTTATCGCCGGGCGGGGAGAGGAAGAAGCAGTATCCACTACAGCAGGCGATACTCAACCTCCAGGAGGCAGGCAAGTCATAGTTTTGTCACATCTGTTTAATGATTTGCTCTGTCATATTCCTGGAGGAGGAGTTCAGGGTTCGCAGCTCCCTGAACTCCCCCCACCTGCTGTAACCTGTGCTCCTAATCCTGCATCCTCTGTGTCTCTCTCCGCCGAGCGATTCCCGGCTCCGGGTCAACGTGGTGGGATAAGGAGAGGGCCTGTGGTTCCGCAGCTACGTTGCGGACGGAGGAGGGGGACTGACTGCTGCGTGGAGTCTGCGCCGACGACTGAGCGTCCCCGGGTCTCCACGGAGGAGCGGTTCGGTCCAGCGGGACGAGATTCTTCTGGCTTCACGCCGAGTGGATCGTCGGCGGGGTTACCGGAGCTGGAGGAATCTCAAGCTGCGCTGACCATCGTGCTGGCTGCGGGGCCCGACGCGGCTGGATGGGAGCCTGACAACAACCTCCTGACGACGGATCCTGGATCTTCGCAGTCCTGGACGGCGTCAGAACCCGAGATCAGGTGAGTGCTCTCCTTTCTTTTCTCCCTTTTTTATCTTTGAGCACTTCAGCCTATCTCTAGGGGAGATGAGCCGGGGGCAGCCGCCTGCTGCGTCTGAGCTCGTCTCGCCGGGTTCTGGCGCTGCCGGTGATCCTGATCCCGGTTCTGTTTTCTCTTCTGAGCCTTCTTTCAGGGTCACCGGCGAGGAGTTGCTGTTCCTCGTGGTGCTGGAGGGTCTAGGTTCAACGTTGGAGGTTGGTTCTGGTGCGGTGTCCAATGTGGGTTCGCCCGAGACCCAATCGGGGTCCAACGTGGGTTCGCCTGAGGCCCGATCGGGGTCCGACGTGGGTGCTGCCCCAGTGTTGTCCAGGTCCGGTGAGGAGGTGGCCGTTTCCCTGCGGCCTGACGCCCGTCGCCCTCGTCATCGGCTCTCCCCTGAGCCTCTTCCACCGGGATCCCCTCTGACCCTTCGTCCGTCTCAACGGTCCTGGTGGTTGAGTGATGCGGGTCGACGACCCAACCCACAAAACTTTCGGTTCGGTGATCAGAATCAGAATCAGAATCAGAATCAGAATCAGAATCAGGTTTATTGCCATTGTTCATGTAGTACACAAACTAGGAATTTGTCTCGGTGCAATGCTGCAACATTAAACATGATAAGATAAGAGAAATAAACTATACATGTAATAAAGTGTAGGATAAGATTAAGTGATACTGGTCAACAGTTAAAATATATATTAGCCAGCAGCAGATACTGTGGAGAACTATATAGTGCAGTCGGTAATGCAGGAAGAAAACAGTGATGATTGACATGAGTCTGGTTGAGCTGCTGTACATGGTGCACGAGAGTCAATAAGTCACTTAGTGTTCAGCAGTCTAATGGCAGAGGGGAAGAAGCTGTTCATGTGAAGGGAGGTTTTAGTCTGGATGGACCGAAGTCTTCTACCAGAGGGGAGGGGGGCAAACAGTACGTGACCAGGGTGTGAGGGATCGGCTATGATCCGGCCAGCACGCCTCCGGGTCCTGGAGATGTACAGATCCTGGAGAGATGGGAGCTTGCAGCCGATCACCTTCTCAGCAGTGCGCACGACGCGCTGCAGCCTTAGTCTGTCCCTGGCAGTGGCTCCTGCGTACCACACGGTTATGGAGGTGGTGAGGATGGACTCGATGATGGCTGTGTAGAACTGCACTAACATCTTGGTGGGTAGCTTGAGCTTCCTCAGCTGCCGCAGGAAGAACATCCTCTGCTGGGCTTTTTTGATGAGTGAGCTGATGGTCAGCTCCCATTTGAGGTCCCTGGTGATGGTAGTGCCTAGGAAGCGGAAGGAATCAGCAGTGGTGATGGGAGAGCCTGAGAGGGTGAGGGGGGGCAGAGGAGTAGTGACTTTCCTGAAGTCTACAATCATCTCCACTGTCTTCAGAGCGTTCAGCTGCAGGTTGTTATTGCTGCACCAGGACGCCAGCTGGGCCACCTCTCTCCTGTAGGCGGACTCGTCGCCGTTGGAGATGAGCCCGATGAGGGTGTTGTCGTCCGCAAACTTGATCAACTTGACAGACTGGTGGCTGGAGGTGCAGGAGTTGGTGTAAAGGGAGAAGAGTAGGGGGGAAAGTACACAGCCCTGGGGTGATCCGGTGCTGATGCTAGTATAGTCTGAGACAGTCTTTCCCAGCCGCACATGCTGCCTCCGGTCCGTCAGGAAGTCGATGATCCACCTGCAGAGGGAGTCAGGCACGTTGAGCAGGGACAGCTTGTCCCGGAGCAGAGCGGGGCGGATGGTGTTGAATGCGGAGCTGAAGTCCACAAACAGGATCCTGGTGTAGGTTCCCGGGGAGTCCAGGTGCTGCAGGATGGAGTGGAGGGCCAGGTTGACTGCATCGTCTACAGACCTGTTGGCTCGATAGGCAAACTGCAGCGGGTCCAGGAGAGGGGTGGTGATGGACTTGAGGTGGGACAGGACCAGGCGCTCAAAGGACTTCATGACTACAGAGGTGAGTGCTACAGGTCTGTAGTCATTAAGTCCAGTGATCCGTGGCTTCTTGGGGACAGGGATGATGGTGGAGGATTTGAGGCAGGACGGCACGTGGCATAACTTAAGGGAGGTGTTAAAAATGTCTGTGAATACAGGAGCCAGCTGTTTCGCACAGAGTCTCAGGGTGGAGGGAGACACGCCGTCTGGGCCGGGGGCCTTGCGCGGGTTCAGTCTGGAGAACTGTTTGAGCACATCCTGCTCACTGATGATAAGGGGAGGGGGGGGAGGAGGGGGGGGGGTGCCTTAAATGAAGTAGGGAATGTGGAGGCTGTGGAGCTGGAGGGAGGGGGGGAGTTGGACACAGATGACTAGGTGTCAAAACGGGCATAGTGTTGGGACAGTCTTTGACAAAGGGCTTTGTCATCCTGACCTTTAGGAGCCTTAGGTCGATAGTTGGTGATTTGCCTCAGTCCTCTCCACACGGAAGCCGAATCATTAGCAGTGAACTGATGCTGGAGTCTCTCTGAGTATAGAGATTTGATCTGGTTCCCCCCACTGGTCTGTGTTTGCCTTTGGGTGGCCTGGTTCGGCTGCCGGTGGACTGGATTCCTGGGATCTGGGTCCGGAGTTCGCCGTCCGAACATTTCTCTTCCCCTGGTTCGCCAACTGGACAATGGGCGGGGAGATCTCTGGAGCCATCTCGGCCATTTTTGGACTCTGCCTGCCATACTCCTCGGGTGTCACTTTTTCTTTTATCATTATTAAGGTCACTCGGGTGTAATATTTTGTCCTGTTGGTGGATATGTATTTATAGTGCTGTGTGCTTTCCATCCCTCGTACTCAGCATTTTACTTTTTGTACCATGTTTTTAGCCTCGTTTTTGCATTGTAGAGTTATGTTTTGTTTCCTATCTGACCATACTCTGCAGTTGCCAGTTCATTCCAGTCACTTTCACTTCTTTAGGTGACTGTGGGTATTTATATATTCGTGTGTGTGGGTTTTCCTTTGCCCGCACTCAGCATTTCCTTTTTGTGCCCTGTTTTGTTCATTATAGAGTCATGTGCTTTGTTTTCCTTAACACCATGCTCTGTAATTGTCCATTGGTTCCAGTCACCTTCACTTCTCTTGGTGACTGTGTGTGTATATATACAGTATATTGGCGCTGTGTATTGTGTTTTCCCTTTATTAGCCATTCTCAGCGTTTTTTGCCCTGTTACCTTTTTAGTGTTTTTTTTTTTTCTCCCTTGCTCTGGGTCACGCATTGTTGGTACTCTTTGAGTAGTGTGTAACCGGCGTTCTGACCCAGTTCTTCTCCCCATCTGTACCTGGGTTAATTATTCCCTGTTTTGTTCAGTATGGTATTTGGTTGTTTTTTTTCCTGCTACCCTACATTGCCCCATTGGTGTTGTCCTTCCCTTGGCTTCTTCCCCTCCGGTCCTGCCTCCCTTCCTCCCACCCTAGGTGGGGGGGGGGGGGCTGGGATGTTCCTGGTCGTTCAGGAGCCCGACCTTGAGGGGGGGGCTCTGTCACCATGGGTTGAGATGCCGTCTCGGCACTCAGCCCATGTTTTCCTTCATCCCTGCTTCTCATTGAGCAGCGTCTCAGCTGGCTTCCAGCTGGCAGCATTACGGACGGCTGGGGCCAATTAGTCCTCATCAGCTGGGGCGCTGCCAATGAGAATAAATAGGAGCAGCCTCGATGACTCGGGGCTGCGACATAAGCACTGCTAGGCTGAAGCCCCTTAGTCTGGTGTCAGCCTCTACTCCCCTTGCAGCATTCCTGTGTTTGTATCCCGCTGTGAGTATGCACGTCTTGTTACCCCTATGTCCGGTACGAGCTTCCTACCCCTGCGCTGTGCAACCTGTGAGTGTACGTCTGCATGAGTATCTGTGCTCTCCTCATCCCTCATCCCTCAACCTTAATAAAACATCACGACTCACTGGCTCATCCTTGGCTCTTATTGCTCGGCTCCCTAGAGCCGGGTGTGACACTGCCTATTTGTGAGGCCAGCGGTGTTTGTATAAAAGCAGCCCTTTGCTGGACCAACACCACTGGATCATTGTACGAGTCACACCGTCGTGCTTCGTCGTGTGACTGTCCGTCTTGAAGGATTTTGCCCGCCGCTCTACTGGAGGACCTGGATTGCTAGGCTGTGAGTAATTGTAGCGTTTCTCTGTGTGGTTGTGCTGCTACGCTGGTAGCATTTCCTTGTGCTGCACAACTGCTACACTTTTCCTCTGTGCAGCCTAGCATCACAAGTGAACTCTTTGTTAGCCTGAGCAGCCTAGATATTTGTATGGTTTGCTCTGAACTTGTGTCTAATAAATGTGTGTGTGGTAACCCTTGCACTTAAATCCTCATTTCTCCTTCTCTCCTCCGTGCGCAATGGTAGAGCACACAGAGGGTTTATAACACTGTACAGGTGAGCAATGTGCGAATTTGGCAGCCGGTGTGTGAGTTCCTACATGCAAGGCTGTGTTGCAGAGTTTTGGGAGTTGTTAATTGTTCAAGAGTCTGATGGCAGTGGGAAAGAAGGAGTTTTTCAGTCTGGTTGTCCTGCATTTCACACTTCTGTACCTCCAGCCTGAGGGTAGAAGTGTGAACAGTCTGTGCTGGGGTGGGTGGGTCCTGAAGTTGTGTCCATTCTCTCAGGCTTCAGGCAAAGACACAGGGATGGAAATATCCCTCTGGACAGACAGAAATTCTTTGTCCACTGTTCATCCTTTTTTCTACCAGTTAAACCATTTTTCTACTCTCTTCCAGACTCGGATAATGAGGAGCACTGAGCAATGAGCTGCAGCGTCTGAAATCCAAACAGTCCATGTTACAACACCTTTTGAAATATTCAATTGTTATAATCAGCTCAATGACAAGAGTAAAATACCATCAGAAATATTTACCCACACGACACGCATACAATCGGTACATGTTTAATAAGTTAGACTTTTGTCTGCAACACTGCTCTTTCTTTCTCCATGGAAGGAAGAAAGTTCAGCTGCCGTTGCATTCTTTATCTCACTTTTGCATTCTCTCTGTGAACTCCTCCAGCCTCAACATCAGACGCCCCATTTGGCAGTCCAAAATAATGCCACCATGAAGAACATGAACGCTGTAATAATAATAATAATCATAATGAATTAGATTTATTTGGCCCTTTACATGTCAAGTAACATCTCAAAGCACTTACAATGAGTCCATTATTCATTCAGTGCAAACAGACATTGATAATGGTAAGTTACCTCTGTAGCCACAGCTGCTCTGAGGCAGACTGATGGAAACATGGCTGCCAATACACACCAATGGCCTCTCCAACAACTACTGAACATTTATACACATTCATACCCAGTGTCATGGACACTGGAGGTAAGTGGGTAAAGCGTCTTGCCCAGGGACACAATGGCAGGATGTCTGGGGGCAGTGGGATTTAAACCACCAACCCTCTGGTTATTGGATAATCGTCTCTACATGAACGCTGCAGCCTCCTCATTCTCCATGCTGGCCTCCTTGTTGTTGTTGAGTGTGGCACATAAGTACACATCACTGTTGCAGATCCTTGAGTCACATCAGTCCTTACCACGCCCCCTCACTGCCTTTCCGAATGCAAAATGACAAGGTTCCCTCGGGGGAGGGTAGTTCCTAGAACTAAACAGTTCTTAGAACTGAGTTCTGGGAACTTCTCTGTCCAAAAGCTCCTAGACTGATAACTGGGCCAAGTTTGGTTCCTTTCAGTCCATGGAGATGAGTCAGAGGAGATCTTCAATCAACAGCCCGTGTGTGTGTGTGTCCTGTCCTCTGACTAGATTCATTTGCTCCTCAAGTTCAGATGGTTTGTAGAAATAATTGGATGAATTTACATTTCACCCAGGAATACAAACAAAAGCATTTAGAGTGGAGACAAATCAAGAGAAATAACTTCACCATTCACAACAGTACTCAAAGAAAACAAACATTTCATTGAGTATAAATTATATGAACTGTTAACAAATAAACTTTGTCAGCTGTACATTATATCTGAAGAAGTTATGAAGCAAAGAAAGAAGTTTTAGAGGAGAGAGTAGGCCAGCAGTGCTGCTTTAAAGTCAAAGCTGGTCTATTTAAAGTCCTGCTGCAGACTTGAACCAACTTTACTATAAATTAATAAAACCACAAGTCTGCTAGCACCTGAACTGCCAGACAGAACAGGGAAGAGGGTTGTCAGATGGAGAGGACAGGTTAGTGGAAAGAGAACAGAGAGAGAGGACAGAGGCTCTGACAGGACAGGATAAACGACATTAGATTACAGGAGATCATATTAAATCTTTTTTCTCTCTTTAAGTGAAATGTGTGGTCTGATTGGAAGTCAGAGGGTTTAAATCTTTGATTCTAGCCCTGATCTAATCAGAGTTTACAGACTGACTGTAGAGCCACATGGGTCCACCCTCCAGTCAGCCTACCATCTACACCAGGGGTGGGCAATGAGGGCCATTCCACTGCATGTTTCCTGTTCCACCCAGTCTCTTCAGCAGGAGTTTTCAATGATTAGCAATCCTTGAAGCTGATGAGAGCAAACACCTGCTGAAGAAACTGGGTGGAACAGAAATGGCCCATTGTGTAGATTCTAAACAATGGGCCATTGGGACCATGGGTGTATGTGAATCAGCTGCCAGGGAATCTGGGATTCTTTTCGTATACTGTTGCCCATTTGACCTTGACCGCAGATAAGCTGGAGAAAATGGATGATGGATGATGACTCAGATGTGTTGTTCTTGTTCTGTTTTGCCTCTTCTTCTACTATCCCAATGTCCAGAATACAGCTTTAGCATTAGTGAGGCCAGAGAGCATGGCCATAGATTAACAGGTGAGCGACAGTGTCACAGGACTTAGCACGTGTTTTACCGGGCTTAGTCTCTCAATTTATTGATGAATATTTTCTGTATTTTCTCCTAGTCATCTCTGTCTCTATGTCTCTGTTTTTGTGCCTGAGCCACCACCCAGGGTTGGCGAGGACTCTGTGGATGCTGCTCCCCGTCCAGCTGAGGTTCCTATGGGTGCTTTGTCTCGCCCAGTGGAGGTCGTCATAGGTGTTCTATCCCAGCCCAGGGCCTCCAAGGGTGCTGCTTTGGCCCAGTCTAGGTCCACTGTGGGTGCAGCCATGGCCCGGTCCGGGTTCACTGAGGGTGCAGCCACGACCCAGTCAGGGTCCACCAAGGGTGCAGCTATGGCCTAGTCCAGGTCCACTGTGGGTGCAGCTCCTCCTCTGAAGCCACCGTTTAGGGCCCTCCTCTGTCTGGGTCTCCATGGGTGCTGTGTCCTTTTCAGGGACTGTTGTGGGTGCTGCGCCCCAGCGTAAAGCCACTGTGGGTGGTGGGTTCCAGTATGGGTCCACCATGGGTGCTGTGCTCCAGCCCAGGGCCCAGTGTGGGTGCAGCATTGGCCCAGTCAGGGTCACCGCGAGTGCTGCTTCGCTCCTGCCAAGAGCCACCGAGGGTGCAGCTCCGCTCCTGCCCAGAGCCATCAAGGGTGCAGCTCCGCCCCAGCCCGGAGCCATTGAGGGTGCAGCTCCGCCCTACCCCAGGGCCACCATGGGTGCATCCCGAGAAGTTCCCCTTGAACGGCTGCCCTTTGCCGGAGGGTGCCACCCCCTAGCTCCCAGGGCGTGTTGGTCGAGGCATGCTGGTCGAGGCATGCCTGGGGACCACCTGATGGGCTGCCGCTTTTGTTTCGCTGGTTCTGAGGTATGGGAAGGCCACCTGACATTTCCCAGTATAGATGCCGGTGGTCTTGGGACTTAGGAAGACCGCCTTAACTGCTCCTGCTGCTGTGTTGGTTCTGGGGCAGGGGGAGGCCACCCAACCTGTTCCAAAACAGATGCCGGTGGTCGTGGGACTCTGGAAGAAAGCCTGAACTGCTCCACCCACTGATCAGTCAGACTTAAAGTCCCGTGTGGCCACCTGATAGACAGAGTGTGGTTCATGAGTGTTTTCTTTTTGTTTTCTTTTTGTTTTTTGCTCTGGTTACTGTCCCTCTGTGCCTGGGTTCCCCCCCCCAGGGTGGGTCATTTCTATGTGTGTGGGAGGTTTTTGTTATCTTGCCTTTCTCTGTGACATTTCCCTGGGGTGTCTGGGCTCCATACCTTGAGGAGGGGGCTCTGTTATGATCCTGGGGCACTGGTTAGATTCATGCCCCAGTTTCCCTGGCCTGTGGGCACTTTTCTGTCTGTTTATTGTACCTATAAGATTATTATTATGGTTTTGAGTTTTGTTGTTTGTATTTTTATGTTTCCGGTTTGTTTATTTTGACAGCACTGTGCATCTTCCGGCTGTCAATTCCTTCAAGGCTGCACAGCTGCTGTCCATTCTGTTATTCATGGATTACACCTTCCTGTTGTCGTATCCTTCTTCATCTTCACCTTCATCTTCTCATACCATGATTTCCTGCCCCCTTGACTGCTACTGTGAGTTATGTAACGCTGTTGAGGTGAGTAGGAGTACTCCGTCTTGGTGCCTTTTTTCCCGTTGTTTCAGCCGTTGAGCCCCATAGCCCTCGGGGTCCTCCGTCTGATCTTCTCTCCTTGTCAGGCGTTCCCTGACTTTGTACCGCTGACTTTGTACCGCTGACTTTGAGCCTCATTCTCTCCAGCGTTTTTGTTTCTTTATATCACTCATTGCATTTGTATGAAACATTCTTGTTTGTCCATCCATCCATCCATCCATCCACCTTCTACCACTTTTCTGGAGGTCTGGGTCACTGAGGCAGCAGTTCAAGCAGAGAAGCCCAGACTTCCCTCTCCCCAGCCACCTTCTCCAGCTCTTCAGAGAGGATACCAAGGCGTTCCCAGACCAGCAGGGAGACATAGTCTCTCCACCGAGTCCTGGGTCTGCCCCGGGGTCTCCTCCCAGTGGGACGTGCCCGAAACACCTCAAGTGGGAGGCGTCCAGGAGGCATCCTAATCAGATGCCCATACCACCTCAACTGACTCCTTTCAATGTGGAGGAGCAGTGGTTCTACTCTGAGCCTCTCCCGGATGACTGAGCTCCTCACCCTGTCTCTGAGGGTGAGTCCAGCAATCCTACGGAGAAAGCTCATTTCAGCCGCTTGTATCCGCGATCTTGTTCTTTCGGTCATTACCCAAAGCTTGTGACCATAGGTGAGAGTAGGAACGTAGATTGACTGGTAAATCGACAGCTTTGCCTTAGAACTAAGCTCCCTCTTCACCACAACAGACCGGTACAACGTCCGCATCACTGCAGATGCTGCTCCGATCCATCTGTTAATCTCTGGCTCCATTCTCCCCTCACTCGTGAATAAGACCCCAAGATACTTAAACTCCTCCACTTGGGGCAGGAGCCTATCCCCAACCCAGAGAGGACAATCCACCTTTTTTTCCAGCTGAGGACCATGGACTCAGACTTAGAGGTACTGATTCTCATCCCAGCCGCTTTACACTCAGCGGCAAACCGTCCCAGCAAGAACTGTAGGTCATTGCTGGATAAAGCCAACAGGACAACATCATCTGCAAACAACAGAGATGAGATCCTGTGGTCACCAAACATGACACCCTCCGTTCCCTGGCTGCGCCTAGAAATCCTGTGCATAGGCACAAATGATGGCCAGGACCCGTTTCCCAACCCGAAGGCGCAGGGAAGAAACCCTTTTGTCCACCGGGGAAAACTCCAATACAGAGGCAGCAAGGTGGGGGGATACAAGAATACCCACCCCTGCTCGTCGTCTCTTGCCCGGGGCAACTCCAGAAAAGGCCAAGCTCCAGCCCCTCTCCAGGAGACTGGTTTCGGAACCGGAGCTGTGTGTTGAGGTGAAGCCGACTATATCTAGCCGGTATCTCTAAACCTCGTACACCAGCTCAGGCTCCTTCCCCACCAGAGAGGTGACATTCCACATACCAAAAGCCAGTTTAGAAAGCATGGGATCAGTCCGCCAAGGTCTCCGCCTTTGACCGCCACCTAATCCACATAGCACCAGACCCCCATGATCCCTCCTGCAGGTGGTGAGCCCACTGGAGGGAGGACCCATGTAACTCCTTCGGGCTGAGCCCAGCCGGGTCCCATGGGTGGAAACCCGGCCACCAGACGCTAGCCATCGAGCCCCTCCCCCAGGCCTGGCTCCAGGGTTGGGCCCCGGTAACCCTATACCAGGCGGGGTACACTGAATCCTTGATCTAGAATTTATCATGAGAGTCTGTTGGATCGTTCTTAGTCTGGCCCTTCACCCAGGACCAGTTTGTCTTAGGTGACCCTATCAGAGGCAAATTGCCCCGGACAACATAGCTCCTGGGATCACTGGGGCACGCAAAACCCCACCACGATAAGGTGATGATCCATGAGGGGATCTTGTTTGTGTTTTTGTTAATAAATGTTCCAACCTACAGCGAGTGTTTGGTGTCCTATTTGCCTCCGTGAAACGGGCGCATTATAACAGAGTTAGATAAAATAATTTCCTCATCTAAGCCTTAAACTTTTCTTTTTGACCCTGTTCCTACCAGGTTATTTAAAGACATCTCCCCATTTATTGGTAGCTCTCTTCTTCAAATAATCAATTCTTCATCAACTTTAGGCCATGTACCACAGGCTTTTAAAACTGCTGAAATTAAACCCTTTCTTAAAAAAACCAATGTGGGATCCAGGAGTTTTAGCTAACTATAGACTGATCTCTAATCTGCCTTTCATTTCAAAAATCTTAAAAAGAGTTGTTGCTACACAATTATTTGACCACTTGCAGAGAAACGGTCACTAACAATCTCATTATGGCATCTGATAATGGACTTGTTTCTGTTCTTGTCCTTTAGGACCTTAGTGCAGCTTTTGATACTATTAATCATAATATTTTACTTGATAGACTAGAACACCTTTTTGGACTTAATGGAACTTAGTTGCAGTGGTTTAAATCTTATTTATCTGAAAGGTGCCAGTTTATTCATGTCAATAATGAGTTTTCTAACTGAAAGCTCAGTCACGGAGTTCCACAGGGATGTGCCCTGTTCTTTTTAGTTTATATGTGTTTCCGCTAGGCAACATTATTAGAAAGCAGTGCATACATTTTCATTGTTATGCAGATGATACAATTATAACTGTCAATGAAGCCAGATGTTAATAATCAATTAATCAAGTTAGAGGCCTTACTTAAGGAGATCAAAGGTTGGATGACTTGTAATTTCTTGCTGTTAAATTCAAATGAGACTGAAAATCATTCTAGTTTGACCAAAAAACCTTAGAAATACCTTTCCAAATCAAACTCTTAATTTGAAAATGGAAACTCTCTCTCTGAATAGCTCTGTGAGGAACCCTGGAGTTATTGTTGATCAAGATCTGTTCTTTAATTCACATATTAAAGTTGTTTTTAAGACTGCCTTCTATCATTTGTGTTGTGGTGCACATATCTGGGTTCCATATGCTTCACATGTGTATTACTGTATGCTTATTGTGTGCTTCACGTCTCAGAGGAACAAAAGGTCTGAACCTCCTAGGGGTAACAGGAGGATGTGAAGTCTGGCCTTTTGTATGCAGAGAGATGGCCTTGAAGGATTTCCTGACCACCAGGACTTGAGGTGGAGGCGAGAAGACCTGGAGGGGGATGCAATGTGATTTGGGATTAAGAGACAATGTGACTGTGTGCTTTAATGTCCCGGGGTATTAAAGGGACAGATGTGGGAGGATACCATTCTCTTACTGTTTTTGAATGTTGGAGAATGTGATGTGAATAAAACTGATCCTGAGAAATAAACTCAGCCTCGTCCTTCCACACATCTCCACACTGGTGACCCTAAGACGTATCATGAGTGGAGACGAATCTCCCGAGCCAGCCTCGTCAGGAGCCAGCCAAACGAATGCAGCCACAGTCCAGCTACCGGACTTCTGGCCAAACAATCCACGCTCCTGGTTCAGCGCAGTCGAGGCACAGTTCCACCTCCAGAGGATTTCGGTAGACGCCACGAAGTTCTACCATGTGGTTGCAAAGCTGGACAACCACACAGCCCAGCGAGTGGAGGCCTGATTAACCACCCGCCGGACAGCGACAAGTACAGCACGTTGAAGGCTGCACTCATCCGTTACTTCACCCCCTCGGTGGGGGAGCAAGCAGAGAGGCTCCTGACGCTGACTGAATTTGAGAGCGACAGACCTGCAGACCTGATGGGGAAGATGCTGAGTTTGAGAGACTCCGAAGATGATAGCTTCATCTTCACCCACCTTTTCCTCAGGACCCTACCGTCAGCGGTGAGAGTGACCCTGGCCAGTTCACCACTGTTGGCCCAACGAGACGACCACGAGCTGGGCCAAGAGGCGCAACGACTCGTCGACGCCAATAAACGGCATGTGGCTACGGCTGCGGCAGCGGAGCCAGGCGCATCGCCCGGAGAGGGCAGGGGGCCAGAGGCTGCAGCACCAGACTCACCGACGACGGCGGCGGCAGGGGCCAGGAAACACGGGGCAGACGACGTCCTTTGCTTCTACCATCGCCGTTTCGCAGAGAGGGCCTGCAAGTGCATTCCACCATGCCATTTTAGGCGCTCCGGAAACGCCAAGACCGGGGGTCGTTAGCAGCTGCGGCCCTCGGAGAGGAGAACAAGCTGCTCTACTTGAGGGATGCGCGCTCCGGGAGGCATTTCCCCGTGGACACGGGCACCCAGCTGAGTTTCATCACACCTTCCTACGCCGACCGGCTGGCGCCTCCCAGTGGTCCCCGGGTGGCAGCAGCGAATGGCTCGGCGATTAAGACCTTCGGTGAGAAGACTCTGCTTCTGTCTTTACACGGCCGCACATACGAGTGGACTTTCGTCATAGTGGCAGTCAATTTCAACATGTTAGGGGCTGATTTTTTGTGCTCACATGGTTTGTTGGTCGATCTTGCTAACAGACGCCTGGTTAATGCACTCTCTTTTTATTCTATTCCCTGTACAGCCCGAGTGGCCCCACCAACAGCACAAGCCAACGTCACAGCTGCAGGTGGTAAGTTCCACACACTCCTCACTCAGTTCCCAGCACTCACGGTTCCCACATTTTCGGCGACCGTGGCTAAGCACGGGGTGGAACATTTTATTACTACCACCGGTCCGCCCGTTTTCGCTAAAGCTCGGCGCTTGGATTCAGCTAAACTGACCATAGCGCGCGAGGAGTTCGCCAACCTGGAAAGGTTGGGCATCATCAGACGTTCGAAGAGCCAATGGGCTTCACCGCTTCACATGGTCCCGAAAGCTGATGGCTCGTGGCGGCCTTGCGGTGATTTCCGCAGGCTGAACAACGCTACAGCGCACGACCGCTACCCGATCCCGCACATCCAAGATTTTTCAGTTCATTTGGCGGGGGCGCGCTTTTTTTCTAAAATAGACTTGGTACGCGGTTACCACCAGGTCCCAGTGCGCGCTGAGGACATACCCAAAATAGCGGTAATAACTCCTTTCGGGCTTTTCGAATTTTTGCGCATGCCGTTTGGGCTTAAAGGAGCGGCGCAGACTTTCCAACGTATGATGGACGCGGTTTTGCGCGATCTTCCTTTCGTGTTCGTCTACCTGGACGACATATTGGTAGCCAGTGCGTCCGAAGACGAACACGAAAACCACCTCACGGCAGTTTTCCGGAGGTTGGCAGAGCATGGGTTAATAATTAACCCAGCGAAGTGTCAGTTCGGGGTGACGCAGATTGATTTTTTGGGGCATTGCATCTCCCCAGAAGGAGCGGTCCCTCTGCCTGACAAAGTGCGCGCGGTAACAAATTTTCCCCAGCCACAAGCAGTCAAAGCGTTACAGGAGTTTTTGGGAATGGTAAATTTTAATAACCGTTTCCTCCCCCGCGCAGCGCAGCTCATGCAACCATTGTATGCTGCACTAAAAAAACAAAAACCCACGAACAAAGTCGAATGGTCTCCGCAGCGAGAGCGCGCATTCTCTGAAGTCAAAACAGCCCTGGCAAACGCTGCGTTGTTGGCACATCCAGTCCCAGCGGCCCGCATAGCGCTCACTACGGACGCGTCAGATGTGGCCATAGGGGCGGTCGTGGAACAGTATGTAGCCGGAGCCTGGCAACCGCTCGCCTTTTTCAGTAAGACCCTGTGCGACAGAGAACGAAAATACAGCGCATTTGACAGGGAGTTGTTAGCTCTCCACTTGTTCATTCGCCACTTCCAGTTCTGGCTTGAAGGACGCTGTTTCACCGCTTTTGTTGACCACAAGCCGCTGACTTTCGCGATGGCCAAGATTTCAGAACCTTGGTTGGGCCGGCAGCAGAGACAGCTGGCCGCGATATCCGAGTTTACCACCGATATCCAGCATGTGGCGGGTAAACTTAATGTAGTGGCAGACTGCCTCTCGCGCGCCGTGGCGGCTCCAGCCCGCGCGGAGGTAGATTCTACAGCCATGGCCGCGGAGCAGGTTAGCGACGCGGAAGTGCGCGCGGCCCCGGTCCGCGTGGGGATAGATTATGCAGCCATGGCTGCGGAGCAGGTTAGCGACGCGGATGTGCCCGCGCTCCAGTCTGGACCAACAGGGTTAAGGCTGGAGAACAGGGTGCTGCAAGACGGTATGCCCCCCCTAATCTGCGATGTCTCCACTGGGCGGCCGCGTCCGGTGGTTCCAGCCGGGTGGCGCTGCCGCGTTTTTGACTCGATCCATTCTCTGGCGCACCCAGGAGTGCGCACGTCGGTCAAAATGGTAGGAGAGAAATTTCTATGGCCGAGCCTGCGCAAACAAGTTAGAGAGTGGGCAGCAGCCTGCATGGCTTGTCAGCGGGCCAAGGTTCATAGACACACGAGAGCTCCCTTGGAGCCGTTTCACATCCCAGCTAAAAGGTTTGATCATGTCCACGTGGACCTCGTAGGCCCCCTCCCACCCTCACAAGGGTGCACACATCTCCTGACAGTGGTTGACCGCACCACGCGCTGGCCGGAAGTGGTTCCGCTGTCGTCAACCACAGCCGAGGAGGTGGCGTGCGCGTTTTTAACGGCATGGGTAGCGCGTTTTGGAGTTCCGTCGGACATTACGTCCGACAGAGGCCCGCAATTTGTTTCCGAACTTTGGTCAGCGATGGCCCACAGCCTGGGGGCAACGATCCACCGCACGACCGCATACAACCCGCAGGCTAATGGGTTATGCGAACGTTTCCGTAGGTCATTGAAGGCGGCTCTCAGAGCATCGCTTACGGATGCAAATTGGGTGGACAAGCTACCATGGGTTTTATTGAGGTTGCGTTTTGCACCTAAAGAGGATGTAGAAGCCTCCCCAGCTGAGGTAGTTTTCGCACAGCCACTTCGGCTGCCCGGGGAATTTCTCCCAGATAATCCAGCGCCAGAGTGCTCCCCGGCTCAGCGGTTACAGAATAGCACGGGCCCGAGCACACTACCTGGCCCCGTTCACCACAGTTTTCCACGTGTTTTTGTGCCTAAGGCTTTAAAAAACGCGGAGTTTGTTTTTGTCAGACATGACGCCCATCGTCCGCCTTTACGCCCACCTTATGACGGACCATATAGAGTGCTGGAAACAGGGGATAAGCATTTTTTGCTAGATTTGGGGGGCAGAAAAGAAGTGATTGGCATTAACAGGCTCAAACCCGCTTTTGCGGTAGCTGACGAAGTTGTGCAGTTGGCGAAGGCTCCTCGGCGCCGCAGACCCCCTAGGGAGCTTTCCCCAGAGCTCCCACAGGGATTGACTAACAGTTCTCATCCCCAGATAGCAGCTCCACAGCAGGAGGGCGCCGCGGAGGCGGTAAAGCCTGCTTACAGCAGATACGGCAGAAGATTGACGCCCAAGCAGCATGTGGACTGATGTGTAGTGATTTTATTATGACAGGCAAACTGTTATTACATTGTTCCATCTTAGACGTTTGGGGGGGGGTCATGCAGTGCACATATGTGGGTTCCATATGCTTCACATGTGTATTACTGTATGCTTATTGTGTGCTTCACGTCTCAGAGGAACAAAAGGTCTGAACCTCCTAGGGCAGGGATGTCAAACTCATTCCATGGAGGGCCAAGACCCTGCAAGTTTTACTTCCACCCAGTCTCTTCAGCAGGTGTTTTCACTGATCAGCAATCAGTAGGAAGAAATTCAGAGAAATCACCTGTTGAAAACACTGGGTGGAGGTAAAACCTGCAGGGTCTTGGCCCTCCATGGAATGAGTTTGACACCTGTGTCCTAGGGGTAACAGGAGGATGTGAAGTCTGGCCTTTTGTATGCAGAGAGATGGCCTTTAAGGATTTCCTGACCACCAGGACTTGAGGTGGAGGCGAGAAGACCTGGAGGGGGATGCATTGTGATTTGGGATTAAGAGACAATGTGACTGTGTGCTTTGATGTCCCGGGGTATTAAAGGGACAGATGTGGGGGGATACCTTTCTCTTACTGTTTTTGAATGTTGGAGAATGTGATGTGAATAAAACTGATCCTGAGAAATAAACTCAGCCTTGTCCTTCCACACATCTCCACAGTGTAATATTGCCAGGTTTAGGAGCATCTTGTCTCAGAGTGATGCTGAGAAACTGATCCACGCTTTTGTTAGCTCGAGATTAGATTATTGTAACTCTTTATTATCAGGCTGTCCAAAAACATCTTTAAAAAGTCTTCAGCTGATCCAACATGCTGCAGCAAGAGTTTTAACAGGTACAAGAAAGAGAGATCATATCTCTCCGGTTTGGCCTCCCTTCATTGGCTTTCTATAAAATTTAGAATTAAGTTTAAAATCCTTCTTCTCACTTACAAAGCTCTAAATAGTCAAGCCCCTTTTTTATTTCAAAGATCTGATAGTACTTAATTGTCAGGAATCCGGGTTCTGACTTATTGTTATGATTTCACCTAGTTTCCTCCTGACAGCTCGGGCACGCCCCCTCCTCCTGTCAAGCTCCGTCAGCTGCACTGTCTGGTGCTCACACACATACACACATCTACATACACACACACATGCACACGCTCCATTCATTCTCATTTCACACACTCTCACACAACTGGTGTTAATCAGTTCTGCCCACGCATTCCCACACCAGCAGTCTCTTTCCCTGTTAGCTTCTGGAGTATTTGTTGGGTGCGCCAGAGGAAAGAGATTGTCGGGGCATTCGCCTCCATACGCGGCAGCTAGTTCTTCCCGTATGAGTTTCACTTCCTTCGTTCAACTCAGCCGGACATTTAAGATGATCCATTCTTTGGTATTTTGGCTGGTTCCACTTCACTACCTCTTCCTCCAGACTGCACGTTCCGCCCCGGATTCACTCCAGCCCTTTAAGTGTCTTTTTTGCCTTCTCTTTTGTGCTAAACAGCCCTGCAGCACTAGGCTGATCGCCTTTCCTGTTGCCGTGCATAAAGCAGCCCTGGAGAACTGGGCTCCCTATAGACCGGGCTGTAGAGCGTCTGGCTGGCGCCCTGTTTGTCTGGTGGTCTCAGTTTCATCATTTGCATCTTTCTGTATTTTTGTGGTGAACTGAAATTGTAATTTTGTGAACTTGAATAAACATGACACTATCTACTCCTGCAATTGGGTTTCTCATTCTCTCCCTCGTGCGCTGTGTAATGGTGCACAGGGATTTACAACACTTATCATCCCAGCAGGGCACTACGCTCCCAAAATGCAGGATTGCTTGTAATACCTAGAATCTCCAAAAATACAATGGGAAGCAAAGCCTTCAGTTATCAATCTCCGCTCTTTTGGAACCAGCTTCCAATTTGGATTTGGGAGTCAGACTCTATCTCTGTTTTTAAGAATAGGGTTAAAACCTGCTTAAAAACTGCTTTCTTCACGCTCAACGAAATATTTTTGCTTGTCAGTAACATTTGTTTGTTCTCTCCCATAGATTTAATCCCCATCGTGTTTTTTGTGCTTCACATGTCTGTTCTTTTCTTCTTCTTTATCCCCTCACCACCCAGCCAGTCACATCAGATGACTGCCCCCCCCCCCTCCGAGCCTGGTTCTGCTGGAGGTTTCTTCCTACTAAAAGGGAGTTTTTCCTCTCCACCGTCGCCAAGTGCTGCTCACAGGGGATCCCCTGATTGCTGGGGCCTTTCTGCAATTGTGGGGGTTCCCCCGACAGTTGAACGTGCTATGAGATGAATGTTGTTGTGAAATGGTGCTATATAAATAAAGTTTAATTGAATTGAATCTCGGATGTTGGGTGTTTTGCATTTAATTCCACTATTAGTTTTAAAAAACTTTTAAGAACCAAATATTGCTAAAATATAAAATGATGCACTTGAGAGGGTCTTAAATATTTGTAAATGCGTCCTGTTATCGTACTGCATAAGTTTATCTACTAAACAAAGACAAAAATTCAATATTACACTGAACTCTATCACTGTACAATGATGTAAACTAAAATGATTATATTAATGCAAGATACAACACTATTATGAATATAAATGGTGAAAGATCACACAAATTGGGCTGCACGGTGGCGCAGTGGTTAGCACTGCGGCAGCACAGTTTACCCTTGGCCGGGGGATCGTGGGGATCGTGGGTTCGATCCCAGCCCCCGACCAACAGTGATCTGTGTGGAGTTTGCATGTTCTCCCCGTGTCTGCGTGGGTTTACCCCGGGATTTCTCCGGTTTCCTCCCACATGCCAAAAACATGCAGGTTAGGTTAATTGGAGACTCTCAAGTGGCCCTAGGTGTGAATGTGTGTGTGAATGGTAAAGGGATAGCGCCGTACTGTGGCTGCTTCATCCATCCAGGTGGATGCCCTCAATTTCCCCTCTGGGGATCAATAAAGTATACTAAATCTAAAAAAAAAAAATAGGGGATCTGACAAACAAACAAGGACCGCTAATACTGGATGTTCCATTGGTTTTCAATACTTTGGTATTCTGTGATTAATATTCACACAAACAAATATATAAATAAATAAACCCTTTCATATTTGTCAAAGTCTAACTGTTAGGGCATGGGCAGAGATCCCAACCTGCATCACGTTGCTCCCCATCTCCAGTACCAGCACCATGTCGCTCCCCAGCACCACCACCCACTCCAGCTTTTCTCTGGACAGCTTCAGCTGCTTACGAAGTGCACATCAAAGCTCCAGCCATCCCTGAGGTGCACACAACAGCTACTGCTGTCTCCGAGGTGCACACAATGGCTCCCACTGTCCCTGAGACGCACACCAAAGCTCCAGCTGTTCCCACAGTGGACATGTCAGTTCCTGCTCTGACCGAAGTCCATGCTCCAGCTTCTGTGGCTTATCCTGTGGAGGTCACCTCAGCAGCAGAGTACCAGGAGCTCAGGAAAGTGTTACACTTTACTATTTTAACATCTATAGTAGTTAAGCCTTGCCTAGCTCCTGGTGTTTTTGGTGACGCCTCATCTTTCCTTTTTTCCCCGTCTGAGGTGACTGCAACAGGGGTGGTTCTCCAAATGTTTCAGCCAGATGCTCCTACACCATCTGACCAAGAGGTCGGGCAGTCCGCTCTACCTGTCATTGTACAAGAGTTTGAGCAATCAGCTCCACCTTTCGTTGTCCAAAAGGTCATGCAGTCAACTCCACCCGTTATCCAGGAGGTTGAGCAATCTGCTCCACCTGTGGTTGTTCTAAAGGTTGAGCAGTGCGCTCCACCCATAGCCCAAGGGGCCGGTGTTCCTCCACCTTTTTCTCCAGAGGCTGGGGTCAGCATGAAGCAATCATCAGTCACAAAGCATAGGGCTCCTCTGTGTTTGTTTTGTGAGCTCTGTGTTTCTGCACCCACTGTTCCACCTTGTTCTCTTGTTCGGTGGCCTATGGACATTGGCAGGCTACAGAAACTGCCCTGCACTCCGGTCTGGGGGTCCATGGACTGGCGCAGGCCCCCCAACCAATGTTGTTCTCCAGTCCGATGTCCTATGAACTTTGGTAGACCCTCTGACCCATTGTTTGCTGCAGTCCGGTGGTCCATGGACATGGATAGACCACCCGACCTGCATTGTTTTGGGTCTTTTGGGCCTTGGACTTTGTTTGGCTCATGAACTGTGTTTGTTTTGGACATTTCTGTGGTGGAATTACAGTTTCTTTCAGCCCACCTGGCCTTATTTTGCCACCACCCACCCTGTGAGGGTTGCCTGCACCCTAATTCATAATATGTATTTTCTTGTCTTCAGGGCAAGGGCCTCAGTCCATGCCTTCACTTTGAGTTATCTTTATTATTCTCTGTGGATTATGGTTATTATTCTGCCTTGTATATTCTTTTCTCTATTGGGTTGCTTTTGATGTCAATTATTCAAAGGATTCAAGGATTCAAAGGCTTTTTTATCATGTGCAGAGTTAAGAAATGCAACATTTCCTTAGCAATTTCTTCCTGTGCTCTCTGCTTTGAATGCCAAGGTTATAAATACACATTAATACTAATACTAATAAAGGTAGTACATTTTGTTAAAAAAATTTTGAATCCTTTATTAGTCCCACAATGGGGAAATTACTGGGCATCCACATGAGTGGATGAGGCAGCCACTGGTGCGGCGCCCAAACCTTTCACCATTCACACTTGGGGCCACTTTAGAGTCTCCAATTAACCTAACTTGCATGTTTTTGGCATGTGGGAGGAAATCAGAGAAATCCCTGAGTAAACTCACACAGACATGGGGAGAACATGCAAACTCCACACAGATCACTGTTGGTCGGGGGCTGGGCACAAGCCTGGGATCCACCGGGCAAGGGTGAGTTGCAGTGCTGCTACAGTTCTAACCACTCCGCCACACGGAGGCAGCGCGGTGACAAACACACCTTATTACTAATACTAATATATACTAATAAATACACATTAAAAGCAATTAGTTAAGCAGTTAAGACTAGAGGAAACAAGAAGAATGAAAATTCACAGGGTGACTATAACTTGTCCTTGACTAAAATAAAAATTCACTGAGTGAGTATGACTTGTCTCTGATAATACCTAATAAACTGTACAATGGTAATTTTAATATCAGAGCTGATATGAACTTGAGATGGCATGAGACTACAGCCGTGGACAAAATTGTTGGTACCCCTCTGTTAATGAAAGAAAAACCCACATTGGTCACAGAAATCACTTGAATCTGACAAAAGTGGTAATAAAAATTCTCTGAAAATTAACCAGTGAAAATCAGACAATGCTTTTGAATTGTGGTTCAACAGAATTACTTTAAAAAACAAACTCATGAAACAGGCCTGGACAAAAATGATGGTACCCTTAGAAAAGATTGAAAATAATGTGACCATAGGGACATGTTCAACCAAGATGTGTCCTCTAATTAACATCACAGGTGTCTACAAACTTGTAATCAGTCATACGTCAAACAGGTTCATTTTGTCTTCTTTTAATTATTTATCCTTTTTTTTTTTTTTTTTTTTTTTTGTTCCTTTGAAAGACAAAAGTAAAATAGAAAGATGTCTTTACCTTCTTTACATGTTTCAACTGCACTGCAGCCTTCATCAGAAGAGTCAGCTGATTGCTGCCAGGTGACATTTATCAGCTGATTTTCGTAGGCGGGGCCAGCTCAGCAGATCTGTCAGATCCACCGAGCTGGCCCCGCCTCCCGCCATCAGATGGTCTCTGGAGAATGTGACACCATGAACCGAGATGAGGGGGCCTTTATGCTTTCTCACACCTGGGACCACATTCTCCAGAGACCATCTGACGGCGGGAGGCGGGGCCGGCTCGGTGGATCTGACAGATCTGCTGAGCTGGCCCCGCCTACAAAAATCAGCTGATAAATGTCACCTGGCAGCAATCAGCTGACTCTTCTGATGAAGGCTGCAGTGCAGTTGAAACATGTAAAGAAGGTAAAGACATCTTTCTATTTTACTTTTGTCTTTCAAAGGAAAAAAAAAAAAAAAAAAGGATTGTAATCAGTCAGTCGGCCTATTTAACGGGTGACAAGTAGTCACTGTGCTGTTTGTTGACATGGTGTGTACCACACTAAACATGGACCAGAGGAAGCAAAGAGTTGTCTCAGGAGATTAGAAAGAAAATTATAGACAAGCATGTTAAAGGTAAAGGCTATAAGACCATCTCCAAGCAGCTTGATGTTCCTGTGACTACAGTTGCACATATTATTCAGAAATTTAAGATCCTTGGGACTGTAGCCAACCTCCCTGGATGTGGCCGCAGGAGGAGACGGATAGTACGAATGGTAACAAAAGTGCCCAGAACAACCTCTAAACACATTCATGGTGAACTCCAAGGTCAAGGTACATCAGTGTCAGATCGCAGCATCCATCGTTGTTTGAGCCAAAGTGGACTTCATGGGAGACAACCAAGGAGGACACCACTGTTGAAAACAAATTATAAAAAAGCCAGACTGGAATTTGCCAAACTGCATGTTGACAAGCCACAAAGCTTCTGGGAGAATGTCCTTTGGACAGACGAGACAAAACTGGAACTTTTTGGCAAGGCACATCAGCTCTATGTTCACAGACGGAAAAATGAAGCATACCATGAAAAGAACACTGTCCCTACTGTGAAACATGGAGGAGGTTCTGTTGTGGTGACGTTAGTTGTTGGTCTCACACATAAATTTGATCTTTTAATGTGAAGGCGGAATTTTTCCATTTTGGACGGAGAGAGAAGGAATAAAAGGAGGAAGTTGAAAAATATAAATAAAGCTTTTTCACACAGACTTACGCGTGTTCTGTCTGTTTTTCTGCAACTTCCACATTGGTGACCCCGACGTTTGAAGAATGTCTGTTCAGGCGACCTCTTCTGATATCGCCGCCCCGGCATTTGTATCCGCCGCGGCTCCCGCACCGGCTGTTTTCGCGGCTACCATTAAACTACCGGACTTTTGGCAGCACGACCCGGAGCCCTGGTTTCAGCATGTCGAGGCTCAGTTCCATCTGCGCTTAGTAGCCACAGATGGCACGAAGTATTTTCATGTGGTCACAGCTTTGGATTCTGCCACTACTCGTCATTTGATGGGACTGCTCCGGGACCCGCCTCACGCTGACAGGTACGTCACTCTGAAGAGGGCTCTTCTGCAGCTGTACCAGCTCTCTGATATATAGTGCGCTGATCGTCTTCTGTCTATGACTGGTTTGGGGGGCAGCAAACCTTCTGAGCTGATGGAGAATATGTTGGTACTTCTTGGTTCAGGAGACAGCTCATTTCTGTTCACCCACCTGTTTCTGCGTCAGCTTCCGCCTCCAGTGCACACTGTCCTGGCCAATTCGCCCCCTCGTTCATACTAAGGATTACCGGGGTTTAGCTGAAGAAGCGGACAGGCTTTTGCTGGCTTCTCGTCATTTGTCTGTGCATGCACTGCTGCCTGGGCAGTCTGATGGAGAAGTCTCGGTGGATGTGGCCGCAGTTTCGGATCGCCGTAAGAAAGAGAGCGGCCTGTGTTTCTACCACCGCCGTTTTGGACCGAAGGCTCGGCACTGTATTCCACTGTGCTCTTTCCAGCCACAGGGAAACGAGAAGGCTGGTACTCGCTCGCAGCTGCGTGCACCGGCATCAACAATAAGCTGCTTTTTATTGAGGACTGCGCTGCTGGATGTCGCTTTTTGGTGGATTTAGGAGCGCAACGGAGCATCGTTCCCCCCTCTTTGGCTGACGTCATGGGATATGGACATGGACCTCCACTGGACGCTGCTAATGGTACTCCTATTCGCACCTTTGGCACCAGGTTCATTACTGTATGTTTTAACGGCCGTGAATTTAGTTGGGACTTTGTGGTAGCATCTGTAGCGGTCCCTATCCTTGGTGCAGATTTTTTGTGTGCTTACAGACTGTTGGTTGATGTAGCTAACAGATGTTTGATTGATGCTGTGTCTTTTGATTCCTATCCATGTACACTGGGTGAGGCTGGTCCGCTGCTTGCTAACATGCTCGCCTCAGGAGACAGGTACCAGCGCCTTCTCTCTGAGTTTCCTGCACTCACTGTGCCTACGTTTTCTGCGGCAGTAGCCAAACATGGGGTTGAGCATTATATTACTACTGTGGGTCCACCTGTTTTTGCCCGTGCACGCCGTCTGGATGCTGCTAAGTTAGCCATTGCTAGAGATGAGTTTGCCAATATGGAGCGGTTGGGTATTGGGCGCTGTTCCGATGGTCCGTGAGCCTCTCCCCTCCACATGGTCCCTAAGTCAGATGGGGGTTGGTGCCCTTGTGGAGATTTTAGGCGCCTTAACAACGCTACTACCAACGACAGGTACCCAGTCCCCCATATTCAAGATTTTTCTTCACTTCTGGCAGGGACGGTCATTTTTTCTAAAGTGGATTTAGTGCGTGGTTATCATCAGGTGCCTGTCCATCCCCAGGACGTCCCCAAGACAGCGGTGATCATTCCATTTGGACTGTTTGAGTTCTTGAGAATGCCATTCGGCCTTAAGGGTGCTGCACAGACGTTTCAACGGCTTATGGACTCTGAGTTACGGGACATGCCTTTCCTGTTTGTATACCTAGACGATATACTTGTGGCGAGTGCTTCGGTGGAGGAACATATGTAGCACCTTCGTCAGCTCTTCAGGCACCTCTGTGACCATGGACTGATAGTGAATTCCGCGAAGTGTCAGTTTGGGCTCTCAGAACTTGAGTTCTTGGGGCACAAGGTATCCCAGCAGGGTGCCATACCCCTCCTGGCTAAAGTCGAAGCGGTTTTAGCTTTTCCGCGCCCCTCCTCTGTCAAGCCCCTGCAGGAGTTTTTGGGCATGGTCAATTTTTACAACCGTTTTATACCTCATGCTGCCCATATTATGCGCCCGCTGTATGAGGCCTTGAAGGGTAAGAGGGGTAATCAGGATATTAAGTGGACCCATGAGAGGTTATGTGCTTTTGACGGGGCTAAAGCTGCGCTGGCTGATGCTGCCTTGTTGGCTCATCCAGACCCAACGGCCGCCATTGCGCTTACCACCGATGCATCCGATTATGCTGTCGGAGCAGTTTGTGAGCAGTGGGTGGGCAATTCCTGGGAACCTCTAGCCTTTTTCAGTAGACAGTTACGCGAGTCAGGAAGGAAGTACAGCACTTTTGACAGGGAGCTGTTGGCCCTTTTCTTGGCGACAAGGCATTTCAGGTTTCTCTTGGAGGGCCATAAATTCACTGCTTTTGTGGACCATAAACCCCTCACGTTTGCCATGGCCAAGTCCATTGAACCTTGGTCAACTTCCACACTGTTATGTTCTGTGGCTGCTTTGCTGAATCTGTCACAGGGTGTCTTGAATGTGTGCAGGGTACAATGAAATCTCAAGACTATCAAGGTAATCTAGAGAGAAAAGTGCTGCCCAGCGTCAGACAGCTTGGTCTCAGTTGCAGGTCATGGGTCTTGCAACAGGATAATGACCCAAAACACACAGATAAAAACACCCAACAAATGGCTAAGAGCGAAACATTGGACTATTCTAAAGTGGCCTTCTATGAGCCCTGATCTAAATCCTATTGAACATCTGTGGAAGGAGCTGAAACATGCCGTCTGGAGAAGGCACCCTTCAAACCTGAGACAACTGGAGCAGTTTGCTCATGAGGAGTGGGCCAAAATACCTGCTGAGAGGTGCAGAAGTCTCACTGACAGTTACAGAAATTGTTTGATTGCAGTGATTGCCTCAAAAGGTTGTGCAACAAAACATTAAGTTAAGGGTACCATCATTTTTGTCCAGGCCTGTTTCATGAGTTTGTTTTTTAAAATAATTCAGCTGAACCACAATTCAAAAGCATTATCTGATTTTCATTGGTTAATTTTCATATAATTTTTATTTATTATGACTTTTGTCAGATTCAAGTTATTTCTATGACCATTGTGGGGTTTTCTTTCATTAACAGAGGGGTACCAACAATTTTGTCCACGTCTGTATGTACAATGTGCAAATGAGAAATGTACGAATTAGCATCCAGTGTGAGAATTCCTTTGTGTAAAGCCGTGGCCGTGATAATACCCAGTAGACTGTACAATGGTAATTTAGCAGCAGAGAGGATTCAGTTCAATTCAATTCAACTTTATTTATATAGTGCCATTTCACAAAAACAGTCATCTCATAGCACTTTCAACTGTAGGGGAAACCCCCACAATTGCAGAAAGACCCCAGCGATCAGGCGATCCCACGTGAGCAAGCACTTGGCGACGGTGGAGAGGAAAAACTCCCTTTTAATAGGAAGAAACCTCCAGCAGAACCAGGCTCAGGGAGGGGCAGTCATCTGCTGCAACTGGCTGGGGGGTGAGGGGATAGAGAAGATGAAAAGAAAAGACATATAGAGAGCAAACAGCATGATGGGGACTCAATCTATGGGAGGGAACAAACAGATGTTAATGACCGGCACAAACAAAAAAAAAAAATTCTTTGAGAGTGAAGAAAGGAGTGAAGCCCAATGCATTATTGGAGGTCCCCCGGTTGACTAAACCTATCAGCAATATAACTAAGGGAGGGTCCAGAAACACATGATCCCTCCCTAATTGTAGGCTATATCAAAAAGGAAGGTTTTAACCCTATTCTTAAAAACAGAGATCGAGTCTGACTCCCGAATCCAGATTGGCAGCTGGTTCCACAGGAGAGGAGCTTGATAACTGAAGGCTCTGCCTCCCATTGTACTTTTGGAGATTCTAGGTATTACAAGTAATCCAGCATTTTGGGAGTGTAGTGCTCTATTAGGATAATACGGTAGTATCAGATCTTTTAAATAAAAAGGGGCCTGATTGTTTAGAGCTTTGAAAGTGAGAAGAAGAATTTTAAACTTAATTCTAAACTCTATGGGAAGCCGATGAAGGGAGGCAAGAACTGGAGAGATATGATCTCTCTTTCTAGTACCTGTTAAAACTCTTGCTGCAGCATTTTGGATCAACTGAAGACTTTTTAGAGATGTTTTAGGACAACCTGATAATAAAGAGTTACAATAATCTAATCTAGAGCTAACAAAAGTGTGGATCAGTTTCTCAGCATCACTCTGAGACAAGATTCTCCTAATCTTGGCAATATTATGCAAATGATAAAAGGCAGTCTTAGAAATGAATTTAATATGTGAATTGAAAAACATATCTTGATCAAAAATAACTCCAAGGTTCCTCACAGAGCTATTAAGAGAAAGAGTAACTGCATCCAAACTAAAAGTTTGATTTGGAAAGGTATTTCTAAGGTTTTCTGGACCAACAAGAATGACCTGTCTTATCTGAATTTAATAGCAGGAAATTACAAGTCATCCAAGCTTTGATTTCCTTAAGACGGGCATCTAACTTGGCTAATTGATTACTATCATCTGGCTTCATTGACAGATATAATTGTGTGTCATCTGCATAGCAATGAAAATGTATACAGTGCTTTTTAATGATTTTGCCTAACGGAAGCATATATAAACTAAAAAGAGTAGGGCCTAGCACAGATCCCTGTGGAACTCCATGACTGAGCTAGAGGGTAGAAGTGTGAACATTCTGTGCTGGGAGGGTCGGGCGCTGGAGAATGGTGTCGGCTCTCCTTTGGACTCTGAGGTGGTAGATGCTCTGTAGAGAGGGGGGTGGAGTCCTGGTGATCTTCTCAGCTGTCTTCACCACTCTCTGAAGGCATTTGTGGTCCAAAGCAGTAGTGCTGCAATACCACACAGTGATGCAATTGCTAAAGATGCTCTCGATGATGCAGCTGTTGAAGTTGTTGAGGATTTTGGGGGACATGCCAAACTTCCTCACCCTCCTCAGAAAGTACAGCTTCTTTTGTGCTCTCTTAACCAGCTCTGTGGTGTTAAGTGCCACATAAGGTCCTTACTGATGTGGATGCCCAGGTATTTAAAGCTGCTCACCTTCTCCACCTCAAGCTCCCGATGGACAGTGGCTGATGAGGTCTTCTCCCCTTCCTCATGTCCACCATCATTTCCTTCATCTTGTCTGTTTTAAGGGTGAGGTTGTTGTCCTCACACCATTTCACCAGGCTGCCAACCTCCCAACTGTAGGATGCTTCATTGCCACCAGTGATGAACCCTATCACTGCTGTGTTGTCCGCGAACTCGAAGATGACATTGTCCTTGTCGGAGACAGCACAGTCATAGGTGAAGAGGCTGTAGAAGATGGGGCTGAGAACACAACCCTGTGAGACACCTGTGTTGTTGAAGATGCTGGCTGAGGTCCTGTTACCAATCCTGACAGACTGAGGCCTTCCAGTCAAAAAGTCCAGTAGCCAGTCTCAGAGGGTGTGGTGCAGGCCAAGTGAAGACAATTTGTAGGTGAGTTTGTGGGGGATGACCGTGTTGAAGGCAGAGCTGTAGTCGACAAAGAGCATTCTAATGTAGGAGTCTCTATCTTCCAGGTGGGAGAGGAAATAATGGAGTGCTGAAGCAATGGCGTCTGAGGTGGACCTTTTGGGCCAATAGGCATACTGCAGGGGGTCCAGGGTATCCGGTATGCTGTCGTAAATGAGGGCCAGCACCACTCTTTCAAAGAACTTCATGATGATTGGTGTGAGTGCTACTAGCCTGTAGTCATTCAAGCAGGTTGGCGGGCTCTTTTTGGGGAGGGGGTCGATGGTTGTGGTTTTGACAAAGGAAGGGACTATGTTCTGGTTCAGGGAGAGGTTAAAGATGGTTGTGAGAACATCAGTCAGCTCGGCAGCACATGCTCTAAGAGCCCGCCCAGGGATGTTGTCTGGTCCTGCTGCTTTGCGAGGGTTGATATTCGTCAGTACTTTGTTTACCTGGCCTGATGAGAACTTTAGTGGAGGGGGACGGTGTGTGTGTGTGTGTGTGTGTGTGTGTGTGTGTGTGTGTGTGTGTGTGTGTGTGTGTCTCCTCTTTGCACTGAAGCTGGAGGTCTCAAAGCGGGTGTAAAAGGTGTTGAGATCATCCAGCAGGCTGTCTGTGGAGCTGGTGGTGTTGCTGGCGGTTCTCTTGTAGTCTGTGATGTGCTGCAGGCCTTGCCATTATTATTATCATAATTATTTTCCTCATCATTGCCTTGGTCTTGTCTCCCCTGGTTCCTCTGTTCATGTTTTGCCCATCCTCTGTCTTTGATCATCTGTGTAGCCCCGCCTCTCCTGTGTCACTAATTAATCCTTCCATCTCTGTTTGTCTCTGATTATGCTTACCTGTTCGGTATTTGGTTAGATCACTCCTTTGTCTATTTATGTCGAGCCCCAGTCTGTGTTCCTGATGTGTGTCATAAGTCACATTGGTGTGAAAAACATGCTTCTGTTCTTGTCCTGTATCGTTTCTTAATCTTGCCTGATCGGTGTAAGTATCTGGTACAGCTTCTGAGCTGTCTGTCAGTTTTTGTGCTTTTTGTGTTTTTTGAACTGCGCCCTTCTGCCCAGCTCATTAAAAATTAATCACCAAACTTCAAATACTGTGTTTGGGTCCAATATTCCACCAACCGTGACACGAACTTGTGTGATTGCCTACATATAGGCTACACCTCTTTGTATTCCACTTTCAAACACAGCCTACATTTGGGTGTGTAAAGCCTGATAGGGATACCTTTTACAGACAGCAATACTGGTTCTATGGCCAAAGCACTAGTTAACAATGATATATAAAGGACCCATGTTCATATATCACTATTACCTAAATAACCCCTGAATGCATTTCACAAGTAACTATGGCACATTAACTGTCTGTTCTGAGTATGACAGAAACCAATATTTTTGTTTATTTTAAATCACTAGTTATCCTAACGTAAATGCCATTTGAAACTACAGCTTTGTCACGCCTCGCCGCCCATCTGCGGCGCCAGCTGCACGCACACCTGCACCTCATCAGCGGCGAGGGATTTAAGCCGCCTCGCCCTGGGCTTCGGCCTGAAGCCGTCAGTCTTCATTCGCTTCCCTTGCTGCAAGGAATTCCAACCGCTCAGCAAGCATTCAAGTAAGAATCTCTTACCTCCTTCTTCTCCTAGTCTGCTCCCCTGTGCACACGTGGATTTCCCGGCGGTGGACCACTCCTCTCCGCCACCGTTCCCTCGCTGCTGCACCGGGCGCTCCAGGTCGCTGTCTTCCGGGCTTCACCCTTGCTGTGCCAGCCACCTGCCATTTCCAGGTAAGCCAGTCATCATTATCATATCTCCTGTGTTGGTGTGGTGCCCATTACCCTTCTCCCTTTGCTTCTCCCATAGGGTTGTCCGGCTGTACGGCCTCCTGCCTCCATGCCCGACGCTGACGCCACCACCAACACATTTACATCTCGCAGACACACACTCATACACACTTGTTGTTAATAAAGCTATTAGATCTACCCTGAGCCTGCGTGTGTGTCTCCTGAGCCGTGCATTATGTCAAGCTTCAGTGAAGGTGGAACAAGGAATAGTTCCATCAGGACCGCCATAGCCTGAGCAAGTTCTGCTGGTGGGTTAGTGCTGTTTAATTCTTCAGTTTGTTTTGTCTTCATAACTTCTATATCCATGAGACAGCTTGTATTTTATGGACTAGCATGAGGAAAACAGACACAGACATATATAGAGTGTGTGGTGGTAATGCACCTGTAAGCTGGTTGCCAACCGCCAATCAAATCTAAAAGAAGAAGAAGCATTACAGTAGGGAAAGGGATTAAAACAAGAGGGAAGAAGAGGTGCAAGAGATGGGAAGAGAGGAATAAGAACGGCCAATAAGACAAGAGGAAGCTGGAGTAGAGAGAGAGGTGGAGTCAGAATGTGAGCTGAGATGTTAGATATCATCAACTGTGGAATAAAATTAATAATCCTAAACAGATTCACACGTCTGTCGTCACTGTTAGAAACCAAAGCTCTCTCTCAGACTATATCACTCCAGGGTGGAGATCTGTGTCTGAACCGGTCCGGAAATTTTTAAAGCTAATATTTATGTCCCTGCTCTGATGAGTCTGATTAAAGCCACGCCCTTCATGTTGATGGAACCATCCCTGTATGAGGGGAATCAAAATCCATCAATATTAACCTCATCTCTACCATTTTATCCCCCTTTATAACTGATGTTACAATCACCCATATAGACAAAGCTGTGTGAGACTTTCCTGCCAATGACAGAGTTCTGTTGAGACTCTCTTTAAGCTTCAGGAGAAGAACCACTCGGCTTCAGTGGCATCACAGCTGTCTTTGGAGGACCACCTTCAATATTTAATAGAAACCCTCAGTCACAGGTATAAATATCTTCCTCCACTGTGCAGACATCAACGTTAGTTTTCCAGGTCACTCACTGAGCCTTTTACAGTGATCAGAAATCATCTGCTGTTTTTTAATAGAAACAAAGAAAGATCAAATCCCTTCAGGACGTTTTCACTCCAATACAGATAAAAAATTACACAATCTGAAATTACATTTCTGCCTCCTTTCTCTGCTCCATCTTTGCCTCTTCCCCACCGGAATAATAATCCAAAGAGAGCCAGGACTCCTCGCTATGTTCACCGGAATCATGTGTGCAAAGATGATCTCATCTGTAACCCTCTGCTCAAGACAAAGTCCAGTCTTTAGAAGATTGTGCCTTTTGTAAATAAAATTCGCCCGACAGAAAACACACAAAATAAAAAATAGCATTAATAGCCATACAAGGCTCCTGCTGGTAAAACACTGAGCTGCTTCAACTATGTGCGCCGCCACCGCCACCATGACTGCAAAAAGAAGGGAAAAGTTATAGATCAACCACTGACTATAGCGTTCATGTCTTTTCTCATTTTTCATGTCCTTTATAAAATACTCATTTTCAACAAAATATTTAGTGTTAACTACATTTTTGATCTATTTCTATTAATGCTGTTGAACACTTTCCAAACACATTCCAAAGACTGACAGGCATTAATTAAGATATCATTACTAAATTGTATCAAACTTGAACACAACTTATTTTTCAAAATAAGTAGATCAGTGATGACTTTTGTCATAATTCTAGATGATTATTTTATACTAGTTTCCATTGGATCTAATAAGGTGTATCAACACAATCATTCCCCAGTAGCTCACACAAAAAATTGGACATTTGAGACTCCAAACCTCTTCTATAACTGGGTGTTGGACTTTATAATGGAGGCCACAAAATGTGCAGGTCGGCAACAACACCTTCGAAACCATCACACTGAGCATTGGGGCTCAACAGGGATCTGTTCTCAGCCCACTACTCTTCACACTGCTGACTCACAACTCTGAGCTAACATGCAGCACCAGCCAGATCATCAAGTTCGTGGATGACAGGACTGTGGTGGGCCTCATTACCGACAACTATTGTGTTTACATGCACTGAATAAACAGATTAATGGAGAGTAAACCACTTGAGTTAATGACCCAGTTACATGGTCTTTATCAGATTATTCAGTTTACATGGCTACTTGATTAATCAGATAACTCCCAAAATCCAAACAAAACCGGTTTATTTGTGTACATGTAAAAACGCCTTGTGGGTAAAACCAGGTCCTTGGTGGACCACTCCCAGTTACACGGTGAGACTGGACATCCTGGCAGATAAATACATCTATCGCAAGGTCTTTTGCCAGTCGGTGCATCGTGACATGCACTACACAAAGAGCAGAGATAAACAAACCTATCATCTGGTCAGTCACTGCAACAGATACTGGAGTCAGTTTGTCTTGGCCTGTCCTTGCCACTGATAATACCTCTATCTGACAAGAATGTGTTACTAGTCCAGCAAAAGCTAGCGGTACTCAAATACTTTGCAAGCAGTTTCATGAAATGGTCAGTCAGAGAGCAACTCATACCGGCTCGGTCATCGCCCGAGTTAACAAGGTTAGGAGTTCCTGGCAGTGGATTACAGAGCTGCGTGGAGGAATCTGATCAGACCTAAGTGAAACAGTCATTGTCACCTCCGACATACTGCTATGATGATGATGATGATGAAACATGGTCACTGATGAAGCGAACCACTGAAGTGAGGTGAGCAAACTGACCCAGTGGTGTAAAGGCACCACTGGGTCACTGGGTCAGTGTGGGGAAGACCAAAGAGATTGTAACCCAGCTGAGAAAATGACCCTTTTTCTCAGATGTAAATTGTATTAATACAATTGTGTGATTTTATTTTGAAAACCGATTCTCTTGGGGAAGAGGAAGTGCGATCCTCGTCATCCAACTTTTGAATTTCCGGTTCATGGTCACATTGGGTGATCTGGGTCTTTCTATTCATTAAGAGTAATATTAGCCCCGCCTTCCAAGCAAAGAGCTGAGACGCTATGCTGGAAATCGTTCTTTTCACGATCTGCGAGCGGAAGGAGAGGAACTGTAGGACGATCTGTCCTCACGTTGACACCTCTTCTTGGTAAGCTAATTCAGATAGAATACTATAAATGGATCTAAACACTCTCCAAACGCTAATTTGCAACCTTTATTATCCTAAGTTGATGGGAGCACGAGCTTGAGAGGCCGTGAAGCGGTGACTTCTGCTGTGTTCACCCTGAATCTCATCTTTGGTGAGTCCGCTACATGCTAATGTTATGCTAACATTAGCGCTATGCTAATGCTAGTCGCGAGTGGCTTTTTACCTGTTAAAAGCAATGGAAAAGGCTGTCTTTATGTCTGTATGGTTTCCCTAAATGTGATTTCAGTTCCCAACAGTATGCTGAAGTACTTTTAGCTCTTATACACCATTTCTGTCGAATGTAATGTGTAGTTTGATGCTAAAAGCACAGGGTGTTAGCCCTCTAAGTGAAAGCATAGATTAGGCTAAACCCAGTAGCCCAGACAGGGTTTACTGATTTTAAAAGGGAATATTGGATGTGATGGGACAGTATATTCCCTGGTTATGTTATAAATTAATTGTATTTCATTTCATGATTTACAGAGACAAGGTTAGAGAGGATTAATCATAATTTCATGGTTAAGTGATGTAAAGATAAACAGAGGAATTCATTTAATTGGTTACATGAAAAAAGGGGTATTTCATGTGCCACTAGAGAGATTGTGAGAAAAGAAAAAAAGAACACATGCATGTAAGATGCAAGATGTGAGATGTAAGATATTACTATATTGCTGGATTGTGATAATAGTAATATAAGAGAAGAATTTAAACACTAAGCTATGGTGTTATATAAGAAGGGACTGGAAGACGAATTACTCTAGCTGTAAACAATAATACCATTATTGTCGTGCAGGCTAGGTTTTTTGGTTGCCGATCAAGAACCTTCTGGAACCTGGATTCTCTCCGAATGGAGATGGCAAGCCTGACCCAAGACTGAACCAAGATTGAACTGAGATCTAACCAAGATCTCGAGTGAAGAGCATCTTTCCTCTCTCCAGTGCCCAGGATTGGAAACCTGAGTCTGGACATACGAGATATCCTGACTGGTCAAACTACTAACCCGAACGGACAAACACTGAGCTCAGTGGGACATCTTTGGGGTTTTATTTCATGCCGGCCGTTGTTATATTTGTACAGTTGTAAATTATCTGTATATTTTGCTCACTTTATCACTGTAAATAATAACCATTATTGCTCATTTCTTGCCTCCAGCTATTTCATTCCACACTCACTTTAATTCCCTATTGTAACCCTTACGAACCTAGCAACTGGTCTACATTTAATTAATTCCCTTACCTAATTAACATAAGGCAAGGGTTACAAGATCACTGTGGACTTCAGGAGAAGAGCACTACAACATCCCACCACATCTCTGACCACCTCTCCTGGACCAGTGTCATACTGACGCTGCAATACCTCCTGCCAAAAGACCTTGCAAAGCATAGTGAATACAGCCAGCAAGAACATTGGTGTCCCTTTGCCCTCCCTCATAGACATTTTCCTCACTTGTCTCACCCACAGAGTCATCAGCATCGCTGGTGACACCTCCCACCTCTCACATTCCCACTTAAGCCTGCTGCCTTCAGACAGAAGGTACCAGAGCCTCTGGCCCACTCCACAGGACTCACAAACAGCTTAGAAGACTCTTAATCCTGAACCTTAAATGTGCTCATGTTATTACATTGTCACCAAATTATCACCATGAACTGGTAAAAGTAAAAGAGGAGGTTTCAGTCTGGATAAACTGAACCTTGGGCCAGTTTATTAGAGTGTGAAAGCAATTTTCAGAAATCTTCAGACTTTCGGACCAAAAAAAGGAAGTTAACCCTTTTAGTGTGATAATTTGTGTGGCCCCTGCGTGCCACGCTCTGCGTGGCACGGCGCCTGCCTTCTCACTTTGACTTTGTCAAAAGTAAGTGAGAAATTTCTGTTTTTTTTTTTTTTTTTAAATGTACTGATTTCTTGTTCATATACTTTGAAGATAAGATGATGAGGTACCTCTGTACAAAAAACGGTGTCAAAAGACTGAACCATTTTTTTGTGTAAATACGTCCAAAGTCCAGTTTTGACTGAGTTATGGAATTTAAAGAGGTGCTGTGACATTATGCAAATTAGATGCATAAATTTATTCCAGTCTGAAACTTTGAATCATATTTTACATCTTTCTAATTGACAGTAAGCCATTATCTCTTACCACTTTCAAGTTATAGCCTTGGAAATCTGAACTATTTTATTGACAAAAAATATTTACCACTCTTGACCACTAGGGGGTATGTTGCAGTTTGGCAACATACACACTCAGAGGGTTAATGCAGCTAATAATGTCATGTTCTGGGCATGAATTGAGACCATGCCCATGCTTTATGTTCATTTTGGTTTCTCTGTTTTTCCCTTGTTATTAATGTCATAATTGCCTTTTGTGTTCCTGTGTGATTGTCCTTTGTGTTTCCCAGTCTTTAGTCTGTTGTGTCACCCCCTGCTCGTGTCATGATCTGGGAACTAAAGTTCCATTTTGGATTTCATTGTTTTTCTCTTGTTGTGATGATTATTATTATTATTTGCGTTGTGTCTGCTGTGTTTCCCCTGGTCCGCTGTGCTCATCCCCTGTTGTCATTATTATTGTCCTTTGTGTTCTCCAGTCCTTACTCTGTCATGCCCTCCCCTTTTGTCCCTGTTATTGTCTTCTGTGTCCCCCCGGTCTTCTGTGCATGTTGCATGTGTATCTCCTGTTCTTGTTTACCAATTGTTCTCAGTCCCTCATGTTTTCCGTACCCATAGCCACTTTCTCTCATGTGTTGCTGTTTTTCCCTGATTGTTTCCCAGCTGTCTTTAATCTGTTAATTATCTGTTCCCCCCATGTATGTCGGTCTGAGTTTGTGTTCTGGTGTGGCATTATTGTCTGAGTTTCCCTCCAGTTTCCTTGTGTCCTGTGCTGTTCCTTGTGAATAGAGTTTAGGCCTAGTCGGCTTTGTTTAATTTCCAGCCCCTGCTCTGTTTTGTGTCTTTAATCTCTTGTGAATAAACCATGTTACACTGGAGTTCTTCCTTATTACTTATGGCCCTTTTCCACTAGTACCCACTCAGCCCTACTCTACTCTACTCTACTCTACTCAGTTCTGTTCTGTTTCCACTGCAGCTGGGTACGCCTGGAGTGGGTGGGAATTTTTTACAGCAAGGCGGCGCCACACTCCAGTGACGTAAAACATGCGACACAAGCAAAACATAACATTGTGGCTGTACAAGGCAACTCCTTGGTCTCTGGCTTTTTGTCACCGTAAAGGTCAAAAAGGACCACTAGAGAAGGGTACAGGCAGTGAGACGAAACACTCTGGAAAAGTACTGGAGCGTCTAGGAAGCCATAGAGCGGAAGACGTGAGGATATGAACTATATGACTCACATATGACGGTAAGCTAATGATTACTAATGCTAGTTTGCTTTAAGTACCTCATACTACATTGTAATGTCTGCAAGTTATTGCTACTAGGTACTAAAATATGTATGGTGTGTGTGTGTGTGTGTGTGTTTCAGATGGCTCTGTTGTGGGGAAATTACCGCTTCAAACGGTCGGTCTGGGCGTTCAACACAGCCTCTCACTGATGTCACCCCAGCTTCACAAACGATCAGTGGTTATAGAGCTTAAGAATGTCTGTAGAAATGTTTAGCTTCCTGTGCAACAAATTGCTCTGATCTGTGTGAAAATCATGGAGAGACTGTTGAGACGTCATGTCATGTAGCTGCTCCAGCAGCACTGAGTCTGTGGTGGTGCCGTGGCAAAAACTGTTCAGCTGCAAAAACTTGATCGCCAGGTTGTAGTTATGGGGTTATATTAGCCACAAAATATATATTGAAAAGGTAAACAGTACTGAGTTAGTTATAATAAGACATATTTGACAATTATGATGCATTTTCGGCCAAAACAAACTTGATCTAGGATTAAAAGCAATTAAAATAATGCAGTCACAAGGTTACATGGAAAATACTTGATTTACTAGATATATGTAGATACTGTATAAATATACTGTATATTCTCTGCACCAGTGATGTACTGTAGTATTGAACTGGGAATTTTGACAATAAACCTTTGGAATTTTGGCAGATGTGTCTCTTTTGTTTTAAAAATATTTGTGCTGTGGCTTCCTGTGGTAACGTATTGTCACTTCCTATGTTGCTGGCTGTCTGTGTGGTTTGCTCTGTGGTTAGCTCTTCTCATTCTCCTGAGGATTTTGCCTTTAATTGTATTTGAATCACTTTTTTTCAATCTACCGTTAGCTCTCACTTCTGTTTATCAAGCCTCTTGCACCTGTGTGCCACTCAGTGTCACTTAATTACCCTCTTTAGCCTTCTGTTCACCTTTCATCTGTGTTTTTGTTAGCTTCAGGTTAGCCACTAGCTATGGCTACTAGGTCTCCTTCTCCTCCTCTGGTGTGCTCTCTCTGTCAGATGCGTAGCTACACCTCTGCCTCTTTTAGTGATAATGGTAAATGTAATAAATGTTGTCTTTTTGAGGCACTCGAGGTGAGGTTGTCTGATTTGGAATCCCGGCGCCAGTCAATAATGATGGACGCTCCTTAACTCTGGCAGTCGGAAGTCACAAAAAGTAACGTGGAATCGTGTGTGACTTTGCCAAAACAATGTCTGCCTCTGTAGTTTTCTCTGGGCCCCTCCCCAATCTGACCAATGATGACATGTTTAGCTGCTTGTCATCCTTCAACCGCTGGCTGTCTGTGTGGTGTCCTGCAACCAATATGGGCTACATAGACAATTGGAGCTCATTTTGGGGAAAACCTGGTCTTATTAGACGAGACGGCGTCCATCCCACTTTGGATGTTGCGTCTCTTTTATCTAACAATCTGGCATCATTTTTATCCAAATTTCCAAAATCTTGACAACTCAGAGTTGGGACCAGGAAGCAGAGTCACAGTCTTACATGCCTCTCTGCTGCTCCTCTTCATCCGCCACCCCTCAACTTAGCCCCTGTCTTCCCCATCAGAGAATCATTGTCTGCTCCCTCCAAAGCAAATAAAAATATAATGTATAAGCATCCCAAAGTGATTAAACAAAAAGTTGGTAAAAGTCAGATTAAACATGAAGCCTCTAAATTGAATGATTTGGCCTCTGTTCCTTCTCATATTTTAAAAATTAAATGCGGTTTGTTAAATATTAGGTCTCTAACTCCCAAGTCTTTGCTAGTCCATGATCATCAGATTGATTTAATATCCCTTACAGAGACTTGGTTAGGGCAAGAGGATTATGTTGGTTTAAATGAAGCAACTCCCTCTGGTTATTTAAACTGTCAAAATCCCAGAAATTCTGGTCGTGGAGGAGGAGTAGCAACAATTTACCATTCCAAATTACTAGTTAATGTAAAGCAAAAAACATGTTTTAATTCCTTTGAGGGCCTGGTCCTCAGTATTGGGCACTTTAGCAATTTTAGGCGAAACCCATTTTTATTTGCCATAGTTTGTCGTCCTCCATCAACCTACTCAGAGTTTTTATCCAAATTTGCCGAATTCTTAGCTGATTTAGTGCTGACAACAGATAGAATAATTATAGTAGGGGACTTTAATATACTGTACATGTAGATGTAGATAGAGATTCCCTTAATTTGGCATTTAATTCAATATTAGACTTGATGGGGTTTTCTCAGAAAGTAGGAAATTCTACCCATTATCTCCACCATACGTTGGACCTTGTTCTGACATATGGCATAGAAATAGAAAATCTGGTAGTGTCTCCTCATAACCCTGTACTGTCAGACCATTGTCTGTTAACCTTTGATTTTACTACTTCTATTTGGCTCCTAAAGAAAAATATTACTACAGTAGATGCCTCTCAGATGATGCTGCTACCAAATTTATGCAGATTGTTTCCTCAATGCCATGTGTCAACACAACGGAAATAAGCTATAGACAGCTTGCTCCTTCTGTAATTGATAGCATGGTAGATAGTGTTACAGCTTCTCTGCATCAGACTCTAGACTTGGTGGCCCCCTTAAAAAAGAAAAAGTCTAATTAGAGATTTCTCACTCCTTGGTTCAACACAGAAACTCGTAGCTTAAAACAGAAGACTCGTCAATGAGAAAGAAAAATGGTGCTCCACTAATTTAGATTCAATCTATTTAGCTTGGAGAAATCATCTTTTAATTTATAAAAAAAAATCTGAGAAAATCTAGAACGAGTTATTATTCTGTATTAATAGAAGAGAACAAGAATAATCCCAGGTTTCTTTTCAGCACTGTAGCCAGGTTGACAAAGAGTCAGGACTCTGTCAATCCTAGCATTCCCTTAGAGCTTACTAGTCAGGACTTCATGAACTTTTTCAATAATAAAATTTCATCTATCAGAGATAAAATCAATCAGATTCTTCCCGCCGTTAACTTAAATACAGTAACTACTACAACTCCTTCTACTGACATCTGTTTGGATCAGTTTACTCCAACTGACCTTTTAGAGTTAGACAAAATAATTTCCTCATCCAAGCCTTCAACTTGTCTTTTAGACCCTATTCTTACCAGGTTATTTAAAGAAGCCTTCCCATTTATTGGTAGCTTTATTCTTCAAATAATCAATTCTTCGTTAACTTTAGGCCATGTACCGCAGCCTTTTAAAACTGCTGTAATTAAACCTTTACTCAAAAAGCCAACACTGGATCCAGGAGTTTTAGCTAACTATAGACCAATCTCTAATCTCCCTTTCATTTCAAAAATCTTAGAAAGAGTTGTTGCTACGCACTTGTAACCCTTGCCTTATGTTAATTAGGTAAGGGAAATAATTAAGTGTAGACCAGTTGTTAGGTTCGTAAGGGTTACAATAGGGAATTAAATTGAGTGTGGAATGAAATAGCTGGAGGCAAGAAATGAGCAATAATGGTTGTTATTTATAGGGATAAAGTGAGCAATATATACAGACAATTTACAACTATACAAATATAACAACGGCCGGTATGAAATAAAACCCCAAAGATGTCCTACGGAGCTCAGTGTTTGTTTGTCCGTTTGGTTTAGTCGTTTGACCAGTCAAGATATCTTGTATCTCCAGGCTCAGGTTTCTTTTCCTCTTTTAAAGCGGCGACTAGGGTTGTTACCACTTTGAATCTTGGGCACTGGAGAGAGGAAGGATGCTCTTCAATCGAGATCTTGGTTAGATCTCAGTTCAATCTCGGTTCAGTCTCGGGTCAGGCTCCCCATCTCCATTCGGAGAGAATCCAGGATCCAGAAGGCAACCAAAAAAACCTAGCCTGCACAACAATAATAGTATTATTGTTTACAGCTAGAGTAATTTGTTTTCCAATCCCTTCTTATATAACACTATAGCTTAGTGTTTAAATTCTTCTCTCATATTACTATTATTACAATCCAGCAATATAGTAATATCTTACATTTCACATCTTACATCTTACATGCATGTGTTCTTTTCTCACACTCTCTCTGGTAGCACATGAAATACCCTTATTTTCATGTAACCAATTAAATGAATTCCTCTTTTTTATCTCTGCATCATTTAACCATGAAATTATGATTAATCCTTTCTAACCTTGTCTTTGTAATTCATGAAATGAAATACAATTAATTTATCACATAACCAGGGAATATACTGTCCCATCACTTCCAATATCCCCTTTTAAAATCAGTAAAATCCAGTCTGAGCTACTGGGTTTAGCATAACCTATGCTTTTACATAGGGGACCAACACCATGTGCTTTTAGCATCAAACTACACATTACATTTGACAGAAATAGTGCATAAGAACTAAAAGTACTTCAGCATACTGTTGGGAACTGAAATCACATTTAGGAAAACCATACAGACACAAAGACAGCCTTTTCCATTGCTTTTAAACAGGAAAAAATCCACTCGTGATTAGCATTAGCATAACGCTAACATTAGCATGTATCTCACTCACCAAGATGAGGTCTCAGTGTGAACACAGCAAAAGTCACCGCTTCACGGCCTCTCAAGCTCGTGCTCCCGTCAACTTAGGATAATAAAGGTTGCAAATTAGCGTTTGGAGAGTGTGTAGATCCATTTATAGCATCTTTCTGAATTAACTCACCAAGAAGAGGTATCAGTGTGAACCAGACCGCTCACAGCCTCTCTCGTCCGCTCTCATTTTGTGAAAGACCGAAACCCAAGTGTGCGCTTGCTGCCTCTACTCGGAAGGCAGGGCTAATATCGCTCTTAATGAATGGGAAGACCCAGATCACCCAACGTGACCATTAAACGGGAATTTAAAAGTTGGATAACAAGGATCACACTTCCTCTTCCCCAAAATAATCGGCTTTCAAAATAAAATCACACAATTGTATTAATACAATTGTCGTCGTTGGCCTCCGTCGGTCTATGATGACCATGGAAGAGAATCCTAAACGTCTACTCTGCTGGAACAGCACCGCCTGTGGCTGAACAGGCCGATGCGCGAATGGCAGTCCCTGTCACAGGTCGCACTTGTGGGTGGTCTCCGTGCTGCTGGGTCTGTGGCGGTTCTTCCTGCGCGTCCTTTTTTCATCTGCTGCAGCAGTCAGCAGATGAAGTCTCTCTTCACCCGTCTTGAGCTGTTTGGTCAGGGTGCCTCTCCATTTGGAGCGGTCCGTTGCAAGGTCCTCCCAGTACTCTGTGTTGATCTCCAGGGCCTTTATGTCTCTCTTGCAGACGTCTCTAAAGTGCAGCTGTGGGTGGCCAACATGTCTCCTGCCAGTCACCAGTCATCTGTAGAGGACGTCTTTGGGGATTCTGCCATCCTCCATACGGTGAACGTGGCCTAGCCAGCGGAGCCTGCATTGCCTGAGTAGAGTGAACATGGAGGGAAGGCCGACGTGGGACAGAACTTCTGTGTTGGGCACTTTGTCCTGCCAGGATATGTCCAGGATGTGGCGAATGCAGCGCAAGTGGAAGGAGTTCAGTCTCTTTTCCTGCCGGGTGTATGTTGTCCATGTCTCACTCCCATAGAGCAGTGTGCTGATGACGCAGGGGTTGTACATTGCCATCTTCATCTTGACAGAGAGTTTGGGATTCTCCCACACTCGTGTGGTGAGGCGAGCGAGTGTGAAGGGTGATTTTCCAATCCTCTTGTTGATCTCTGTATCAAGGGAGAGGTTGTTGCTGATCGTATACCCCAGGTACGTGAACTGATTCACGACCTCCAGCTCGTAGTCGTCGATGGTGATGGTTGGTGGTGCTTCTGTGCCTTGCGCCAAGACGTTAGTCTTCTTCAGGCTGATGGTAAGCCCGAAGTCCTTGCATGCCTGGGAGAAGCGGTCCATCAGGGTCTGAAGCTCCTGCTGTGTGTAGGTTGCGACTGCATCGTCGTCTGCAAACAGCATGTCTCTGATTAGAGCCTCGCGTACTTTGGTTCTGGCTTTCAGGCGGGTGAGGTTGAAAAGCCTGCCGTCAGATCTTGTGTGCAGGTAGATTCCCTCTGTTGCTGTGCTGAAGGCATGCCTCAGGAGCATAGCAAAGAAAATCCCAAAGAGGTGTCCCAAGTACACAGCCCTGTTTCACTCTGCTGTGTATGTTGAATGGCTCTGAGACGTTGCCGTCATGCTGCACTATTCCCTGCATGTTGGTGTGAAACGATTCGATGAGGCTTTGCAACTTTGGTGGGCATCCTATCTTTGGCAGGATCTTGAAAAGGCCCTCTCTGCTGACCAGATCAAACGCTTTGGTGAGGTCAATGAAGGCGACGTACAGGGGCATGTTCTGTTCTCTGCATTTCTCCTGGAGTTGGCGGATGGAGAATATCATGTCTACCGTCGATCGCTCAGTGCGGAAGCCACACTGAGACTCGGGGTAGACACATTCGGCAAGCTTCTGTAGATGAACGAGAACAACTCATGCGTAGACTTTGCCGACAATGCTGAGGAGGGAGATGCCCCTGTAGTTGTTGCAGTTGCTTCTCTCCACTTGGTTTTTGTAGAGGGTGATGATCTTGGCGTCCCTCATGTCCTATGGTACGGCACCTTCCTTCCAGCACTGGCAGAGGACGTCATGCAATGGCAGCAGTAGGGCGGTCTTGCAGTGCTTGATCAGGTCGGGGGGTATGCCGTCGTTGCCGGGTGCCTTGCCAGCGGCCAAGCTATCAATGGCCTTGCTGAGTTTGTCGATGGTTGGCTCGGCATCATGTTCATCCATGGATGGCAGGCAGTCGATGGCATCAAGGGCTGACGGTGTCACGGTGTTCTGTCTGGAGTAGAGGTCGGAGTAGTGTTCCACCCATCTCTCCATCTGCTTGTTCTTTTCTGTGATCATCTCCCCAGTGGAGGATTTGAGGGGGGCCATCTTGCTCTGAGCCGGACCAAGTGCTTTCTTGATGCCATCGTGCATACCACGGATGTTCCCTGTTATGGCAGCGGTTTGAATGTCTTGGCTGAGCTGAGTCCAGTACTCGTTGGCACAGCGCCAAGCAGTCTGCTGAACTTTGCTTCTCGCAGCCCTGAGAATCTGGAGATTCTTCTCGTTTGGGTACTTCTTGTACTCAGCAAGTGCTGAGCGCTTGGCTTCAATGACAGGGGTCATCTCAGTCAACTTGGCATCAAACCAGTCCTGTGACTTCGAGGCCTTCCTCCCAAAGGTAGCCAAGGCTGTGCGGTGGATGGTGTTTCGCAGCTCTTCCCACTTCTGCTTTGCAGATTCTCCTTCTTGTGGTACACCAAGTTCCTTCTCAAAGGTGGAGGCAAACTGCTCAACAAGTTCTGGTTGAGCCATCTTGCTGGTTTCAATCCATGCCTTTCCAGGCTGTCTAGCACGATGGAATTTCTTCAGCTGCAGCTTGACCTTGCAACACACCAATGAATGGTCTGTGTCGCAATCTGCACTCTGGAACAAACGGGTGATTAGCACGTTCTTCAGTGAGGTGCGCCTGGTCAGGATCAAGTCCAGCTGGTGCCAGTGCTTTGAGCGCAGATGTTGCCAGGAAACCTTGTGTTGGGGCTTGGTCTTGAAGAACAAGTTTGTGATGCACAGATCGTGATATGTGCAGAACTCGAGCAGCCGCTGTCCGTTGTCGTTCATTCTGCCCACGCCAAATGGTCCAAGACAGGAGGGCCAGGAGTCGTGGTCAGTACCCACTCTGGCATTGAAGTCTCCAAGGAGAATGAGTTGTTCAGAGTTGGGGATGATCCTGACAGTTGTTGAAAGATTCTCATAGAACTCGTCTTTTGCCTCTGGTGTGGCTGTCAGTGTTGGGGCATACACACTGACGAGGGTGACTGGGCCTTCAGTGGTGTTCAGGCGGAGGGTGAGGAGTCGTGCAGAGCCATTGCTGCCTGGTTCCACCATCTTCAGCAAGGTGTTCTTCACTGCGAAGCCCACTCCGTGTTCCCTGTGTTGGTCACTGCCCTTTCCCTGCCAGTAGAACGTGTAGTCCTTCTCTCTTAGTGTGCCTGCGTCAGCCAACCGTGTTTCCTGGAGAGTGGCGATATCCACTTCCAGTCTCTTCAGCTCATTATTGATGATGGCAGTCTTCCTGGTGTCGTTGATGTCCTTGAGGTCAGAATCAGAATCAGAATCAGAATCAGAATAAAGTTTATTGCCAAGCACATTTACAAGTAAATAAACAGGTAAATATACGAGGAATTTGACTTGACATTGGAAACGTCTAGATGACATTCCCAATGACGCGGCGAGCCATGGAGGCGCCTGTCAGCAGGAGGGGAATAGAAGGCGGGGGGGGGGGGGGGGAGACACAATAAGAGAGAGAAAAAAGCATTGTTGATCAAAATAAAGTTCATTTATATGACCAATATTGTGATTACAAGAAAAAAACTCTCAAATGCACAATTAGCAGACAATAGAATCCACACAATGACACAGAGAGAGCAGTGAATGAATGTGTCTTCGTCAGTATAAATGAGTCAGTTGTGTGTGTGTTGGATGCAAATCAGCGGCAAATCAGTTAGGTGAACAGCAATAGTCTCTCTTTCAGCAGATGTTATTGTCACACACGGCTCTAGGGAGCCGCGCAATAAGAGCCAAGGGCGAGCCAGTGAGTCGTGATGTTTTATTTAGGGTGAGGGATGAGGGGAGCACAGATACTCATACAGACGTACATTCACAGGTTGCACAGCGCAGGGGCAGGAAGCTCGTACCGGACGTAGGGGTAACAAGACGTACATACTCACAGCGGGTTACAATCACAGGAATGCTGCAAGGGGAGTAGAGGCTGACACCAGACGAAGGGGCTTCAGCCTAGCAGTGCTTATGTTGCAGCCCCAAGTCATCGAGGCTGCTCCTATTTATTCTCATTGGCAGCGCCCCAGCTGATGAGGATTAATTGGCCCCAGCTGTCCGTAATGCTGCCAGCTGGGAGCCTGCTGAGACGCTGCTCAATGGGAAGCAGGGATGAAGGGACACATGGACTGAGCGCTGAAACGGCATCTCACCCCATGGTGACAGAGCCTCCCCCTCAAGGTCGGGCTCCTGAACGACCAGGAACATCCCAGCCCCCCCCCCCCCCCCCCACTTAGGGTGGGAGGAAGGGAGGCAGGACCGGAGGGGACGAAGCAAAGGGAAACACCAACAGGCCAATGTAGGGTAACAGGGCAAAAAAAAAAACAAAAAAAAAAAACCCAAACAGTACTCTACATTGCACCAAAAAAAAAAAAAAAAGGAAAAAAAAACCCAGGGCACAGATGGGGGGGAATACAGAACACGGGAACAGATAACCCACCAAAAGAATGATAAAAAACGAATAAGGCAATTACAGAGTGTGGTTTGAAGGAAAACAAAGCACATGACTCTATAATGAACAAACAAAATTATAAACAGGGCACAAAAAGGAAATGCTGAGAATGGGCAAAGGAAAACCCACAGCACTACGAATATAAAAATACACACAGTCACCTAAAGAAGCGAAAGTGACTGAAACGAACGGACAACTGCAGAGTATGGTCTGATAAGAAACAAAACACATAACTCTACAATGCAAGGACAAGGCTAAAAACAAGGTACAAAAAGTAAAATGCTGAGTACGAGGAACAGAAAACACACAGCACTATAAATACATATCCACCAACAGGACAAAATATTACACCCGAGTGACCTCAATAATGATAAAAGAAAAAGCGACACCCGAGGAGTATGGCAGGCAGAGTCCAACATGGCCGAGGTGGCTCCGGAGGTCTCCCCGCCCATTGTCCAGTCGGCGAACCAGGGAAAGGGAAATGTTCGGACGGCGAACTCCGGACCCAGATCCCAGGAATCCAGTCCACCGGCAGCCGAACCAGGCCACCCAAAGGCAAACACAGACCAGCGGGGGGAAACCAGATCACTGAACCAAAAGTCTTGCGGGTCGGGTCGTAGACCCGCATCACTCAACCACCAGGACTGTTGAGACGGACGAAGGGTCAGAGCGGATCCCGGTGGAAGAGGCACAGGGTAGAGCCGATGACGAGGGCGACGAGCGTCAGGCCGCAGGAAAACGGCCACCTCCTCACCGGACCTGAACAACACTGGGGCAGCACCCACGTCGGACCCCGTTCGGGCCTTAGACGAACCCACGTCGGACACCGCTGGAGCAGCACCCACGTCGGACCCCGATTGGGTCTCGGGCGAACCCACGTTGGACACCGCACCAGAACCGACCTCCAATGTCGAACCTGGACCCTCCAGCACCCCGAGGAACAGCGACTCCTCGCCGGTGACCCTGGAAGAAGGCTCAGAAGAGAAAACAGAACCGGGATCAGGATCATCGGCAGCGCCAGATCCCGGCGAGACGAGCTCAGACGCAGCGGGCGGCTGCACCCGGCTCGTCTCCCCTAGAGACAGGCTGAAGTGCTCGAAGATAAAAAGGGAGAAAAGAAAGGAGAGCACTTGCCTGATCTCGGGTTCTGACGCCGTCCAGGACTGCGAAGATCCAGGATCCGTCGTCAGGAGGTCGTTGCCAGGCTCCCATCCAGCCGCGTCGGGCCCCGCAGCCAGCACGATGGTCAGCGCAGCTTGAGGTTCCTCCAGCTCCGGTAACCCCGCCGACGATCCACTTGGCGTGAAGCCAGAAGAACCTCGTCCCGCTGGACCGAACTGCTCCTCCGTAGAGACCCGGGGACGCTCAGTCGTCGGCGCAGACTCCACGCAGCAGTCAGTCCCCCTCCTCCGTCCGCAACGTAGCTGCGGAACCACAGGCCCTCTCCTTATCCCACCACATTGACCCGGAGCCGGGGATCGCTCAGCGGAGAGAGACACAGAGGATGCGGGATTAGGAACACAGGTTACAGCAGGTGGGGGGAGTTCAGGGAGCTGTGAACCCTGAACTCCTCCTCCAGGAATGTGACAGAGCAAATCATTAAGCAGGTGTGAAAAAACTATGACTTGCCTGCCTCCTGGAGGTTGAGTATCGCCTGCTGTGGTGGATACTGCTTCTTGCTCTCCCCGCCCGGCGATAACGGAGGACCCCCCGGGAAATCGTCTGAGGATCGCTCGCGTTGTCTCCAGCAGAGAGCTCACCAGGCCAGAATTCCAGGCACACACAGCAGTCAGGGAGCGCATCGAGGAGGAGGGGAAAACAGCCGGGGTGAGCCAGCCCGAATGTCCAGGAATGACAGCGGGGGAATGAGGCTCAGGGAATGAGGCTGTGAAAACTCCACAATGACGAGACAAAGAGGTGACAGCTGTGTGGGAGGAACGGTCCTGGCGGCAGCCCAGAACTGGATCCGGACGAGGTTCGTGCAGAGGTGACTCGGCGATGTGATGACGGCCATTCCCAGGGGACGAAGCGAGGGGGGAACCCAGGAATCGCCGCTCCAGATCGGAGATCGAGGCGAGGAAGGCGTCGAGCACGGGAGAGCTTCGTAGCCCTGGAGTCCTCTCCACCAATCTCACTGCCGCCGCCACATGCCTGAAGATGGTGACAGGGAACACAGTGGAGCTCGTGACAGCCACTCGACCCCAGACATAACTGCTGTCAGCTGCGGCTCCTTGAAGGGAATCCCGAGTGACGTGGCGCAGGTCGGGGGAAGTCCTCTGGTTGGCGCGAACTCCCGGACTGGAATGGCGGCAGGAACGGGATCCCGAAGCGGGGGGCAACGTCATCCGCTTCGGCCTCCTGCCGGGATTTCCATCCAACCCACAGAGCTTCTCTCGCTGTGTACCTGTGGCGTCTAACCTGGCACTGTCCTCGAGATGGTACACAGAATGAGGGTAACAGTCCAGGAGTTCCTCAGCACGGCCCGGATGCCAGCGTCTCGCGTTGGAGGCGTCGTGCAGGGTGAAGAGCGTCCCGTCGACAGCCTCCGAGATGGACCTCAGCTCGTCGCCCTGGCGCCGGAAGTGACTCCTGGGAAACGGCATGCTAGCAGCGCTGACACCCGGACAGAAAGGTACAATTCCACGGCGACTCACGGCCGCCGGTAACTCGTCTGGCTGTGACATACTGTCACACACGGCTCTAGGGAGCCGCGCAATAAGAGCCAAGGGCAAGCCGGTGAGTCGTGATGTTTTATTTAGGGTGAGGGATGAGGGGAGCACAGATACTCATACAGACGTACATTCACAGGTTGCACAGCGCAGGGGCAGGAAGCTCGTACCAGACGTAGGGGTAACAAGACGTACATACTCACAGCGGGTTACAATCACAGGAATGCTGCAAGGGGAGTAGAGGCTGACACCAGACGAAGGGGCTTCAGCCTAGCAGTGCTTATGTCGCAGCCCCGAGTCATCGAGGCTGCTCCTATTTATTCTCATTGGCAGCGCCCCAGCTGATGAGGATTAATTGGCCCCAGCTGTCCGTAATGCTGCCAGCTGGGAGCCTGCTGAGACGCTGCTCAATGGGAAGCAGGGATGAAGGGACACATGGGCTGAGCGCTGAAACGGCATCTCACCCCATGGTGACAGTTATGACTAGTGTCTGAGGCAGAGGCACATGTCCTTGAGCACGGCAGATGGAATAGTCTGAGTCAGACAAGCTGTCCTTGAGAGTCAGATACTGTCCGCCAATGTTATGAAAACAATTATACTTAGAGGTTAGCAGTGAGTCCTGTCATAGTGCGGATAACGAGGATCACACTTACAATTATTTGACCACTTGCAGGGAAATGGTTTATTTGAAGAGTTTCAATCTGGGTTCAGAATCCATCATAGTACTGAAACAGCCTTAGCGAAGGTCACTAACGACCTCCTGATCACACCTGATAATGGACTGGTTTCTGTACTTGTCCTTTTAGACCTTAGTGCAACTTTTGATGCAATCAATCATAATATTCTACTTGATAGATTTTTTTGCTGGTCATTAACATCTGTTTGTTCTCTCTCATAGATTGAGTCCCCATCGCACTGTTTGCTCTCTACATGTCTGTTTTTTTCTTCTTCTCTATCCCCTCACCCCCCTTCCAGTCGCAGCAGATGACTGCCCCTCCCTGAGCCTGGTTCTGCTGGAGGTTTCTTCCTCTTAAAAGGGAGTTTTTCCTGTTCATTGTTGCAAAGCACTTACTCACAGGGGATCACCTGATTGCTGGGGTCTTTCTGCAATTGTGGGGGTCCACCCTACAGTTGAAAGTGCTATGAGATGACTGTTGTGAAATGGCGCTATAGAAATGAAGTTGAATTGAATTGAATTGAATTGAATTAAATTATATGTGAAGGTTACCACCAAGTGACATAAATTAAATACTTAAAGATTGGAAAAGCTGTCTAAGAACAATCCAGCAGTTTGAGAAATCACTTTTGGTTTGGTGTAAGTCTGTCAACAGAATTATGAACCATAAAGAAGTTTGTGTTAAAATGTTAAATCCCATTAAACCGTAACCCAGGGGTCTCCAATAATGTGCCATGGAGGGCCAAGTACCCTGCAGGTTCTCTCTTCCACCCAGTCTTTTGAGCAGGTGTTTTCACTGATCAGCAATCAGTGGATGAAATTCAGTCGAATCTGCTGTTGAAGACACTGGTTGGACGTAAAGCCTGCAGGGTCTTTGCCCTCCATGGCACATGATTGGACACCCCCGCCCAAACCCATTATGATAAAGTACAGATGCTAATATGGCCCAGAATTCCTCCATATACCGGTACTATCACTAAAGTGTTCAGTGTCTTCTGCACTGGCACATCCAACAATACAGTCTTCAGTAAATACATAATTGTTTTGGTTACTTTTTCTTAAAAATGAGCCATTATTTTCAACATCACTGATAAATGGTTTTTACTGTTGACTCTTTTCCCACCGGTGTCTTAACAGACAAAATAGAAAATCATGATGCAAACACATAAGTCACTAAATTGTTTATTCCAATCAGCAGCAAATTCCAGATTATTCAGAATGTGCAAAATTCAAACTGTAAAAAAAAAACAAACTTAGGATGGGTCATACACGCCGGCCACGCTGCCTCACTGAGAAGCAGCTGGATGTGCCACTCAAGCTGGTCCCAGTTCAGCAGATCTTCAGCCTGCATCTCTGTAAATAGTGACGCACAGTCTGGTTTAGGGTGGATTGTTTTCCTCTTGCCTAGATGAAAGACAGAAATTGGTGGTGGTTAATTAATGCAAGTTTAAAACATATTTGGGAAATACACTTGTTGCTAAAAGCCAGTGGTGGAATGTGACAAAAAAAGTACTTTGTTGTTGTACAGATGTGGACAAAATTGTTGGTACCCCTCTGTTAATGAAAGAAAAACCCACAATGGTCACAGAAATAACTTGAATCTGACAAAAGTCATAATAAATAAAAATTCTATGAAAATTAACCAATGAAAATCAGGCAATGCTTTTGAATTGTGGTTCAACAGAATTATTTAAAAAAACAAACTCATGAAACAGGCCTGGACAAAAATGATAGTACCCTTAACGTAATATTTTGTTGCACAACCTTTTGAGTCAATCACTGCAATCAAACGATTTCTGTAACTGTCAATGAGACTTCTGCACCTCTCAGCAGGTATTTTGGCCCACTCCTCATGAGCAAACTGCTCCAGTTGTCTCAGGTTTGAAGGGTGCCTTCTCCAGACGGCATGTTTCAGCTCCTTCCACAGATGTTCAATAGGATTTAGATCAGGGCTCATAGAAGGCCACTATAGAATAGTCCAGTGTTTCGCTCTTAGCTATTCTTGGGTGTTTTTAGCTGTGTGTTTTGGGTCATTATCCTGTCACAAGACCCATGACCTGTGACTGAGACAAAGCTGTCTGATACTGGGCAGCACATTTCTCTCTAGAATACCTTGATAGTCTTGAGATTTCATTGTACCCTGCACACATTCAAAACACCCTGTGCCAGATGCAGCAAAGCAGCCCCAGAACATAACAGAACCTCCTCCATGTTTCACAGTAGGGACAGTGTTCTTTTCTTGGTATGCTTCATTTTTCCGTCTGTGAACATAAAGCTGATGTGCCTTGTCAAAAAGTTCCAGTTTTGTCTCGTCTGTCCATAGGACATTCTTCCAGAAGCTTTGTGGCTTGTCAACATGCAGTTTGGCAAATTCCAGTCTGGCGTTTTTATGATTTGTTTTCAACAGTGGTGTCCTCCTTGGTCATCTCCCATAAAGTCCACTTTGGCTCAAACAACAAGGGATGGTGTGATCTGACACTGATGTACCTTGACCTTGGAGTTCACCATGAATATGTTTAGAGGTTGTTCTGGGCTCTTTTGTTACCATTCGTGTTATCCATCTCCTCCTGTGACCACGTCCAGGGAGGTTGGCTACAGTCCTGTGGATCTTAAATTTCTGAATAATGTGTGCAACTGTAGTCACAGGAACATCAAGCTGCTTGGAGATGGTCATATAGCCTTTACCTTTAACGTGCTTGTCTATAATTTTCTTTCTAATCTCCTGAGACAACTCTCTCCTTTGCTTCATCTGGTCCATGTTTAGTGTGGTACACACCACGTCACCAATCAGCACAGTGACTACTTGTCACCCTTTAAATAGGCCGACTGACTGATTACAAGTCTGTAGACACCTGTGATGTTAATTAGAGGACATATCTTGGTTGAACATGTCCCTATGGTCACATTATTTTCAATCTTTTCTAGGGGTACCATCATTTTTGTCCAGGCCTGTTTCATGAGTTTGTTTTTTAAAATAATTCTGTTGAACCACAATTCAAAAGCATTGTCTGATTTTCATTGATTAATTTTCATAACGATTTTGGACCTGAATTAAAATCATGTACAACGCTTGGACAATTTAAACAAAAACTAAAGGAAGAAATACTCCAAACATATATACAAGATGACATGTAAAATCACATAAGGATTGTCATATCCAGCCTATGTTGTGTTGTAGCTTAGTTTTTTTGTCACATTTTGTCTTAGCTTCGTTCTGAATTGTAATCGCTCTTGTTTTGTTTTTTTCTTTTGAATTCTTGGATGGAACATGGGTGGGCAATATAAGCTGCGGCTCAGCCATCACCCATTTTGGATAACTTATGATGAACTGTATAATCAGAGGAGTTATTGTCTAATTTGACCTTGTTGGATTTTCTTTTCCCCTTTGTTACATTATTCAGTTTCTTTTAACCTGTACTATCTGAAATAAAGATTCATTCATTCATTCATTCATTCATTCATTCATTCATTCATTCATAATCGTTGTTGTCGGCGCCTGCTCGTGTCCGAGCATAGGGTTGCTCCCGTTCCAGAAATCACTTGTGCTTGTGACGGATGTGGCTCTGTAGCCTGAGCCGGTGATGGAAGAGGCGTGGGCAGAGACCGCAGGGAAGTGACGGTGGAGGCCGCGGCTGCTGCGAGCGCTCCTTCCTTCTTCTTCGCTTCTCCTCCTCAAATGCACATCTGTTTTTCTCAAAGGCTATAGTGCCATTGCGGATAGCTTCTCTCCGTACCATTCTCTCCTTTGCTAGGTGTTCCCATCTGTGGATGTTGGTTTGGGCCAAGGTGGACTTTAGTTGGTCTTTATAGCGCAATTTTGGTCTGCCTAGTGGTCTTGTTCCTGAGGTGAGTGCTCCATAGAGCAGAATTTTCGGTAGACGATTTGAGTCCATTCGTTTGATATGGCCTGCCCAGCGGAGGTGGTGCTGAATAATGGTAGCTTCAACACTAGGTAGGTGTTTGTTACCCGGTCCGTCCATTTGGTTTTAAGGATTTGTCTAAGCTTCAGCTGTTGGAAGTGCTCAAGACGTTTGATTTGGCGATGGTAGAGAGTCCAGGTCTCGCAGGCGTAGAGAAGGGTAGACAGAACTACAGCCCTGAAAACCATGATCTTTGTTTTGATAGTCAGTGTGTGGTTGTTGAAGACTCGACGGTTAAGACGTCCAAAAGTGGAGTGAGCTGCCCTAACGCAATTCTCCACGTCCTGATTGCATGTAGGTGTCTTTGATAGAATGCTTCCTAGATAATAGAAATTGTCCTCTTTTTCCAGAGGCTTTTCATCAATAGTGATGATTGTGTCAGGGAGCATGTAGCCTGGGGGTGGTTGGATGAGGGCTTTGGTCTTGTCAGTATTCACCTCCATTCCAAAACGCTCATAAGCATTATTGTAGAGGTCATCCGTCCTCTGTAGATCTTCAGCAGTTAAGCTCAGGGTAGCGTTGTCATCTGCATACTGCAGCTCGTGGACTGTGGTGGTTAACGTTCTTGTTTTTGCTTGGAGTCGACTGAGATTGAAGAGGCCTCCATCCATGCGATATTGTACATCAATGGGAGGGGTGTCTGGTGGGATTTCATTGAGCATTGCCGCCAGGTACAGTGAGAAGCAAGTTGGGGCTAGAACGCAGCCTTGCTTGAGTCCTCCTGTTATGGGAAAAGGGTCAGAGAGAGCTTTTTGATGGCATACTCTGCCCACCATTTCATCATGAAGTGAGCGGATCAGCATAATGAAGTCATCTGGGCAGCCAAATCTTGCCAAGGCTGCCCACATAGCCGGCTGTGGGACATTGTCGAAGGCTTTCTTTAGGTCCCAGAAGATGAGCATAAGTGGCTGTTGCTGTTCTTGACATTTCTCCTGCAGTTGTTGGGCACAGAATATCATGTCTATTGTCCCGCGAGAAGGTCGGAAACCGCAATGTGATTCAGGAAGTATTTCTTCTGCGATGACAAGGAGGCGGTTGAGGATGATGCGTGCAAAGATCTTACTTGCTATGCATAGCAGTGGTAGTTTCCACAGTTTTCTCGATCTCCCTTTTTGAAGATGGTGATAATATTTGCATCGCGGAAGTCACTAGGGACTGTCTTTGTTTCCCAGATTTTTAGGATGAGGTTCAGCAGTAGGTTCTTAAATTCCAGGCCACCATGAGTGATTAGTTCTAGTGGGATGTTGTCTGGTCCCGGTGCCTTGCCTGGTTTCATGTGCTTGATGGCTTTGTTCATTTCCTCAGAGGAGGGTGGAAGAGACATCCAGTAATGAACAGGATGTTGTGGTGTTTTACAGAGAAGTGTTATGACTCGCCGCTCATCAGCGGCGTCAGCCGCGCGCACACCTGCTCCTCGTCAGCGGCGAGGTATTTAATCCACTCTGCCCTGGGCTTCGGCCTGAAGCCGTCTCTCTACTTCGGCCCCTTTGCTACTACGGATCTCAAACCTACTAGCGAAGATATCCTGGGTAAGCTCCCCTTACCTCTCTCCTCTAGCATTCCCCTGTGCACAGGTGGACATCCCCAGCGGCGGACTTCATCACCTCGCCGTTGGCTCTATGCTGCTGCCACAGGTACCGCAGGTCGCTGTCTCCCGGGCTCCGCCCTTGTCGACGCCAGCCACCTGTCACAACCAAGTAAGCCAGCTATCATCATCGTTTCCCTGTATTGGTGTGGTGCCCGTTACCCTTCTCCCTCTGCTCTCTCCACAGGGTTGTCCGGCTGCACGGCCTCCTGCCCCCGTGCCTGACGCAGACGCCACCACCAATACATTCTTATTCCACAGACACGCAGCCATACACTTCCCTGTTGCTAATAAAGCTGTTGAATCTATTCTGAGCCTGCGTGTGTGTCTCCTGGGCCGTGCGTTATGTCAGTACGGCTTCAGCAGAGCGGCTCGGCAGACAGCAGGCTCGCACGCCGTCTTTCCACCCTCGAGGCTCGGGTGGATTCAATAGCCTATCAGCAACAGGTGATATTAAATCAATTAATAAACATCACTAACCGATTAGACCGCTTGGACCCCCAGCAGCCGTTCCCCTCGGCTCGTCCGGGTGGCGTGGCTCCTGTGGCTCCGGTGGCTGTCCAGCCTGCTCCGGGTACGCCAACACGGCTCACACCAATCCCCACTCCGGCTCGCTTCAGCGGTAAGCTGGGTGGAGCTCGGGGTTTTATTATGCAGTGTGAGTCCGTGTTTCTTTGCGTTCCCGGAGATTTTCCCTCAGACCATAGCAGAATTGGCTATATAGGAAATCTCCTTGAGGGTCGTGCGCTTACCTGGGCTTACGCCATTATGGTGAAGCCCAGCTACGCTACCCTCACCTATGGCCAGTTTGTGCGACAATTTCTGGAAGTGTTCGATCATTCGCGTTTGGACAGTGTCCAGGTCGACCATCTTCTCGGACTCCAACAGGGGAGCCGATCGGCGGCCGAATACGCGATCGACTTCTGGGTTACCGCGGAGGAAGTTGGCTGGGAAGAGCGCGCGCTCTGCGGCATCTTCCTCCGCAGTGTAAACTCCGGTCTGAGGGATGAGCTGGCTGGACGGGATAGCCCGGAGACGCTGGCGGAGCTGATTTCCCTCACCATCAGCTTGGATGGCTGATGTCGCGAGCGCACCTCCGAGCGGAAGCAGTCTTCTCGCTTGCGGGGTGCCTCTGCACGTCTGCCCCAAGCTCGCCACCTGGCGTTACCGCCGCCGGAGGTCTCCGAGGAGTCGGAACCAATGGTGACGGGCCGGACAAAGCTCCCCCTGGCGGAGAAACAGCGCCGTCGTGACCTGGGCCTCTGCATGTATTGCGGAGGTAGCCAGCACACGGTGGAGAGTTGTCCGGAGAAGCCAAACGAGGTGGTCCGCGAGTCACTGTAGGGGGCCTCGCGGACGCTAATCGGTTAAATCCCCTCACACATTTGACGCTGCCCATCCGCTTCTGTCACAACCTCACTGGGCATCTCACACATGCACTGGTGGATTCAGGTGTGGAGGGTAGCTTTATTTCACAAAGCCTGGCAACTCGACTGGGCATCCACTGTCACCCCCTCAATACTCCTCTCGCCCTGGTTAATCTCTCCCGAGTTTCCCTGGAAAAGGTAACTCACCAAACATCCCCTGTCCCGGTGATCATCTCTGGAAACCATCGGGAGGATATCTCCTTTTACGTCCTGCCCACCTCAGTAACACCTGTCATCCTCGGTTATCCCTGGCTCCGCCTCCACAACCCCGCCTTGGACTGGAAGACTGGGAAGGTTTCAGCGTGGAGCACCTTCTGCATGGGTACCTGCCTCCAATCCGCGGCCTGTGCCCCGTCCTCGCCTCCCACAGCTCAGGACACCGCGCCCCCGGATCTCACCCTAGTGCCCTCAGAGTTCCACGACCTGGGTGCCGTTTTCAGTAAATCCAAGGCGATGTCTCTACCTCCTCACCGGCCCTACGACTGCGCTATTAACATCCGCCAGGGGGCACCCTTACCCTCAGGACGCCTCTACAGTCTGTCAGCGCCGGAGAAGGAGGCAATGAACAGCTACTTAAAGGAGTCACTCAGTGCTGGGATTATCCGACCGTCCTCCTCTCCAGTAGGTGCAGGGTTCTTCTTCGTTGGAAAGAAGGACGGATCTCTTCGTCCTTGTATCAACTATCGGGCTCTCAACGATATCACGGAGAAGGACCGGTACTCCCTGCCCCTTATGGACACTGCCTTCCACTCCCTCCAGGGGGCGACCTGGTTTACTAAGCTGGATCTCCGCAGCGCTTACCACCTTGTCCGGATCCGGGAGGGAGATGAGTGGAAAACCGCCTTCCGAACCCCAAACGGGCATTTTGAATATCTCGTGATGCCGTTTGGGTTGACCAACGCTCCAGCCGTCTTTCAGCGCCTCATCAACGACGTCCTCCGGGACTTCATCGACCTGTTCGTATTCGTCTACCTGGATGACATTCTCATCTTCTCCAGGTCCAGGGATGAACACCGGGTCCACGTGAGGCAGGTCCTGCAGAGACTGCTGGAGAACCGTCTGTACGTCAAGGCGGAAAAATGTGAATTCTACGCCAAAACAACTTCCTTCCTGGGGTTCGTCATCTCCCATGACCAGGTGCTTCCGGACCCAGCGAAGATCAAAGCAGTGGTGGATTGGCCCACACCAACCTCTCGAAAGCAGGTTCAGCAGTTCATCGGGTTCGCCAATTTCTACCGCTGCTTTGTCCCAAACTTTGGAGCCATTGTCGGACCCCTGACCCGCCTCACCTCTCCTAAGACCCCGTTCCGGTGGACTGAAGAGGCCGCTTCGGCCTTCCAGGCGCTGAAGACGGAGTTCTCCTCCTCCCGGGTCCTCAGCCAGGTCGATCCCGCGCTGCAGTGCATTGTGGAGGTGGACGCTTTGGACACGGGGGTGGGGGCGGTGTTGTCCCAGCGGTCCCCAGCCAATGGAGTCAAGCGACCCTGCGCCTTCTTCTCTCGGCGCCTGTCCCCGGCGGAACGAAATTACGACATGGGGGACAGAGAGCTTCTTGCCATCAAGCTGGCCCTTCAAGAATGGCGTCACTGGCTGGAGGGGGCAGCCTTGCCTTTTGTGGTCCTCACTGACCACAAGAACCTGGAGTACCTGAGATCTGCCAAGCGTCTGAACACCCGCCAGGCACGTTGGTCCCTGTTCTTTGCAAGGTTTAAGTTCAGCATCACATATAGGCCTGGCTCCAAGAACGGCCTACCCGACGCCCTCTCCAGGCAATCTGCCCCGGAGGCCGCAGATGACGTCGCTCATACCATCTTGCCCAGGTCGTGCGTCGTGGGGGCTGTTACATGGGACATAGAAGACAAGATCCGGAGGGCGCAGGAATCGGAACCGGACACTGGCGGCGGACCGGAGGGGAGGCTCTTCGTGCCATCTGCCGTCCAGGGGGATGTTATACACTGGCTCCATACCTCCAAGCTCACCTGCCATCCTGGAGCTTCGCGGATGATTGACCTTCTCCAGCGATCCTTTTGGTGGCCAGGTCTGCGGAAGGATGCCGCCCGTTACGTCCGGGCCTGCCCCGTCTGTACTGCCAATAAGTCAGGTAACGCCCCCCCTGCGGGTCTGCTCCAGCCCCTGCCCGTCCCTGGTAGGCCCTGGTCGCACATCGCTCTGGACTTCGTCACCGGGCTCCCTGTCTCCAACAACTTTGACACAGTTCTGACCATCGTTGACCGTTTTTCCAAGGCCACCCACTTCGTGCCCCTACATGGACTTCCCTCAGCCTTGGAGACGGCGGACCTCCTCATCCAGCACGTGGTTAGACTGCATGGAATCCCGGTCGACGTGGTCTCCGACCGCGGCCCCCAGTTTTCTTCGGACGTCTGGAGGTCATTTTGCAACGCCCTGGGAGCCAAGGTAAGCCTCTCCTCCGGCCATCACCCCCAGTCTAACGGGCAGTGTGAGCGGACAAACCAGGAGCTGGAGGCTACGCTCCGCTGCGTAACTTCATCCAAACCCACGTCCTGGAGTTCTCACCTCGCCTGGGTGGAGTACGCCCACAACACCTCTCGCTCTACGGCCATCGGGATGTCGCCCTTTAAAGCATCCTTGGGCTATGATTCACCCCTGTTCCCCGCGCAGGAGGGCGAGTTGGCTGTCCCCTCTGTCCAGGCACATCTGAGGCGGTGCCGTTCCCTTTGGTCCACGCCGCGTAATGCGCTTTTATGCACGGCGGAGCGCAATAAGTCCACATAGGAGACCTGCACCTGCCTACCAGGTGGGACAGCAAGTTTGGGTATCCACACAGGACGTAAACCTAAAGGGTGAGAGGAGAAAGCTGGCTCAACGGTTCATCGGCCCTTATCCCATAACCAGGATCATCAACCCGGTGGCTGTGCGTGTGGCTATTCCCTCCTCCCTCCGCATCCATTCCACCTTCCACGTCTCCAAAATCAAACCGGTGGTCTTTGACCCCCTCTGCCCTCCACCTGCGGCGCACCCCGCTCCCCAGATGATTGGTGGCCATCCGGCCTGGACCATCGCTGACATCTTGGACGCCCGACGCTGGGGTCGTGGATTGCAGTACCTGGTGGATTGGGAGGGCTATGGACCCGAGTGGAGACAGTGGGTGCCTTCCTCGCTGGTGTTGGACCGGTCACTCATTTCTGAGTTTCATCGAGCGCACCCGGAAAAACCATCGCCAGGAGGCGCTGCTAGAGGGGGGAGTACTGTTATGACTCGCCGCTCATCAGCGGCGCCAGCCGCGCGCACACCTGCTCCTCGTCAGCGGCGAGGTATTTAATCCACTCTGCCCTGGGCTTCGGCCTGAAGCCGTCTCTCTACTTCGGCCCCTTTGCTACTACGGATCTCAAACCTACTAGTGAAGATATCCTGGGTAAGCTCCCCTTACCTCTCTCCTCTAGCATTCCCCTGTGCACAGGTGGACATCCCCAGCGGCGGACTTCATCACCTCGCCGTTGGCTCTACGCTGCTGCCACAGGTACCGCAGGTTGCTGTCTCCCGGGCTCCGCCCTTGTCGACGCCAGCCACCTGTCACAACCAAGTAAGCCAGCTATCATCATCGTTTCCCTGTATTGGTGTGGTGCCCGTTACCCTTCTCCCTCTGCTCTCTCCACAGGGTTGTCCATCTGTACGGCCTCCTGCCCCCGTGCCTGACGCAGACGCCACCACCAATACATTCTTATTCCACAGACACGCAGCCATACACTTCCCTGTTGCTAATAAAGTTGTTGAATCTATTCTGAGCCTGCGTGTGTGTCTCCTGGGCCGTGCGTTATGTCAAGAAGGTCGTCTGGTGTGTGCGAATGATCATTGAGAAGGCTTTCAAAGTGGGATCTCCATCGGTTTAAAATTCCCTGGGTGTCATTGATGACAGTGGAGCCATCTGCATCCTTCAGACTGCAGGCAGTTGACCTTGTAAGATAAGATAAGATAAGCCTTTATTAGTCCCACAACGGGGAAATTCCAGGATTGCAACAGCACAGGGATAGCAACACTCAGAGCAACAATCAGAAGGCAAGAAAAAAAACAAGCAAGCAAGAGCAGCTAATATACATATGTACATATTACTATAAAATATATATATACACACACACAGAGACACACAGTGCAGAGCATTGTAGCTGGATGGAATAAATATATGAATATATAAACACACAGTGCAGAGCATTGTAGCTAGATGGAATAAATATGTAAATATATAAACACCCACAGTACGGAGCATTGCAGCTAGGTGGAATAAATATGTAAGTATATAAACACACACAGTGCGGAGCAATGTAGCTAGATGGAATAATATGTAGATATATAAAAACACAGTGCGGCGCATTGTAGCTAGATGGAATAAATATATAGATATATAAATATAAACACACCCAGTGCTGAGCATTGTAGCTAGATGGAATAAATATGTAAATATATAAACACACACAGTGCAGAGCATTGTTGCTAGATGGGATGAAACAGCATAACCATCTACTTAGTTATCCTACATGGTATGATTATGTGCCCATACATATTCTCACCCTCCATAGCGACCGGTATTTTCCTAGTTGTATGCCGGAGGGGACCACTGTGTAAGTCTATTGCATCTTTTGCATTCAAAAAACTATTAGTTTGTTACGTCTTTTTGCTATCTCTGCGAGCAGCCCTGCTTAGGTTGTACAGTCTGACAGCCGTTGGTAGGAAGGACCTACGAAACCTCTCGGTTGTGCACCTGGGATGGTGTAGTCTGCTGCTAAATGAGCTCCTCAGTGCATTCAGTATGTCCTGCATAGGGTGGAACTCGGACTCCAGCAGAGATGACAGTTTAGCCACCGTCCTTCTCTCTCCTATCTCCTCCACCCGATCAAGGCGCTGCCCCAGGACAGAGCTAGCTTTCTTAATCAGTTTGTTCAGTCTCTTCCTATCGGCTGCAGTAATGCCACTGCCCCAGCAGACCACTCCAAAAGTGATGGCTGATGCCACCACCGTGTCATAGAATGTCTTCAGCAGTGCCCCTTGTACACCAAAAGACCTGAGTCTCCTCAGCAGGAACAGCCTGCGCTGTCCCTTCTTGTAGAGTGCGTCAGTATTGTGTGACCAGTCTAGTTTATTGTTCAGATGAACACCCAGGTACTTATAGGATGTCACCATCTCGATGTCTGTTCCCTGTATATTTACTGGTGCTGTGAGGGGCTGCCCATGCCTGCGGCAGTCCACCACCAGCTCCTTAGTTTTCCTTGCGTTGATCTGGAGGCAGTTCCGATGGTACCAGTCCACGAAGTCCTGGATAAGCCCTCTGTACTCAGCTTCATCTCCATTGGAGATGAGGCCAACGATCGCAGAGTCATCAGAGAACTTCTGTAGATGGCAGTGTGTTGTGTTGTGTGAGAAGTCCGCAGTATAAAGAGTGAACAGGAAGGGAGCCAGCACCGTTCCCTGGGGGGCCCCCGTGCTACTGATGATCGTGTCGGACACACAGTCCTGGGTTCTCACAAACTGAGGCCGGTTCGTGAGGTAGTCCAGGATCCATGATGACAGGTGCTGGTCCACCCCTGCGCGCAGCAGCTTGTCCTTCAGGATCATCGGTTGGATGGTGTTGAAAGCACTGGAGAAGTCAAAGAACATGATCCTCACCATATTCCCGGGCTTCTCCAGGTGGGACAGAGAACGGTGAAGGAGGAAGATCACCGCATCCTCCACCCCAATGCCATGCTGGTAGGCGAACTGGAGTGGATCCATCGCTGGTTCCACCAGGGGGCGGAGGTGAGCAAGGAGCAGTTTCTCCAGGGTCTTCATCAAGTGGGACGTCAAGGCCACCGGTCTGTAGCTGTTCAGGTCTTTGGGGTGGGAAGTTTTTGGTACAGGTACCACACAAGATGTTTTCCACAGCTGTGGTACCCTCCCCAGCTTCAGGCTCAGGTTGAAGATGTACGTCACAATCCCACACAGCTGGTCTGCACAGGACTTGAGGAGCTTTGCGCTGATGCCGTCCGGTCCCGACGCCTTCCTCGCCTTGATCTTCCTCAGCTCCGTCCTCACCTGGGTCCTGGTCAGGGTCAGGATGGGGAGCTGTGTGTTGGGAGTGGGGGGGTGTTGGTGGAGTGGGGAGTGGGCAGCAGGACTTGATTTCTTTAGAGGCAGCAGTGGTTGTTGTGCAGTCAGGGGGGAGGGCAGTTGGTCAAACCTATTGAAAAACAGATTCAGGTTGTTCGCCCACTCCCTGCCCCCCGTGGCCTGGGGGGAGGTATTCTGGAGCCCAGAGATGGTTTTGAGGTTTCTCCAGACCCCGCTGATGTCGCTCTGTTGCAACTTGTCCTCCATCTTCTTCCTGAAGCTGTCCTTGCCTTCTCTGATCTTTCTCCTCAGCTCCCTCTGTACGGACTTCAACATCTCCCTGTTCCCCGACCTGAAGATCCTCTTCTTCTCTCTCAGAAGTGTTTTAATCACAGGGTTGATCCAGGGTTTGTTGTTTGAGCAACACCATATGGTCTTGGTGGGAACGGATTTGTCCACACAGAAGCTGAGGTAGCCCGTGAAGGTGTGAATGAGGCCATCGATGTCCTCACCATGTGGATCGCAAAGCTGCTTCCAGGCGGTAGCTTCAAAACAGCCTTTTAGAGTGTCCATTGTCTCCTCAGACCATAACTCCACTGTGCGCATGGCCGGACGTTGTCTGTGCACTAGGGGTTTGTACACCGGCCGGAGATGAACCAAGTTGTGATCCGATCTCCCGAGTGGGGGGAGTTGTGATGAGGTGTATGCCTCCTTAGTGTTTGTGTAGAATAAGTCCAGTGTTTTATTGTCTCTAGTGTGGCATGTGACATACTGGGTAAACGTGGGTAGAAGATTTGTAGGGCCGAAGATTTCCTTTGTTGCGGCATAAAAACGTCACGTCACGTTGGTCTGCAAATCTTTGGATCTCCTCCGATTTCTGTTGCCACCAGTTGTTCTGAGCAGCGTGAATTTCTCTCTGACAGTTTGCAAGTGCTTGTTTACATTTTTGTTTGTTCTGTGTGGATGGCTGGTTTTCAAAAGTGAGCCTTGCCTGACGTTTAGCTTCAACAAGGTTTGTGATGACTTCATCATTTTCATCAAACCAGTCTTGGGTCTTCTTCTGAGAGAAACCTATTGTCTTTTTTGCAGCGTTAAGCACTGCGTCACGAAGGGTGGTCCAGTTATCTTCCATCTGTGGTGGTTCTGGAAGATCCGCAATGTTCTTTTCTAAGGCTTCCTTGAAGTCTTGAGATGTTTGTGGATTGCGTAGTTTTGCACAGTCAAAGCGATGATGAGGAGCGCTTGATGAGGTCCGTTTTGGTGGACAACGGACTTTGATTCGGAGTCGTGAGATAAGCAATCTGTGGTCTGTCCAACAGTCATCTGCACCAGGCATGGAACGAGTGATGTGCACGTCTCTTTTGTCGCTGGCTCTAGTTAGAATGTAGTCAAGGATATGCCAGTGTTTGGATCTTGGGTGTTTCCAGGTTGTTTTTTGACGAGATGGTAGCTGGAAAAGGGAGTTGGTGATGACCAGTTCATGTTCAGCACAAAGGCCAAGGAGGAGTTGGCCATTGGAGTTGCAGTTTTCAATTCCATGATGTCCGTGGATGCCTTTTCAGAGATTGTGATCTCTGCCTACTCTGGAATTATAGTCGCCCAGGATGACAAGTTTGTCCTGTCTTGGGACACTTTGGATGATACGGTTAAGCAGGTCATAAAAGGAGGCTTTTTCATCATCTTCTGAGGTGAGCGTTGGAGCATACACAGATATCAAGGTAAGAAATCTGTCTCGGACAAGAGGGATTCTGACTTTCATCATGCGTTCACTGATGGCCGTAGGGATGAGGTTGTGTTGGTCAACAAGTTTCGATCTTATAGCAAAGCCAACTCCGTGAATAAGTGGTTCTTCAGCACTTTTCCCTTTCCAGAAAATGGTGTAGTTTGACCCTGCTTCTTCAATGTTACCTTCATCTGCTTCTTCAATGTTACCTGTGGCGAAAGCGACATGGGTGCCGGGCTGGAGTTTAGGCGGTGTGCAAGAAATATAAGACAGAATAATAAAGAGCGATGGCAAGAACCAAGCAGACCGCCCGTAAATCTACTGGAGGAAAAAGCCCCCCAGGAAGCAGCTAGCCACCAAGGCTGCTCAAAAAAGCGCTCTGGCCACCGGCGGAGTGGGGAGGCCTTACCGTTGCAGGCCCGGTGCCGTGGCTCTGAGAGAGATCCGTCGCTACCAGAAATCCACGGAGCTGCTCATCCGTAGGCTGCCCTTCCAGCGCCTGGTGAGGGAGATTGCTCAGGACTTCAAGACCGACCTGCGCTCCCAGAGCTCCGCCGTCATGGCTCTGCAGGAGGCCAGCGAGGCCTACCTGGTGGGTCTCTTCGTGGACACCAATCTGTGCGCCATCCACGCCAAGAGGGTCACCACCATCATGCCCAAAGACATCCAGCTGGCCCGCCGCACCAGCGGAGGGAGAGAGAGCTTAGACTTTCTGCTGCACATTCACCAACCACAATGCTCCGCACTGTGTGTCTATATATATATATATTTATAGTAATATGTACATATGTATACTAGCTGTTCTTGTTTTTTTCTTGCCTTCTGATTGTTGCTCTGAGTGTTGCTATCCCTGTGCTGTTGCAATCCTGGAATTTCCCCATTGTGGGACTAATAAAGGCTTATCTTATCTTATCTTATCTTATCTTATCTGGGAATCCTGTCTCACTAAGAGCTGCCACGTCGATGTTGAATCGGTCGAGCTCCATGCAGACGAGTGCTGTTCGGCGTTCTGGTCTTTCTGTGTTGCTTTTGTCAAGGAGTGTGCGAATATTCCAGGCCCCGAGAGTTAGAGGCCTCTTGAGAGAGCGCAGTGTTTTCTTTGATTTTCGACCGCAGTGATGGGAAGTCCGCCAGCCGCGATGAACTGGCCAGACTGAGATGCCGTGTCCGATGTTTACCCCACCTTTTCTAGGGGTCTCCCCAATTAGGGTGGGCTGCGGTGATCCTAAAAAGGCCAGCCCAGTCACAGATCCAACTGCCGAAACCCTGCCATCACGGCTGTTCAGCAGGGAGCGACCATCTTAGATCTGCCGCCAATGTGCGGGTGCGGACTAGGGGCTTCCAGCTTTCCAGGCCTACCCCCGTCACCCGCACTTCCGTCGCCATTGGACTTTGGAAAAGGAACAAGCCATTCACTGATGAAGTTGTTTAAGGTGGTAATGGTTGCGAGAGGGGCCACGCACACTCACTTGACTGCCAGCCAATTCACTGCAGCTCAAGGGATTGAGACGCGCAGCTTCAGTAGAAGGCAGTTGCAGCGGGCTGCTGGGTGCTTGGTATGTCAAGGCCCACCTTTACCGCCTGCCCGCTAAGGGTTGCACTCGTCCGCCATGTCAAACAGCTGCAGTCTTACTTGACATCATCTGCCTGGCACGCCGTTGGTGGCTTGTACGTAACCCAGTATGGGAGGCTATTGGGTGCTACACCTTGCCCAAGGGTGACCCAGCACAGCAGCAATTAAGAGGTAGTGACATTCTCCTCAGAACCCCAGAACTCCCGGACTGGGGCCTTGCTGCCGGATGTAGTTTAACGTCGTGCCCAGGACAAACGTCATGCCCAGGACAAAAAAATTTTCATAGAATTTTAATTTATTACCACTTTTGTCAGATTCAAGTTATTTCTGTGACCATTGTGGGTTTTTCTTTCATTAACAGAGGGGTACCAACAATTTTGTCCACGCCTGTGTTTAACCACAATTTTCATGTAGCTGTGCTTCAGTAAAGTAGATTTTACAAGGGCTGGGTTATGTTTAAAAAAAAAAAAAAAATAAAAAAAAATATATATATATATATATTTACTGTGGCCTCAGCAATCACAATAAATTAATACATTAACTTGAATGGAATCTAGTACTTTAACTGAGGGTGTGCATCACCGAGTATGGACTCGCTCTGTCAAAATATGGAATTTTTATCAATAAAAGTTTAGCCACCGTTCTGTCACCGCTGTGTCTCTTCTTGCCCTGGCTTCAAGTGTGGGCGGTGTTTTGTACTTGTATTGCTAAAATGTAGGTAGATAGATAGATAGATAGATAGATAGAGAGATAGATAGATGTGACATGGTTAGGGACCCAGGAGACAGACGCTGACACGAGTAGATAGTAGACAATTATTTATTGATAGAATAGTGAGTGTTGTGTGAGTGAGTGAGTGAATGAGTGTGTGGCTGTCTGGTCACTGGAGCTGAGCATTTCCTGCGGCGACCTGGCAACCCTGGAACACACAAGCACAGGAGATTACTACTGTCCATCAGAATAGGAAGCTGAAGCTTGTGATGCTTACTTGCAGGCGCCACAGAGAGAATCCTGCTGGCTCCGAGTGCCCGTGCGGCGTGGTGCTCGTGGTGCTCGACGTTGAGGAGGTGAGGAGGAACTCCGAGGTGGAGGAGATGGCGTCCCATCAGCTGGGGAGGTTAGTCCGCCGCCAGGGAGGTCCACCTGTGCACAGGGGAAAAGGCTAGGAGAGGATGAGTGTAGACTCTACACTGTAGAGGTTGCTTACTTGATGTGGCTTGACGCGATGACTTGGCTGTGGCTCTGGCTTGAGGTCGTATCCTCGACGCATTGCTGGGCAAAGGTGACAGATGACTCCGTGCAGAGCAGTCTGAGGTTCTGGCTTTTAAAGCCCGTTGATTATCACCTGCCGGTGTATGCGCAGCTGAGGATGATGATGACGGCCCAGTGGCCGCCATGACAAGATGTACTTTATTGATCCCAAACTAGGAAATTACAGTGTAACAGCAGCATGACAGTTGACAACCAAACAACAGAAACACACACATGACAGACAAAGGGATTACCCATGGAAAGTAAAAACTAACACAACTATAAAACCTATACATCAGAGATTAATACATGATGACCCGTATAAAAACACATGAATCATCCCATTGCACAAAGAAGGACTATCAGGAGCAGAGTGAAATGTGAGGTACCAGTTAGTCTGTAAGATGCAGTGTGGCAGCATAGCTCTGACCAGAATACAACATCATAGTGAGTTATTGTACAGTGAAATTGCATGTGGCAGGAAAGATTTCCTGTACCTGGCCATTCGACAGCGAAGCTGTAGTAGTCTACTGGAGAAAATGCTTCGCTGTCTGTCTAGTGTGTGTGTGGAGGGGGTGATCAGGATTGTCCATGATGGATCGCAGTTTATTTAGTGTTCTCCTCTCCACCACTGTCTCAAAGGTCTCGGGTCTGAGGATATAAAAGGAAGCACTACAGTGGGTCTCAAATATTTCTAATGTGTAATACTGCATGAGTTTATTAACGTTAGACTATAAACTACACATAAAAACAAAATTATATTGGTGACTGAACAACTCCCATTCTCCAAAGTGCAAGATACACTGTTATGAATAAAACTCACAAAGGATCACACAAGTGATCTGACAAATAAATAAATAAATAAACAAGCGGTTTATTTTACAGTTGATGTGCCAGTCATTTTCAATTATTCTGTAATTAATATTCACACAAACCGTTGGGACGGTTTGCCGCTGAGTGTGAAGCGGCTGGGATGAGAATCAGCACCTCCAAGTCCGAGTCCATGGTCCTCAGCCGGAAAAAGGTGGATTGTCCTCTGGGTTGGGGACAGGCTCCTGCCCCAAGTGGAGGAGTTTAAGTATCTTGGGGTCTCATTCACGAGTGAGGGGAAAATGGAGCAAGAGATTGACAGACGGATCGGAGCAGCATCTGCAGTGATGCGGACATTGTACCAGTCTGTTGTGGTGAAGAGGGAGCTGAGTTCTAAGGCAAAGCTGTCGATTTACCAGTCAGTCTACGTTCCTACTCTCACCTATGGTCACAAGCTTTGGGTAATGACCGAAAGAACAAGATCGCGGATACAAGCGGCTGAAATGAGCTTTCTCCGTAGGATTGCTGGACTCACCCTCAGATAGGGTGAGGAGCTCAGTCATCCGGGAGAGGCTCAGAGTAGAACCGCTGCTCCTCCACATTGAAAGGAGTCAGTTGAGGTGGTATGGGCATCTGATTAGGATGCCTCCTGGACACCTTCCACTTGAGGTGTTTCGGGCACATCCCACTGGGAGGAGACCCCGGGGCAGACCCAGGGCTCGGTGGAGAGACCATGTCTCCCAGCTGGTCTGGGAACGCCTTGGTATCCTCTCTGGAGAGCTGGAGCAGGTGGCTGGGGAGAGGGAAGTGTGGGCTTCTCTGCTTGAACTGCTGCTTCCATGACCCGGACCTCCGGAAAAGCGGTAGAAGATGGATGGATGGATGGATGGATGGATGGATAATATTCACACAATCAAATAAATCTCACTTCAGTCCCTTTTATATTAAGTGGAAATTGTGCTACTTTGGTTTTGGCACTTTACCTATAAAAGCAAAGGATTTCAGTTCTTTCCACAGTGGCAAGGTCCATTGTGGGCTGGCTGCTTTTCCTTTCCTTTTGCCTAGACCAAAGACAGAAATGGATAGTGGTTAGTTCAAACAAGTTCAACACATATACAGGTACATCTCAAAAAATTAAGAGATCATGAAAAACTTCAATATTTTTTGTCACTCATTTCAGAAAATGAAACCCATATACAGTGGGGGAAAAAGTATTTAGTCAGCCACCAGTTGTGCAAGTTCTCCCACTTAAAAGATGAGCGAGGTCTCCAATTTTCATCATAGGTATACCTCAACTATGAGAGACAAAATGAGAAAAAAAAATCCAGAAAATCACAATGAAGGATTTTTAATGAATTAATTGGTAAATTCCTCGGTAAAATAAGTATTTGGTCAACAACTAAAGTTCATCTCAATACTTTGTCATATACCCTTTGTTGGCAATGACAGAGGTCAAACGTTTTCTGTAAGTCTTCACAAGCTTTTCACACACTGTTGCTGGTATTTTGGCCCATTCCTCCATGCAGATCTCCTCTAGAGCAGTGATGTTTTGGGGCTGTTGCTGGGCAACACGGACTTTCAACTCCCTCCAAAGATTTTCTATGGGGTTGAGATCTGGAGACTGGCTAGACCACTCCAGGACCTTGAAATGCTTCTTACGAAGCCACTCCTTCATTGCCCGGGCGGTGTGTTTGGGATCATTGTCATGCTGAAAGACCCAGCCACGTTTCATCTTCAATGCCCTTGCTGATGGAAGGAGGTTTTCACTCAAAATCTCATGATACATGGCCCCATTCATTCTTTCCTTTACACGGATCAGTCGTCCTGGTCCCTTTGCAGAAAAACTGCCCCAAAGTATGATGTCTTTATCCCCATGCTTCACAGTAGGTATGGTGTTCTTTCTCCTCCAAACACGACAAGTTGAGTTTTTACCAAAAAGTTCTATTTTGGTTTCATCTGACCATATGACATTCTCCCAATCCTCTTCTGGATCATCCAAATGCTCTCTAGCAAACTTCAGACGGGCCTGGACATGTACTGGCTTAAGCAGGGGGACACGTCTGGCACTGCAGGATTTGAGTCCCTGGCGGCGTAGTGTGTAGATATAGCCTTTATTACTTTGGTCCCAGTTCTCTGCAGGTCATTCACTAGGTCCCCCCGTGTGGTTCTGGGATTTTTGCTCACCGTTCTCGTGATAATTTTGACCCCACGGGGTGAGATCTTGCGTGGAGCCCCAGATGGAGGGAGATTATCAGTGGTCTTGCATGTCTTCCATTTTCTAATAATTGCTCCCACAGTTGATTTCTTCACACCAAGCTGCTTACCTATTGCAGATTCAGTCTTCCCAGCCTGGTGCAGGTCTACAATTTTGTTTCTGGTGTCCATTGACAGCTCTTTGGTCTTGGCCATAGTGGAGTTTGGAGTCTGACTGTTTGAGGTTGTGGACAGGTGTCTTTTATACTGATAACGAGTTCAAACAGGTGCCATTAATACAGGTAACGAGTGGAGGACAGAGGAGCCTCTTAAAGAAGAAGTTACAGGTCTGTGAGAGCCAGAAATCTTGCTTGTTTGTAGGTGACCAAATACTTATTTTACCAAGGAATTTACCAAATAATTCATTAAAAATCCTTCAATGTGATTTTCTGTTTTTTTTTTTCTCATTTTGTCTCTCATAGTTGAAGTATACCTATGATGAAAATTGGAGATCTCTCTCATCTTTTAAGTGGGAGAACTTGCACAATTGGTGGCTGACTAAATACTTTTTTGCCCCACTGTACAGACTCATTACACGGACAGTGATATATTGCAAGTGTCTATTTATTTGAATTTGGATGGTTATGGCTACAGCCCACGTTAAGCATTATTTCAACAGCCAACATTTCTATTTAAAAACTATTTCTTTTAATTAATTTTATGTAATATTCTATTTTTTTTTTGAGAAACTGAATTTGGGGTTTTCAGGGGCTGTAAGCCATAATCATCAAAATTAAAATAAACACCTGAAATATATCACTGTCTGTGTAATGAATCTATATAATATATGGATTTCACTTTCAATTCAACTTTATTTATATAGCGCCATTTCACAACAACAGTCATCTCATAGCACTATCAACTGTAGGGGGAACCCCCACAGTTGCAGAAAGACCCCAGCAATCAGGTGATCCCCTGTGAGCAAGCACTTGGCGACGGTGGAGAGGAAAAACTCCCTTTTAACAGGAAGAAACCTCCAGCAGAACCAGGCTCAGGGAGGGGCAGTCATCTGCTGCGACTGGCTGGGGGGTGAGGGGATAGAGAAGAAGAAAAGAACAAACATGTAGAGAGCAAACAGCACGATGGGGACTCAATCTATGGGAGAGAACAAACAAATGTTAATGACCAGCAAAAAAAATATTTCATTGAGAGTGAGAAAAGGAGTGAGGCCCAGTGCATTACTGGAGGTCCCCCGGCTGACTAAACCTATTAGCAGCATAACTAAGGGAGGGTTCAGAAACACATGATCCCTCCCTAATTGTAGGCTATATCAAAAAGGTAGGTTTTAGCCCTATTCTTAAAAACAGAGATCGAGTCTGACTCCCGAATCCAGATTGGCAGCTGATTCCACAGGAGAGGAGCTTGATAACTGAAGGCTCTGCCTCCCATTATACTTTTGGAGATTCTAGGTATTACAAGTAATCCAGCATTTTGGGAGCGTAGTGCTCTATTAGGATAATACGGTAGTATCAGATCTTTTAAATAAAAAGGAGCCTGATTGTTTAGAGCTTTGTAAGTAAGAAGAAGGATTTTAAACTTAATTCTAAACTCTATGGGAAGCCAATGAAGGGAGGCCAGAACCGGAGAGATATGATCTCTCTTTCTAGTACCTGTTAAAACTCTTGCTGCAGCATTTTGGATCAGCTGAAGACTTTTTAAAGATGTTTTAGGACAGCCTGATAATAAAGAATTACAATAATCTAATCTCGAGCTAACAAAAGCGTGGATCAGTTTCTCAGCATCACTCTGAGACAAGATGCTCCTAATCTTGGTAATATTACGCAAATGATAGAAGGCAGTCTTAGAAACAAATTTAATATGTGAGTTGAAGGACAAATCCTGATCAAAAATAACTCCAAGGTTCCTCACAGAGCTATTAAGAGAAAGAGTAACCGCATCCAAACTGAAAGTTTGATTTGGAAAGGTATTTCTAAGGTTTTTTGGACCAACAAGAATGACTTCAGTCTTTTCTGAATTTAATAGCAGGAAATTACAAGTCATCCAAGCTTTGATTTCCTTAAGACAGGCTTCTAACTTGGCTAATTGATTACTATCATCTGGCTTCATTGACAGGTATAATTGAGTGTCATCAGCATAACAATGAAAATGTATACAGTGCTTTCTAATAATGTTGCCTAACGGAAGCATATATAAACTAAAAAGAGTAGAGCCTAGAACAGATCCCTGTGGAACTCCATGACTAAGCTTTGAGTTGAAAGAAAACTCATTATTTACATGAACAAACTGGAACCTATCAGATAAATAAGATCTAAACCACTGCAACGAAGTTCCATTAAGTCCAACATAGTGTTCTAATCTATCAAGTAGAATATTATGATCGATAGTATCAAAAGCTGCACTAAGGTCTAAAAGGACAAGTACAGAAACTAGTCCATTATCAGATGCAATGAGGAGGTCGTTAGTGACCTTCGCTAAGGCTGTTTCAGTACTATGATGGATTCTAAACCCAGATTGAAACTCTTCAAGTAAACCATTTCCCTGCAGGTGGTCAAATAATTGCGAAGCAACAACTCTTTCTAAGATTTTTGAAATGAAAGGGAGATTAGAGATTGGTCTATAGTTAGCTAAAGCTCCTGGATCTAGCGTTGGCTTTTTGAGTAAGGGTTTAATTACAGCCGTTTTAAAAGCCTGCGGTACATGGCCTAAAGTTAATGAAGAATTGATTATATGAAGAATAAAGCTACCAATAAGTGGGAAGACTTCTTTAAATAACCTGGTAGGAATAGGGTCTAAAAGACAAGTTGAAGGTTTGGATGAGGAAACTATTTTGTCTAACTCACAAAGGTCGATTGGAGTAAACTCATCAAGACAGACATCAATAGAAGGAGTTGTAGTAGTTACAGTATTTAAGTTAACTGTGGGAAGAATCTGTTTGATTTTATCTCTGATGGATGAAATTTTATTATTGAAAAAGTTCATAAAGTCCTGACTAGTAAGCTCTAAGGGAATGCTAGGATTGACAGAGTCCTGACTCTTTGTCAACCTGGCTACAGTACTGAAAAGAAACCTGGGATTATTCTTGTTCTCTTCTATTAATGCAGAGTAATAACTCGTTCTAGCTTTTCTAAGAGATTTTTTATGAATTAAAAGATGATTTCTCCAAGCTAAATAAATTTCATCTAAATTAGTGGAGTGCCATTTTCTTTCTAATTGACGAGTCTTCTGTTTTAAGCTACGAGTTTCTGTGTTGAACCAAGGAGTTAGAAATCTCTGATTAGACTTTTTTCTTTTTTAAGGGGGCCACCAAGTCTAGAGTCTGATGCAGAGAAGCTGAAACATTATCCACCATGTTATCAATTACAGAAGGAGCAAGCTGTCTATAGCTTATTTCTGTTGTGTTGACACAAGGCATAGAGGAAACAATCTGCATAAATTTGGTAACAGCATCATCTGAGAGGCATCTACTGTAATAATATTTTTCTTTAGGAGCCAAATAGTCAGAAATAGTAAAATCAAAGGTAAACAGACAATGGTCTGACAGTACAGGGTTATGAGGAGACACTACAAGATTTTCTATATCTATGCCATATGTCAGAACAAGGTCCAATGTATGGTGGAGGTAATGAGTAGAATTTCCTACTTTCTGAGAAAACCCAATCGAGTCTAATATTGAATTAAATGCCACATTAAGGCAGTCACTGTCTACATCCACATGTATATTAAAGTCCCCTACTATAATTATTCTATCAGATTGTAGCACTAAATCAGCTAAGAAATCAGCAAATTCGGATAAAAATTCTGAGTAGGTTGATGGGGGACGATAAACTATGGCAAATAAAATTGGGTATAACCTAAAATTGCTAAAGTGCCCAATACTGAGGACCAGGCCCTCAAAGGAATTATAACATGTTTTTTGCTTTACATTAACTAGTAATTTGGAATGGTAAATTGTTGCTACTCCTCCTCCACGACCAGAACTTCTGGGATTTTGACAGTTTAAATAACCAAAGGGAGCTGATTCATTTAAACCAACATAATCCTCTTGCCCTAACCAAGTCTCTGTAAGGGAAATTAAATCAATCTGATGATCAATTAACAGATCATCAGAACTTTCTAAAATGAGTGACAAAAAATGTTGAATTTTTTCATGATATTCTAATTTTTGGAGATGTACCTGTATTAGGGCTCAGCCCGAAGGAGTTATATGGGTCCGCCCTCCAGTGGGCTCACCACCTGCAGGAGGGATCATGGGGGTCTGGTGCTTTGTGGATTAGGTGGCGGTCAAAGGCGGAGACCTTGGCAGACTGATCCCAAGCTTTCTAAACTGGCTTTTGGTACGTGGAATGTCACCTCTCTGGTGGGGAAGGAGCCTGAGCTGGTGTACGAGGTTGAGAGATACCGGCTAGATATAGTCGGCCTCACCTCAACACACAGCTTCGGTTCCGGAACCAGTCTCCTGGAGAGGGGCTGGAGCTTGGCCTTTTCTGGAGTTGCCCTGGGCGAGAGGCGATGAGCAGGGGTGGGTATTCTTGTATCCCCCCACCTTGCTGCCTCTATATTGGAGTTTACCCTGGTGGACGAAAGGGTTGCTTCCCTGTGCCTTCGGGTTGGGAAACAGGTCCTAACCATCGTTTGTGCCTATGCACCAAATGATGTTTCAGAATACCCACCTTTTTTGGAGTCTGTGACTGGGGTGCTGGAGGGTGCTCCTCTTGGAGACTCCATTGTCCTACTGGGGGACTTCAATGCGCATGTGGGCAACGACAGTGAAACCTTGAGGGGGGTGATTGGGAGGAACGGCCTGCCCGATCTGAACCCGAGTGGTGTTCAGTTATTGGACTTCTGTGCTAACCACAGTTTGTCCATAACGAACACCATGTTCAAGCAGAAGGGTGTCCATAGGTGTACCTGGCACCAGGACACCCTAGGTCGAAGGTTGATGATCGATTTTGTTATCGTGTCATCAGACCTGCAACCATATGTCTTGGACACCCAGGTAAAGAGAGGTGCAGAGCTGTCAACTGATCACCTGATGGTAAGTTGGATCCGATGGCAGGGGAGGAAGCCATTCAGACCTGGTAGACCCAAACGTGTAGTGAGGGTGTGCTGGGAACGTCTGGCTGAGGCCCCTGTCGGGGAGGTCTTCAACTCCCACCTCCGGAAGAACTTCAACCACATTCCGAGGGAGTCTGGAGACATGGAGTCTGAATGGGCCATGTTCTCCACCTCTGTTTTTGAAGCGGCGGCCCAGAGCTGCGGCCGCAAGGTGGTCGGTGCATCTCGTGGTGGCAACCCCCGAACCAAGTGGTGGACACCAGTGGTGAGGGGGGCCATTAAGCTGAAGAAGGAGTCCCATCAAGCTTGGTTGGCTTGCGGGACTCCCGAAGCAGCTGAGGTGTACCGGCAGGCCAAGCGGAGTGCAGCTCGGGTGGTTGCTGAAGCAAAAACCGGGTATGGAAGGAGTTCGGTGAGGCCATGGAACAAGACTTTCGGTTGGCCTCGAAGAGATTCTGGCAAACTGTCCGGCGGCTCAGGAGGGGAAAGCAGCTCCCTGTCCACACTGTGTATGGTGCGGATGGGGCACTGTTGACTTCGACTGGGGATATCATCGGGCAGTGGAAGGAATACTTTGAGGATCTCCTCAATCCCACTGATATGCCTTCCACAGAGGAAGCAGGGTTTGGGGACGAGGGGGATGACTCGCCTATCACAGGGGCTGAGGTCGCCAAGGTGGTTAAAAATCTCCTTGGTGGCCGGGCTCCGGGGGTGGACGAGATTCACCCTGAGTACCTCAAGGCTCTGGATGTTGATGGGCTGTCATGGTTGACACGCCTCTGCAACATTGCGTGGAAGTCGGGGGCAGTGCCTTTGGCATGGCAAACCGGGGTGGTGGTTCCTCTCTTCAAAAAAGGGGACCGCAGGGTGTGCTCCCACTTTAGAGGGATCACACTCCTCAGCCTCTCTGGGAAGGACTATGCCAAGGTACTGGAGAGGAGAGTCCGGCCGTTGGTCGAACCTCGGATTCAGGAGGAGCAATGTGGTTTTCGTCCTGGCCGTGGCACATCGGACCAGCTCTTTACCCTCTCGAGAATTCTCGAGGGTTCGTGGGAGTTTGCCCAAACAGTTTACATGTGTTTTGTGGACTTGGAGAAGGCATTTGACCATGTCCCTCGTGATTTTTTGTGGGGGGTGCTTCAGGAGTATGGGGTATCGGGCTTGTTGTTACGAGCTATTCGGTCTCTGTACGACCGTTGTGAGAGTTTGGTTCGTATTGCCAACACTCGGTCTGAGTCATTCCCAGTGAGAGTTGGACTCCGCCAGGGCTGCCCTTTGTCACCGATCCTGTTCATAGTTTTTATGGACAGGATTTCTAGGCGCAGTCAGGGAATGGAGGGTGTCATGCTTGGTGACCACAGGATCTCATCTCTGTTGTTTGCAGATGATGTTGTCCTGTTGGCTTCATCCAGCAATGACCTACAGCCCTTGCTGGGATGGTTTGCCGCTGAGTGTGAAGCAGTTGGGATGAGAATCAGTACCTCCAAGTCCGAGTCCATGGTCCTCAGCCGGAAAAAAGATGGATTGTCCTCTCTGGGTTGGGGACAGGCTCCTGCCCCAAGTGGAGGAGTTTAAGTATCTTGGGGTCTTATTCACGAGTGAGGGGAAAATGGAGCGAGAGATCGACAGACGGATCGGAGCAGCATTTGCAGTGATGCGGACGTTGTACCGGTCTGTTGTAGTGAAGAGGGAGCTTAGTTCTAAGGCAAAGCTGTTGATTTACCAGTCAATCTACATTCCTACTCTCACCTATGGTCACGAGCTTTGGGTAATGACTGAAAGAACAAGATCGCGGATACAAGCGGCTGAAATGAGCTTTCTCCGTAGGATTGCTGGACTCACCCTCAGAGATAGGGTGAGGAGCTCAGTCATCTGGGAGAGGCTCAGAGTAGAACCACTGCTCCTCTACATTGAAAGGAGTCAGTTGAGGTGGTATGGGCATCTGATTAGGATGCCTCCTGGACACCTCCCACTTGAGGTGTTTCGGGCACGTCCCACTGGGAGGAGACCCCAGGGCAGACCCAGGACTCAGTGGAGAGACTATGTCTCCCAGCTGGTCTGGGAATGCCTTGGTATCCTCTCTGAAGAGCTGGAGCAGGTGGCTGGGGAGAGGGAAGTCTCGGCTTCTCTGCTTGAACTGCTGCCTCCGTGACCTGGACCTTCAGAAAAGCGGTAGAAGATGGATGGATGGATGGACCTGTATTAGGGAAATACACTTATGAAAGTCAGTGGTGGGACATGACAAAAATGCTTCATTTCCCTGACCAGTGAGCATCCCAGGATCCACTCACATTTTTCAAGTACATTTTCAATCCAGGGTTTATCGTGGAACACAAACAGCATGACAACATTGTTCAAACACTTTTTTTGGAAAATCCACAGAATAGGTGTGTGTGTCTATTCTGATGCTTTAGAAAATTGACAATGCACTTGAATATGTTGAGATTTTGGATCCTGGGGTCCTCTTGACCTGTATCCACAATATAAACACAACATGCTGAGGGCAGCGGACCCCTGGCATGTGGAAACAGATTCTAGAAAGAAATTACACACAACTTAATGCACAGCACCAAAGTGCAACACGTACACAAACCAGGACTTTAACCAGGATTAGCATATTTCATCGTTTTGCTCTCACAAGCAAATACTTCGGACAAAGCAAGCGCGAATAAGCAGAGTTGGCTACTAGCTAGCGAGCTACTAGCTAACACTCGTTAGCCAGCCCAGGACAGCGTTGTATTGCTCAAAAAAGTGAGCTGACCACCAACAGGATAAATAAGCGAAAAGATGCACAATATCACAAATCACTCACCATCGATGGTTCTCTCACTTTCATCTTCAGCTTGTCCGTAGTCCGGTTCTATGCTGGGCTGCCATCTGTTTCGGTGCGGGTTGCTCCTGTTGCTCTGGATCTGCCACCAAGCACAGAAAACTTTGCACCTCTTTGTTGAAACACAGTGTAGATTTCTGCGAAACCTGCAAAGCCATCTCTATTAATATTGTGTTTACTCAGTGACCGTGTTTACTCCGTGAACTTTTGCAAATGGGGGTTTGGAGATTCTGCAGAAGACAGACGTTTCATGACGTTACGCCCTGACGAATCAGTGGCCTGCAGTCTGTTGACGTCACATTTTCAGCCCGACTTAGCGTGGCTGTGCCCTACCCTAGGGTACGTACTAAAAAAAGTACCTGGACCAGGTACTAATGGAAAAGGCTACAAAGCGTGTAGAGTAGAGTAGAGTAGGGCTGAGTGGGGACTAGTGGAAAAGAGGCTTTAGTCCATCAATGCTGCCTATCAGAGGTCGTTATGACAGTTTGTCTTTATTGTCATTATTGCCGTCTTTGTGTTCCCCCTGCCTTTGTTTCTGTCCTTTGTCTGTCCCCTGTCTGGTCCTGGGTTGTGTGTGTCTTGTTTACCTATTGTTCCCAGTCTCTCATGTGTCCCATGTCTATAGCCAGTTTCCCCTCACGTGTGTTATCATTTGGCCTTGATTGTCTCCCAGCTGTTGTTGATTATCTGTTCCCCCCTATATATGTTAGTCTTTGCTTGTGCTCTGTGCTGCATTCTCATCTATTTTTCCCTGCCGGTCCCTGTGTATTGCTCGTTGGTTATTTCCTGAGTGCTTTTCTGTTAGAGTCATCTCCAGCCTCTGTCCTGCGCTTTTTGTTCTCAGTGTATTTTCTGTCAGTAAATCATGTCACTCTTGAGAACTCCCTGTGCTCTGACTCCTCATTGAACCTTGTCTATGGGAGGTAGCCATGACAGTCGAACACAACCAAACAAGGACTCAGCAAGTAGGAGGTGGACCTTGTTTGGTATCCTGGACCTTGTTTCGGATGCCTGTACGTCCTGCACATTGGAGGAAGCTCTGGGGTGCCTGGACATTGTGGCTGGGGTATTGGGAGCTTACTCCAGCCTACAGAGCTACTCTGACCTGGATGAGCTGGTTACACTCGTCACAAACTTCCACTGGACTTTACGGAGAAAGTGAAGATCTCTTCAGAGATGCCATGGTCTGCGCCAACAACACAGTGTCCCCTGTCTCTGGCGCCCCCTTCTCCTCACCTTTCCCCAGCTCCAGCCCCACCGCCAAGTGAGAGCAATTCTGGGCATCCCGCTTGGCATTTGGCAGTCCCAGGTGGAAGAAAGGCTCCAGGAGATGCTGCTCCTCTCGGCATGCCATCTCAGCTCCTGCACCCACACCTCCTCGCTCCGCTCCAGCCCCACAGAACTCTTGGGCTCCAGAACGCTCCTCAACACCAGCCCCCATGGCAGCTGCAATGCTGGTTCACATGCCTGTTGCTCCACCATGAGCCGTAGTTTCCATGCCGGCAGTTCCTCCACTTCTTGTTGTCACATCTGGGGTTGCATTAGTTCCTGTGTCCACAACTGACGCTCCATCAGCAGCAAAGCCACTGGGATCCTCACCAGTGGAACAGCAGGAGTTAAGGCAAGTCCTCTTAATTTCTTATTCACCATTTTGTAAGAGTTCTTGTCTTGGTTCTGGTGGGGAGACCCCATTGCAGTTCCTGTCTGCTTTGGACCTCTCCCCTTTGAGCTCCTCTGCTGGTGGTTGTGATGTGGGCATGACACCTACATGTGTTTCTTCTTCCCCGTCCGAGGTGGCTGTGTCAGGGATGGTACACACTCCAATTCCTGTTTGTCCTGAGGTGCAAGCTCTAGCTCATGCTTTCTCCAAAGTGCACGCTTCTGCTCTAGCTGTCCCCGAGGTGCATACTACAGCTCCTGCTGTCCCCGAGCTGCACGCTTCAGCTCCAGCTGTTCCTGAGGTGCATACTTCAGTCCCAGCTGTTCCCAAGGTGCACGCTCCAGTCCCAGCTTTTCCCAAGGTGCATGCTTCAGCTCCAGCTGTTCCCAAGGTGCACGTTCAGCCCAAGATGTTTCCAAGGTGAAAACTTAATAGGCCGTGAGCAGCTGCCACTTTTTGTTCAGTTTCGTGGCACCCAACAGGGAACTAAAATTTTAGTGTTTCTAAATTAAGATTACATTATTGTAAGACAAAATATCGATGTTCCCACTTCCAAAGGTGTGGATAGCTGTATGAAAAATGCGATTGAAGTCAGTCGGTAATAATTGTTTGGCTACCTTAAACATGGCCCAGTCCGGGATGTTTTAACCAATCAGCGTCGTCCCTTTGGTCATGTGACAACAAAATGGCAGCGCTCACAGGGGTGGCGTGCGCTGAAAGCCTCTCCTGTGTTATTCACATTTCCGATAAGTTTTCGGGCAGTATCACTCGTTTTACTGAAGCATCGTGGGCAAAAGTACATGAGTGTGCCCAAAAATGGCTTGTACTTGACGGACCCCAACAGAAAGTAACAGAACAATGTCGCGACTTGTTCGAGAAAGGTGAGTGGCAGTCATTGTTTATGGTTGTACTGCATGTGCCCTGGAGTCGTTTGGCTCCGATCATTTGTAACTCTAAATATGAACTAAAATGGAACCCTAGATGTCTAAAACCTTTGTCAACCGCTCACAGGGTGACCTAGTCCTGGTCTAAGACTCCGAGTAGGCCGATCTGGGGGTGTGGAGGCTAATAACCAAGGGACTCTGGGTGCCAGGTAACATAGTCCTAGTATAGATCTAGATGATGCAGATCGACTCACTCTGATGATGCATCTATCCCCAGAACCCACCCTGGGCCTGAATTATAGTCAAAATATACCACTACCACAAAGTAGCTCAAATGGGAAAAGGGTAGCAATCCCAATGAGCTTAACTCTGAGTCTGAGGGTTGGATGTACTTCTCAGCCCAAGCCCAAGGGGTGCAGTGTACTAGTGGGTGAGGGAGGAACAAGTTTGGGCATACATTTATATAGTTTGCACATAGTCACACCCATACTATCAAGCCTTAGGCGGATGGAAAATGGCCTGTTAAGGAAAGCCCATATGTTTGTGATGTGTCACCCAAGAAAGGTTAAACTCATGGCAGCAGCAGTCGCCTGTATACTTAATGCTCTCAATAAATATGGGCACACGGTCTGTGCTTGCCATTTTGCAAGTTTACATTGAGCAGTGACTAGGTTGCACAAGGTCTCTATTATAAGCTCACTGTTAATGTGAAAATCATCTGCAATCTATATATGTTTTATATCTATATGGGTACAAGGTAGGCCTAATGTTATAATACCCTATGGTCCATATAATATGTTTTCAGATCTTAACAACCTTGATCCAACATTTGGCTACCATCGTGTTTGCTATAGCCGTTTTACGAACAAAACAAGAGTGGAACGTGCTGAAGCTCGTAAAAAACGACTGGCCGAAGCCCACATTCCTGAACCTCAGGAGCAAAGCGGACTGGAACTTAGTCCCCCAACACCATCTCCTAAAAAGCGACTGCAATCTCACCATGCTGCAGCAACCATCAGCCAAGCATCTGCAAGGTCAAGCAATGTGTTGCCAAACATCTGCATCATCTGCAAGAAGGAAACGCTCAGAGAAGGGCCACGGACAAATCGTGTCACTGTAAAACTGATGCAAGCTGAGACATGTGATGCTGGTAAGAAAATTGGTAGATCTTACAATTTGGAGTGGTGAAAGTTTAAAGAAAAATAATGTCTATTTAGTCTTAACACATATTATATTACTGGTATATTATTTCTCATATCTTTGATACTGAAATACTTGTGAGCCATTAGTGATGGAATAGAACAGGGAGGTTGACTGAGTTTTACTATTAATTTAATGTCTTTTGATTTATTTGCACACAGGTCTTTTAAGACAAGCAGCTACTGAGAAAGCAGATGAAACCATTCTCAGACACATAAGAGACCATGATTGTACTGCCATTGAGGTCAAATACCATGGCAGCTGCTATCGTCAGTATACAAGATTTCTACGGAGTCAGTCTGAATCCTCCAGGTTGTAATTTATTCCTTTTTATTTTCAAATATATGAATTCAGAGATCCTTTGGGGCTATACAAATTCTTACAAATGAGTAAAGTCATGGTTGTCAAAATGTCAAAAGGGAAAATGTCATAGGTCTCTGCTAAATCAAACTCACTGAAACACTAGTTTTATATTTTTATATAATATTGTGTAGTTTTACTCCAGATAGCATTATTTTTTATTTTATTTCCAGATCATCGAGCAGTGAGAGACTTGGTTTCCAGAAAACCTTTGACCTATTTTGTGAGGAGGTGGTTAAGCAGCGCATCATCCAAAACCAAGAAATCCTAAGACTGAACAGGCTGTTGGACATTTTTGTGTCAATGGCCAAAAAGCATCAAAGACTTGATGCATCAAGCTACAGGTACGGGACAGATTTCCATGGCTTACATATATGCAATTTCAACCGAAGATGTTTAAAAAAATCTTGAGATTCTTACCAATAAAGAAGATTGAAATGACAAAAACTGGCAATAATCATATATTTAGTGACAAATCAAAATTACCTGAAGAACTTTGCATATTGGCGGTGTCTACATGAAATGGAAGCCAAGATTTCTCTGTTAAAGCTAATTTTTCTTTGTTCCACAGGTCCAGCAGATTAAAGGAGCGGCTTAAGCAAAGATTCCCTCAACTGAAATTCCATTCACCGTCAAAGAAATCAGCAAGTGAGATAGTATTTGTTGAGAATATTGCCACTGGTGATGTTGCTGAACAACTGTCAATGTCAACAACAGACACAGAAACATCAAGCGCCTGTAGTGACGTTGTCACAGGTGGCTCTCGCGAGCCACCATAAGACGCCACACAGTCACCAGAGAGTTTAGTGAGAGTTTTATTAACGGTGAGGATAGTGACAACACAAGCTGCAGAGACAATGACTCTTGAGTCTACTCACAACAGGAGGCATAGGCTAAACAGCTCTACAGGTCCATAGCAGGAGACAGTCATACACTAGGCAGGCAAGGTTGGTGAAAATAATAATTACACCAGCTGCTAAGGCAGAGACACACAGAGATCGATACACACCGGGAGGGGTAAGGCTATACAGCACACTTACTAGTCCAGGGGCATGACGGTCAAACCAAGCAGACGTGGTAGGAATAAATCCTAAGCATCCGTAACGTGACGGAGAGTTAACAGACACTGCTGCAAGGATGTGATCGCTAGCGAGGGTAGAAATAGTCCTGGCACTAACGACCACAAATGCAGCACAGCTGTTCAGGGTTTGACAGCTGAGCGGAAGCCTCCCCGAGCACTATCACAATAAGAGCTCGGAGAGCTAGAATCATAACGCCGCTGTCAAACCCTGACAAGAATAACCCGAGCACCAAGGCATAGTGCTCGGGTCATGGCAGTAGCCCCCCCTCACTTGACGGGCTCTGAACGTCTAATAACACCTGCCCCCCCCCCACCCCCCAACCACAGGGCGAGTGGATTGAGGAACAGGCAAGGAGGGAGCCAACAAAACCTAACACCCTAAACAGGAAAAGAAACAAATACATCACTTGACATATCCATCCTATTTCCCCCTAGAACAATGACAAAAGAAGAAAAAAAACAAAACAAAACAAGACCTAACTACAAAACAAGGAGAACACAATCATACAAAGTAAAAAACACTAGACCCTGAAAATTTTCCCACCGAGGCCACAGACAACCCATCTAACCCCAGTGTACATAACCTGGCCCAAAAAGTGTAAACCCTCATACAATAACTATAGGAACAAAACAAGAAATAAATGCAAACACATAACCATGGCAAAAAGGAAAAAATTACATGACGGAAACTAAGGACACAGAAACAATAAATACAAACACATAGTAACAAAGGGAACAAAACAAGACGTAAATACAAACACATGAAGACTATGAGCAAGAAATACATACTAACACATGATAACTATGAGAAAAACAAGAAATAAATGCACACATGGTAACTATGGAAGAAAAAAAAAAACAAGAAATACGTGCTAACACACCGTGACTATGTGAAAAAAAACAAACACACACGAAACCAGAAATACATGTAAACACCTGGAAACTATGAACGAGAAAACCATACTATTGCCCCTCAAGAAGAAAAGGGGAACAAAACAAAAAGCAAAACACGGCCATAGCCCCTCAAAGGAAGAGGGGGAAAAAAAACAAAACAAAAAACCGAAACCCAGACTAAGGACTACAACCCCACATGAGGCAAACAAAATAACTTTACAAAACCTAACCAGACTATGGATACAAAAACTCATGAGGCAATCTAAATTGCTTAACATAACTTGACTATGGCTTTCAAAACACATGAGGCAATCTAAAATTGCTTTACATAACTTGACAAGACTTGACTGTGGCTTTCAAAACACATGAGGCAATCTAAAATTGCTTTACATAACTTGACATGACCCTGATACCGTATGGGCCAAAACAAAAGATGATCGGCGGAGATCCAACGCCCCCCAGGCAGAGCTCCGGCGACCTCCCTGCCTCTGATGGCCCACGGATAGTCCCACAAAACAGTACATGGCCAGGCGGCCTGCCCCAGTCCCAGGCCCCCAGAAACAAGTCCTCTGGTGGCCGAACCAGGTCACCCAGTAGCAACCACAGTTTATCGGGCGACCAACCCAAGATGCTGAATGCACAAAGCAGTTCCTCGGGTGGCCGACCCGCATCCCACAACCACCAGGACCGTGGAGGAATTGCATGCAGCCGCCCGCCTAATGACGACAAGACATGAGAGCGCCAGTCTGCCAGACAAAAACCTCCAACAGCCCCCAGCAGGTGGCTCCTGAGAGGGGAACAATCAAAAAATTGAACCTCCTCGAATCCTGATTGGGTCGCAGCCGCACCTGCGCTGGACCCCACTGGACCTCGTCGGACCCCGATTGGGTCACCGCTGCACCCACGTCGGACCCCGACTGGGTCACAGCCACACCTGAGTTGGACCCCGACTGGACCTCGTCGGACCCCGATTGGGTCACCGCTGCACCCACGTCGGACCCCGATTGGGTCACAGCCACACCTGAGCTGGACCCCCACTGGACCTCGTCGGACCCCGATTGGGTCGCAGCCACACCTGAGTCGGACCCCGACTGGGTCACCTCGGCGATGACCTCCATCCCCGAACCTGGAACCTCCAGTCCCATGACCTTGACAGATTCCAGACTAGTAACGCTGTGGAGAGGCTCAGAGAACAAGAGAGGACCGGGATCAGTTCCACCGGCAGCGCCAGAGCCCAGCGAGACGAGCTCGGGTGCAGCAGATGGCTGCCCCTCGCTCGCCTCCCCATGAAGCAGGCAAAAATGCTCTAACACACCATAAAGGAAAACAAGGAAGAGCACTTGCCTGCACTTGGGCTCTGGAGCTGTCCAGGACTTCGTCGATCCAGGTTCAGACAGACGCTCGTCGTCGGGCTCCCACTCGGCTGTGTCGGGTTCCACAGCCGGCCTGATGGTCTCTGCAGCTGGATCCTCTCGCACTGGCGTCCACGCCAATAACCCGTATGTCGTGGGGGCAGAGGACCCTCGACCTGCTGACTCGGGCTGCATCTCTGAGGAACCCTGGGGACGCTCACTCGTCGGCTCTGGCTCCTCACCGCAGTCCATTCTCCTCCTCTGTCCAACACTAGGCTGCAGGGCCGGGATATCTCCCAGAGCCGCGGGCCTCCCCCTCGTTAGACGGCGTGGGACTGACGCCGAGGACCGCTCCGCAGGAGGAAACACAGAGGCAGCAGTTTCAGTATTACTGGCTACAGCTGGAGAAGGAATCTCGGGGAGCTGCGAACCCCGAGCTTCACCCCCAGCAGTCAGACAAGACAGATCACTATGATGTGTCACCATGGGTTGAGATGCCGTCTCGGCACTCAGCCCATGTTTTCCCTCATCCCTGCTTCCCATTGAGCAGCGTCTCAGCTGGCCCCCAGCTGGCAGCATTACGGACGGCTGGGGCCAATTAGTCTTCATCAGCTGGGGCGCTGCCAATGAGGATAAATGGGAGCAGCCTCGATGACTCGGGGCTGCGACATAAACACATTGCTAAGCTGAAGCCCCTTCGTGTGGTGTCAGCTTATACTCCTCTTGCAGCATTCCTGTGTTTGTATCCCGCTGTGAGTATGTACGTCTTGCTACCCCCACGTCCGGTACGAGCTGCTTACCTCTGCGCTGTGCAACCTGTGAGTGTACGTCTGCATGAGTATCTGTGCTCTCCTCATCCCTTCCCCTTTACCCTGAATAAAATATCACGACTCACTGGCTTGCCCCTGGCTCTGATTGCCCGGCTCCCTAGAGCCGGATATGACATGATGGATAGGTAAGTGAAATTGAACTTGCCTGTCTCCTGCAGGGAAGATGGTGCCAGCTGTAGAGGACATTGCTCCTTCCCTCGCTCGCTGGATGGTAACCCAGGACCCATGGACGGAGCTCACCGGCACAGGACTCAGCTCACTCTCAGCAGCTGGCTGATAGAGCGGGTCATTCCGGCGGCCTGGAATTGGATCCGAAACAGGAGCTTGCTGAAGACGTGCTCTACCGCGACGCCGACGCCTCCGCCGGCCCCCAGATGGTACGAACTCCAGGACTGGATCGAGGACAGGATCAGGATCCGTAGGCCAAGAGCAGGAGTGCCTCTTCTCCTACTTCACGCCGCGTTCCTCCTCCAGCATCAGGAAAATCTCGCGTTGTGCGGCGATATCTTCCCTCCTCGCGTCGACTTCCAGGTGGTCGGCCCAGCGGGAAGGGAGATGACGAAGGACGTCTTCAGCAGCGTCTAGGTACCAGTGTATTCTATGGTGGTAGTCCAGCAGTGAAGCGGAGATGAGCATCTCATCCACGACTTTCAGAAAGCCTGTCAGCTCGTGGCTCAGGCTCCCAGCGCAGTCCCTCCACGACGGCATTCTTCCCACACACTTAGTACCCAGACGGAAACAGCAACTGTCCAAAAAACTCAAAACTCCCTGGTGAATTGCGTCTCGGGTTGGCGTCACCGTAAACGCCGTTTTGGCAGCAGTGTACTGTCACGGGTGGCTCTCGCGAGCCACCATAAGACACCACACAGTCACCAGAGAGTTTAGTGAGAGTTTTATTAACGGTGAGGACAGTGACAACACAAGCTGCAGAGACAATGTCTCTTGAGTCTACTCACAAAGGAGGCATAGGCTAAACAGCTCTACAGGTCCATAGCAGGAGACAGTCATACACTAGGCAGGTAAGGTTGGTGAAAATAATAATTACACCAGCTGCTAAGGCAGAGACACACAGAGATCGATACACACCGGGAGGGGTAAGGCTATACAGCACACTTACTAGTCCAGGGGCACGACGGTCAAACCAAGCAGACGTGGTAGGAATAAATCCTAAGCATCCGTAACGTGACGGAGAGTTAACAGACACTGCTGCAAGGATGTGATCGCTAGCGAGGGTAGAAATAGTCCTGGCACTAACGACCACAAATGCAGCACAGCTGTTCAGGGTTTGACAGCTGAGCGGAAGCCTCCCCGAGCACTATCACAATAAGAGCTCGGAGAGCTAGAATCATAACGCCGCTGTCAAACCCTGACAAGAATAACCCGAGCACCAAGGCATAGTGCTCGGGTCATGACAGACATTGCACTACCAGCTCCACCTACAAGCACAGACGCGTCTCTGTATTCCCTTTACACCTCAGCTCTGATGATTCGCAGGGAACTTTCATCTTGCCAAGGTATGCAAGGACCTTGGCCACCCACATCAAAAGATTTCACCATTGAAAAGGCAAAGGAACTCATCCCAGTTGCCCTTTTCAATATGCTTGCCTGGATCATTGGTGCCTCTGATGACGCAATACTGGCTGACTAGGTGGAGGTGTCTGATGCATTCCACTTGAAAATGTTGTCAATGCTACAAGACGTCATTACTACAAGACGTCTCCAACGTGATTCTAGGTAGAATGGCTAAAAAGTTAGTCCATCCATGGCAGCCATCTTGGATTTATGCAAATTAGCGTGGTTCTTTGACCGTCAATCACACATTCGACCTCAGAAATCGATTCCTCGGCTCAACATTATCCGAAAAAGAGGTCTGAAACGTGTTTCTAGGTAGACTGGTTGAAATGTTAGGCCATTCATTCCCTTGGTTAGTCGTGGCAGCCATCTTGGATTTATGCAAATTTGACATAGCTATCCACACCTTTGACAGTGGGAACATCGATTTTCGAATTCAGCAGTTTTTTTTTTTTACATAGAAATCATCAAAGATCCCGTAGTTCCCAGTTGGGTGCCACAAAAATCATTTTCTAGCCACATTTTGAGGGAGCTGCTCACGGCCTATAAGCTACATCTTTCCCTCTGGTGCATGCTCCAGCTCCGGCTGTCCCTGTAGTTCACGCGTCAGCTCCAGCCCTCTCCATGGTCAACGATACACAGTCGCCGTCCCTCTCTGTGACCGACGCTCCCCAGTCTCGGTTTCTCTCTGTGATTGACGCTCCTCTGTCGCAGCTTCTCAGTGGGGTTGGCGCACCCTGGTTACTCTCTCCTGGGGTTGACACATCTCAGCTGCAGTCTCCTAAGCTCAGAGTGCCTCAGCAGCTGTTTCCTGTGGGTAGAGCTCCCCTGTTGCTGCCTCCTGAGCTCAGAGTTTCCCTGCTACTGTCTCCAGAGCTTGGAGCTCCCCTGCTACTGTCTCCTGTGCTCAGTGCTCCCGCAGTGCCAAACTCCTCCCACTTGTGGCCCATGAACTTTGGGAGGCCAGCCAGCGGGCTGTGCTCCTCCATTTGGTGGCCTATGGACTTCAGGAAACCAACCGACATGGCATACTTTTTCATCCGGTGGCCCATAGACTTTGGTACGCCACCCGAAGCATTGTGTTCTTTAATCCGGGGAGCCCCTGGACTCTTGTCAGCCCCCCCGACATGCTGTGTTTTCCTGGGTAGTGGTTCTGGGACTTTGGTCAACAACCCGATGGACATTTTTTCACTCTTCCCTTTGAGCTCCTGTGCTTTAGTGAGTCCTATGATCTTTGATGATGTCATTGCGAGTCCTATGATCGTGACTGATGCCTGCCTTTGATTATTTCAATTTGCCAAATTGCCAATTATTTGCAAATTTCTGTTTATTTCTGATTATTTTTGTGATTATTTCTTTTGCAGTGATCTGATATTGCTGATTTTAATGTTTCTTGTTCTGCCTTTACTTTTTGTGATTTTGTGAGTTGTCCTTGTGTTTCCTTCTCACATTCCTTCTGGTGTTCTTTTTTTCTTGTGGTGAATGATCTTCCGGTTTCTCCAATGTAGGTTTTGTTGCATGATCTGCATGATATTTCATATATTACATTGCATTTTTTGTCTTGTTCTATTTTGTCCTTGGGGTGTACTGTGGAGCGTGTAAATAATGAGGCGGATTTGACTCAGACAGTTTATTACACATCTCACACAGAAGCATAGTCAGAATGAACACTCAGCAGAGACTCTCCTCTTAAAAAACATGGCATTCTTCTAGAAGCTTCAAACACACAAAAGGTCACATTGCATACACTTCCTTAATCCTTTAACATCCTTCTAGAAGTTTCTAACACATAAAAGATCACACTGCATTCATCCTTCACACCTCCCTGTTATCTCCCAGGGAAACTCTGCTCTTTGTTCTTGTCTAAGATGCTATACCATTATGCACTCCCCATGTGTCACCAAACGACCTCCCTGAGCGTCTTGGATAGAACAATAGAATGACAGTCCATATGCTGTGGTAAAATCATTAAACATCAATCCACATGCTGCTTGGGCTTCAGTCTTCTCCCGTATCTGCTGTAACCAGGATTCACCGCCTCCGCGGCGCTGTCATGCTGGGGGGCTGATGTTTGAGGGGTAAAAGTCTGTGCGTGTGGGTGCTCTGGGGAATCTTTTCTCTGGGAAGCTCCCCGTGGGGGTCTTCCATGCCAAGGGGCCCTCGCCAACAGCACTTGCTCGTCCGCCACCACAAAAGTGGGTTTGAGTCTGTCTATGCCAATCTTTTCCCTCCTACCCCCCAAATCTAGCAAAAAATGCTTGTCCCCTGTTTCCAGCACTCTGAACGGTCCATCATAAGGTGGGCGCAGAGGAGGGCGATGGGCATCGTGTCTGACAAAAACGAACTCCGCGTTTTTCAAAGTTTTAGGCACAAAAACGCGCGGAAAACTGTGGTGAGCAGGGCCCGGCAGCGTGCTTGTGTCTATGCTACGCTGCAACAGCTGAGACCGGGAGCTGCCCGGCTCGGGATTATCTGGAAGAAACTCCCCGGGCAGCCGAAGTGGCTGCGTAAAAACGAGTTCAGCCAGGGAAGCTTCCAAATCCTCTTTAGGCGCAGAACGTAACCCCAATAAAACCCATGGTAGCTTGTCTACCCAATTTGCATCCGTCAGTGACGCCCTGAGAGCCGCTTTCAATGACCTATGAAAACGTTCGCATAACCCATTACCCTGTGGATTGTACGCGGTTGTGCGGTGAATTGTGACACCCAGGCTGCGGGCCATTGTTGACCAGAGTTCGGAAACAAATTGAGGGCCTCTGTCGGACGTAATATCCGACGGGACTCCAAAACGCGCCAACCATGCTATTAAAAACGCGCGCGCCACCTCCTCAGCTGTGGTTGCCGCCAGTGGAACCGCTTCCGGCCAGCACGTGGTGCGGTCCACCATTGTCAGAAGGTGTGTGCACCCCTGTGATGGCGGGAGGGGGCCCACAAGGTCCATGTGAACATGGTCGAACCGCTTAGCCGGGATGCGAAACGGCTCCAAGGGAGCCTTCGTGTGTCTGTGTACCTTGGCTCATTGGCACGCCATGCAGGCTGCTGCCCACTCTTTCACTTGTTTGTGAAGGCTCAGCCACACGAATTTCTCTCCTACCATTTTGACCGACGCGCGCACTCCCAGGTGCGCCAAAGAATGAATCCAGTCAAAAACGCCGCGGCGCCACGCGGCCGGTACCACGGGACGCAGTCGCCCCGTGGAGACATCACAGATTGGGGGGGGCATGCCGTCTTGCAGCACCCTGCTCTCCAGCCTTAACCCTGTTGGTCCAGACTGGAGCGCACGCACGTCCGCGTCACTAACCTGCTCCGCGGCCATGGCTGCGTAATCTATCCCCACACCGACTGGGGCCGCCACAGCGCGCGAGAGGCAGTCTGCCACTACATTCAGTTTACCCGAGACATGCTGAATATCGGTAGTGAACTCTGAGATCGCAGCCAGCTGTCTCTGCTGCCGGCCCGACCACGGTTCTGAAACCTTGGCCATCGCAAATGTTAGCGGCTTGTGGTCAACGAACGCGGTGAAACTGTGCCCTTCCAGCCAAAACTGGAAGTGGCGAATGGCCAGGTGGAGAGCCAGCAACTCCCCGTCGAACGCGCTGTATTTACGTTCACTGTCGCGCAAAGTCCTGCTGAAAAAGGCGAGCGGCTGCCAAGCCCCGGCTACGCGCTGCTCCACGACCGCCCCTATGGCCACATCTGAAGTGTCAGTGATGAGCGCTATGCAGGCCGTTGGGTCTGGATGTGCCAGCAATGCAGCGTTTGCCAGGGCTGCTTTGACTTCCGAGAACGCCCGCTCTCGCTCCGGGGACCATTCGATCTTATCCGCAGGTTTCTGTTTTTTGAGCGCGGCATACAGTGGTTGCATGAGCTGCGCTGCGCGGGGAAGGAAATGGTTATAAAAATTCACCATTCCCAAAAATTTCTGTAACGCCCTGACCGTTTGCGGCCGGGGAAAATCTGCTACCGCGCGCACTTTGTCAGGCAGCGGAACCGCTCCTTCGGGAGAGACGCGGTGCCCCAAAAAATCAATCCGCATCACCCCGAACTGACATTTCGCTGGGTTGATTATTAACCTGTGCTCTTCCAACCTCCGGAAAACCGCCGTGAGGTGGGTTTCGTGTTCGTCTTTGGACGCGCTGGCTACCAAGATATCATCCAAGTAGACGAACATGAAAGGGAGATCGCGCAGTACTGCATCCATCATGCGTTGGAACGTCTGTGCAGCCCCTTTTGACATAACGCACGGCTCAGGAGACGCACACACACAGGCTTAGAGTAGTTCAAAGAGTTTATTAACAGCAGGAGTGAATGAGTGCGTGTCTGCGGGATGTAAATGTGTTGGTGATGGTGTCTGCTCCAGGCACAGAGGCAGGTGACCGTACAGCCGAGCAACCCTATGGAGAGAGCACAGGGAGAGGGTGACGGGCATACACCAACACAGGAGGGATTTATGGCGAGAGAAGGACTTACTTGGTGGGTCAGGACAGCTGGCACAACAAGGGGGTGAAGCCCGGAAGACAGCCACCTGGAGAGCTCCGTGCAGCAGCGAGGATTGGGCGATGGAGAGGAGATGTCCGCCGCTGGGGAATCCACCTGTGCACAGGGGAGAAGACTGAAGAGAAAAGGTAAGCGATCTTCTTACAAAAATGGTTACGCTGAAGGGAAGTATGCTCACAACGGTGAGGGACGAAGTCTGACGGCTTCAGGCCGAGCCTCCGGGCGAGACGGCCTTTATCCCTCGCCGCTGATGATTGTCAGGTGCGTGAGCAGGTGGTGCCGCTGATGAATGGCGCGGCGTGACAGTACTCCCCCCTCTAGCAGCGCCTCCTGGCGATGGCTTATCCGGGTGCGCTCGGTGGAAGTCCGCGATGAGCGATGGGTCCAACACAAATGACGGGGGCACCCATTGTCGATGCTCGGGCCCATAGCCCTCCCAGTCCACCAGGTATTGCAACCCACGACCTCGGCGCCGGGAGTCCAGGATGGAGGAGACGGACCAGGCCGGATGGCCACCAATCATCTGGGGCGCGGGTTGCGCTGCAGGAGGAGGGCAAAGGGGGTCAGTGACTGCCAGTTTTACCTTCGACACATGGAAAGTGGGATGGATGCGGAGGGAGGGGGGAATAGCCACGCGCACAGCCACCGGGTTGATGATCCGGGTGACGGGAAAGGGACCCATAAATCGCTGTGCCAGCTTCCTCCTCTCGCCTTTTAATGTGACGTCCTGGGTAGACACATACACGAGTTGCCCAACCCTGTACGCCGGGGCAGGTCTTCTGTGCCGGTCCACCACGGTCCTGTTGCGCTCCGCTGTGCGTAAAAGCGCATGACGCGCGGCAGCCCAGGTGGAGCGGAACTGCCTAAGGTGCGCCCTAACAGAGGGGACAGTCACCTCGTTCTCCTGCGCTGGAAACAGCGGGGGGTCGTAACCCAGGGACGCCTTGAAGGGGGACATCCCCGTTGCAGAAGAGCGGGCGGTGTTGTGGGCATACTCCACCCAGGCGAGATGGTTGCTCCAGGACGTCGGCTTGGATCTAGTAACACAGCGGAGCGCAGCCTCCAGCTCCTGATTGGTCCTCTCACACTGCCCGTTAGACTGGGGGTGATGGCCGGAGGAGAGGCTCACCTTGGCTCCGATGGCGTTACAAAAGGATCTCCAAACTTCGGATGAAAATTGGGGACCCCGGTCCGAGACCACGTCTACCGGAATCCCGTGCAGCCTGACCACGTGTTGGACGAGGAGGCCCGCCGTCTCCAGGGCAGTAGGGAGACCTCGCAGGGGAATGAAGTGCGCAGCCTTGGAGAAACGGTCCACAATGGTCAGGACGGTGTCGAAGGAGTTGGAAACGGGGAGTCCGGTGACGAAGTCCAGAGCGACGTGCGACCAGGGCCTGCCGGGGACGGGCAGAGGCTGGAGCAGACCCGCTGGGGGGGCATTTCCCGACTTGCTGGTGGCACAGATTGGGCAAGCCCGGGCGTAGCGGGCTGCATCCCTCCGCAGGCCTGGCCACCAAAAGGACCGTTGGAGGAGGCCGATCATCCGAGAGGTGCCGGGATGACAGGTGAGCCGGGAGGTGTGGAGCCAGTGGATGACCTCTCCTCGGACCGCAGATGGGACGAACAGTCTTCCCTCCGGTCCGCCGCCAGGATCAGGTTCCACCTCCTGCGCCTTCTGGATCTTGTCTTCAATGTCCCAAGAGATGGCACCGAGGACGCACGACCTGGGCAGGATAGTGTGGGGCGTCTCCTCAGCCTCCACGGGGGTGAACTGCCTAGAGAGGGCGTCAGGCAGGCCGTTTTTGGAGCCCGGCCTGAAGGTGATCGAGAAGCGGAACCTGGCGAAGAACAAAGACCAGCGCGCCTGGCGGGCATTCAGGCGCTTGGCAGATCGTAAATACTCTAAGTTCTTGTGGTCCGTCAGGACCACAAATGGCAGGTCCGCCCCCTCTAGCCAGTGGCGCCACTCCTGTAAGGCGAGTTTAATGGCCAGGAGCTCTCTGTCCCCCACATCGTAGTTCCTCTCCGCCGGGGACAGGCGCCGGGAGAAGAAGGCGCACGGCCGTTTGGCGCCATCGTCAGGTGACCGCTGGGATAACACTGCTCCCACTCCCGTGTCCGATGCGTCCACCTCCACAATGCACTGCAGCGCGGGGTCGACCTGGCGAAGGACCCGGGAGGAGGAGAACTCCGCCTTCAGCGCCCTAAAGGCAGCAGCGACCTCTTCAGTCCACCGGAACGGGACCTTCGGGGACGTGAGGCGGGTCAGCGGTCCGACGATCGAGCTGAAATTTGGGACAAAGCGGCGGTAAAAATTGGCGAAGCCAACAAACTGTTGCACCTGCTTCCGGGATGCGGGAGTAGGCCACTCCACCACCGCCTTCACCTTCTCTGGGTCTGGGAGCACCTGATCTTGAGCGATGATGAATCCCAGGAAGGATGTGGTCCTAGCGTAGAATTCGCATTTCTCAGCCTTCACGTACAGACGATTCTCCAGCAGTCTTTGGAGGACCCGCCTCACATGGACCCGGTGCTCGTCCCTGGACCTGGAGAAGATAAGGATGTCATCCAGGTAGACGAACACAAAGAGGCCGATGAAATCCCAGAGGACGTCATTGATGAGGCGCTGAAAGACGGCAGGAGCGTTGGTCAGCCCGAACGGCATGACGAGATACTCAAAGTGGCCGTTCGGGGTACGGAAGGCTGTCTTCCATTCATCTCCCTCCCGGATCCGGACGAGGTGGTAAGCGCTGCGTAAATCCAGCTTGGTAAACCAGGTCGCCCCCTGGAGGGAGTGAAAGGCAGTGTCCATGAGGGGCAGGGTGTAACGGTCCCTCTCAGTGATGTCATTCAGCGCTCGGTAGTCTATGCAGGGGCGGAGGGATCCGTCCTTTTTCCCGACAAAGAAAAACCCTGCCCCCACGGGTGACGACGATGGGCGAATAATCCCAGCGCTCAGAGATTCCTTTAGATATGTATTCATGGTCTCCTTCTCCGGCGCCGACAGGCTGTAGAGCCGACCAGATGGCAGGGGAGCCCCCTGGCGGAGGTTGATGGCACAGTCATATGGTCGATGCGGGGGAAGAGACATAGCTTTCGATTTGCTAAATACCATACCCAGGTCGTGAAATTCTGGAGGCACCAGTGACAGGTCCGGAGGTGCTGTATCCGCCACAGGGGGAGCCGCGGATGGGGAGCAGGCAGCAGACTGAAGGCAGGTGCCCATACAGAAGGTACTCCATGCCGATACCCCAGCGGACCTCCAGTCCAGGACAGGGTTGTGGAGGCGTAGCCAGGGATACCCCAGGATGACGGGCGACACAGAGTTGGGCAGGACGTAAAATACCATCTCCTCCCGGTGGTTCCCTGAGATGATGACTGGGACAGGCATGGTCTGGTGAGAAACTCTCCCAAGGGAGGCACGGGAGAGATGGACCAGGGAGATGGGGTGTTTTAATGCCTGACAGCGGATGCCCAATCGGGTTGCCAGGCCTTGTGAAATGAAGCTGCCCTCTGCGCCCGAATCCACCAGTGCGTGGGTGAGGTGCCCAGTGGGATTGTGGCAAAAACGGATGGGCAGCTTTAATTGGGTGAGAGAGTCTAACCGGTTGGGATCCGCGAGGCTCCCTACAGCGATTCGCGGACCCCGCCGACTGGCTTTCCGCGGGCAACGCTCCACAGTGTGTTGGTCACCTCCGCAATACATGCAGAGGCCCAACTCACGGCGGCGTTGTTTCTCCGCAGGGGAAAGCTTGGTCCAGCCCGTCACCATCGGCTCCGACTCCTCGGGGCACAATGCTGGCGGCGCCGCCAGGGGGCGAGCTTGGAACAGGTGCGGCGAGACTCCACGAGGGCGAGAAGAAGAAGACTTCCGCCCCGAGGAGCGCTCGCGCAGCCTGTTATCCAAACTTATCGCTAAGGATGTCAGCTCCGCTAGCGTCCCAGGGATATCCCGTCCAGCCAGTTCATCCCTCAGATCACTATTGAGGCTGCGGAGGAACAGGCCACAGAGGGAGCGTTCCTCCCAGCCCAATTCCTCCGCCGCTACCCGGAAGTCGACCGAGTAGTCCGCTGCCGACCGGCCTCCCTGCTGGAGAGCGAGGAGCCGATCGACCTGGACCGTCTCGGTTTGAGAATGGTCAAAGACCTCCAGAAAGCGCCTCACGAACTGGTCATAGGTGAGGGTGGCATAACTGGGCCTCGCCATTACGGCGTAGGTCCAAATTAACGCACGCCCCTCCAGAAGATTCCCTATGTAACCAATCCGACTGTGATCCGAGGGAAAATCTCCGGGCACACGGTGGAACACGGACTCACACTGCATAATGAACCCCCGCGCTCCGCCGAGCTTACCGCTAAAGCGGGCGGGGGTCGGAATCGGTGTGAGCCGAACCGGTGCCACTGGAGCCGGCTGGACGGCCGCTGGAACAGCAGGAGCCGCGCCACCCTGGCGAGCCGGGGGGAACGGCTGTTGAGGATCCAAGCGGCCCAACCGGTTAGTTAAATTCAATAATTGATTAAAGATCACCTGTTGTTGATAAGCTATTTGATCCACTCTAGCCTCGAGAGTGGAAAACCGGTGTGCGAGCCCGCCGTCCGCCGAGCCGCTCTGCTGAAGCCGTACTGACATAACGCACGGCTCAGGAGACGCACACACACAGGCTTAGAGTAGTTCAAAGAGTTTATTAACAGCAGGAGTGAATGAGTGCGTGTCTGCGGGATGTAAATGTGTTGGTGATGGTGTCTGCTCCAGGCACAGAGGCAGGTGACCGTACAGCCGAGCAACCCTATGGAGAGAGCACAGGGAGAGGGTGACGGGCATACACCAACACAGGAGGGATTTATGGCGAGAGAAGGACTTACTTGGTGGGTCAGGACAGCTGGCACAACAAGGGGGTGAAGCCCGGAAGACAGCCACCTGGAGAGCTCCGTGCAGCAGCGAGGATTGGGCGATGGAGAGGAGATGTCCGCCGCTGGGGAATCCACCTGTGCACAGGGGAGAAGACTGAAGAGAAAAGGTAAGCGATCTTCTTACAAAAATGGTTACGCTGAAGGGAAGTATGCTCACAATGGTGAGGGACGAAGTCTGACGGCTTCAGGCCGAGCCTCCGGGCGAGACGGCCTTAATCCCTCGCCGCTGATGATTGTCAGGTGCGTGAGCAGGTGGCGCCGCTGATGAATGGCGCGGCGTGACACCTTTAAGCCCAAATGGCATGTGCAAAAACTCGAATAAACCGAACGGAATTATCACCGCTGTTTTGGGTATGTCCTCAGCGCGCACTGGGACTTGGTGGTAACCGCGGACCAGGTCTATTTTAGAAAAAACGCGTGCTCCTGCCAGGCGAATGGAAAAATCCTGAATGTGAGGAATTGGGTAGCGGTCGTGCGCTGTAGCGTTGTTCAACCTGCGGAAATCCCCACAAGGTCGCCACGAACCCTCAGCTTTAAGGACCATGTGTAGCGGGGAAGCCCATGGGCTGTTTGAACGCCTGATGATGCCCAACCTCTCCAGGTTGGCGAACTCCTCGCGCGCTATGGCCAGTTTAGCTGCGTCCAAGCGCCGAGGTTTTGCAAAAACGGGCGGCCCGGTGGTGGTGATAAAATGCTCCACCCCGTGTTTAGCGATGGCTGCCGAAAATGTCGGGACAGTGAGTGCTGGGAACTGAGTGAGCAGTGTGTGGAACTTACCGCATGCAGCTGTGATGTTGGCTTGTGCTGTTGGCCGGGACGCTCGAGCTATACAGGGGATAGAATCAAAGGACAGTGCATTAACCAGGCGCCTGTTAGCGACATCAACCAACAAACCATATGTACACAAAAAATCAGCCCCCTGTATATTGAAATTCAATGCTGCTATGACAAAAGTCCACTCATATGGACGGCCGTGTAGAGACAGGAGTAGAGTCCTCTCACCAAAGGTCTTAATCTCCGAGCCGTTTGCTGCTGCCACCTCGGGGCCGCTAGATCCTGCCAGCTGGTCGGCGTAGGTCGGCAGGATGAAACTCATCTGGGCGCCGGTGTCCACGAGGAAATGCCTCCCCGAGCGTGCGTCCGTCAAGTAGAGCAGGTTGTTCTCCTCCCCGAGGGTCGCGGCTGCTACCGACCCCCGGTCTTGGCGTTTCCCGAGCGCTTGAACTGGCACGGTGGTATACATTTGCGTGCCCTCTCTGCGAAGCGGCGGTGGTAGAAACAAAGGGTGTCTCCCCCGCGTTCTTTGGCCCCCGCTGCTGCTGTCGTCGGTGGCTCTGCTGCTGCCGTCGATGGCTCCTCACCTCCTCTGGCCGTCTCGCCGAGCTCCGTCACTGCCGCCATGGTCGTGAACTCTCTGCTGGCGATGGTGATCCGGTTTGCTTCTCGGGTCAGCGCACGATAGTCCCTCTTGGCCAGCAACGGCAAATTGGCCAGGGTTGCTCTCGTCGCTGACGGAAGGTTCCAGAGGAAGAGGTGGGTAAAAATGAAATGGTCGTCGTCCGTGCCCTTTAATCTCAGCATCTTCTCCATCAGGTCAATGGCCGACCCATCTCCTAATCCAGTCCACGTCAGGAGTCTCTCTGCTCTCTCACCATCCGAGAGTGTGTAGTGCTGGATGAGTGCAGCCTTCAGCGTGCTGTACTTGTCGTTGGTTGGTGGCTGATCGAGCAGGCTCTCCACGTGCTGAGCCGTGCGGGCGTCGAGCGTTGCAATCACATAGTGGAACTTCGTGTCATCCGCCGATATCCCCCAGAGGGCGAACTGCGCCTCAACTAGGTGGAACCAGGAGCGCGGATTGTGCTGCCAAAAATCCGGTAGCTTGATTGGGACAGCATATGCTTGGCTGGGGGCTCCCAACGAGGCTGGCTCCGGGGATCTTTCGCCGTGTTCCATTATTCGTCTTCGGTCACCAGTGTGGAGCGTGTAAATAACGAGGCGGATTTGACTCAGACAGTTTATTACACATCTCACACAGAAGCATAGTCAGAATGAACACTCAGCAGAGACTCTCCTCTTAAAAAGCATGGCATTCTTCTAGAAGCTTCAAACACACAAAAGGTCACATTGCATACACTTCCTTAATCCTTTAACATCCTTCTAGAAGTTTCTAACACACAAAAGATCACACTGCATTCATCCTTCACACCTCCCTGTTATCTCCCAGGGAAACTCTGCTCTTTGTTCTTGTCTAAGATGCTATACCATTATGCACTCCCCATGTGTCACCAAAGTACTAATAACTGCCTTAATTTTTATGTGGTTTTACTGCTGTGTTTACTTTGTATTTTTTCATGATCCTTTGAATTGGTTCCGTTATCCCTTGGATGTATGGTATAGTTATGGTGTCCTTGTTTTTGATTTTGGCTTTTGTTCTGTGTCTTGTTTCCTGTTTGTTTTCTTTGTTTTTGACTTGCTGTTTCCCTTTGTTTATGGCCTATACTGGATATTGGCAGCATTTGAGTGCATGTTTTATGTGGTTTTTCTTCCTCCTGTCTGTCTTCTTGGTCTGTGATGATGGTGGCCCTTTCATATAACGTCCTGACAACTGATAGTGTGTGTGCTGTGGGGTGTTCTGATGTCCATAGCAGGTATTGATCTGTGTGGGTTGGTTTCCTGTTGGTTTCCTGTAGACTGTGATTTTTATACTGCCATCATCGTTGTGGTGGATTTTCATGTCCAGAAAGGCTATGGTGCCATTTCTTCTTCTTCGTGTGTGAATTTTCTATTCTCAATGCTGTCCGTGCTGTTCAAATGGTCAGTGAGTTCTTGTGTGTGTCCTTTCCTTATTTTCTCCAGAATGTCATCCACGTATCTCTTCCAGAGGGTGGGTTTGCATTGTGTAGATTTTTTTTTTTGACTTATTTTGTACCCGTAGGTAGATTTGTTCTGCAGTCCGGTGACAAGCCACCAGCTGCCAGTCGCTGCGTGCGCAAGCGCCCCTTAACTCCCTAACCTGCATGTTTTTGGCATGTGGGAGGAAACCGGAGAAATCCCGGAGTAAACCCACGCAAACACGGGGAGAACATGCAAACTCCACACAGATGCTGTGTTGATGGCTTTGTTTTCCAGATCCTCCATGAAAAAGCTGCTCATGATGGCTGATAGTGGGTCTCCCATTGCAAATCCTTCTTTTTGTCTGTAGATTTTTTCTCTGTATTGAAAATAGGTGGATTTTGCAACAAATTGTAATAGTTTGGATATGTCGTGAACTGTGAGATTGGTGCGTCTTTTTAAGGTTCTGTCATTTCTGAGGCGTTTTTGCACTATATGCAATGTGACATCAACAGAATCAGAATCAGAAACAGAATCAGATTTATTGCCATTGTTCATGTAGTACACAAACTAGGAATTTGTCTCGGTGCAATGCTGCAACATTAAACATGGAGTAGCACTAAAAATAAAAATAAAAAACTATGCATGCAATAAAAGGTAGAATATGAATAAGTAATACTAATCTATGCAATTTTTAAATATATTAACAAGCAGCAGATATTGTGGAGTTCCACATAGTGCAGTCGGTAGTGCAAAAAGAAAACAGTGATAATTGTCATGAGTCCGGATGAGCTGCTGTACGTAGTGCACGAGAGTCTAATAAGTCACTTAGTGTTCAGCAGTCTGATGGCAGAGGGGAAGAAGCTGTTCATGTAGCGGGAGGTTTTAGTCTGAATGGACCCAAGTCTTCTGCCTGAGGGGAGGGGGGCAAACAGTGCGTGTCCAGGGTGTGAAGGGTCGGCTATGATCCGGCCTGCACGGTCTTTGTGAATAATGAAATGACATCATGTGAAATGAGGATCTCGTCTGATTCTATTTTCATATTTTTGAGTTCTTGTGCCAGCTGTTTTGAGTTTTTGCAGTGGAAATCTGATAGTCCAAGGAGGGGTTTGATGATTTCAACCAGGGCTTTTAATAAGTTGTATGTGACTGATCCGATACTATCTATTATTGGCCGCAGTGGGATATCCTTCTTATGTATTTTTGGGGTTCCATAGATCCGGGGGGTGATGCTGGCTGTGGGTATCAGGTGATCATATAGATAAGATAATATAGATAGATAAGATAGTAAGATGATGCAAGATGGCGGCGCGCATCTGCGCAGCGGCTCTTTGCTCCCTACTTTTGTTTGTATGTATGCTGTTTTTGGATATTGGACCGTGTGAAGCTGGATTTGTGTACAGTCGTACTGAGCTGATAAATATTGGACTTCAACAAAAGTCTGCTGTTACAGCAGTTTTTGAGAACACACAAAACACACCGGAGGCTATCTGTAGACCAGCAGGATCACCATGGATTGTTGTCGGTCCTGGGAAGTGACGCAGATGGAGGTGGGAGAGAAAGAAAAAGCAGGGATGCCGGTCGGGCCTGCCAGCAAGGCTAAAGAGACAGCCACACAGACCTCCACTACCCAGCATTTTTCTCTCCAACGCCAGAAGCATCGTTCACAAGATGGATGATCTAGAGCTACAGCTGGCAACTAGTAAAACTGTGAGAGACTGCTGTGTGCTGTTGTTAACGGAAAGCTGTCTCCACCCGCTGATCACCGATGCTGCAGTGCAGCTGCCAGGGTGCACACTTCACCGTATGGACCGAACAGCGGAATCCGGTAAAAAAAGAGGGGGCGGTCTCTGCATTTGTCTTCACAACACTTGGACTAATCACAGTCGTTGTCACGACTCGCCGCTCATCAGCGGCGCCAGCTGTGCGCACACCTGCGCCTCGTCAGCGGCGAGGGATTTAAGCAGCCTTGCCCTGGGCTTCGGCCTGAAGCCGTCTGTTCTCATCGGCATCTCTTGCTGCAAGGAACCTCCTTCATCAAGCAAGATACTACGTAAGCATCTCTTACCTTTTCCTCCCAGCCTTCTCCCCTGTGCACAGGTGGATTTCCCGGCGGCGGACAACGTTCCCTTGCCACCATCTCCTCGCTGCTGCTTCAGGCGCTCCAGGTCACTGTCTACCGGGCTACGCCCTTGCTTAACGCCAGCCACCTGCCCAGACCAAGTAAGCCAGCTGTCACTATCATTATCTCCTGTACTGGTGTGGTGCCCGTTACCCTTCTTCCTCTGCTTCTCCCATAGGGTTGTCCGGCTGAACGGCTTCCTGCCCCCATGCCTGACGCAGACGCCACCACCAATACATTCTCATCTCACAGACACGCAGTCATACACTCTTGTTGTTAATAAAGCTATTGGATCTACCCTGAGCCTGCGTGTGTGTCTCCTGAGCCGTGCATTATGTCAGTCGTATTATAAACACTTACTGTTCTCCTGATCTAGAGACAATGTCAGTTTTATGTGAGCCTTTTTATCTTCCAAGTCAGCTGAGCGTGGTTATCATAACAGCGGTCTATATTTCTCCTGATGCAAATACTAAAGCGGCCCTTAGTCATTTGTACAGTGTAATAAATAAACAGCAGCAGGCCTAGCCCAAGGGTGTTCACATCATAGCTGGTGATTTTAATCAAGCATGCTTGAAAACTGTGCTCCCTAATTTCACACAGTATGTGAAATGTGCCACCAGGGGAAAGAATTGTCTTGATCGGGTGTATTCGAACCTGAAGCATGCCTACAGAGCTGTGCTGTGTCCACATCTTGGCCTGTCAGACCACCTATCATTGCTCCTCATCCCAGCATCACCTCCCTCAGGAGAACTGCCAGACCTACTATAAAGAACATCACAACATGGCCTGAGGGAGCTCCTTCTCAGCTGCAGGACTGTTTTTCAAACACTCTATGGGATTTATTCAAGAATGAGGACCTGGAAATGTACACACAGACTGTATTATGCTACATCACCTACTGTATCAACCAGGTGACTGTGGAAAAACGCATCAGGGTTTTTCCTAACCAGAAGTCTTGGATGACAAAAGAAGTCCAGGCACTCCTCAGAGCCTGTGATACAGCCTTCAGGTCAGGGGATACAGATCTGTATAGCACCGCCCGGGCTAATCTGAAGAAAGGCATTAAGGAGGCTAAACAGACCTATAAGAAGAAAGTCGAGGACCATTTTTCTGATAATGATTCAAGACGAGTATGGCAAGGCTTTGACCATATCACAAACTATAAGGACAGCAGCATCATTTCCAGTGACATCAGCGCCTCACTGGCAGAAGAATTGAACTGCTTTTTCACACGGTTTGAGGCAAATACACCTCGCCCAGACCCACTGATGTTATTGAATGCCAGCTCTGATGTGCTTACCCTGCAGGAACATGAGGTGAGACAGACACTGAGAGCAGTTCACCTGAGAAAGGCTACTGGTCCCCATGGAGTGCCTGGAAAGGTGCTCAGAGCATGTGCAGATCAGCTGTGCTCTGTTTTGACTGACATTTTTAACTTGTCTCTCAAGGCAGCCGTTGTTCCACAGTGTTTAAAATCTGTAGTCATTATTCCTGTGCCTAAAAAACATATTATTAGAAGTCTGAATGACTATCGACCAGTAGCATTAACACCCATTGTTATGAAGTGCTTTGAGAAAATAGTATTGAAACATCTTTTGCCTGGTCTCCCCCCAGACTTTGATCGGTATCAGTTTGCCTACAGGCGGAGCAGATCCACTGAAGATGCTATTGCTTTAGCTCTGCACTCGGCATTCAGCCATTTAGAAGACAAGGGGAGCTATGTAAGAATGTTGTTTGTGGATTATAGCTCGGCATTTAATACAATTATTCCTAACATTCTCATCACCAAATTGCTTCAGCTTGGTCTGCCTACTCACACTTGCAACTGGATTAAGGACTTCCTAACAAACCAAACACAGACTGTTAAGACTCGGACCCCATTCCTCCTCTACAGTCATGCTTAACATAGACTCACCACAGGGTTGTGTGTTGAGCCCCACTTTGTATTCATTGTACACATATGACTGCATACCTGTTCATCCCACAAACATTATAGTGAAGTTTGCAGATGACACAACAGTAGTGGGGCTCATATCAGGAGGAGATTAGTCCGCATACAGAGATGAGGTCCAGAAACTGGTGACATGGTGCTCAGATAATAATCTGCTATTGAATGCAAAAAAAAAACAACAACAAAAAAAAAAACAAACGAAAGAACTCATTATTGATTTTAGGAAGCATAGCAGTGAGCCGCCTCCTCTATATATAGACAAGGAGCATGTGGAGAGGGTGGCGGCTTTTAAGTTTCTGGGTGTTCATATTTCTCACAACCTTACCTGGGCAGTGGTTCCAAGGTTGTCATAGCCAGGAGCGGCACTGGGGTTAAGCTCCCAGTGCTCATAAAATGCTCCTTATGGTGTGCGTCTCGAAAAGCCTCTGACAACTAAGTCAGAATCAGAATCAGAATCAGAATCAGAAAAGATTTATTGCCAAGTACATTAACAGATCACTGATAACATACGAGAGAATTTGACTTGACACAGAAAATGAACCTGCATTTCCAGTGACACGGCTGCATCGGGGACGCGCCTGCCAACAGGAGAGAGGGTACAGGTAGCATAAGAATAAGAATAATACAAGGAACAATAGGAAGGAGCAAAAAAATCATTGATTCAGAATACTGGTTGCATAATCAATCAATATTATGATTACAAGGAAAAAAAAAGCTCTCGATGCACATACGCAAGACAGGATTCACAAGACACAAGACACAAGAGAGCAGTGTGTGTATCTTTATTCAGTTCATGGATCAATGTGTGTGCGCTGTTGAAGCAATGTTGATGATAATAAGAGAACAACAAGGGCACTTGGCAGGAGATGTTTTGTCTGGCTGCCGCCGATCGTCCTTGCGATTATCTGGGCAGGCTGTCCAGATGGCTGTCCAAGGCCTTGTGCTCGATGATTTTGAAAACACAGACTGCAGACAGCCAGGAGGAATTTTCATGGGGAAATTGAGCCAAATCGGACTGATCACAGAGAAGGCTTTTTATTTCTTCTGTAGATTCAGTACTTAATCCTTCATTGCGGGGCTTTAAATCCATCGTGGAAAGACCAACTCCTAGCCTGCCCGTGTGGTTTAGTCTCCAAGCCCGGCGGAACTGCTTTTACTAATAGGAGAAGGGGCGAGGGCGGATCTCTAGCGCCTTAAAACCAGATGCTTCGGGTAGATGGTGGCTCGTCAACCTGGGAAGGTAGCCCATCTAGGGGAAGGTAAACCCTGATTTCAAACCTCCGCTGCCTTGCGGCATACCCGGTCACGGGAAAGGCTTCGGGAGTCAACCCTGAGGAAAAATCCGGAGTCGGAGCCCCTAAGGCAGTTCTATGTTGTGCTCAACATCGTTCTGGCAACTCCTGCAACGGCGCTGGTGCCAAACTGTAGCAGCCCTGCTGTTCCTTTGGATTCATCAGTGATGTGGAGAGAGGGGACATGCTGCATGGGCAACATCTTGTCCTCCATATCTTCCTGCCCAGGCTTGAATCCTACCAACGCCCAACGCTGGAAGGTAGAACACCGGATCACTGGAGAGGACATTCCAGCTTCGCCTTTGGCGTAGACAAAACATGGGGAATGACCGGTTATAAGCCACCGCTCAATTGGCGTAGAGCGCGGCGCCAGGGGTTGTTCCCGATGGTGGGAGGGATCATCGGATCTCACTGGACAGCTACCGCCCGCCTCAAGCTGGGCAGCCCCCAGCCAATAAGGTGTTGTCCCGCCACAGCTTGCTTTCCTCATTGGGTGCATGGGGATGAGGAGAAATCCGAACAGCAGGCTGAGAACCTTTGCACCAGGCAAGACAATAAAACAAAAGAGACCAACTCTAAAACTGGGAACTTGGAACGTCCGCACTATGATGACAGGACTCGCTGCTAACCTCAAGGACATCAACGACACCAGGAAGACTGCCATCATCAATAATGAGCTGAAGAGACTGGGAGTGGATATCGCCACTCTCCAGGAAACACGGTTGGCTGACGCAGGCACACTGAGAGAGAAGGACTACACGTTCTACTGGCAGGGAAAGGGCAGTGACGAACACAGGGAACACGGAGTGGGCTTTGCAGTGAAGAACACCTTGCTGAAGATGGTGGAACCGGGCAGCAATGGCTCTGCACGACTCCTCACCCTCCGCCTGAACACCACTCAAGGCCCAGTCACCCTCGTCAGTGTGTATGCCCCAACACTGACAGCCACACCAGAGGCAAAAGACTAGTTCTACGAGAATCTCGCAACAACTGTCAGGATCATCCCCAACTCTGAACAACTCATTCTCCTTGGAGACTTCAATGCCAGAGTGGGTGCTGACCACGATTCCTGGCCCTCCTGTCTTGGACCTTTTGGCGTGGGCAGAATGAACGACAATGGACAGCGGCTGCTCGAGTTCTGCACATATCACGATCTGTGCATCACAAACTCGTTCTTCAAGACCAAGCCCCAACACAAGGTTTCCTAGCAACATCCGCGCTCAAAGCACTGGCACCAGCTGGACTTGATCCTGACCAGGCGCACCTCACTGAAGAACGTGCTAATCACCCGTTCGTTCCAGAGTGCAGATTGCGACACAGACCATTCATTGGTGTGTTGCAAGGTCAAGCTGCAGCTGAAGAAATTCCATCGTGCTAGACAGCCTGGAAAGGCACGGATTGACACCAGCAAGATGGCTCAACCAGAACTTGTTGAGCAGTTTGCCTTCACCTTTGAGAAGGAACTTGGTGTACCACAAGAAGGAGAATCTGCAAAGCAGAAGTGGGAAGAGCTGTGAAACACCATCCACCGCACAGCCTTGGCTACCTTTGGGAGAAAGACCTCGAAGTTACAGGACTGGTTTGATGCCAAGTTGACCGAGATGACCCCCGTCATTGAAGCCAAGCGCTCAGCACTTGCTGAGTACAAGAAGTACCCAAATGAGAAGAATCTCCAGATTCTCAGGGCTGCGAGAAGCAAAGTTCAGCAGACTGCTCGGCGCTGTGCCAACGAGTACTGGACTCAGCTCAGCCAAGACATTCAAACCGCTGCCATAACAGGGAACATCCGTGGTATGTACGATGGCATCAAGAGAGCACTTGGTCCGGCTCAGAGCAAGACGGCCCCCCTCAAATCCTCCACTGGGGAGATGATCACAGAAAAGAACAAGCAGATGGAGAGATGGGTGGAACACTACTCCGACCTCTACTCCAGACAGAACACCGTGACACCTTCAGCCCTTGATGCCATCGACTGCCTGCCATCCATGGACGAACTTGACGCCGAGCCACCCATCGACGAACTCAGCAAGGCCATTGATAGCTTGGCCGCTGGCAAGGCACCCGGCAACAACGGCATACCCCCTGACCTGATCAAGCACTGCGAGACCGCCCTACTGCTGCCATTGCATGACGTCCTCTGCCAGTGTTGGAAGGAAGGTGCCGTACCACAGGACATGAGGGACGCCAAGATCATCACCCTCTACAAAAACAAAGGGGAGAGAAGCGATTGCAACAACTACAGGGGCATCTCCCTCCTCAGCATTGTTGGCAAAGTCTACGCACGAGTTGTTCCCATTCGTCTACAGAAGCTTGCCGAACGTGTCTACCCCGAGTCTCAGTGTGGCTTCCGCGCTGAGCGATCGACGGTAGACATGCTATTCTCCATCCGCCAACTCCAGGAGAAATGCAGAGAACAGAACATGCCCCTGTATGTCGCCTTCATCGACCTCACCAGAGCGTTTGATCTGGTCAGCAGAGAGGGCCTTTTCAAGATCCTGCCAAAGATACGATGCCCACCAAAGTTGCAAAGCCTCATCGAATCGTTTCACACCAACATGCAGGGGATAGTGCAGCACGATGGCAACGTCTCAGAGCCATTCAACATACGCAGCGGAGTTTAACAGGGCTGTGTACTTGCGCCAACCCTCTTTGGGATTTTCTTTGCTATGCTCCTGAGGCATGCCTTCAGCACAGCAACAGAGGGAATCTACCTGCACACAAGATCTGACGGCAGGCTTTTCAACCTCGCCCGCCTGAAAGCCAGAACCAAAGTATGCGAGGCTCTAATCAGAGACATGCTGTTCGCAGACGACGCTGCAGTCGCAACCCACACACAGCAGGAGCTTCAGACCCTGATGGACCACTTCTCCCAGGCATGCAAGGACTTCGGGCTTACCATCAGCCTGAAGAAGACTAACGTCTTGGCGCAAGGCACGGAAGCACCACCAACCATCACCATCGATGACTACAAGCTGGAGGTTGTAAATCAGTTCACGTACCTGGGGTCCACGATCAGCAACAACCTCTCCCTTGATACAGATATCAACAAGAGGATTGGAAAATCAGCCTTCACACTCGCTCGCCTCACCACACGAGTGTGGGAGAATCCCAAACTCTCTGTCAAGACGAAGATGGCAGTGTACAACGCCTGCGTCATCAGCACACTGCTCTATGGGAGTGAGACGTGGACAACATACGCCCGGCAGGAAAAGAGACTGAACTCCTTCCACTTGCACTGCATTCGCCACATCCTGGACATATCCTGGCAGGACAAAGTGCCCAACACAGAAGTTCTGTCCCGTGCCGGCCTTCCCTCCATGTTCACTCTACTCAGGCAGCGCAGGCTCCGCTGGCTAGGCCACGTTCACCGTATGGAGGATGGCAGAATCCCCAAAGACGTCCTCTACGGAGAACTGGCAACTGGCAGGAGAGACGTTGGCCGCCCACAGCTGCGCTTTAGAGATGTCTGCAAGAGAGACATGAAGGCCCTGGAGATCAACACAGAGCGCTGGGAGGACCTTGCAACGGACCGCTCCAAATGGAGAGGCACCCTGACCAGACAGCTCAAGGCGGGTGAAGAAAGACTGACTGCTGCAGCAGATGAAAAAAGGACCCGCGGGAAGAACCGCCACAGACCCAGCAGCACGGAGACCACCCACAAGTGCGATCTGTGTGACAGGGACTGCCATTCGCGCATTGGCCTGTTCAGCCACAGGCGGTGCTGTTCCAGCAGAGTAGACATTTAGGATTCTCTTCCGTGGTCATCATAGACCGACGGAGGCCGACGACCTGGGCAGTTAACACCATAGCTATGATAAAAAAGGCTCAACAATGTCTACACTTTCTGAGGCTCCTCAAGAAGAATGGCCTGAATGCACAGTTGCTGGTTTTATTTTATCGCTCTGCTATTGAGAGCATTTTGTCATATGGCATCACGGTTTGGTATGAGGGCTGTTCAGCCGCAGACTGCAAAGCCTTCCAGAGAGTGATCGAGACTGCGCAAAAAATCACTGGCTGTTCTCTCCCTTCTCTGAAAGAGATTTCCAGGTCTCGGTACCTCAACAGAGCTACTGCCATCATTAAAGACTGTGCTCATCCAGGCCATGACTTCTTTCACTTGCTCCCCTGGGGAAAACGGTACAGATCCCATAAAACCCGGACTACCAGGTTTAATCATAGATTTTTCCCAGCAGCAGTACGTATTTTGAACAGATTTATGTAACACGTACAGACTGCTGATATTATTTTATGTTATTTTAGGTTATTTTGTGGCAATAACCCTGTGTGTATAAGCTGGTCTTATATATTTATCGCTCAGTATGTTTTCATTATTGCTATGTACATATTGTATTCAACTTTTAGGTAATATTGTTTCAAGCATTATTTATTGTTGTAATTATAAGAATGTTAAATGCATGAGTGAACTGTGAGTGTGATAGTTTGTTTTTAGGGAGCAGTATCTCAATTCCATTGCATTGTTTATTAGCAATGAAATGACAACAAAGGCACTTTGACTTTGACTTTGATCATATGCGTCCTTTGTGAATTTTTTACTTTCTAATAGAGGTTTAAGAAGGGTTTTTAGCATTTTTTCTTTTCTTCTGTGGGGTTTGTTTTAATGATTTCGTATGTGCTGCTGTCTGCCAACATGGTTTCCATCTGTTTTTCATATGTTTCCGTGCCCATTACTACTGTCATTCTGCCTTTATCTGATGGGAGGATTGTGATTGTTTTATCTGTCTTGAGTGAGTTTAATGCTTTTTCTTCTTCTTTAGTAACGTTGCTTTGTGGTAGTTTGGCCGTTTTGAGCATTCCTGCGAATGAGTTCTAGAGTGATGCTTTTTCCTCTTGGCCCTGGATTTTTTCATATGCCAGTTCTGTTGTGAGGCTGTATTCTTCATGGGGTATTCTGGCTGGTGTGATGGAGAAATTCAGTCCTCTGCTCAGCACTGTTTTCTCCGTGTCCGTGAGTGTGCATTTTGATAAGTTTTTGATCCACTTAGCGTTCATTTCCGTGTGTGTTTGTCTTCGCTCGTTCTTCCTTTCTGTGAGTTTTTTTTAGTTTCTTTAATTGGCGTTTTTTTGTTATAATGAATTCATGTTCGTGTGTGTGTTTTAATTATGCTTTTACCTGCTCCTGCGTTTCCTGGTCGGTCAGGTAGTGTTTCTCGAAAATGTCCATTTCCTCCTTGATCTGGTTGTTGATTCTGTCCACTTTGTTTGCCGTCATTCTTATCCGTTCTTTGATCAAGTCTTTCCGTGCTTTATTGATAATTTTCTCTGCGTTTTTGGTTGGGATTGGATTTTTTATATTGAGGCTTGCTGGTGTGACATCCTCATCTCTGCAAAGGAGGTTAAATCTCAGGTGGTTTCTGTAGCGTGCCCATGTTTTCTCCAATTTCTCCAGCCGGCAGAAGTCTTTGATGCAATTTTGTCCATAACTTCCATGTAGTAGCTCAAGTAGGTTCATTTTGTCTTCTTTTATTTATTTACCTTTTGTTCTTATTAAAGACAAAAATAGAAAGGAGATGTTTTTACCTTCTTTACATGTTTCGACTGTTCACTGCAGCCTTCGTCAGAAGAGTCAGCTGATTGCTGCCAGGTGTCATTTTATCAGTTGACTTTCGTAGATGGGGCCAGCCCGGCAGACCTGTCAGATCCACCGAGCCGGCCCCGCTGACGAAGGCTGCAGTGAACAGTCAAAACATTTAAGAAGGTAAAAACATCTCCTTTCTATTTTTGTCTTTAATATGAACAAAAGGTAAATAGATCTTTGATGATGTCATACAGAGTCCTATGATCTTTGATGATGTCATAGCGAGTCCTATGATGCCTTCATTTGATCTCTGATGATGTCATAGTGAGTCCTATGATGTTTGATGATTTCATAGTGAGTCCTGTTATCATGAGGGATGGTCTATATGACATCATATAGACATTATGTGGACATCAAAGGAACATCATCGGAGATCCTATTTTTAGCCTTTTAACGAGTTCTATGGTCATGACATACAGACACACAGAGATTTTTTGAATTATAGAGTGACAAGTGCATACCTGTGCATGCCTGTAGAAACCAAGTATAAGCATGTATTTCTGCATGCCCACAGGAAGCAGGTGTAAGCAAGGGTGTAAGCAAGCACATCACCACTCACTCAGTGATGCCTGACTATAATCTTTGATGATGTCATAGTGAGACCTATGATCGTGAGTGATGCCTACCTTTGGTCTTTGATGATGTCATAGCGAGTCCTATGATCTTTTAGCAAGTCCTATGATTGTGACATTGTGACAGAGATTTCTTGAATTATATATGAGTGAAGAGTGAAGACTGATGATGATGAGTGATGCCTGCCTTTGATCTTTGATAATGTCTTAGCAAGTGCTATGATCTTTGATGATGTCATAGTGAGTCCTATGATTGTGAGTGATGCCTGCCTTTGATCTTTGATGATGTCATAGTGAGTCCTATGATCGTGAGTGATTCCTATGATCGTGACACACAGACACACAGACAGACACACAGAGATTTCTTGAGTTATAGAGTGACTAGTCACTAGTCACTCTATAACTCAATGCACTAGTCACTAGTGCATTCCTGTGAATGCCCGTCGAAAGCAGGTGTAAGCAAGGGTGTAAGCATGCACGTCAGCACTCATTCAATGATGCCCACCTTTAGCCTTTGATGTCTTATGATCGTGAGGGTGAGTGATACCTGCCTTTGATCTTTGATGATGTCATAGCGAGTCTGATGATCGTGAGTGATGGAGTCCAAGGACGGATAATTTTTTTCACACATAAGGAGTCGTTATACATAGGAACATCACAGGACATCATGCAGACATCATAAGAACATCATAGGTGGTCTGATGATCTTTGGTGCTGACACACACACGAACAGACACAATGACAGACACAGAGATTTCTTGAATTTATAGAGTGATGTATTTCTGCCTGCCCACAGAAAGCAAGAAAGAAATAAAGTGTAAGTAAGCACGTCAGCACTCGTTCAGTGATGCCTGCCTTTGATCTTTGATGGTGTCATAGTGAGTCCTGTGATCTTTGATGATGTCATAGCAAATCCTATGATCGTGAGTGATGCCTGCCTTTTATCTTTGATGATGTCATAGCGAGTCCTATGATCATTTAGTGAGTCCTGTGATCATGACATCATGGCAGAGATTTCTTGAATTATACAGTATATAGTGATGATAAGTGATGCATGCCTTTGATTTTTGATGATGTCATAGCAAGTCCTATGATCGTGAATGATGACTGCCTTTGATTTTTGATGATGTTATAGCGAGTCCTATGATGCCTCCCTTTGATCTTTGATGATGTCATAGCGAGTCCTATGATCGTGAATGATGACTGCCTTTGATTTTTGATGTTATAGTGAGTCCTATGATGCCTGCCTTTGATCTTTTATGATGTCATAGTGAATCCTATGATCGTGAGTGATGCCTGCCTTTTATCTTTGATGATGCCATAGCGAGTCCTATGATCGTTTAGTGAGTCCTATGATCATGACATCATAACAGATTTCTTGAATTATATATAGTGATGATGATAAGTGATGCCTGCCTTTGATTTTTGATGATGTCATAGCAAGTCCTATGATCGTGAATGATGACTGCCTTTGATTTTTGATGATGTTATAGCAAGTCCTATGATGCCTGCCTTTGATCTTTGATGATGTCATAGCGAATCCTATAATTGTGAGTGATGCCTGCCTTTGATCTTTGATGATGTCATAGCGAGTGCTATGATCGTGAATGACTGCCTTTGATTTTTGATGATGTTATAGCGAGTCCTATGATGCCTGCATCTGCTCTTTGATGATGTCATAATGAGTCCTATGATCTTTGATGATGTCATAGCAAGTCCTGGGATTGTGAATGATGCCTATTTGGGACATCCTGTAGAGATCGACTATACTAGCATCAGCACCGGATCACCCCAGGGCTGTGTACTTTCCCCCCTACTCTTCTCCCTTTACACCAACTCCTGCACCTCCAGCCACCAGTCTGTCAAGTTGATCAAGTTTGCGGACGACACCACCCTCATCGGGCTCATCTCCAACGGCGACGAGTCCGCCTACAGGAGAGAGGTGGCCCAGCTGGCGTCCTGGTGCAGCAATAACAACCTGCAGCTGAACGCTCTGAAGACAGTGGAGATGATTGTAGACTTCAGGAAAGTCACTACTCCTCTGCCCCCCCTCACCCTCTCAGGCTCTCCCATCACCACTGCTGATTCCTTCCGCTTCCTAGGCACTACCATCACCAGGGACCTCAAATGGGAGCTGACCATCAGCTCACTCATCAAAAAAGCCCAGCAGAGGATGTTCTTCCTGCGGCAGCTGAGGAAGCTCAAGCTACCCACCAAGATGTTAGTGCAGTTCTACACAGCCATCATCGAGTCCATCCTCACCACCTCCATAACCGTGTGGTACGCAGGAGCCACTGCCAGGGACAGACTAAGGCTGCAGCGCGTCGTGCGCACTGCTGAGAAGGTGATCGGCTGCAAGCTCCCATCTCTCCAGGATCTGTACATCTCCAGGACCCGGAGGCGTGCTGGCCGGATCATAGCCGATCCCTCACACCCTGGTCATGTACTGTTTGCCCCCCTCCCCTCTGGTAGAAGACTTCGGTCCATCCAGACTAAAACCTCCCGTCACATGAACAGCTTCTTCCCCTCTGCCATTAGACTGCTGAACACTAAGTGACTCTCGTGCACCATGTACAGCAGCTCAACCAGACTCATGTCAATCATCACTGTTTTCTTCCTGCATTACCGACTGCACTATATAGTTCTCCACAGTATCTGCTGCTGGCTAATATATATTTTAACTGTTGACCAGTATCACTTAATCTTATCCTACACTTTATTACATGTATAGTTTATTTCTCTTATCTTATCATGTTTAATGTTGCAGCATTGTACCGAGACAAATTCCTAGTTTGTGTACTACATGAACAATGGCAATAAACCTGATTCTGATTCTGATTCTGATTCTGATTCTGAGATCATAGGAACATCAGAGGCGGTTCTATGATCTTTTAGCATTCTCATCTATTTTTTTTCCCCTGCTGGTCCTTGTGTATTCCCAGCTGGTTTTTTCCTGAGTACTTTTCTGTCAGAGTCATCTGCAGCCCCTGTGCTGCGCTTTTTGTTCTCAGTGTGTTTTTGTCAATAAATCAAATCATGTCACTCTAGAACTGCCTGTGCTCTGAGTCCTCATTCAATCCTGCCTACCAGAGGTAGCAATGACAAATAAGAAGGAAAATGATCCGTGGTAGCTCTCAGAGAGAATAAAGGGTTAGGGTTAATTAGTGGCATTATTAGTCGCTAGAAAAAAATCATAAAAATGCAGACGTCTGACATATGAGGTGATACATTAGGTGATACATCATACATTAGCAGCAGATGCTAACATTGAACTGGAGGGTTTCCACATGATACGGGCAGACCGAACACCAGACAGTGGCAAAGCAAGGGGTGGTGGACTGATAATGTATGTTAATAACAACTGGTGCAGACCGGGACATATCACTGTTAAACAACAACACTGCAGCAAAGACATCAAGTTGCTAGCTGTTAGCATGCGGCCTACATATCTCCCGAGGGAATACTCACACGTGATCTGCATTGTTGTTTATGCAAATCCAACGGCGAACGCTGGGACAGCGCGTTACGTCATTCATTCAGTAACTAGCAGGCTGCAGACAGAACACCCAGATGCTCTTCTCCTCATCTCAGGCGATTTCAACCATGTTTCACTGTCCCCCATTCTACCCATGCTCACCCAGTATGTCACATGCCACATTAGAGACAATAAAACACTGGACTTATTCTACGCAAACACTAAGGAGGCGTACACCTCATCACAACTCCCTCCACTCGGGAGATCGGATCACAACTTGGTTCATCTCCGGCCGGTGTACAAACCCCTAGTGCACAGACAACCTCCGGTCATGCGCACAGTGAAGTTATGGTCTGAGGAGGCAATGGACGCTCTAAAGGGCTGTTTTGAAACCACCGCCTGGGAGCAGCTCTGCGATCCACATGGTGAGGTCATTGATGGCCTCACTCACACCATCACGGACTACATCAGCTTCTGTGTGGACAACACCGTTCCCACCAAGACAATACGGTGTTGCTCAAACAACAAACCCTGAATCAACCCTGAGATAAAGACACTTCTGAGAGAGAAGAAGAGGATCTTCAGGTCGGGGAACAGGGAGATGCTGAAGTCCGTACAGAGGGAGCTGAGGAGAAAGATCAGAGAAGGCAAGGAGAGCTTCAGGAAGAAGATGGAGGACAAGCTGCAACAGAGCGACATCAGCGGGGTCTGGAGAAACCTTAAAACCATCTCTGGGCTCCAGAATACCTCCTCCCAGGCCACGGGGGACAGGGAGTTGGCGAACAATCTGAATCTGTTTTTCAATAGGTTTGACCAACCGTCCTCCCCCCGACTGCACAACAACCACTGCTGCCTCTAAAGACATCAAGTCCTGCTGTCCATTCCCCACTCCACCAACACCCCCCCACTCCCAACACACAGCCCCCCAACCTGACCCTCACTAATACCCAGGTGAGGACCGGACGGCATCAGTGCAAAGCTCCTCAAGTCCTGTGCAGACCAGCTGTGTGGGATTGTGGAGTACATCTTCAACCTGAGCCTGAAGCTGGGGAGGGTACCACAGCTGTGGAAAACATCTTGTGTGGTACCTGTACCAAAGACTTCCCACCCCAAAGATCTGAACAGCTACAGACCGGTGGCCTTGACGTCCCACATGATGAAGACCCTGGAGAGACTGCTCCTTGCTCACCTCCGCCCCCTGGTGGGACCAGCGATGGATCCATTCCAGTTCGCCTACCAGCATGGCATTGGGGTGGAGGATGCGGTGATCTTCCTCCTTCACCGTTCTCTGTCCCACCTGGAGAAGCCCGGGAATGCGGTGAGGATCATGTTCTTTGACTTGTCCAGTGCTTTCAACACCATCTAACCGATGATCCTGAAGGACAAGCTGCTGTGCGCAGGGGTGGACCAGCACCTGTCATCATGGATCCTGGACTACCTCACAAACCGGCCTCAGTTTGTGAGAACCCGGGACTGTGTGTCCGACACGATCATCGGTAGCACGGGGGCCCCCCAGGGAACGGTTTTGGCTCCCTTCCTGTTCACCCTTTATACTGGGGACTTCTCACACAACACAACACACTGCCATCTACAGAAGTTCTCTGACGACTCTGCAATCGTTGGCCTCATCTCCAACGGAGATGAAGCTGAGTACAGAGGGCTTATCCAGGACTTTGTGGACTGGTGCCATTGGAACTGCCTCCAGATCAACGCGAGGAAAACTAAGGAGCTGGTGGTGGACTGCCGCAGGCAAGGACAACCCCTCACAGCACCAGAAAATATACAGGGAACAGACATCAAGATGGTGACATCCTACAAGTACCTGGGTGTTCATCTGAACAATAAACTAATTTATTGTTGAATAATAACTAGTTTATTATTGGTCTGTCTGATTTGGAATCCCGGCTCCGCTGCATTGAAACACCGTCTGCGCCAGTTACTCTTGACGGACGCCCCTTAGCTGCAGCGGAGCTAGCTAGCATAGCTAACCCTGTTAGCGGTCCTCCGGGTCTCCTCAGCAGCGAGGAGACTGGGTGGGTGATGGTGAGAAGGAAGCCTAGTCGCAAAGCCCCGGTACACCACCAACCTGTTCACGTTTCTAATCGTTTTTCCCCGCTCAGCGACACACCCGCTGAGGAAAAAACTCTGATCATTGGCGACTCTGTAGTCAGAAACGTGAACCTAGAGGCTCCAGCGGCCATAGTCAAATGCATTCCTGGGGCCACAGCAGGCGACATCGAGTCAAATTTGAAAATGCTGGCTAAAAGTAACTGTAAATACTCCACAATTGTTATTCACGCTGGCATTAATGACATCCGTCTCCGGCAGTCGGAAGTCACGAAACTTAATGTAGAATCGGTGTGTGACTTTGCAAAAACGATGTCTGCCACTGTAGTTTTCTCTGGGCCCCTCCCCAATCTGACCAGTGATGACATGTTTAGCCGCTCGTCATCCTTGAACCGCTGGCTGTCTGCGTGGTGTCCTGCAAATGACGTGGGCTACATTGACAATTGGAGCTCTTTTTGGGGAAAACCTGGTCTTATGAGACGAGACAGCATTCATCCCACTTTGGATGGTGCTTCTCATTTATGCTTCTCCAGTTCCGCCGGACCGGCGGTGCCACACGAGTTGGCTGCCCGTTGCAACAGCCTTTTTTTTATCTTCCTTCTTCTTTCTACACCTTTCACTCTATATATATATCACGGGCACACAGATCGCCCCAAAGGTCTCCCGAGTCGGCGGACGGAGCCTCTGTTTACAGCAGGAGACGTTACAGCAGGGAAGAGCTAGTGCTAGCTAGCACTCGGCCGCCACCCGATGCTAGTGGAGGGACTCGATATACCGGGAACTGTAGCGAAAACGACGCAGGTGCCGGGCTGGAGTTTGGGTGGCGTGCGGGAAATATAAGACGGAATGATAAAGAGCGATGGCAAGAACCAGGCAGACCGCCCGTAAAATCTGCTGGAGGAGGGGGCCCCCCGGGAGGCAGCTGGCCACCAAGGCTGCTCGGAGAAGCGCTCCGGCCACTGGCGGAGTGAAGAAGCCTCACCGTTACAGGCCCGTGGCTCCGAGAGAGATCCGTCGCTGCCAGGAATCCACGGAGCTGCTCATCCGTAAGCTGCCCATCCAGCGCCTGGTGAGGGAGATCGCTCAGGACTTCCAAGACCGACCTGTGCTTCCTGAGCTTCGCCGTCGTGGCTCTGCAGGAGGCCGGCGAGGTCTACCTGGTGGGTCTCTTCTTCGCTAAGGGGGTCGCCATCATGCCCAAAGGCTTCCAGCTGGCCCTCCGCATCTGCGGAGAGAGAGCTTGGACTTTCTGCTGCACATTCACCAACCATAATGCTCCGCACTGTGTATATATATATATATATATATATATATATATATATATATATATATATATATATATATATATATATATATATATATATATATATATATATATATATATATATATGTGTGTGTGTGTGTGTGTGTGTATATATTTATAATAATATGTACATATGTTTACTAGCTGTTCTTGTTTTTTCTTGCCTTCTGATTGTTGCTCTGAGTGTTGCTATCCCTGTACTGTTGCAATCCTGAATTTCCCCATTGTGGGACTAATAAAGGCTTATCTTATCTTATCTTATCTTATCTTATCTTATCTTATCTAACAATCTGGCATCTTTTTTATCCAAATTTCCAAAAGCTTGACTACTCAGAGTTGGGACTAGGAAGCAGAGTCGCAGTCTTACACGCCTCTCTGCAGCTCCTCTTCATCCGCCACCCCTCAACTTAGCCCCTGTCTTCCCCATCAGAGAATCATTGTCTGCTCCCTCCAAAGTAAATAAAAATATAATATATAAGCATCCCAAAGTGATTAAGCAAAATATTGGTAAAACTCAAATTAAACATAAAGCCTCTAAATTGAATGATTTGGCCTCTGTTCCTCCTCATAATTTAAAAATTAAATGTGGTTTATTAAATATTAGGTCTCTAACTCCCAAGTCTCTGTTAGTCCAGGATCTGTTAATTGATCATCAGATTGATTTAATTTCCCTTACAGAGACTTGGTTAGGGCAAGAGGATTATGTTGGTTTAAATGAATCAACTCCCTCTGGTTATTTAACCCTCAAGCGACCGAGTGGGGTCATTTACGACCCCAGCCATATAATTTAATGTGCCGTCTCTTTATTTTTTATCCAAATTTTCTTTCCTAGCATGAATTTGTCAGTCTACTAATCCTACACACTTTCATAGTTTTTTGCAGGGATCAACCAATTGGTGTGGCGTAGACATCGCAAACTCTTGTGGGGTCATTATGACCCCGAAGAGAAGCACTGGTTTTTAAACATTGGTTTTATAAATTTTATTCAAATGTTCCACTTCTAATAGTTAGTTAGTTAATCCCTTCACACCTGAAGGTGTATATGGGCGGCGCCTATCTCCGTTTCTCTGACCCTAGGCCACACAGCTACTGTAAGTAATGAAAGCTACAGCAGGGGGTCAGCCCTCTGGTAGCTCTGTGTGTAACTTTACTTTCCCCATTCCATTATGCGGAGCACCACGCTAGAAGGCAGAAAGCACCATTTTTATATGGTCTTTGGTATGACCCGGCCGGGATTTGAACCCCTGCCTCCCGGGTGTGGGGCGGATGCTCTACCAACTGAGCCACCACTCTGGTTTCCACTTCTAATCAGTACTTTATATTGTATTGCAGTGAACCATGGCTAACAGACCTAGGATAGCAAGATTTACATTTGTCTGTTTGTCTGGATTTGTCTGTTTGTCTGTTTGTTTGTCTGTTTGTTAGCAAGATAACTCAAAAAGTTATGGACAGATTTTCATGAAATTTTCACAGATTGTCAGAAATGGGGTATCCTACAGATGATTAGATTTTGGTGGTGATCCGGATCACCATCCACAAGAAAACCGCCATTACGCAAAATGCCATAATAGGTATCATGATCATCATCGTAACTACAATAATAGGTATCATCATCATCGTGATGATGATATGATGGCTATGATGACTATGATGATGATGATGATGTTCCAAGAGTGAACTGACAAGGACTGTCTAAATAAATGTAATGTTGTTCTTACAGTCTGCGTTTTGGTTATTTCTTGCAATAAAAGTATTATTAGCAAACACATTTTACATTAGATCATTATAAAATACCTGTCTTAAATACAGAGAGTAGTTTTGGTATGATAAACCTCCAACCAGCCATTTATAATAAGGATCCCTGTACAGAGCACAATGGGGTCATAAATGACCCCACTTGGTCATTTCAGTCCGTAAAATAGCTTGGTCGCTTGAGGGTTAAACTGTCAAAATCCCAGAAGTTCTGGTCGTGGAGGAGGAGTAGCAACAATTTACCATTCCAAATTACTAGTTAATGTAAAGCAAAAAACATGTTATAATTCCTTTGAGGGCCTGGTCCTCAGTATTGGGCACTTTAGCAATTTTAGGTTAAACCCAATTTTATTTGCCATAGTTTATCGTCCCCCATCAACCTACTCAGAATTTTTATCCAAATTTGCTGATTTCTTAGCTGATTTCTTGCTGAAATCTGATAGAATAATTATAGTAGGGGACTTTAATATACAGTACATGTGGATGTAGATAGTGACTGCCTTAATGTGGCATTTAATTCAATATTAGACTCAATTGGGTTTTCTCAGGAAGTAGGAAATTCTTCTCATTACCTCCACCATACATTGGACCTTGTTCTGACATATGGCATAGAAATAGAAAATCTTGTAGTGTCTCCTCATAACCCTGTACTGTCAGACCATTGTCTGTTAACCTTTGATTTTACTATTTCTGACTATTTGGCTCCTAAAGAAAAATATTATTACAGTAGATGCCTCTCAGATGATGCTGTTACCAAATTTATGCAGATTGTTTCCTCTATGCCATGTGTCAACACAACGAAAATAAGCTATAGACAGCTTGCTCCTTCTGTAATTGATAACATGGTGGATAGTGTTTCAGCTTCTCTGCATCAGACTCTAGACTTGGTGGCCCCCTTAAAAAAGAAAAAGTCTAATCAGAGATTTCTAACTCCTTGGTTCAACACAGAAATTCGTAGCTTAAAACAGAAGACTCGTCAATTAGAAAGACAATGGCGCTCCACTAATTTAGATGAAATCTATTTAACTTGGAGAAATCATCTTTTAATTTATAAAAATCTCTTAGAAAAGCTAGAACGAGTTATTATTCTGCATTAATAGAAGAGAACAAGAATAATCCCAGGTTTCTTTTCAGCACTGTAGCCAGGTTGACAAAGAGTCAGGACTCTGTCAATCCTAGCATTCCCTTAGAGCTTACTAGTCAGGACTTCATGAACTTTTTCAATAATAAAATTTCATCCATCAGAGATAAAATCAAACAGATTCTTCCCACAGTTAACTTAAATACTGTAACTACTACAACTCCTTCAATTGATGTCTGTCTTGATGAGTTTACTCCAATCGACCTTTGTGAGTTAGACAAAATAGTTTCCTCATCCAAACCTTCAACTTGTCTTTTAGACCCTATTCCTACCAGGTTATTTAAAGAAGTCTTCCCACTTATTGGAAGCTTTATTCTTCATATAATCAATTCTTCATTAACTTTAGGCCATGTACCGCAGGCTTTTAAAACGGCTGTAATTAAACCCTTACTCAAAAAGCCAACGCTAGATCCAGGAGCTTTCGATAACTATAGACCAATCTCTAATCTCCCTTTCATTTCAAAAATCTTAGAAAGAGTTGTTGCTACGCAATTATTTGACCACCTGCAGGGAAATGGTTTACTTGAAGAGTTTCAATCTTGGTTTAGAATCCATCATAGTACTGAAACAGCCTTAGCGAAGGTCACTAACGACCTCCTCATCGCATCTGATAATGGACTGGTTTCTGTACTTGCCCTTTTAGACCTTAGTGCAGCTTTTGATACTATAGATCATAATATTCTACTTGATAGAATAGAACACAATGTTGGGCTTAATGGAACTTCGTTGCAGTGGTTTAGATCTTATTTATCTGATAGGTTCCAGTTTGTTCATGTAAATAATGAGTTTTCTTTCAACTCAAAGCTTAGTCATGGAGTTCCACAGGGATCTGTTCTAGGCCCTACTCTTTTTAGTTTATATATGCTTCCGTTAGGCAACATTATTAGAAAGCACTGTATACATTTTCATTGTTATGCTGATGACACACAATTATACCTGTCAATGAAGCCAGATGATAGTAATCAATTAGCCAAGTTAGAAGCCTGTCTTAAGGAAATCAAAGCTTGGATGACTTGTAATTTCCTGCTATTAAATTCAGATAAGACTGAAGTCATTCTTGTTGGTCCAAAAAACCTTAGAAATTCCTTTCCAAATCAAACTTTCAGTTTGGATGCGTTTACTCTTTCTCTTAATAGCTCTGTGAGGAACCTTGGAGTTATTTTTGATCAGGATTTGTCCTTCAATTCACATATTAAATTTGTTTCTAAGACTGCCTTCTATCATTTGCATAATATTGCCAAGATTAGGAGCATCTTGTCTCAGAGTGATGCTGAGAAACTGATCCACGCTTTTGTTCGCTCGAGATTAGATTATTGTAATTCTTTATTATCAGGCTGTCCTAAAACATCTTTAAAAAGTCTTCAGCTGATCCAAAATGCTGCAGCAAGAGTTTTAACAAGTACTAGAAAGAGAGATCATTTCTCTTCGGTTCTGGCCTCCCTTCATTGGCTTCCCATAGAGTTTAGAATTAAGTTTAAAATCCTTCTTCTTACTTACAAAGCTCTAAACAATCAGGCTCCTTTTTATTTAAAAGATCTGATACTACCGTATTATCCTAACAGAGCACTACGCTCCCAAAATGCAGGATTACTTGTAATACCTAGAATCTCCAAAAGTACAATGGGAGGCAGAGCCTTCAGTTATCAAGCTCCTCTCCTGTGGAACCAGCTGCCAATCTGGATTCGGGAGTCAGACTCGATCTCTGTTTTTAAGAATAAGGCTAAAACCTACCTTTTTGATATAGCCTACAATTAGGGAGGGATCATGTGTTTCTGAACCCTCCCTTAGTTATGCTGCTAATAGGTTTAGTCAGCTGGGGGACCTCCAGTAATGCACTGGGCCTCACTCCTTTCCTCACTCTCAATGAAATATTTTTTTTGCTGGTCATTAACATTTGTTTGTTCTCTCCCATAGATTGAGTCCCCATCGTGCTGTTTGCTCTCTACATGTCTGTTCTTTTCATCTTCTCTATCCCCTCACCCCCCAGCCAGTTGCAGCAGATGACTGCCCCTCCCTGAGCCTGGTTCTGCTGGAGGTTTCTTACTGTTAAAAGGGAGTTTTTCCTCTCCACCGTCACCAAGTGCTTGCTCACAGGGGATCGCCTGATTGCTGGGGTCTTTCAGCAAGTGTGGGGGTTCCCCCTACAGTTGATAGTGCTATGAGATGACTGTTGTTGTGAAATGGCGCTATATAAATAAAGTTGAATTGAATTGAATTGAATTGAATTGAATTGGTCACACAATACTGACGCACTCTACAAGAAGGGACAGCGCAGGCTGTTTCTACTGAGGAGACTCAGGTCTTTTGGTGTACAAGGGGCGCTGCTGAAGACATTCTATGACACGGTGGTGGCATCAGCCATCACTTTTGGAGTGGTCTGCTGGGGTAGTGGCGTTACAGCAGCCGATAGGAAGAGACTGAACAAACTGATCAAGAAAGCTAGCTCTGTCCTGGGGCAGCGCCTTGACCCAGTAGAGGAGATGGGAGAGAGAAGGATGGTGGCTAAACTGTCATCTCTGCTGGAGTCCGAGTTCCACCCTATGCAGGACATACTGAATGCACTGAGGAGCTCATTTAGCAGCAGACTACATCATCCTAGGTGCACAACCGAGAGGTTTCGCAGGTCCTTCCTACCAACGGCTGTCAGACTGTTCAACCTAAGCAGGGCTGCCTCCAGAGATAGCAAAAAAATGTGACGACCTAATAGTATTGAATGCAAAAGATGCAATAGACTTACACAATGGTCCCCTCTAGTATACAACTAGGAAAATACCGGTCGCTATGGAGGGTGAGAATATGTATGGGTACATAATCATACCACGTAGGATAACTAAGCAGACAGTTGTGCCGTTTCATTCCATCTAGCTACAATGCTCCGCACTGTGTGTGTTTATATATTTATATATTTATTCCATCTAGCAACAATGCTCCACACTGTGCGTGTTTATATATTTACATATTTATTCCATCTAGCTACAATGCTCTGCACTGTGCTTATATATTTATATATCTATTCCATCTAGCTACAATGCTCCGCACTGTGTCTATATATATAGTATATATTTGTATTAATATGTACGTATGTATACTCGCTGCTCTTGTTTTTCTCTTGCCTTCTGATTGTTGCTCTGAGTGTTGCTATCCCTGTGCTGTTGCAATCGTGGAATTTCCCCATTGTGGGACTAATAAAGGCTTATCTTATCTTATCTTATATATTTTCAGAGAGGATGAAACAGAAGTTATGAAAGAAATGGAGGAGCAATGCCCCCTGAAAAAGATGACAGCTGATAAGAAGGACCAACGTGGTTTTTAATGAAGACCTCAATAAAATTGTAGCCTCATTGAACCAGTTCAATCACTAATATGATGGGTTCGGAACCAGTTTAGCGTCCAGAGCGGCAGGAAACACTTTGGAGGGTGAGTAGCATGTTCGCTGACACAGATGTCATCACAACAGGGTGTCAGTGTGTCATGTAAAGTTCTTTAGGTCTCTTGTAAAAAGACCAGTGTGAAATCAGACCTAGAAGGACCAAATGTAGACGATGGAGCAAAAACATAATTCCTGGTGAGGACTTTCAGGTGTGAAAACAACCTGAAATAATTTTTCTCACAGTATTATTTTTCATTTCTGTGGCATGCAGGACAGTCTAATACCATAAAAGGCATCTGCTTTGATGATGTATTGTCTCGTCTGCCTTTCATGTCGTCCTCCAGCATCCCTCTGATGAATGAGCAGACATCTATATGTCTGACTTTTGTTGAGCTGTCATCACACATCACCTCGAACCCTACTATCAGCTTCACATTTAATCCCTCTATTGCTGTGTCAGCACTAATCCTTCATCCTTTCATCCCCTTTACTCACATCTGTTTCTGTTCTTCTTCTTCTTCTTTTAGACTTGATTGGCAGTTGGCAACCAGCTTACAGGTGCATTACCGCCACTGGCTTGATTCTTATCACTCTACATCTTTGTATAAGGAGTTCTGAACAGCTCCTTATGTGTGAAAAAATTATCCGTCCTTGGACTGTGTCCTATTTTGAACTTGTCCAAGAAAAGACATCGTCATACTGGAACATAATTAGTGTTTTATCACATCCAGACTGCCTTCATCTTACAGACAAGATGCATTTGATACTAAGGATAATATTGGATTGTAGAGTTGTGTTTGAGTTGTTCACCTCTGTAAAGGTTCCATTCACTAATTGTGCTTTTGTAAGTTTAAACCTTATGACATGTGCCTATCAGTAATGTGATTATTGAAAAAAAACAAACAAAACATCACAATACTCATTTCTCTAAAAAGAAACACAACTTTATATCTGATTAGCCATTTTATTTCTTCAAGATATGTTTCTCTATATCAGGGGTCACAAGCTGGCGGACCCCGGTCTGGATCCGAACCCATGAGAGTCTTCTGTCCGGATCCCAATGTCTTTTGATACAATTTGGGGAAAGGGAGACTTTTATTTTGGTGGGGGAAAAAAGGCGGAAAAAGTTGAACTGGACTGCTGCATCAGCAACCGCCCAACAGATTATGGCACAAGCCCTTGGGTGCGCTTCTCCTGCTGCAGACTCTTCGCTGTCCCACCCCACTCTATGCTGAGACTCTGCAGCTCCAAGTATCTTCGCTGGTATCACTTAAAAACTCTGTCAAAGCTCCATGTGTTACTGAACGTAAAAGGTTCAACCTCCCCTCTCACTTTAACCATGGAGTTACAGCTCCATCCATGCTGGAACAGAGTTTACTGTGGAGATTTTTTTAAAAATGTCGGAGGCATTCTGTCCTGTGGAATTTTATTTTGTGTCTGTTTTTTGGCTTAGTTTGAAACATTTTTTTTCTGCACTGGAGATACTGTATAGAGGTGGATTTTTTATGATTTTTTTTTTTTTTTTAGATATTATTCCTTTTTAAATGCAATACAAATTAGTTTGTATACTCTTGTAAAAAATTTTTTTAGGATTTTATTACATTTTGTTTGAAATTGAACAAATAATTTATTTTAATATTGTTTTTGTTTAAAAACTAATATGGAGCTAAAACCAGCTGAAACATGAGCTGAATAAAATAGTAAAATGATGACAGTCCTTAAAAGCACACTTTGAGATAAACTAGTCCAGGTTTTTTATTCAACCTTTATCTATACAGGGTATCTCCACTGAGAGGAAACCTCTCTTTTTCAACGATGCCCTGTTCACACTCACACATTCCCACCAGGAAGCTGCCCAGTCCAACCATAAACTGACCTGTGGCCACTGAGCAGCTCCACTGGAGCACTTGGGGTTAAGGGCCTTGCTCAAAGCACCACAGTGGGGTTAAGGAGGGTGGGGCAAACACTGCTATGCTATCTGTCCCACCCAGGTCTGATCCTGCTGGTCCAGGGATTATTTCGTCATTTGCTAACTTTGCACTTGTTTCTGTTTTTGCCAAATAAACTCACAGTCCAGCGACTGGGTTGTTTTTTCCCTCCATGTGTTGCGTAGAGGTGCACGCATGACATGTGCTGCCTTAGTAAATCTGCCCCTTAATTACGAGTGAGAATCTGTTAATTGTCATTTTCATGTTTCCTGTCCTCCTGACTACCAGTGAGTCCTGAGTCAGTCTTTGTAATCAAACATGTGTCCTCTTTCTCAGTCAGGACACAGCAGGGACTGATTGGAACGTGTCAACTGGTCCATTTGTTGTTAGAAGCCAAAGCTATCAGAGATGCACTGTGGTGCAGGTAGGAGGTTCAACCAGGTGGGGTAGTTCTGTCCTGTGGCAAACATTCTCATTGGTCCTGCTGTGGAGAACACGCAGGCTGCACCTGATTGGTCGATGGATCCGGCTGTGGGTGGTGTTCAATGGACTGAAGGTCCTGGCCAACATGGTGGATTATGAGTTTCATACCCTTAAAAATAACCAGAAAAAAAAATGCTTCTCACAACACTTCAAGTGCAGTTCATGAATCTGTCGTTATATGACTTCAAAAACCACTGGTTTAAACTGCTTTAAACCATTTTAACATTGAGCTCCACATCACTGCAGCCCAGGGATCAGACCGAATTTGCATAAAGTTAAAATTTTCATCTTTCTAGAAGTTAGAGATACGGGGAAGTAGGGACTACCTGACACACGACTCTCACTGCACCACAGCCAAATGGTTTTCATCACATTTCACTTCCCCAATGAATGGGAAGCTGAAAACCAACAGATCTGAGGTCCAAACATGTCCTAACTCACGACAGAGCTCACCCTCTGGATCCTGGCGTTCTGAAGCATAACATCATGACAGTTTTTATACAGCCTAGAATAACAGAACAATGTGGACTTCATGGGACATATGTTAGCACAGAGAAACTACAGATGTGTCAGAATAAGTCAGAGAGACGCCTCCACTGGCTGTGAACAATTAAAGAGATGACGACACATCCAGATGTTGCAGCTGGTGAAACGTGGTCCTGCTGCATGATTATAAACGAGTTCTCATTATGAACACAGGTGTGAATGCTCCAATAAAACTGTGCACTAATAAGAAACAGACGAACTTAAACTTCAGCAAATGTCCTTCCTTTAAAGTCACAAACATACATGTGGTGTCTGGATTTTGTGCTGCATAAGGCTGCGTGTCCACAAAGTGCTTTTTTTGTCACCCGACCGCCCTGAGCATTTTTTTTCAGCATTTGTGCGTGACGCTGTGGGGAAAATAAAGGTCTGCGCCCAGTATCCCAGCAACAGCTTGTCACTCTCAGCTCAGCACTTCCACTTTCCTATGGTCAAACTTTCTTCTGGGTTTTTTTATTAGCAGTCTCTAAATAACAATGGACAGGAAACGTGTTTTAGCAGCTCTGGGTGTGAAATATGATGACAGGGAAAGCAGGAGTCTGAGTTAAGATGAGTACCGGTGTCCTATGTCCTGCCCACACAGCAGTTCTGATTGGCTGCTGAGGTCTGATGCTATGTTTACATGGACACAAGTAACCGGATTAAAAGCCTGGTCGGAATAAAAATGCTTTATGTAAACACGCCAGTCTGAATATTCTGACACCATCACACTCATTCGGATCAAAATTTCATTCCGATTGAGAGGGGTGGGTTATGCCGATTGTCAATCTGAATGGTGCGCATGAAAACACTTATTCCAAACATAGGGCAGAAAACATGTTTACTGCGCATGTCTGTACACCAGCCGCACGTCGACGTGACATATTTCTGCCTTAGCAGCAGCTAGCGGAAAACATAGCGGGAGTAAAACAAAACTGGTCTGTATTGTCCTGCTGTCTCCCTCTGTTGGTCATATACAGAAGTTTGTACTTGTAGCTTCATTACGGAGACCAGCAGAAGCAAAAGTACAGTCTGAATAACACGATACAGGTCAATTTCGACACGAAGCGGGGCTTGCTAACACTGGAAGTTGCTTCTTCTTCTACTATTTTCGGAATGTCAAAATGTCAGCGTGCCCATGTCAAAATGATTTATTTCATTCAAACATGTGACACATGGAAACGCACGTCCTAATCAGATCAGCTTTTTCAGGATCCATGTAAACAGTAAAATTCTGATCTGAATTGTAATCAGACTGAAGAAATTTTGCCCATGTAACCGTGACCATTGACGAGCTCAGCTGCAGTCTCTGAAAAGTTGAACTTTTTTCAGTTCTGAGCACCCTGAGTGCCACGACAAAAAACGGCCACCGCCGAGAGTGTTTCAGCGCCGTGGGCACTCAGCGCCGTAAGCGCTGGACTACATAGAGAATGAATGGAAAATAGCCACCTAGAGCTGAAAAAAAAAATCCATTTGGTGGACATGCAGCCTTATTCAGGAACCTTTTACTATGATTTATTTACGCAATGACTGGAGGTAAGAGCAGCTGTGAGTGGATGACGAGAGAAAGCGTGAAGCAGCAGAGGAATGAGAGGTCAGTGACCAATCAAGACCAGAGAAAGGACAACCGCTGCTGCTGTTGTTCAGTCATCATCAGCAACTGTTGCTGGAAACTGAACATTTATTTCAAAGATTCGGGGGATGGGTGTTGTTTCAATCTTCAGATCGTCCTCTTTTAATGACAGACCAAAGCTCACTTCGCTTACATGCAGCTGAAACAGTCCATGAGACTGACGGGCAAAACACTTGGGATACCAGCGATCATCTGCTGTAATCTAATATTATTTAATATCATCTGCTATCTTCTGATGTCATCTGGTATTGTCTGGTATCTTCTGATGTCATCTGGTATTGTTTGATGTCATACGATATCATCTAGTGTCATTTGATATTATCTGGTATCATCTGGGTTCTTCATATAATCTTGTATCTTCTGATATCATCTGATACCATCTGATATCATCTGATATTATTTGATATCAACTGGTATCATCTAATATCATCTGATAACATCTGATATGATCTAATATTATCTAACATCATCTGGTATTTTCTGATATCATCTGATATCACTGGTATCATCTGATGTTATCTGGTATCTTCTGATTTCATCTCATATTATCTGATATCATCTGGAATTATAGAAAAATTAACTTTAGGGCACTCAGAGAATGCATACCTCCTGCAAGGCTCCATCTGTCCTCCCTCACTTTATCCATCTCTCCATTCCTCCATCCATCCATCATTTTATACTTCTGTTAATCTGCCCACGTACTGCAAATTATGGCCTTGGTGGAGGTTTGCACTCATGGATCACCTCCAAAATGTAATGGGTTATTTATTATTTATGGGTTATTTTTTACAGAAGGGTAGCAGCCAGAGTGAAAGGGAAGATTTACAAGATGGTCGTGAGACCTGCTATGATGCATGGTTTGGAGACTGTGGCACTGACAAAAAGACAGAAAGTGGAGCTGGAGGTGGCAGAGTTGAAGATGCTTTCATTGGGAGTGACTAGGAGGGACAAGATTAGAAATGAGTATATCAGAGGGACAACTCAGGTTGAATGGTTTGGAGACAAAGTAAGAGAGGCAAGGCTGAGATGGTTTGGACATGTGCAGAGGAGGGATAGTGGAGACATTGGTCAAAGATGTTGAAGATGGAGCTGCCAGGCAGGAGGAGAAGAGGAAGACCACAGAGAAGATTGATGGATGAAGTGAAGGAGGACATGGAGAGGGTTGGTGTTACAGAGGAAGATGAAGGGATGGAGGCAGATGATCCACTGTGGAAACCACTGAAGGGAGCAGCTGGAATAATAATAATAATAAGTGCTGTAAGCTGTGCTTCATCAGGTGTATATTTACTGTATAGCTAAAGCTTTTGGAGCACAGTTTAGAAGATTTGTGATGGTTTGGTTATCAGTCTCCTGTCATGAACTTCCCCGTGCGCTTTTCCACAGCGCACAGGGGAGAAGAAGGAAAAATGGATTTACTCACAGGGTTACACCAAACACACTTTTATTGACACCAAACAGAACAAAATAACATAAACTGCTCGGGTGATGCTTAAGGGTCCTCCAGGACACTCGGCTGGCATAGGACAGGAAGCTGGGCAGCAGTACCTAAGCGTAGCAGTTGTGCCGCAAGAGGGAAACGCTACAGACAAGCGCAGCAGCACGACTGCAAACAGAAACGCTGACAGCTCTTACTCACCATGCAGGAACAGTCTGAGTCGTCCAAGTCTGCCAGCGAGCGCACACACAAACAATCCTTCATAGACATGACTGTCACATGGCGAAGAACAACCATGTGACACGTACAATGGTCCAGCGGCGTTTGACTGGCAAGGAGCTGCCTAAGTACAAACACCGCTGGCGTGACAAATAGGAAACATCTGGGTGAGGTGCGGGACAGATAATTACTGGGGCAAACAGCTGACTGTCAGAGAAAGAGGGGGTGTGGTCGGACCAGCAAATATTAGACAGCGCCCACCGGGGAGTGGGTCAGACAGCTGCCCAACAACCGCCGGCAAGAGCGGCGGCTACAGACATGGATAAGAAACAGTACACAGACATGAAAACAACAAGAAATCAAAAGATAACCCACATAATAAACCCAATGCCTGAGCCACCAAGAATGGTCAGAACTGAGCCTAAGGAAACACGGACTCGGTTCGTGACAGTCTCCAACAGAACTTTTGGACTTTGAAATAAAGATGGTGTTTGCCATCTTGTTTTCATGATTTTTGGCATTTTTTTAGCTCTCTGAATCATTTAGTGATCTTATTGTAGTTTCAACTCCATCCCTTCATCCTGTCAGTCTTGTATATTTCCACTACATTTCAGAAAGGTTCAGTTGCATTTTTTTAATATCTTCCTGCTTGCCTCAGGGACTACAGATGGAAACTAGAAAAGCACTCGGAGAGCGCAGACCTCCGCCAAGTGCCACAGTTCCCCCATACAGTGTTTGTGTATACGTTTTCAGATTCCTTGACCATGAAAACATATGACTAGCAAATGGATTGACAATGATAGGATTAGTGGTTCAGTAGTTAAGATAAGATAAGATAAGATAAGATAAGATAAGCCTTTATTAGTCCCACAATGGGGAAGTTCCAGGATTGCAACAGCACAGGGATAGCAACACTCAGAGCAACAATCAGAAGGCAAGAGAAAAAAAAGAAAGAGTAGCAAGTATACATATGTACATATAAATATATATATATATGTATATATATATATATATATATATATATATATATATATATATATATATATATATATATATATATATATATATATACTGTATATATACACAGTGCGGAGCATTGTAGCTAGATGGAATAAATATGTAAATAACACACACAGTGCGGAGCATTGTAGCTAGATGGAATAATATGTAGATATATAAACACACAGTGCGGCACATTGTAGCTAGATGGAATAAATATGTAGATATATAAACACACCCAGTGCGGAGCATTGTAGCTAGATGGAATAAATATGTAAATATATAAACACACACAGTGCAGAGCATTGTTGCTAGATGGGATGAAACAGCACAACCGTCTACTTAGTTATCCTATGTGGTATGATTATGTACCCATACATATTCTCACCCTCCATAGCGACCGGTATTTTCCTAGTTGAATGCTGGAGGGGACCATTGTATAAGTCTATTGCGTCTTTTGCATTCAAAACTATTAGGTTGTCACGTCTTTTTGCTATCTCTGCGAGCAGCCCTGCTTAGGTTGTACAGTCTGACAGCCGTTGGTAGGAAGGACCTGCGAAACCTCTCGGTTGTGCACCTAGGATGATGTAGTCTGCTGTTAAATGAGCTCCTCAGTGCATTCAGTATGTCCTGCATAGGGTGGAACTCGGACTCCAGCAGAGATGACAGTTTAGCCACCATCCTTCTCTCTCCTATCTCCTCCACCCGGTCAAGGCGCTGCCCCAGGACAGAGCTAGCTTTCTTGATCAGTTTGTTTAGTCTCTTCCTATCGGCTACCGTAATGCCACTGCCCCAGCAGACCACTCCAAAAGTGATGGCTGATGCCACCACCGTGTCATAGAATGTCTTCAGCAGCGCCCCTTGTACACCAAAAGACCCGAGTCTCCTCAGTAGGAACAGCTTGTGCTGTCCCTTCTTGTAGAGTGCGTCAGTATTGTGTGACCAGTCTAGTTTATTGTTCAGATGAACACCCAGGTACTTATAGGATGTCACCATCTCGATGTCTGTTCCCTGTATATTTACTGGTGCTGTGAGGGGTTGTCCATGCCTGCGGCAGTCCACCACCAGCTTCTTTGTTTTCCTCGCATTGATCTGGAGGCAGTTCTGATGGCACCAGTCCTCGAAGTCCTGGATAAGCCCTCTGTACTCAGCTTCATCTCCATTGGAGATAAGGCCAACGATCGCAGAGTCATCAGAGAACTTCTGTAGATGGCAGTGTGTTGTGTGAGAAGTCCGCAGTATAAAGGATGAACAGGAAGGGAGCCAAAACCGTTCCCTGGGGGGCCCCCGTGCTACCGATGATCGTGTCGGACACACAGTCCGACACGATCACGTGGTCAGATTCCTTGACCACGAAAACATATGACTAGCAATTGGATTGACAATGATAGGATTAGTGGTTCAGTAGTTATTCACGAAAATGGCATTTTCCATACTGGCGGCCACAGTTCCCCCCATACAGTGTTTGTGTGTACGTTTTCAGATTCCTTGACCATGAAAACATATGACTAGCAATGGATTGACAATGATAGGATTAGTGGTTCAGTAGTTATTCATGAAAATAGCATTTTCCGAAATGGTGGCCACAGTTCCCCCCATACAGTGTTTGTGTGTACGTTTTCAGATTCCTTGACCACGAAAACATATGACTAGCAATTGGATTGACAATGATAGGATTAGTGGTTCAGTGGTTATTCACAAAAATGGCATTTTCCGTAATGGCGGTTTTCTTCTGGACGGTGATCCGGATCACCACCAAAATGTAATCATCTGTATGATACCCCATTTCTGACAATCTGTGAAAATTTCATGAAAATCCGTCCATAAGTTTTTGAGTTATCTTGCTAACAACCAAACAAACAGACAAACAAACAGACAGACAGACAGACAAACCAACGCCGATGATCACATAACCTCCTTGGCGGAGGTAATTAGTGAGAACGCTAGAAACTGGAACAGAGCATCTTTACTCTGTGGTTAAGGTTTTTTCTGTACATGGTCCCTGACAAATAAACCAATAAACTATAACTGCCATTTATGTTCTTTTGTCAGCCCTCTTTCCTTCATGAACACCCCCCCCCCCCCAGGTCCTCTTGACTGTCACTTGCAAAGTTGAAGAAAAGCAGGGCAGAGTTTTTTTTAAGGTGGTTCATGGTTTTTGTCTACAGTAATGAGGCTGTTTAACATATGAAGGGCCTTATGAATGCTGAAGTCTTTGGTAGGGCAGCCGGGGGTTGCCTTTTCTCACACACACACACACACACACACACACACACACACATACGTGTATGTGCACAAACATGGAGTCCCACATGAAAACTGGTAGACATCCAGAACCAGGACCAGGACCTGGAAACTGAAGCTGACTGAATCTCTGTTCCCCTTCACACCATTCTGTTCTGCAGTCATTCATCTAAAGTCAGACAGCCCTATTTATCCACACTCTAAAATGGATTTAAGGGCGCATTCACACAGCCACTGTTTGGTCTGGACTAAAGGATCAAAGTGTGTATTCCGTGGATAGTTCGGTTCTTTTAGCGCTGTCTGAATGTGCCTGGAACTCTGGTGGAGCACCAAACAAGCGAAGTTTGGTCCCCCTGAAAACAGGGGGTCTCGGTTCGCCTGGAAACAAAGTCTGGTGTTCTTGGCTTGCCATGTGAATGCAAACGGAGTATCCAGCAGACCAAAGGGCGGACACGCCCCTCTGCATTTGTGTAACCACAGCAACACGCAGTGAGAAGAGAAAGTGGCGTTCACTGTAAAGGTACCTTCACATCAAATGCGAACAGGCAAATTTTTCACGCACGATTACATTAAAAGACCATGTAAATACATGAAAAGACATGAATGAATTCACCGTCTGGGTGAGATGCAGGCAGACAAAGTTACCACTTACCTGAAAACGCTGAAAACTTGATGTGTGTTTCACGTCTGTGGCAGGAATCCGTGGGTAAATAAATCCAACATCCCGATTCAGCTGAAGAGCTCCTGGTCCTTCTGCCCCATTTTGGGTAGAAAAAAACTTTACAGATCCAAGAAATACTTTTAGATTAGATTAGATTAGATTAGATTCAACTTTATTGTCATTACACATGTATGAATACAAGGTAACGAAACACAGTTTAACATCCAATCAGAAGTGCAAAGGACAGCAGTGCAGTATATACAGTAATTAACAGTATGTGCAATTTAAGCAAATATATGCAAATATATGCAGCAGTGCAGAAAGTTAAGAGTACTGTTATGTGCAAATAATGTACAATAAGTTAGATGGGCAGTTATGTACAGGTGAGGATGGTAAGAGATGATGGTAAGAGAGTCAGCGGGGAACTAAGTTCAATAACGTGACAGCTGTTGGAAAGAAACTGTTCCTAAACCTGCTGGTTCTAGTCTGAAGGCTTCTGAAACGCCTTCCGGAGGGGAGAAGCTAGAACAGTCCATGAGCAGGATGGTTGGAGTCCCTAAGAATGCTGCGTGCCCAGCGCAGACATCTTTTCCTGTAGACGTCCTCTATAACTGGAAGTGGAGTCCCTGTAATGCATTGGGCGGTTTTCACCACCTGCTGCAGCGCCTTACGGTCAGCGACAGAGCAGCTCCTTTTACCAGAGAAAGACGAGGAGAAAAGTTTGCAAAATGTCTTGTGGACAGACTTGGAGTAATGAGGAGATGCAGGCTCTGACAGACATTTGGCCTGAGGACCAGATTTCTCAGCTGCTTGTGACTACACACAAGAATACCGATGATTTTAAAACATTGAGCGACATGATGGTGGCCTGGGGTTTATACAGCCAGCAGAGCTCTTTATTTTTATTAGTTTGTGGCAGATGAACCCCTCGGCTGAAGGGAACGGTGTTATGCTGAGAATTGCTCGCTTGCCGAGAATTGCATCCCATCATCGAATAAACATAATTTAAACATAGCTTACAAGAGGTGATAACAATTCTTACTTCTAAAAATGCACTAATGGTTACATGCCTGGCTGTAGTGTTATATTTTATAGTTTTGGTGCATGGGATGCAATTCTTGGCAAGCGAGCGATTCTCGGCATAACACCGGATTTCCCTTTTCGGCCAATCGATGAACCGGATTTTTCTTCTTCGCCGAGGATTTTTCTTCCTGGTCAGTGGTAGCTTTGGCTACAGCGCCACAAAAGAGCAGCTGTTGTAACTGCGTGACGTTGTCAAAGCAGTTTGGTCCACTTGACTGAAGTGCTGTGTGAATGCAAACCAAATCAAACGAAGGTGTGAAAATCCCCCCCCCCCGACTCATAGCGAGACCCCTTGACTATCCTGTTGTGAATGCAGCCTAAGTGAGCTGCTGGTCGGTGCCTAACACATCCTGATGCTGGCTTGTCTCCTAACTCTCTGCCCTACCACCTTTAGGGTCAAAGTCAAGGTCATTTTCCCTCAGCAGATGTTTGGGGTCAATCACTCACACCTCCATGTTTGAAAGGTGAAGAATGCTGTCATGGATCAGGTGAGCCCAGCATATCCTGACCTGCATTTGCTCTCTGGCTGGACTCTCTCTTTCTTGCTTTCGGGAGTGGAGTGGTGTTAAGTGGCAGCAGCTGGTGGACCTAAACAGATACTGCTGTGGTGTAGGACCCTGTACGGTACCTGAACCTCTGTCATTCCTCAGGTGCTAAGTTTTACCTGTGTTGCACATGTCCTGCCGGCCTCTCTCCAGGGAATATTCTCACCATCACCTGGCTGTCTGGGCCCTGACTCCTAGACACCCTCACCCTTCCTGTCCTCTGGATCTCCAACTCATCTACCTCTCTGGACCACGCTGTGAAGTAAGAATTTCTACCTACTCTCTCTACACCACTTCTAGGCCACTCCCTCCTCCCCCAATCATTGCTTACTTAAACTTGTTAATTACCTGCAATCTACCATTGTAGTGTTCTGAACAGGTCTGCGGCCCCTGTCCACGCTTAATGTTCCCTTCTTACTTATTTATCATGTTTGGTGTGTATCCCCTCTGTGTTGTCAGCCCCGCCTGTCCGGTCAGCTGTTTTCCTCATGTGTCAGCTGTTGGTTTTGATTGTTCTCCTCACCTGTGCTATATCACTATGATTATTCCCTCTGTCTATACATGCGCCTTTTCAGTCTGTGTTCTTTGCTGCTTTCTTGTGTTAACCTCATTTTATGTACCACGCCGTCTGGACTAATTGTTTCCTTTTTCCCCATCCGTCTGAATTATTATTTATTATAACTCCTGCCCATGAGCAGTGCTTATTTTGTTATTAATAAATAATGGTTTACCAGATCCACCTAGCGATTGGGTCCTACTCTTTGTCCGAAAGGGCAAACATGACAACTACCCTCCAACCACAAATCGGTTGGAAAAAATTTGAAAAGAAAGCGTTGCCATCCACCTAACAAATGTCCAGATTTAATTGGTTAGGCAGAGTCCAGCTTTCAGTGACTAATTTTGGGTTAACTGTGGTCCAGTTTAGATGGACTGAACCTGGACTGAATAAGAGGTTCCTCCTAAACAGGTCTCAGTTTCCATTTAAAAATGTCCATAATTTAACTCTTATAATCAGCTACCTTTGCTCAAAGAAGAAGAAACCTTTTCAGAGGAGTCATTGGGAAGAAGAATCTGTCGTGTTTAGTAAGCTGGTCAGGATCCACAACATGGAATCAGGCCAGAACTTTGGTCTTCAGGAGGAAGTCAGCCTCCACTTTGTCTTCTGTTGCTTTTCACCAAACTGCCTGTTTGGCTTTTGGATCAACATGAAGGTTCAAGTTGGTGCTGGGAGACATTCAAGCTCTGTGTGTGCGTGTGTGTTTGCGTGTGTGTGTGTGTGGGGGGGGGGGGTTAGCAGTTCATCCCTCCTGTCACTCATGCTTAGCAGCATAAGACGGCTTTTTCTTGGAGTTAACACACCACTACAATAAAGGGTTTGTTGCTGGGCCTGACCCCCCCCAACCCCCCTGCCAAACACCCCCCACACACAAACACACTGATTAAAATACTCATTTCTATATTTCTTTCTTGTTATATTTATACATGCCATTTTCTCTCTAGTTTTAAACAGTCGTTCAGTCCTTGTTTTCTCTCCTTCGTCTAACTTCTCTGCCTGTTTTTCCTCCATTATTAGTATAGTAATGAATGTTAATGACGGTGTCTGGGTGGCAGATCAGACTCTGTGTTTGTGTCTTCAGGTTAGTTCAGCCCTGTTCAGAAGCTTCACAACATCAATTCAATTCATTATATAGTGCTAAAGCACAACACAGCGATATCTCAAGACACTTCACAAAAGGGTGGGTTTAGGCCACACTCTCAAATCTATAGAAAGCAGCAGAGACCCCTAAGAGCAAGCACTGTGGTGACACAGACGAGGAAAAACTTCCTTTTAACGGACAGAAACCTCGAGCAAAACCATAGCTCACAGAGGACGGCCATCCGCCTCGACCGGCTGGGTAGAAAACAAAGGTAGAAAAGTAGGAGGCCTGGCAGTAGCTACATTCAAGACAAACATAATAAATTCAACATTAACATTCACAGCCAGACCTGCCAGTATCAAGCCAGGTCAGGCTCCACATGTGGGTGAAAGCCTGGCAGTGGCAACATTTAGAGCAGACAAAGCAGCTTTAACTATCGCCATTATCAAAGAGAAAGGATTTCAACTTACTCTTAAATAAAGAGACATCAGAGACTTAAAAAACCCTGAAGCTCTCAGGTGTTCCTCAGCTAGACAGACATGTCCAAAATAAATCTATTACCCCTCCACCAGTCTAAGGTCTACATGATAATCCTGGTTTCTACAGGTAAGAAAGACCTCAGAATTGTCCTCTTGCATAAATAGCCTTGTATATTTTACTATGAGTAAACTGTCATAAACCAACGCAGAAATCGTCGGCCTTATCTCCGTTGGGGATAGCTCCGAGTCCAGAGGACTTATCCAGGATTTCATGGAATAATGCCTGCGGAACTGCTTTCAGATGTGGGGAAGACCAAGGAACTGGTGGTGGACTGCTGCAGGCGTGGACAACCTCTCACAGCACCGGTAAGCACCCAGGGAACAGACATTGAGATGGTGACGTCTTACAAGTACCTGGGTGTTCACCTGAACAATAAACTGGACTGGTCACACAACACCAATGTGCTCTGCATGAAGGGGCAGTGCAGGCTGATGATCGTGCCATTTACCATTTACATTTCAGTGTTATTATTACGCCGTCAGTTTATGTTGTTTAGGATTGCTTTGCCTTTTCTTGTTACAGGGCCATTATTTCTTCTCTCCAGACATGCCCACTTTGTGATTTGCTCTCTGCCTGCTTTCCTAGTTATCCGCAGCTGCAAATATTCTGTAATTAGGTCACCAGCCCGCTTCTGTTCCCCAAACCTGCTACTCATTGTGGTTCCCATTATTTAGCCTTCATGTCCATTCTGTCCTTGCAGTAAGGTTGGATCTACTCTGTGTATTCTACTGTTCCATCCTCGGAACAATTCTTTTCCTGAGCACTCTCTGCTCTGAGGTTTAATCTGTAAGTGGATGTTATTTTTGGCATTTTGGGTTTTGCACTATTTTTGGACTCTTTATGTTCTTTAACCATTTAACCGCCACCCGGTCCCACTGGAAAAACTCGACATACCGAGAGAACTGAGGCGAAAACGCCGCGGCTGCCGGGCTGGAGTAAGGCGGAGGACAAAAAATATAAGGTACAGACCCTCCCTTCCATCTGTTGTCATGGGAAATGTACGGTCGATACTGGGAAAGTTAGATGAGCTAGCGGCTATCTCCCGTTATGATAGCACTTACCGGGAGTGCTCTCTCCTTTTGTTTACTGAGACGTGGCTAACTGAACTAGCAGCAGATGCTAACATTGAGCTGGAGGGTTTTCACATGATACGAGCTGACCGAACACCAGAGAGTGGCAAAACTAGGGGCGGTGGAGTGATAATGTATGTTAACAACAACTGGTGCAGACCGGGACATATCACTGTTAAACAACGACACTGCAGCAAAGACATTGAGTTGCTAGCTGTTAGCATGAGGCCTACATATCTCCCGAGAGAACACTCACACGTGATCTGCATTGTTGTTTATGCAAATCCGACGGCGAACGCTGGGACAGCGCGTGACGTCATCCATTCAGTAACCAGCAGGCTGCAGACAGAACACCCAGATGCTCTTCTCCTCATCTCAGGCGACTTCAACCACGTTTCACTGTCTCCCATTCTGCCCACTTTCACCCAGTATGTCACATGCCACACTAGAGACAATAAAACACTGGATTTGTTCTACGCAAACACTAAGGAGGCGTACACCTCATCACAACTCCCCCCACTTGGGAGATCGGATCACAACTTGGTTCATCTCCGACCGGTGTACAAACCCCTAGTGCACAGACAACCTCCGGCCATGCACACTGTGGAGTTATGGTCTGAGGAGACAATGGACACTCTAAAGGACTGTTTTGAAGCCACTGCCTGGAAGCAGCTCTGCGATCCACATGGTGAGGACATCGATGGCCTCATTCACACCTTCACGGGCTACCTCAGCTTCTGTGTGGACAAATCCGTTCCCACCAAGACCATACGGCGTCACTCAAACAACAAACCCTGGATCAACCCTGAGATAAAAACACTTCTGAGAGAGAAGAAGAGGATCTTCAGGTCGGGGAACAGGGAGATGCTGAAGTCCGTACAGAGGGAGCTGAGGAGAAAGATCAGAGAAGGCAAGGACAGCTTCAGGAAGAAGATGGAGGACAAGCTGCAACAGAGCGACATCAGCGGGGTCTGGAGAAACCTCAAAACCATCTCGGGGCTCCAGAATACCTCCCCCCAGGCCACGGGGGGCAGGGAGTGGGCGAACAACCTGAATCTGTTTTTCAATAGATTTGACCAACCGCCCTCCCCGCTGTCTGCACAACAACCACTGCTGCCTCTAAGAAATCAAGTCCTGCTACCCACTCCCCACTCCACCGACACCCCCCCCACTCCCAACACACAGCCCCCCATCCTGACCCTGACCAAGACCCAGGTGAGGACGGAGCTGAGGAAGATCAAGGCGAGGAAGGCGTCGGGACCGGACGGCATTAGCGCAAAGCTCCTCAAGTCCTGTGCAGACCAGCTGTGTGGGATTGTGACATATATCTTCAACATGAGCCTGAAACTGGGGAGGGTACCACAGCTGTGGAAAACATCTTGTGTGGTACCTGTACCAAAAACTTCCCACCCCAAAGACCTGAACAGCTTCAGACCGGTGGCCTTGACGTCCCACTTGATGAAGACCCTGGAGAGACTGCTCCTTGCTCATCTCCGCCCCCTGGTGGAACCAGCGATGGATCCACTCCAGTTCGCCTACCAGCATGGCATTGGGGTGGAGGATGCGGTGATCTTCCTCCTTCACCGTTCTCTGTCCCACCTGGAGAAGCCCGGGAATATGGTGAGGATCATGTTCTTTGACTTCTCCAGTGCTTTCAACACCATCCAACCGATGATCCTGAAGGACAAGCTGCTGCGCGCAGGGGTGGACCAGCACCTGTCATCATGGATCCTGGACTACCTCACGAACCGGCCTCAGTTTGTGAGAACCCGGGACTGTGTTTCCGACACGATCATCAGTAGCACGGGGGCCCCCCAGGGAACGGTGCTGGCTCCCTTCCTGTTCACTCTTTATACTGCGGACTTCTCACACAACACAACACATTGCCATCTACAGAAGTTCTCTGATGACTCTGCGATCGTTGGTCTCATCTCCAGCGGAGATGAAGCTGAGTACAGAGGGCTTATCCAGGACTTTGTGGACTGGTGCCATCGGAACTGCCTCCAGATCAACGCGAGGAAAACTAAGGAGCTGGTGGTGGACTGCCGCAGGCATGGGCAGCCCCTCACAGCACCAGTAAATATACAGGGAACAGACATTGAGATGGTGACATCCTACAAGTACCTGGGTATTCATCTGAACAATAAACTAGACTGGTCACACAATACTGACGCACTCTACAAGAAGGGACAGCGCAGGCTGTTCCTGCTGAGGAGACTCAGGTCTTTTGGTGTACAAGGGGCGCTGCTGAAGTCATTCTATGACACGGTGGTGGCATCAGCCATCACTTTTGGAGTGGTCTGCTGGGGCAGTGGCATTACTGCAGCCGATAGGAAGAGACTGAACAAACTGATTAAGAAAGCTAGCTCTGTCCTGGGGCAACGCCTTGATCCGATGGAGGAGATAGGAGAGAGAAGGACGGTGGCTAAACTGTCATCTCTGCTGGAGTCCGAGTTCCACCCTATGCAGGACATACTGAATGCACTGAGGAGCTCATTTAGCAGCAGACTACATCATCCCAGGTGCACAACCGAGAGGTTTCGTAGGTCCTTCCTACCAACGGCTGTCAGACTGTACAACCTAAGCAGGGCTGCTCGCAGAGATAGCAAAAAGACGTAACAAACTAATAGTTTTTTGAATGCAAAAGATGCAATAGACTTACACAATGGTCCTCTCCGGCATACAACTAGGAACATACCGGTCGCTATGGAGGGTGAGAATATGTATGGGCACATAATCATACCATGTAGGATAACTAAATAGACGGTTATGCTGTTTCATCCCACCTAGCAACAATGCTCTGCACTGTGTGTGTTTATATATTTACATATTTATTCCATCTAGCTACAATGCTCTGCACTGGGTGTGTTTATATTTATATATCTATATATTTATTCCATCTAGCTACAATGCTCAGCACTGGGTGTGTTTATATTTATATATCTATATATTTATTCCATCTAGCTACAATGCTCCGCACTGTGTTTTTATATATCTACATATTATTCCATCTAGCTACATTGCTCCGCACTGTGTGTGTTTATATACTTGCATATTTATTCCACCTAGCTGCAATGCTCCGTACTGTGGGTGTTTATATATTTACATATTTATTCCATCTAGCTACAATGCTCTGCACTGTGTGTTCATATATTCATATATTTATTCCATCCAGCTACAATGCTCTGCACTGTGTGTGTGTGTGTGTGTGTGTGTGTGTGTATATATATATTTTATAGTAATATGTACATATGTATATTAGCTGCTCTTGCTTGCTTGTTTTTTTTCTTGCCTTCTGATTGTTGCTCTGAGTGTTGCTATCCCTGTGCTGTTGCAATCCTGGAATTTCCCCGTTGTGGGACTAATAAAGGCTTATCTTATCTTATCTCTTATCTTATCTTCTTTATGTTTATTAAACTGCCCAAACACCCTTCACCGTGTGAGTTTGTCTCTCCTGCCCCATGGGGCACTCATGACAACTTTTTTCAGATTTTCTGTAAAATATAATTCGAAACAAATAGTGAGGAATAAATTAGGACACCCCCACACATGACTGTAAATAAGAGTGCAGAGTGCAGACACACAATTGAGTAAAATGGCCCAAGGATTATGGAAAATATACACAGCAGTTGTCATGACAACTGAATGGACAGCTCAAGAGCAGGATGCAACACCAGAGAAAACACTTCCACACAGGAGGTACTTAACCTTTTATTGAATTTCAAAGAGGAGCACAGCTAATGAAAACGTCACTCACCAGAGGAGAACGCAGCCTGTGGAGGAGAGACGAGAGCGATTAGCTGGAGAAGGGTGGAGGAAGGTGGAAAGACAAGTTAGCCACTAACGAGGGCCGAGTAGGGAGCCCGGCACAGAACCCAGCGTAAAAAGATGAACCAGCAGGGTGAAACTGGTGAGGATAAGGAAGGGGGATGACCGGACCATGAATGACTGGGATGTCTCGAATCCATTCCTTTGGGCGTCGACTCCCACCTCGGAGTTGGGCCACCTCAGACGGGAAGGAGGAGACGGACAGCGGAAAGCTATTGCTGGCAGCAGTGGAGCCCGGCGAGGAGAACTCAGGAGCAGAGGACATCTCCAGCTAATAGTCCCTGCCACGAGCAGGACAAGATTTCTCTGAGGCAAATAATGGAGTGACTGAACAGAGAACTTGCCTTGACTCGAGCCCCACTGCCATACAGGACTGTGGTGACTCCGCTGTGATGACCCCAGCAGCAGGCATGATGGTGGATGCATCCCAAGGGCCTCCAGGCGTGGCGACCAACGCAGGTGGAACTTCCAGCATGGCGGCTAAAGCTGGAGGTTTTCTCACCGATGATTCCAGCTCTTGTGCTGCTGAAACCAGGGGCCATTCTCCTGTCGGCTCAAGTTTCAGGGTGCAGGTAGTATTTTCCTCCAATCCAGGAAGTGGCTGCTGGCCAGGAACGGAATCTTCCCGAGCCACAGGCTCCTCTGTCGTCTAGCGGCTCCATCCCAAGGCCAGCAGACACTCGGTACACAGGAGGAGACACGGGAGAGGCAGATGAGGAACCAGTGGCAGCAAAAGGCAGTGAGGACTCAGCTGATGTGGGCTGCAGAGGCTGAGCCTCACCATCAGGAATAAGGCAAGACATTTCATTTTTATGTGCAGGAAAATGAAAACACATCTGACTTGTCTCCCGGGGATCTGCTGCTGAATTACCTCCAGACATGGCGACTGACACTGGTGGAGATTCTGGCGTGGCAGCTGATGCTGGAGGTTGCCTCATCGCTGGCGCAGAGACCTGTGGAGCTGAAGTCAGGGGACACTCTCTTGTCAGCTCAGTCTTCAGGGCACAGGAGCCGCTCTTCTCCCATGCAAGACATGGCTGCGGGGCTGGAACAGAATCCTCCAGCACCACAGACCCCTCCGTCGTCCAGCTGCTCTCTCCCAGGACCGGCGGACATGCAGAATACACAGAGGAGCACATGGGAGAAGCAGGTGAGGGAAATATGACAGAAGCAGGCGGTGAGGACTCAGCTTAAATAGGCTTTTGTTGCTGAGCCTCACCACCAAGAATGAGACAAGGCGTTTCACCTAAAAGGGTTTGAGAAATAAATTGTACTTGCCTTATTTCCCAGGGCGTGATGGTAACTGCTGCAGAAGACTCAGGTGAATTCCTCTTCATGGCTGCAGCGGGCATGGGCAACAATGCAAAAAATGGAGATGGCCCTGCCGGCATGCTGATGGCCCGCCACTCAGCAGTGGGAGGTGATGCCCTGGAGGAGAAGGGGACAACAGCGGCAGACAAGGAGAAGGAGAGTGACAGGACAGCCAAAGGGAAACAATTTAAAAATGGCTAAGAGGCTGCTGCTGTGGTTTTCCAGAGCCGTGAGGAGGAAACTGCTGGGAAGGTGGAGGCTGTGGAGGTCCCCTGGCGAGGAGGCAGAGGCGGAAGAGACATCGGAGTTGGGGGACACTAGTTTGTGGGCACAGACCTTGGCGCAGATGGTTTGCTGGACCTCCTCCTGCCGAGTGGCTGTGAAGCTGATGGAGCGGGAACTGGAGCTGGGGGCTAGCAAGGAGCTGAGGGAGCCAAGTCTGGGGATGCTTTCTCGCCGGCGCAGACCTCAGTTCACTGATAGGGCTCTTGACCTTCACGCGATACTCCCACTGCAGGTCTTCCATCAGGAAAATCCTCTCCCTTCCACCAGCATGCAACACGAGCCAAGGATGACGCTTCACAGACACCGCCACCAAACCCAAACACCACAAAGCGTCTTTAGGGGTGGAATATTGACGAGTGTTGAAAATGACTTTTGTCTGTCTTCATGAGAGCTGTGCGGAGCTCCCACCCCGAGCTCAGCTGTCTCCTGCCTGCTGAAATCTCAGCAGGCACAGAGAAACAAAAAAGGGAAAAGAATTACGGGGAAAAAGAAAAACAAATGCAAAACTTATAGAGGCTGGTGTCACACACTGGCCATGTCCTTCTGTCATAAATCACCCTTTTCAGGGCAGGCTGAAGACACCAAATGCAAACTGTGAATTTCAACATTTATTAACTTAAACACAAACACAACACAACACTTAAAAATAAGGAGTGATGATAGAAGCGCTGGAGGAGAACGGGGTTCATGACTGGTAGAGAAAGAGAACAGCCTGGACGGACCCAGGCTGAGGCGCTTGGACACGCCGAGGAAAAAAGAGACAAAACCTGCCGGAGTCACACCTGAAAACGCCGGGGCTCACGGCTGGCAAACAAAGGGAGAAAGGATATAATTCCAGGATGGAGCGCACCCGTTTTCCTCTGCAGAAAAACACTTTCACTCAGAGTAGCGGCTGGCCACTCTGAGGAAGCCAAAAGTAGGACATGGCAACGGGGAAATGTTGCCGTGTCGTTAAATAGGTAAATGGGAATGAACCATTAATGACTGGTGTGGGTCACAAGAGTGAGGAACTAATCAAACACAAACTGTGACAGGTGTACAGCCCGCGAAACAAGGTTTGACAGCAGGACATACACAAACACTGTCAAAATAAAAGCCCAGGCTGGTAATAATAAATGATGGTACAAAGAGCAAAATAACACAACCCCAAACATACACATTGTAGTACTGCCACATATTTAATTGCATCGCCCCTTTTGTGTAGAAAATGGTACCACATAAAGGCAGGTCTTAGCTATCTTAATTGATATGATGCAATATTCAAAATGCTCCATTTCAGGTTTGTGCCTCAGGTTAATTGTGTTCTTCTTTCTCTATGTATGCATGAGAAAACATAATTTACCTGTCATTAACATCAGATGGTCATGGGAGGGGCCCCGATGATTTCCAGCAGCTGTGAGCGGCATGAAAAGAAAGGCGAAAGTCGCCGCGACACACATCTGTCATTAACTGACAGACTGACAGGCCCGCTGTCTTCAGGAGCGGCCGTCCCATGGTCATTTAAAATAAAGGCCTTTAAAGAGATGTAATGATCTGCTCTGCGTGCCTGCTGCCCTAATTACCTCCACAGCTGCGCGCACACCTGATCACCTCATAAGCAGCCTGCTTAAGTCGCGCTGCCCTCTGGGCTGCACGGAGACGTCAGCACTCCAATGAACTGGTAGGACCTCCTTGTCCTTTCTACCCATCCTGCTCTGCAGTTCCGTCTCCTCAGCTTCTTCCTGGCTGTCGTCTCTACTGGGAGTCTGAACTCCCCACCGATAAGTAAGGCCTCGTTACTCCTGCATCTCTACTCTCCACTCCTTCTCCCCTGAGCACAGGTGGAAGCCTCCTGGCGGCAGACCTCCTCCTCCTGGCGGCGGACCTGAGCACAACTCGCACTTCACCAGCACTGTACAAACCTGCACTGCTTCACGTCATCAGCAATGGCAGCTTGGACGAGGAGCAGCTGGCCCGGAGCCTTGGGAATTCTTCTGCACTTCAGCTCTCCAACAAACTTGTAAGACTGTACATTAACTGGTACATCCCTCCTAACCTCCGTGCACTCATCCGCCTGTCTGTGCTCTCTCCTAGGGTTGCCAGTCTGCTCGCCCAGCTGCCTCTCTCCTGCACACGCGCACACATTCACACACACTCTTCATAATAAAAGATAATTGTGTCTATTTTGAGTCCACGTCTGCTTCTGGGTCAACCAAACATGTCAAGAGACTGTTGGAGCAACCAGGAGGAGCGTCATACCGCTAGGAATCTACGAGGGACTGGCAGCTGACGGCACATTCGTTGCCAGGAAACGGCGGGTTGGTTGACCGAGGACGAGGACGCTGGACCGGGGATTTCACTGGTTAACTGACGAGGAGGGCAGCGGACCCAAAGCCGGTGAGGTCGTTCCTCTTGTCTCTCCCTCATCCAATTTCTCATCACAATTACTGTGACTGAGCTCAGGGGTTTTGTGGCAGATATACAGGGGTGTCCTGTTTGATTTTGGGGTGACTTTATTGGGAACCATTATTTTTCTCCTTTTTTATTTTTTTGCCGGTGAAGATATGGAAACACTAATGGACAACTGAACACTGCATGGAATGGTTTTGTTGTGTGAATATAAATGGTGTAAAAACATTGTGGGTGTTGTAAATAAGGGATGGGAGATATATTGTTGTATAATCATTGACTGTGTGCAATTTTGACCTATAATAATAACCCACAAAACCATACGAGCCTGGGTAGAGTGAAGTCATTTCATCACTTAGAATGTTACAGATTGTGGCCCGTACGGGATATGATTTTTTGGCTGTATGGTTTAATTGTGGGTAATTCAAAATTGGCAACAGGAAAAGCGAATGTGTGGGCTGCTTTGGAACAGCGGGGTTGCAGTGATGGTGACATGGGGGAGGATAGCGCACACCCGGCCATACAGGAACAGGAGGAGCTAAAGAAACAGGCGGCAGGGTTAATACAACAACTTAACAGGCTTGATGATAGAGTTAAGCACTTTATTAAAAGCACTGTTAACAGAGATGACACTTTTCCGTGAGTTCGTTGACTGTACTTTGGAAAAATTCATGGAGCAATTTGTTACACTTGAAAAAATATGGTAAATTGCCTGAAGTGGAGGGACCAACAATGGAAAAGGCAGCTTAGTCAGTTACAGCTCGCCTCCAGTCCCAAAGCTCATCTCAAAGCTTATTTACAACACCCACAATGTTTTTACACCATTTATATTCACACAACAAAAACATTCCATGTAGTGTTCAGTTGTCCATTAGTATATACAGTAAATGGTGTAAAAACATTGTGGGTGTTGTAAATAAGGGATGGGAAATATATTGTTGTATGATCATTGACTGTGTGCACTTTTGACCTATAATAATAACCCACAAAACCATACAAGCCTGGGTAGAGTGAAGCCATTTCATCCTGTGTTTTAGTAATATTCTCTATATAATAGAAGAATGTTACAACATAATACAAGAAAATACACAAATAACCATCCAGAGACAACACAGAGAAGTGCATGAAACCCCTAACTAAGATAACGATAAGAAATACAATATAAACAGACAAAAATTCAAAAGATGACATAAAACAACTTGGAGCCCCTTAAGATCTTATCTTATCTTATCTTATCTTAAGATAAGATAAGATAAGATAAGCCTTTATTAGTCCCACAATGGGGAAGTTCCAGGATTGCAACAGCACAGGGAGAGCAACGCTCAGAGCAATAATTTAGAAGATAAGAAAATAAGAGCAGTGAATATACATATGTACACATAAATATATAAATACATATACAAAGTGTGGAGCATTGTAGCTAGATGGAATAAACAGCATAATCGTCTACTTAGTTACCCTACATAGTATGAATTTGTACCCATACATATTGTCACCCTCCGTAGCGATTGATATTGTCCTAGTTGTATAACGGAGGGGACCATTTGTCAAGAAGCGATGGCAAGTAGGAGGCTTTCAATCAATTTTCCAATATTTTATTTCAATAATCTTACAGATAGACAGTTCCAGACATCCGACACGATTCTCAAGCTCTGCTTCAACAACAATGATCGACGATTCACGATTAAGGTCACAATCATCACACCTGTTTTATACTAACAGAGATAATTAGGGCTGATTAGCCCCTACCATAATCCCAGGTAAAACAATAAACCTTCTATCATTTACACATACCCACTAATCTCTAAAATACATAAATATTTTCCCAACTATACAATATAAATAACATATAATAAATAACAATCAATAACAACAATAACAATATAAATAATTCAATAAATAATTCAAAACCCTTATTTACAAAGCTGAACCACCCCTCTAACTTACCACAGATGTTTCCTTACTGCTGGTGTCCTATAAAAGGCCCTCAACTCCTAACGGAGTCTTTTGCCTGGACACGCACAGGAAACATGTTGACAAAGGTATGTGAAATAACTCATCATCCATTATTTTACCCAAAATACTTAACCATACCAATTATCTCCCAAGGGCATTCAAAATTAAACAAAGACAGATCCCAAATAAATGTGTGTACTTTAACAAATAATCATCATAACATTTTCCAAGGTTCCAAGGTTGTCATAGCCAGGAGCGGCACTGGGGTTAAGCTCCCAGTGCTCATAAAATGCTCCTTATGGCGTGCGTCTCGAAAAGCCTCTGACAACTAAATCCAACTCCTAGCCTGCCCGTGTGGTTTAGTCTCTAAGCCCGGCGGAACTGCTTTTACTAATAGGAGAAGGGACGAGGGCGGATCTCTGGCGCCTTAAAACCAGATGCTTCGGGTAGATGGTGGCTCGTCAACCTGGGAAGGTAGCCCATCTAGGGGAAGGTAAACCCTGATTTCAAACCTCTGCTGCCTTGCGGCATACCCGGTCACGGGAAAGGCTTCGGGAGTCAACCCTGAGGAAAAATCCGGAGTCGGAGCCCCTAAGGCAGTTCTATGTTGTGCTCAACATCGTTCTGGCAGCTCCTGCAACGGCGCTGGTGCCAAACTGTAGCAGCCCTGCTGTTCCTTTGGATTCATCAGTGACGTGGAGAGGGGGGACATGCTGCATGGGCAACATCTTGTCCTCCATATCTTCCTGCCCAGGCTTGAATCCTACCAACGCCCAACGCTGGAAGGTAGAACACCGGATCACTGGAGAGGACACTCCAGCTTCGCCTTTGGCGTAGACAAAACACGGGGAATGACAGTTACCGGTTATAAGCCACTGCTCAATTGGCATAGAGCGTGGTGCCAGGGGTTGTTCCCGACGGTGGCAGGGATCATCAGATCTCACTGGACAGCTACCGCCCGCCTCAAGCTGGGCAGCCCCCAGCCAATAAGGTGTTGTCCCGCCACAGCTTGCTTTCCTCATTGGGTGCATGGGGATAAGGAGAAATCCAAACAGCAGGCTGAGAACCTTCGCACCAGGCAAGACAATAAAACAAAAGAGACCAACTCTAAAACTGGGAACTTGGAACGTCCGCACTATGATGACAGGACTCGCTGCTAACCTCAAGGACATCAACGACACCAGGAAGACTGCCATCATCAATAATGAGCTGAAGAGACTGGGAGTGGATATTGCCACTCTCCAGGAAACACGGTTAGCTGATGCAGGCACACTGAGAGAGAAGGACTACACGTTCTACTGGCAGGGAAAGGGCAGTGACGAACACAGGGAACACGGAGTGGGCTTTGCAGTGAAGAACACTTTGCTGAAGATGGTGGAACCGGGCAGCACTGGCTCTGCACGACTCCTCACCCTCCGCCTGAACACCACTGAAGGCCCAGTCACCCTTGTCAGTGTGTATGCCCCAACACAGACAGCCACACCAGAGGCAAAAGACGAGTTCTACGAGAATCTCGCAACAACTGTCAGGATCATCCCCAACTCTGAACAACTCATTCTCCTTGGAGACTTCAATGCCAGAGTGGGTGCTGACCACGACTCCTGGCCCTCCTGTCTTGGACCTTTTGGCGTGGGCAGAATGAATGACAACGGACAGCGGCTGCTCGAGTTCTGCACATATCACGATCTGTGCATCACAAACTCGTTCTTCAAGACCAAGCCCCAGCACAAGGTTTCCTGGCAACATCCGCGCTCAAAGCACTGGCACCAGCTAGACTTGATCCTGACCAGGCACACCTCACTGAAGAACGTGCTAATCACCCGTTCGTTCCAGAGTGCAGATTGCGACACAGACCATTCATTGGTGTGTTGCAAGGTCAAGCTGCAGCTGAAGAAATTCCATCGTGCTAGACAACCTGGAAAGGCACGGATTGACACCAGCAAGATGGCTCAACCAGAACTTGTTGAGCAGTTTGCCTCCACCTTTGAGAAGGAACTTGGTGTACCACAAGGAGGAGAATCTGCAAAGCAGAAGTGGGAAGAGCTGTGAAACACCATCTACCGCACAGCCTTGGCTACCTTTGGGAGGAAGACCTCGAAGTCACAGGACTGGTTTGATGCCAAGTTGACCGAGATGACCCCCGTCATTGAAGCCAAGCGCTCAGCACTTGCTGAGTACAAGAAGTACCCAAACGAGAAGAATCTCCAGATTCTCAGGGCTGCGAGAAGCAAAGTTCAGCAGACTGCTCGGCGCTGTGCCAACGAGTACTGGACTCAGCTCAGCCAAGACATTCAAACCGCTGCCATAACAGGGAACATCCGTGGTATGTACGATGGCATCAAGAAAGCACTTGGTCCGGCTCAGAGCAAGACGGCCCCCCTCAAATCTTCCACTGGGGAGATGATCACAGAGAAGAACAAGCAGATGGAGAGATGGGTGGAACACTACTCCGACCTCTACTCTAGACAGAACACCGTGACACCGTCAGCCCTTGATGCCATCGACTGCCTGCCATCCATGGACGAACTTGACGCCGAGCCAACCATCGACGAACTCAGTAAGGCCATTGATAGCTTGGCCGCTGGCAAGGCACCCGGCAACGATGGCATACCCCCTGACCTGATCAAGCACTGCGAGACCGCCCTACTGCTGCCATTGCATGACGTCCTCTGCCAGTGCTGGAAGGAAGGTGCCGTACCACAGGACATGAGGGACGCCAAGATCATCACCCTCTACAAAAACAAAGGGGAGAGAAGCGACTGCAACAACTACAGGGGCATTTCCCTCCTCAGCATTGTTGGCAAAGTCTACGCACGAGTTGTTCTCGTTCGTCTACAGAAGCTTGCCGAACGTGTCTACCCCGAGTCTCAGTGTGGCTTCCGCGCTGAGCGATCGACGGTAGACATGATATTCTCCATCCGCCAACTCCAGGAGAAATGCAGAGAACAGAACATGCCTCTGTACATCGCCTTCATCGACCTCACCAAAGCGTTCGATCTGGTCAGCAGAGAGGGCCTTTTCAAGATCCTGCCAAAGATAGGATGCCCACCAAAGTTGCAAAGCCTCATCGAATCGTTTCACACCAACATGCAGGGGATAGTGCAGCACGATGGCAACGTCTCAGAGCCATTCAACGTACGCAGCGGAGTGAAACAGGGCTGTGTACTTGCGCCAACCCTCTTTGGGATTTTCTTTGCTATGCTCCTGAGGCATGCCTTCAGCACAGCAACAGAGGGAATCTACCTGCACACAAGATCTGACGGCAGGCTTTTCAACCTCGCCTGCCTGAAAGCCAGAACCAAAGTACGCGAGGCTCTAATCAGAGACATGCTGTTCGCAGACGACGCTGCAGTCGCAACCCACACACAGCAGGAGCTTCAGACCCTGATGGACCGCTTCTCCCAGGCATGCAAGGACTTCGGGCTTACCATCAGCCTGAAGAAGACTAACGTCTTGGCGCAAGGCACGGAAGCACCACCAACCATCACCATTGATGACTACAAGCTGGAGGTCGTGAATCAGTTCACGTACCTGGGGTCCATGATCAGCAACAACCTCTCCCTTGATACAGAGATCAACAAGAGGATTGGAAAATCAGCCTTCACACTCGCTCGCCTCACCACACGAGTGTGGGAGAATCCCAAACTCTCTGTCAAGACGAAGATGGCAGTGTACAACGCCTGCGTCATCAGCACACTGCTCTATGGGAGTGAGACGTGGACAACATACGCCCGGCAGGAAAAGAGACTGAACTCCTTCCACTTGCGCTGCATTCGCCACATCCTGGACATATCCTGGCAGGACAAAGTGCCCAACACAGAAGTTCTGTCCCGTGCCGGCCTTCCCTCCATGTTCACTCTACTCAGGCAGCGCAGGCTCCGCTGGCTAGGCCACGTTCACCGTATGGAGGATGGCAGAATCCCCAAAGACGTCCTCTATGGAGAACTGGCAACTGGCAGGAGAGACGCTGGCCGCCCACAGCTGCGCTTTAGAGACGTCTGCAAGAGAGACATGAAGGCCCTGGATATCAACACAGAGCGCTGGGAGGACCTTGCAACGGACCGCTCCAAATGGAGAGACACCCTGACCAGACAGCTCAAGGCGGGTGAAGAGAGACTGACTGCTGCAGCAGATGAAAAAAGGACCCGCAGGAAGAACCGCCACAGACCCAGCAGCACGGAGACCACCCACAAGTGCGACCTGTGTGACAGGGACTGTCATTCGCGCATCGGCCTGTTCAGCCACAGGCGGTGCTGTTCCAGCAGAGTAGACGTTTAGGATTCTCTTCCATGGTCATCATAGACCGACGGAGGCCGACGAATAATAACATTTACCATTACAAATACAACATGATCACACAAACAATAAGTCATAACAGTGGTGACATCCCATCGTCATTGTTGCGTCTTTTGCATTCAATACTATTAGGTCGTCACATTTTTTTGCTATCTCTGCGAGCAGCCCTGCTTAGGTTGTACAGTCTGACAGCCGTAGGTAGGAAGGACCTGCAAAACCTCTCGGTTGCACGTCTAGGATGATGTAGTCTACTGCTAAATGAGCTCCTCAGTGCGTTCAGTATGTCCTGCATAGGGTGGGACTCGGACTCCAGCAGAGATGACAGTTTAGCCACCATCCTTCTCTCTCCCATCTCCTCCACTGGGTCAAGGTGTTGCCCCAGGACAGATCTAGCTTTCTTGATCAGTTTGTTCAGTCTCTTCCTGTTGGCTGCTGTAATGCCGTTGCCCCAGCAGACCACTCCAAAAGTGATGGCTGATGCCACCACCATGTTGTAGAATGTCTTCAGCAGTGCCCCTTGTACACCAAAAGACCTGAGCCTCCTCAGTAGGAACAGCCTGCGCTGTCCCTTCTTGTAGAGTGCGTCGGTATTGTGTGACCAGTCTAGTTTATTGTTCAGATGAACACCCAGGTACTTGTAGGATGTCACCATCTCAATATCTGTTCCCTGGATGTTTACTGGTGCTGTGAGGGGTTGTCCTTGCCTGCGGCAGTCCACCACCAGCTCCTTAGTTTTCCTCGCGTTGATCTGGAGGCAGTTCCGATGGCACCAGTCCACGAAGTCCTGGATAAGTCCTCAGTACTCAGCTTCATTTCCGTTGGAGATGAGGCCGACGATCGCAGAGTCGTCAGAGAACTTATGTAGATGGCAGTGTGTTGTGTTGTGTGAGAAGTCCGCAGTATAAAGGGTGAACAGGAAGGGAGCCAAAACCGTTCCCTGGGGGGCCCCGGTGCTGCCGCTGATCGTGTCGGACACACAGTCCTGGGTTCTCACAAACTGTGGCCGGTTAGTGAGGTAGTCCAGGATCCACGACGACAGGTGCTGGTCCACCCCTGTGCACAGCAGCTTGTCCTTCAGGATCATCGGTTGGATGGTGTTGAAAGCACTGGAGAAGTCAAAGAACATGATCCTCACTGCATTCCCGGGCTTCTCCAGGTGGGACAGAGAACGGTGAAGGAGGAAGATCACCGCATCCTCTACCCCAATGCCATGCTGGTAGGCGAACTGGAGTGGATCCATCACTGGTCCCACCAGGGGGTGGAGCTGCGCTAGGAGCAGTCTCTCCAGGGGTCTTCATCAGGTGAGAAGTCAGGGCCACTGGTCTGTAGCTGTTCAGGTCTTTGGGGTGGGAAGTCTTTGGTACGGGTACCACACAAGATGTTTTCCACAACTGTGGTACCCTCCCCAGGTTCAGGCTCAGGTTGAAGATGAGCTCCACAATCCCACACAGCTGGTCTGCGCAGGACTTGAGGAGCTTTGCGCTGATTCCGTCCGGTCCCGAGGCCTTCCTCGCCTTGATCGTCCTCAGCTCCATCCTCACCTGGGTCTTAGTGAGGGTCATGTTGGGAGGCTGTGTGTTGGGAGTGGGGGGGGGTGTTGGTGGAGTGGGGTGTGGACAGCAGGTCTCAATGACTTTAGAGTCAGCAGTGGTTGTTGTGCAGTCGGGGGGGAGGGCAGTTGGTCAAACCTATTAAGAAACAGGTTGAGATTGTTCACCCCCCCCCCCCCACGTGGCCTGGGAGGAGGTATTCTGGAGTCCAGAGATGGTTTTAAGGTTTCTCCAGACCCCGCCGATGTCACTCTGTTTGAGCTTGTCCTCCATCTTCTTCCTGAAGTTGTCTTTGCCTTCTCTGATCTTCCTCCTCAGCTCCCTCTGTACGGACTTCGGCATCTCCCTGTTCCCCGACCTGAAGATCCTCTTCTTCTCTCTCAGAAGTGTTTTTATCTCAGAGTTGATCCAGGGTTTGTTGTTCGAGCAACACCGTATGGTCTTGGTGGGTACGGTGTTGTCCACACAGAAGTCGATGTAGTCTGTGATGGTGTGAGTGAGGCTGTCGATGTCCTCACCATGTGGATTGCAGAGCTGCTCCCAGACAGTGGTTTCAAAACAGTCCTTTAGCGCGTCCATTGCCTCCTCAGACCATATCTTCACCATGCACATGACTGGAGGTTGTCTGTGTACTAGGGTTTTGTACACCGGAAGGAGATGAACCAAGTTGTGATCTGATCTCCTGAGTACGCCTAACATCTGTTTGTTCTCTCCCATAGATTGAGTCCCCATAGTGCTGTTTACTCTCTACATGTCTGTTCTTTTCATCTTCTCTATCCCCTCACCCCCCAGCCAGTTGCAGCAGATGACTGCACCTCCCTGAGCCTGGTTCTGCTGCAGGTTTCTTCCTGTTAAAAGGGAATTTTTCCTCTCCACCGTCGCCAAGCACTTGCTCACAGGGGATCGCCTGATTCCTGGGGTTTTTCTGCAATTTTGGGGGTTTCCTCTATAGTTGAAAGTGCTATGAGATGACTGTTGTTGTGAAATGGCGCTATATGAATAAAGTTTAGCTGAATTGAATTTGAATTAAGATACAGAAGGGTTTGCTTTGGGAAAAGCCTGATTTCTGCAGCCATAACTGCCTTAAACAACAGGTCCCACTGAGCATGTCATGTTTTGTCATGTTATCTTTTATTCTGTCATGTATAGAGTTGTTCACCTTTACTGTTTAATTATGTTTTCTATTACAGTGGGGCAAAAAAGTATTTAGTCAGCCACCAATTGTGCAAGTTCTCCCACTTACAAGATGAGAGAGGTCTCCAATTTTCATCATAGGTATACCTCAACTATGAGAGACAAAATGAGAAAAAGAAAATCCAGAAAATCACATTGAAGGATTTTTAATGAATTAATTGGTAAATTCCTCAGTAAAATAAGTATTTGGTCACCTACAAACAAGCAAGATTTCTGGCTCTCACAGACCTGTAACTTCTTCTTTAAGAGGCTCCTCTGTCCTCTACTCATTACCTGTATTAATGGCACCTGTTTGAACTCGTTATCAGTATAAAAGACACCTGTCCACAACCTCAAACAGTCAGACTCTAAACTCCACTATGGCCAAGACCAAAGAGCTGTCAAAGGACACCAAAAACAAAATTGTAGACCTGCACCAGGTTGGGAAGACTGAATCTGCAATAGGTAAGCAGCTTGGTGTGAATAAATCAACTGTGGGAGCAATTATTAGAAAATGGAAGACATACAAGACCACTGATAATCTCCCTCGATCTGGGGCTCCACGCAAGATTTCACCCCGTGGGGTCAAAATGATCACAAGAGCGGTGAGCAAAAATCCCAGAACCACATGGGGGACCTAGTGAATGACCTGCAGAGAGCTGGGACCAAAGTAACAAAGGCTACATCAGAAACACACTACGCCGCCAGGGACTCAAATCCTGCAGTGCCAGACGTGTCCCCCTGCTTAAGCCAGTACATGTCCAGGCCCATCTGAAGTTTGCTAGAGAGCATTTGGATGATCCAGAAGAGGATTGGTAGAATGCCATATGGTCAGATGAAACCAAAATAGTGTGGAGTGTGTGAAATCAGAAGCAGATACATTTCAAATGATTTATTGCACACTCACATCTCACGAGCACAGAACAGACTGACTCTTAAGCAGACTCTCCTCTTAAGTTTCATGGCATTACATCACACACAACATGACATTTGCATCACACTGCATTCAACCCCCTACATCCTTGACTCCTTCCTGCTATCTCACCAGGAGCCTCCTGCTCTTTGTTTTCCCATGCTTATCCATTGTCTCCTGTCTGAGATGCTAGATAATCTGGCTCTCCCAAGGTGCTACAATAGAACTTTTTGGTAAAAACTCAACTTGTCGTGTTTGGAGGAGAAAGAACACCATACCTACTGTGAAGCATGGGGGTGGAAACATCATCCAGCGATGGATCCACTCCAGTTCGCCTACCAGCATGGCATTGGGGTGGAGGATGCGGTGATCTTCCTCCTTCACCGTTCTCTGTCCCACCTGGAGAAGCCCGGGAATGCGGTGAGGATCATGTTCTTTGACTTCTCCAGTGCTTTCAACACCATCCAACCGATGATCCTGAAGGACAAGCTGCTGCGCGCAGGGGTGGACCAGCACCTGTCATCATGGATCCTGGACTACCTCACGAACCGGCCTCAGTTTGTGAGAACCCGGGACTGTGTTTCCGACACGATCATCAGTAGCACGGGGGCCCCCCAGGGAACGGTGCTGGCTCCCTTCCTGTTCACTCTTTATACTGCGGACTTCTCACACAACACAACACACTGCCATCTACAGAAGTTCTCTGATGACTCTGCGATCGTTGGTCTCATCTCCAGCGGAGATGAAGCTGAGTACAGAGGGCTTATCCAGGACTTTGTGGACTGGTGCCATCGGAACTGCCTCCAGATCAACGCGAGGAAAACTAAGGAGCTGGTGGTGGACTGCCGCAGGCATGGGCAGCCCCTCACAGCACCAGTAAATATACAGGGAACAGACATCGAGATGGTGACATCCTACAAGTACCTGGGTATTCATCTGAACAATAAACTAGACTGGTCACACAATACTGACGCACTCTACAAGAAGGGACAGCGCAGGCTGTTCCTGCTGAGGAGACTCAGGTCTTTTGGTGTACAAGGGGCGCTGCTGAAGTCATTCTATGACACGGTGGTGGCATCAGCCATCACTTTTGGAGTGGTCTGCTGGGGCAGTGGCATCACTGCAGCCGATAGGAAGAGACTGAACAAACTGATTAAGAAAGCTAGCTCTGTCCTGGGGCAACGCCTTGATCCGATGGAGGAGATAGGAGAGAGAAGGACGGTGGCTAAACTGTCATCTCTGCTGGAGTCCGAGTTCCACCCTATGCAGGACATACTGGATGCACTGAGGAGCTCATTTAGCAGCAGACTACATCATCCCAGGTGCACAACCGAGAGGTTTCGTAGGTCCTTCCTACCAACGGCTGTCAGACTGTACAACCTAAGCAGGGCTGCTCGCAGAGATAGCAAAAAGACGTAACAAACTAATAGTTTTTTTTGAATGCAAAAGATGCAATAGACTTACACAATGGTCCTCTCCGGCATACAACTAGGAACATACCGGTCGCTATGGAGGGTGAGAATATGTATGGGCACATAATCATACCATGTAGGATAACTAAATAGACGGTTATGCTGTTTCATCCCACCTAGCAACAATGCTCTGCACTGTGTGTGTTTATATATTTACATATTTATTCCATCTAGCTACAATGCTCTGCACTGGGTGTGTTTATATTTATATATCTATATATTTATTCCATCTAGCTACAATGCTCAGCACTGGGTGTGTTTATATTTATATATCTATATATTTATTCCATCTAGCTACAATGCTCCGCACTGTGTGTGTTTATATACTTGCATATTTATTCCACCTAGCTGCAATGCTCCGTACTGTGGGTGTTTATATATTTACATATTTATTCCATCTAGCTACAATGCTCTGCACTGTGTGTCTGTGTGTGTGTGTGTGTATATATATATTTTATAGTAATATGTACATATGTATATTAGCTGCTCTTGCTTGCTTGTTTTTTTTTTTTTTTTTTTTTTTTTCTTGCCTTCTGATTGTTGCTCTGAGTGTTGCTATCCCTGTGCTGTTGCAATCCTGGAATTTCCCCGTTGTGGGACTAATAAAGGCTTATCTTATCTTATCATACTTTGGGGCTGTTTTTCTGCAATGGGACCAGGACGACTGATCCGTGTAAAGGAAAGAATGAATGGGGCCGTGTATCGTGAGATTTTGAGTGAAAACCTCCTTCCACCAGCAAGGGCATTGAAGATGAAACATTGCTGGGTCTTTCAGCATGACAATGATCCCGAACACCGCCCAGGCAACGAAGGAGTGGCTTCGTAAGAAGCATTTCAAGGTCCTGGAGTGGCCTAGCCAGTCACCAGATCTCAACCCCATAGAAAATCTTTGGAGGGAGTTGAAAGTCTGTGTTGCCCAGCGACAGCCCCAAAACATCACTGCTCTAGAGGAGATCTGCATGGAGGAATGGGCCTGTGACGACGAAGTGTCCCCACTGTTATGATTTATTGTATTGTGTGATTATGTTATATTTGTAATATTGTAAATGTTATTATGATTATTTGTTAAAGTACACACATTATTTCTAGGATCTGTCTTTGTCTAATTTGAATGCCTTTGAGATAATTGCTATGGTTAATTCTGTGGGTAAACAATTGGTAATTATTCAATCCACATACCTTTGCCAACATGCTTCCTGAGGGTGTCCGGGCAAAAGACTCTGTTAGGGGTTGAATGCCTTTTAAAGGACACCAGCAGGAAGGAAGCATGTTATGGTGAGTTAGAGGGGTGATTTAAATTTGTAAATAGGGGTTAAATTATTTATTGAATTATTTATGAATTATTTATGGTGTTATTTATTGTGTGTTAGTTATATTTATTCTGTATATAGATGGGGAATTATTTATGGTCTTTTAGATGTTAGTGGGTATATGTGGAAAATGGAAAAATGTTATTGTTTAACCTGGGACATATGGTATGTTCTAATTGACATTAATTATCTCAATAGTATATAACAGCTGTTGTTGTCAAGTGTTCAAGTTGTCGAGAGTTGTTGAGAGTTGTTAAGTGTTGTCGAGAGGATCGATGATAATGATTGATGGACAAATTTGAGTCGTGATAAATCGTGTCGGATGTTTTTGGAGTCAATACCTGTAAGTTTGGAATAAATTGAAAAATTGATTGAAAGCCTCTTGCCTCAAGCCACAACGTTACAGGGCCAAAATACCAGCAACAGTGTGTGAAAACCTTGTGAAGACTTACAGAAAACGTTTGACCTCTGTCATTGCCAACAAAGGGTATATAACAAAGTATTGAGATGAACTTTTGTTATTGACCAAATACTTATTTTACCGAGGAATTTACTAATTAATTCATTAAAAATCCTTCAATGTGGTTTTCTGGATTTTTTTTTTCTCATTTTGTCTCTCATAGTTGTGGTATACCTATGATGAAAATTGGAGACCTCTCTCATCTTTTAAGTGGGAGAACTTGCACAATTGGTGGCTGACTAAATACTTTTTTACCCCACTGTATATCCAGTCCTTATGTACAGGCATGTCAAAAAGAATTTCCCCTTCAGGACAATAAGAGAAATAACACTGGTCAACACCAAATTTATTGTCTGTTTTTTTTTTAGCTGATTTAGGATAATTTTGATGTGTTGAATCCAACAATCTCATTGGTTTTGCTCCATCAGGTCAACTTTTTGAACTATGGCCACATGTTTTTTTACGTTTTTGTTTACATGTACGGGTATTTTCATTTTATATGATGCAAAATTGTTTTTTATTTCTTGAATTATTATCATTTCATAACATTCAAGAAATTATTATTTCTTGAATGTTATGTCATCATTGTTCAATTTTGAACAATGATGACATAACATTCAATTTACACGTACTTACCTTCATCAATGTCTACTATTCAATTTACAGTACAGCTGTACAACTGCTTACAACTCAGCATAAAAACCTGACCTGATGGAGAGAAACGGATGTCATTTTCAGATTCAGCGGTGAAAAATTGTCTTAAATCAGTTGAATAAACACAGACAACTTACAAAAAAAACATTTTTATGTTGTGTAATAAATCAAATACTTTGCAAGCAGTTTCAATAAAAAAGATAAATAAGATTAAGACGTTGGATAGCAAAACAATAAAACACATACGTGTGTAGAGGAACTTGAAATAACGAGGCGATGTGATTCATAAACCAAAGTTTATTATCAGCTCCTCAAACAAGTCTCATCTAGGTGCAGCAGCAGAAGAAGTAAGAGAGCGAACACCTTCGGCTCTACGAACTTATACTCGCACATAACAAAAGAAATGCATATCAAAAGCTGACATCCCTCACTATCTTAATCCCCCCTTTTGTCTTCGTACTCCTCCACCTGGCCCTGGGGGGTCAGGGCCACCCATCCGGTCTCCACCGCAGTGCCTCGGATGCTCTTTGATCTTCACTGGCGGTTGAGACTCTTTGTCCTGTTCTGAGGTGTGAAGTCGCCTTACATATGTAATCACTAAACACTCTCACATGCTTAAACATATGTAGGTTATGGGATATATGATTAATATAGACCACAGGCCCCCCCCCCCCCCAACGACTAAGAAAAGGACAATAGAAAAATTCACAGTTTAAGATAATTATTATGACATACTAACTGCTACACCTCTTGACGCAGAAGAAACTTTCCAGCAGCCATGCTCCTAAGAGAGTTCAGTGGTAATCATAACAGCATAGTAATATCACAAGTCAGTCCTAAACTGTTACAGCACAATTAGTGAACAACTGTTGAGTAGTTTGCATCAGTCTCTGTGCCGTCTGGGTTTTAATCTTCTCCCGAATCTGCTGTGGGTCCGCTTGGGCGTCCTGGTGGGACCTTCCTGTAAGGAATCTGCAGCTTGGGGAGGAGAGTGATTATTTGTTCCCTGCAGGGGGGCTGAGTCTTTTCTCTTGGGGGGTCTACCCCGCCGAGGTGCTCTCGCCAACCGTGCAGGCTCGTCTCTCAACAAGAAGGCAGGTTTAAGTCTGTCAATGCTGACTGTTTCTTTTCTATCCCCAAAATCAAGCACAAAATGTTTATCATCAGGTTCCAGCACTCTGAATGGCCCATCGTATGGTGGGCGGAAAGTTGGTTTTAAAGCTTCATGCCTAACAAAAACGAATTCAGCGTTTTTTAAAGCTTGGGGGACAAAAACCCATGGAAAAGAGTGATGTGCCGGTCCGGGGAGAGAGTCCGGTCCGTTGCTGCCTAAAAACCTCGGGGCTGGAAGATGCCCTGGCTCTGGGTTCTCTGGTAAAAATTCACCTGGGAGCCTGAGAGGTTGTGCAAAAACTAATTTCTGCTGGGGAGGCGTCTAGATCCTCTTTGGGCGCAGCACGCAACCCCAATAAAACCCAGGGAAGTTTATTTACCCAATTTGTATCCGTTAGTGAGGCTCTGAGGGCGGCCTTTAAAGATCTGTGAAAACGCTCGCATAACCCATTAGCCTGAGGGTGATAAGCGGTGGTGTGGTGAATTGTCGCCCCTAAGCTGCTGGCCATGGCTGACCAAAGCTCCGAGACAAATTGAGGCCCCCTATCGGACGTGATGTCTGATGGGACGCCGAAACGTGCCACCCAGTTTGTCAAAAAAACGCGAGCGACTTCCTCCGCTGTGGTTGACGCCAGAGGGACTGCCTCTGGCCAGCGCGTGGTGCGGTCTATCATTGTTAGCAGCTGTGTGAAACCTTGGGAGGAAGGTAGTGGTCCCACGAGGTCGACATGAACGTGGTCGAACCTTCTAGCAGGGATTCGAAAAGGCTCCAGAGGGGCTTTTGTGTGTTTGTGTACTTTGGCGCGCTGACAAGAAATGCAAGTCTTTGCCCATTCTTTTACGTTTTTGCGCAGGCCAGGCCACACAAACTTTTCGGCGACCATTTTAACTGAAGCGCGCACACCTGGGTGCGCGAGGGAGTGAATCAGGTCGAAAATACGGCGGCGCCATGCAGCTGGGACTAACGGGCGAGGTCGGCCAGTTGAGATGTCACATATTAGGGGGGGCACACCATCGCGTAAACCCCTTTCCTCCAGCCTTAACCCTGTTGGTCCAGACAGGAGTGCGCGCACGTCTGCGTCACTACTTTGCTCCTCTGCCATGGCTGCATAATCTATCCCTGCGTGGATTGGTGCTGCGTATGTGTCCGCGTTGGCGAAGAGTTCAGCGGCTGAGGTAGTATAATCTGTCTCCTCGCGCTCTGGCGATGTCACAGTGTGAGAGAGGCAGTCTGCTACCACGTTAAGTTTGCCTGCCACATGTCGAATGTCTGTGGTGAACTCTGAAATCGCAGCCAGCTGTCTTTGTTGCCTGCCTGACCACGGTTCGGAAATTTTAGCCATCGCAAAGGTGAGCGGTTTGTGGTCTACAAAAGCCGTGAAACGCCGCCCTTCCAACCAGAACTGGAAATGGCGGATGGATAAATGAAGCGCTAGCAGCTCTCTGTCAAAAGTGCTGTATTTACGTTCAGTTTGGTTTAGCGATTTGCTGAAGAATGCCAAAGGTTGCCAGATTCCGCTGACGTGTTGTTCTACAACTACCTCTATGGCCAGGTCTGAAGCGTCTGTGGTTAGCTCAATGCGGGCCGAGGGATCGGGGTGAACCAACAATGCGGCATTAGCTAGGGCACTTTTTACTTCCGCGAAGGCACGTTCGCGCTCCGGGGTCCATTCGACCGCGTTGGAAGGTTTTTGTTTTCTGAGCGCGTCATATAGGGGCTGCATGAGCTGAGCTGCGTGGGGGAGGAATCGGTTGTAAAAATTAACCATTCCCAAAAATTCTTGCAGCGATTTGACCGTTTGTGGCCGTGGGAAACTTTTTACTGCGTGAACTTTGTCTGGCAGTGGGACTGCCCCCTTCGGAGAAACTCTGTGTCCTAAAAAATCAATTTGTGACACGCCGAATTTGCATTTGGCTGGATTGATTATTAACCGAGTTCTAATAAGGAGCACTGAGCAATCTCTTCTTCTTCTTCTTCTCCTTCTTCTTCTTCTTCCTTTTCTTCTCTGCGGCGCAGTGGAAGGAGTCCAGCAAAGTTTTTTCAGTTTTTGTTTTTTTTGGCGTTTGCTGGAGGATAGCGACCTTTGAGACGCCATCTCCGTCTATCCGGCAGGGAGTGAGGATCGTTCCCCCAGATAGCAGCGTTACTGTGGAGGAGGTCCTTCTGGCTGTGGGTGAGAGAGTGGGACATGATGCGATCTGCTTTGCGTCCCGAATGAATAAAGCTGTAGTTGCAGTACTATCTCTGCTGCCTAAGGAAGGAGACTTGGCCTTGCTTAAAAACTGGAGGCCTGTTGCTCTTCTTTGCACAGGCTACAAGGTGCTTTCTAAAGCCCTGTCAAATAGATCGAAAACTGTCTTGGATTTAATCACAGATAGAGATCAAACATATTGTATTCCTTACCGAACCATTATGGACAATATTTTTCTCGTATGTGACGTTCTTCATCTCAGTAAATGTTATGATTTAATGTTCGGTATTATGTCTTTGGACCAAGAAAAAGCTTTTGATAGGGTTGACCATTCTTATTTGTTCTCCACACTGAAGGGGTTTGGTTTTGGCAATATGTTTTTGAGGTGGGTCAATCTGTTATATACTGGAGCTGAGTGTTTGGTAAAGATGGGGGCAGGGCTGAGTCGGCCAATCCCTGTACGTCGGGGAATAAGGCAGGATTGTCCAATCTCAGGTCAACTGTATAGCTTGGCTATTGAGCCTTTGCTGTGCAGGTTGCGCACTCAGCTGGGTGGTTAGATTCTGCCGGGGCCCTCCAGTAGTTGTCATCCACTCGTCTTGTCTGCTTATGCAGATGACGTCAACATTTTCATTACATCCCACAGGGATGTACAGTGTTTGGTGGACACTTTATCTCTCTATGAAAAAGCATCTTTTGCACGAGTAAACTGGGGCAAGAGTGAGGGTTTATTGGTGGGGCAGTGGTCAGATCAGGACATTCCTCATCTACCTGGAGGTCTTCTGTCGGGGAAAACTGGTTTTAAAGTGTTGGGGGTATTTTTGGGTTCTGAGGACTTTGAACGCAAGAACTGGAAGGGAATTAAGGAGAAGGTGTGTGCTCGCTTTTCTAAATGGAAATGTTTGCTACCACAGCTGTCATATAGGGGAAAAGTTCTGGTCGCCAACAGTCTGGTCACTTCGGCTCTTTGGCATAGGCTTATTGCTTTGACACCGCCCAAGAGCCTGGTTGAGGAGGTTCAGAAGATCATCGTGGATTTCTTTTGGTCTGGTCGACATTGGGTTCGTGCGGCTGTTCTCTACCTGCCTGTTGCCAAGGAAGGACAGGGCCTGGTGGACATACAGTCCAAGATCACCTGTTTTAGGCTTCAGACTATGAAATGGCTCCTTTATGGATGTGGCCCCTGCTGGATGGACACTGGAAAACTGCTCCTGAGGAGAGTTGGCCGCTTGGGCTATGATAAGCAGCTTTTCCTTGTGAAATCTGGGGAGGTGGACCTTACTGGACTTTCTGCTTTTTATACATCTGTCTTGCATGCATGGCAAGTCTTCACCGTAGCTCGTGTTCCTGAGGAGACACCAGGCATGTGGCTGTTCGAGGAACTACTGTTTTTCAATCAATTCATGGACATTCAAGTGCTGCAGTCTGTTAGTCTGCGAACTTGTTTAAGAGAGGCAGGCTGTACCAAGTTTGGTCATCTTATGAAGATGTCAACCATGTCCATAGAAACGCTGAGGCGGAGTGCCAACATTACATCTGTCAGACTGGTGCATAGGGTGGTGGAGGAAGTGTGTGCTGCCCTGCCATGACCACTTAGAGCCTTTGCGGAAAACCGTACTCTTTCCAATCAATGGGATGGGGACACTGTGTCCAACTTTCCTGCCCTTTCCATCAGTCCAGCAGTGGGGGAGTGGCAGGAGGGAGAAGATCGCCTGCTGTCCTTCAGAACTCCTGGTCTGGGCAAGTTCCAGTTTATAGGGAAGACGACGGTGTATCACATCTGTGTGAAGGTTCTGAATCTGCGCTCTCTGACGGAGGTGAAAGAGTCGAAGTGGACGGGGTCTTTGGGGCCGGTATTCTCCCCGAAAGGCAGCTGGCGGTTCATGTACAAGCTCCTGATTGATCCCCGTTTGTTTTGTTCCCAAGTTGAGACCCTGGAGCATTTGTTTGTTAAATGTTTTCATTTATCAGGCCTTTTGGATCTTTTGAAAGTGTGGCTTCATAATTTTGGTGAATGTTTTTCTCTTGGTTTGTTTATTTACGGTCCAAAGTATAAAGTGGCAAAGAAGTCTGTGCACACTTTGATAAACTTCCTATCTGGTACTGCTAACCTTGCCATCTGGCTGACAAGAAAAAATCGGACTATTAACACTGGTAATGTGGATCCTGTGTTTGTTTTCAAGGCCTTGTTAAAAGTCAGACTCCAGGTGGAGTACCTTCTCCTTCTCCTTCTCCTTCTCCTTCTCCTTCTCTGTTTCCGGTTGCCGAGGGAGGAGGGCCGAAATAGGGAACTCCGTGTTTTGTTTGGACTTTTTTTCTATCTTTTATTATTGGCTGCATATTCAGTTTTTGTTTGTTTTGCTGGAGGATGGCGACCTTTGAGACGCCATCTACGTCTATCCGGCAGGGGGTGCGGATCATTCCCCCGGATAGCAGCGTTACTGTGGAGGAGATCCTTCTTGCTGTGGGTGAGAAGGTGGGACATGATGTGATCTGCTTTGTGTACCGAATGAATAAAGCTGTAGTTGTGTTTCTGGGTGGTGAGGAGTGTGTCCACAGTCTGATTGGGAGCGGTGTTGTTATCGGGGACACGTATGTACAGGTGTCCCCCTTATCTGTCCCATCAATGCGTATCACCGTCTCAGATGTTCCTCCTTTCATCACTGACGAGCAGTTGGAGATGGAGCTCTGCAGATTTGGGAAGTTTGCGGGCCCGTTTAGAACTGTGAGTTTGGGATGCAGGGATACCAAATTAAAACATGTAAAATCACTCAGGCGACACGTGTTCATGTTTTTGGACTCGCCCACTCAAACGCTAGAAGTGTCCTTCCGGGTCAAGCATGGGGACGGCTCCTACATGGTGTATGCGAGTTCAGGACAGATGAAGTGTTTTGAATGTGGAGACGTGGGCCATAAACGGTTCGCTTGTCCACACAAGCAGCAGGCGGGAGGCTCTGATGAAGCCGCAGCTGAAGCCGGCGGTGCGGCCTCCGCTCACGCCGCTACTACAGACGACGTTGCGGGGCCTTCCGCCGGTCCTGCTCCGGAACCTGCTGCTGTGTCTGTGGACAGCCCGGCTGTGGCGCCCGCAGCCCAGCTTACGGTTGGGAGCGTGGCTGGTGATGAGGCCCAAACAGTCACTGATGGTGCGTCAGAATCTAGCTGTGAGAAAGCGCTTGTGACATTAGCGGCTGTGGTTCCGGTGGCTGCTACCGTTTCAGAGCAGCCGATGGAACAACGCCAGTCAGCTGTTGTAGGTGGCGTTCAGGAAAATGTGGCTTATGATGAATCAGCTGGGCCAGCTGGATCAAACAGTCAGCTAAGTTTGCTGACAAGGGAATGGATTCTGATTCTGACACTGTGTCTATTGGAGCAACTTGCAGTAGGAACACGAGTTTGTATTCACTGGAAGAAATAAATGTTTTTCTGGATGAAACCCATAACAGAGCCGTTAAAGTCACTGATTACTTCAGTGACGCTGATAAATTTATTAGGTCTGTTAATGTGCTAAAAAGTCAGGTTGGTCTTGACCTCCTGGATGAAAGAAAACGTTTTTGCCTTAAAAAGCACCTAACAGCCCTGCGTAAATCAGCAGGAGGACAAAAGGTCAAGCGCAGCCGGCAGATGAAATAACTTACATAGGCACACCACGGTGTTCCTTATATCTATCTCTCTATGCAAACCATAAAATTAGGATCCTTAAACATCGATGGTGGGAGGGCCAATCATAAGAGGGGATTAACTGGTGACCTGTTCAGACAAAAAAATCTTAACATTTTGTTTTTGCAAGAAACTCATACCACTTCAGCAGATGAAGTGGACTGGGGCTTGTGGTGGAAGGGCCCTTTTTCACTCAGTCATGGTAAAAATTTTAATGCAGGAGTAGCCATTTTGTTTGGGGAATCAGCAAATGCAACAGTTTTATCTGTAGTGGAGGTAGTGAAGGGCTGGCTGCTCTTTGTTAGGGCCGAAATAGGGAATTCTATGTTTTGTTTGATCAACGTTTATGCTCCAAATCAGAGTTCTGAAAGAGTTGCCTTTTTCAATACACTGACAAATGAATTGCAGAGCTATCACCAAGACCAACTTATTGTTGCTGGTGATTTCAACTGTACCTTGGATTTCAATCTGGATCGCACTAATGCAGAACCTCATCTGCAGTCTTCTCAAGTTTTAAAAAATATCACTGTACAGTTCGACCTCTTGGATACATGGAGAGTTAAACATGCAAACACTAGACAGTATACCTGGGTCAGAGTCACAGATGATATGGTTAGTGCTGCTAGATTAGACAGAATATATGTTTCTCAAACTTTCCCCCTGGAATCCTCCACAGTAACATAAGTCCCGTCGGTTTTACAGATCATCATCTAGCCTCTGTGGTGTTAATTAGCTGACCAGGGGAAAGAACTACATCTTATTGGCACTTCAATAATAAGCTCCTTCAGGACACCACTTTTTGTCAATATTTTGTGTGTTTCTGGGAACACTGGAGGACTACAAAGACTCGTTTTAGTTCCCTGGAACAGTGGTGGGAGGTTGGCAAGGTGCAAATTTGCATTTTTTGTCAACAGTATACTGCGAACTCGACTGCTATCATCAAAACCAAAGTTGATGAACTTGAGGACACTGTCAAGAGCCTGGAGGAGAGTTTGGTTAGGGATCAGGATTCTACCTCAGGTCCTTTGTTGCAGGAGAAGAGATCAGCCCTGAGCTCTTTCCTGCAGGAAAGAGTGAAGGGGGCACTCGTTAGGTCACGGTTTACTCGCCTGCAAGACATGGATACCCCAACATCTTTTTTCTTCAATCTGGAGAAGTCTGCTGCAAAAAAGAAGTTGATGACTTGCTTAAAACTCGCACATGGGCAAATGACTACAAATCCATCTGAGATGAGGAGCCATGCAGTGGATTTTTACGGGGCCCTGTTTGGTGCAGAACCATGTTGCATAGAATCTCAGAACCAACTCTTTGGAGGTCTTCCCAAGCTCAGCCCAGAGGACAGGGCTGCTCTGGACTGTGACCTGACTTTGGATGAGTTAACTGTAGCAGTTAATCAAATGGCTCTGGGACGTGCACCTGGACTTGACGGTCTTTCTTCTGACTTTTTTAAGCATTTTTGGGATATTATTGGATCAGACTTTTATGACGTTCTAATTGACTGTTACAGAACTGGATCTTTACCTGTCTCCTGCCGGTGTGCAGTACTATCTCTGCTGCCTAAGGAAGGGGACTTGGCCTTGCTTAAAAACTGGAGGCCTGTTGCTCTTCTTTGCACAGGCTACAAGGTGCTTTCTAAAGCCCTGTCAAATAGATTGAAAACTGTCTTGGATTTAATCACAGATAGAGATCAAACATATTGTATTCCTGACCGAACCATTATGGACAATATTTTTCTCGTATGTGGCGTTCTTCATCTCAGTAAATGTTATGATTTAATGTTCGGTATTATGTCTTTGGACCAAGAAAAAGCTTTTGATAGGGTTGACCATTCTTATTTGTTCTCCACACTGAAGGGGTTTGGTTTTGGCAATATGTTTTTGAGGTGGGTCAATCTGTTATATACTGGAGCTGAGTGTTTGGTAAAGATGGGGGCAGGGCTGAGTCGGCCAATCCCTGTACGTCGGGGAATAAGGCAGGATTGTCCAATCTCAGGTCAACTGTATAGCTTGGCTATTGAGCCTTTGCTGTGCAGGTTGCGCACTCAGCTGGGTGGTTAGATTCTGCCGGGGCCCTCCAGTAGTTGTCATCCACTCGTCTTGTCTGCTTATGCAGATGACGTCAACATTTTCATTACATCCCACAGGGATGTACAGTGTTTGGTGGACACTTTATCTCTCTATGAAAAAGCATCTTTTGCACGGGTAAACTGGGGCAAGAGTGAGGGTTTATTGGTGGGGCAGTGGTCAGATCAGGACATTCCTCATCTACCTGGAGGTCTTCTGTCGGGGAAAACTGGTTTTAAAGTGTTGGGGGTATTTTTGGGTTCTGAGGACTTTGAACGCAAGAACTGGGAGGGAATTAAGGAGAAGGTGTGTGCTCGCTTTTCTAAATGGAAATGGTTGCTACCACAGCTGTCATATAGGGGAAAAGTTCTGGTCGCCAACAGTCTGGTCACTTCGGCTCTTTGGCATAGGCTTATTGCTTTGACACCGCCCAGGAGCCTGGTTGAGGAGGTTCAGAAGATCATCGTGGATTTCTTTTGGTCTGGTCGACATTGGGTTCGTGCGGCTGTTCTCTACCTGCCTGTTGCCAAGGAAGGACAGGGCCTGGTGGACATACAGTCCAAGATCACCTGTTTTAGGCTTCAGACTATGAAATGGCTCCTTTATGGATGTGGCCCCTGCTGGATGGACACTGCAAAACTGCTCCTGAGGAGAGTTGGCCGCTTGGGCTATGATAAGCAGCTTTTCCTTGTGAAATCTGGGGAGGTGGACCTTACTGGACTTTCTGCTTTTTATACATCTGTCTTGCATGCATGGCAAGTCTTCACCGTAGCTCGTGTTCCTGAGGAGACACCAGGCATGTGGCTGTTCGAGGAACTACTGTTTTTCAATCAATTCATGGACATTCAAGTGCTGCAGTCTGTTAGTCTGCGAACTTGTTTAAGAGAGGCAGGCTGTACCAAGTTTGGTCATCTTATGAAGATGTCAACCATGTCCATAGAAACGCTGAGGCGGAGTGCCAACATTACATCTGTCAGACTGGTGCATAGGGTGGTGGAGGAAGTGTGTGCTGCCCTGCCATGACCACTTAGAGCCTTTGCGGAAAACCGTACTCTTTCCAATCAATGGGATGGGGACACTGTGTCCAACTTTCCTGCCCTTTCCATCAGTCCAGCAGTGGGGGAGTGGCAGGAGGGAGAAGATCGCCTGCTGTCCTTCAGAACTCCTGGTCTGGGCAAGTTCCAGTTTATAGGGAAGACGACGGTGTATCACATCTGTGTGAAGGTTCTGAATCTGCGCTCTCTGACGGAGGTGAAAGAGTCGAAGTGGACGGGGTCTTTGGGGCCGGTATTCTCCCCGAAAGGCAGCTGGCGGTTCATGTACAAGCTCCTGATTGATCCCCGTTTGTTTTGTTCCCAAGTTGAGACCCTGGAGCATTTGTTTGTTAAATGTTTTCATTTATCAGGCCTTTTGGATCTTTTGAAAGTGTGGCTTCATAATTTTGGTGAATGTTTTTCTCTTGGTTTGTTTATTTACGGTCCAAAGTATAAAGTGGCAAAGAAGTCTGTGCACACTTTGATAAACTTCCTATCTGGTACTGCTAACCTTGCCATCTGGCTGACAAGAAAAAATCGGACTATTAACACTGGTAATGTGGATCCTGTGTTTGTTTTCAAGGCCTTGTTAAAAGTCAGACTCCAGGTGGAGTACCTTCTCCTTCTCCTTCTCCTTCTCCTTCTCCTTCTCTGTTTCCGGTTGCCGAGGGAGGAGGGCCGAAATAGGGAACTCCGTGTTTTGTTTGGACTTTTTTTCTATCTTTTATTATTGGCTGCATATTCAGTTTTTGTTTGTTTTGCTGGAGGATGGCGACCTTTGAGACGCCATCTACGTCTATCCGGCAGGGGGTGCGGATCATTCCCCCGGATAGCAGCGTTACTGTGGAGGAGATCCTTCTTGCTGTGGGTGAGAAGGTGGGACATGATGTGATCTGCTTTGTGTACCGAATGAATAAAGCTGTAGTTGTGTTTCTGGGTGGTGAGGAGTGTGTCCACAGTCTGATTGGGAGCGGTGTTGTTATCGGGGACACGTATGTACAGGTGTCCCCCTTATCTGTCCCATCAATGCGTATCACCGTCTCAGATGTTCCTCCTTTCATCACTGACGAGCAGTTGGAGATGGAGCTCCGCAGATTTGGGAAGTTTGCGGGCCCGTTTAGAACTGTGAGTTTGGGATGCAGGGATACCAAATTAAAACATGTAAAATCACTCAGGCGACATGTGTTCATGTTTTTGGACTCGCCCACTCAAACGCTAGAAGTGTCCTTCCGGGTCAAGCATGGGGACGGCTCCTACATGGTGTATGCGAGTTCAGGAAAGATGAAGTGTTTTGAATGTGGAGACGTGGGCCATAAACGGTTCGCTTGTCCACACAAGCAGCAGGCGGGAGGCTCTGATGAAGCCGCAGCTGAAGCCGGCGGTGCGGCCTCCGCTCACGCCGCTACTACAGACGACGTTGCGGGGCCTTCCGCCGGTCCTGCTCCGGAACCTGCTGCTGTGTCTGTGGACAGCCCGGCTGTGGCGCCCGCAGCCCAGCTTACGGTTGGGAACGTGGCTGGTGATGAGGCCCAAACAGTCACTGATGGTGCGTCAGAATCTAGCTGTGAGAAAGCGCTTGTGACATTAGCGGCTGTGGTTCCGGTGGCTGCTACCGTTTCAGAGCAGCCGATGGAACAACGCCAGTCAGCTGTTGTAGGTGGCGTTCAGGAAAATGTGGCTTATGATGAATCAGCTGGGCCAGCTGGATCAAACAGTCAGCTAAGTTTGCTGACAAGGGAGTGGATTCTGATTCTGACACTGTGTCTATTGGAGCAACTTGCAGTAGGAACACGAGTTTGTATTCACTGGAAGAAATAAATGTTTTTCTGGATGAAACCCATAACAGAGCCGTTAAAGTCACTGATTACTTCAGTGACGCTGATAAATTTATTAGGTCTATAAATATGCTAAAAAGTCAGGTTGGTCTTGACCTCCTGGATGAAAGAAAACGTTTTTGCCTTAAAAAGCACCTAACAGCCCTGCGTAAATCAGCAGGAGGACAAAAGGTCAAGCGCAGCCGGCAGATGAAATAACTTACATAGGCACACCACGGTGTTCCTTATAGCTATCTCTCTATGCAAACCATAAAATTAGGATCCTTAAACATCGATGGTGGGAGGGCCAATCATAAGAGGGGATTAATTGGTGACCTGTTCAGACAAAAAATCTTAACATTTTGTTTTTGCAAGAAACTCATACCACTTCAGCAGATGAAGTGGACTGGGGCTTGTGGTGGAAGGGCCCTTTTTCACTCAGTCATGGTAAAAATTTTAATGCAGGAGTAGCCATTTTGTTTGGGGAATCAGCAAATGCAACAGTTTTATCTGTAGTGGAGGTAGTGAAGGGCTGGCTGCTCTTTGTTAGGGCCGAAATAGGGAATTCTGTGTTTTGTTTGATCAACGTTTATGCTCCAAATCAGAGTTCTGAAAGAGTTGCCTTTTTCAATACACTGACAAATGAATTGCAGAGCTATCACCAAGACCAACTTATTGTTGCTGGTGATTTCAACTGTACCTTGGATTTCAATCTGGATCACACTAATGCAGAACCTCATCTGCAGTCTTCTCAAGTTTTAAAAAATATCACTGTACAGTTCGACCTCTTGGATACATGGAGAGTTAAACATGCAAACACTAGACAGTATACCTGGGTCAGAGTCACAGATGATATGGTTAGTGCTGCTAGATTAGACAGAATATATGTTTCTCAAACTTTCCCCCTGGAATCCTCCACAGTAACATAAGTCCCGTCGGTTTTACAGATCATCATCTAGCCTCTGTGGTGTTAATTAGCTGACCAGGGGAAAGAACTACATCTTATTGGCACTTCAATAATAAGCTCCTTCAGGACACCACTTTTTGTCAATATTTTGTGTGTTTCTGGGAACACTGGAGGACTACAAAGACTCGTTTTAGTTCCCTGGAACAGTGGTGGGGGGTTGGCAAGGTGCAAATTTGCATTTTTTGTCAACAGTATACTGCGAACTCGACTGCTATCATCAAAACCAAAGTTGATGAACTTGAGGACACTGTCAAGAGCCTGGAGGAGAGTTTGGTTAGGGATCAGGATTCTACCTCAGGTCCTTTGTTGCAGGAGAAGAGATCAGCCCTGAGCTCTTTCCTGCAGGAAAGAGTGAAGGGGGCACTCGTTAGGTCACGGTTTACTCGCCTGCAAGACATGGATACCCCAACATCTTTTTTCTTCAATCTGGAGAAGTCTGCTGCAAAAAAGAAGTTGATGACTTGCTTAAAACTCGCACATGGGCAAATGACTACAGATCCATCTGAGATGAGGAGCCATGCAGTGGATTTTTACGGGGCCCTGTTTGGTGCAGAACCATGTTGCATAGAATCTCAGAACCAACTCTTTGGAGGTCTTCCCAAGCTCAGCCCAGAGGACAGGGCTGCTCTGGACTGTGACCTGACTTTGGATGAGTTAACTGTAGCAGTTAATCAAATGGCTCTGGGACGTGCACCTGGACTTGACGGTCTTTCTTCTGACTTTTTTAAGCATTTTTGGGATATTATTGGATCAGACTTTTATGACGTTCTAATTGACTGTTACAGAACTGGATCTTTACCTGTCTCCTGCCGGTGTGCAGTACTATCTCTGCTGCCTAAGGAAGGGGACTTGGCCTTGCTTAAAAACTGGAGGCCTGTTGCTCTTCTTTGCACAGGCTACAAGGTGCTTTCTAAAGCCCTGTCAAATAGATTGAAAACTGTCTTGGATTTAATCACAGATAGAGATCAAACATATTGTATTCCTGACCGAACCATTATGGACAATATTTTTCTCATACGTGACGTTCTTCATCTTAGTAAATGTTATGATTTAATGTTCGGTATTATGTCTTTGGACCAAGAAAAGGCTTTTGATAGGGTTGACCATTCTTATTTGTTTTCCACACTGAAGGGGTTTGGTTTTGGCAATATGTTTTTGAGGTGGGTCAATCTGTTATATACTGGAGCTGAGTGTTTGGTAAAGATGGGGGCAGGGCTGAGTCGGCCAATCCCTGTACGTCTGGGAATACGGCAGGGTTGTCCAATCTCAGGTCAACTGTATAGCTTGGCTATTGAGCCTTTGCTGTGCAGGTTGCGCACTCAGCTGGGTGGTTAGATTCTGCCAGGGCCCTCCAGTAGTTGTCGTCCAATCGTCTTGTCTGCTTATGCAGATGACGTCAACATTTTCATCACATCCCACAGGGATGTGCAGCGTTTGGTGGACACTTTATCTATTTATGAAAAAGCATCTTCTGCACCGGTAAACTGGGGCAAGAGTGAGGGTTTATTGGTGGGGCAGTGGTCAGATCAGGACATTCCTCATCTACCTGGAGGTCTTCTGTCAGGGAAAGCCGGTCTCAAAGTGTTGGGGGTATTCTTGGGTTCTGAGGACTTTGAACGCAAGAACTGGAAGGGAATTAAGGAGAAGGTGTGTGCTTGCTTTGCTAAATGGAAATGGTTGCTACCACAGCTGTCATATAGCGGAAGGGTTCTGGTCGCCAATAATCTGGTTGCTTCGGCTCTTTGGCATAGGCTTATTGCTTTGACACCGCCCAGGAGCCTGGTTGAGGAGGTTCAGAAGATCATTGTGGATTTCTTTTGGTCTGGTCGACATTGGGTTTGTGCGGCTGTTCTCTACCTGCCTGTTGCCGAGGGAGGACAGGGCCTGGTGGACATACAGTCCAAGACCACCTGTTTTAGGCTTCAGACTACGAAACGGCTCCTTTATGGATGTGGCCCCTGCTGGATGGACACTGGAAAACTGCTCCTGAGGAGAGTTGGCCGCTTGGGCTATGATAAGCAGCTTTTCCTCGTGAAGTCCGGGGAGGTGGACCTTACTGGACTTTCTGCTTTTTATACATCTGTCTTGCATGCATGGCAAGTCTTCACCGTAGCCCGCATTCCTGAGGAGGCACCAGGCATGTGGCTGTTCAAGGAACTACTGTTTTTCAATCAATTCATGGACACTCAAGTGCTGCAATCTGTGAGTCTGCGAACTTGTTTAAGAGAGGCAGGCTGTACCAAGCTTGTCCATCTTATGAAGATGTCAACCACGTCGATAGAAACACTGGGGCGGAGTGCCAACATTACACCTGTCAGACTGGTGCATAGGGTGGTGGAGGAAGTTTGTGCTGCCCTGCCACGACCACTTAGAGCATTTGCGGAAAACCGTACTCTTTCCAATCAATGGGATGGGGACACTGTGTCCAACTTTCCTGCCCTTTCCATAAATCCAGCTGTGGGAGAGTGGCAGGAGGGAGAGGATCACCTGCTGTCCTTCAGAACTCCTGGTCTGGGCAAGTTCCAGTTTTTAGGGAAGAAGATGGTGTATCACATCTGTGTGAAGGTTCTGAATCTGCGCTCTCTGACGGAGGTGAAAGAGTCGAAGTGGGCGGGGTTTTGGGGGCCGGTATTCTTCCCGAAAGGCAGCTGGCAGTCCATGTACAAGCTCCCTATTGAGAAATGGACAGCGGATCTCCAGTGGAGGATTGTACATGGGCCAATAGCTACGACTAAATACAGCGCACACCTGGATCCTAATGTGGGGGAGGAATGTTTGTTTTGTTCTGAAGTTTAGACCCTGGAGCATTTGTTTGTTAAATGTTTTCGTTTATCTGGCCTTTTGGATCTTCTGAAAGTGTGGTTTCATAATTTGGGTGAATATTTTTCTTTTGGTTTGTTTATTTACAGTCCAAAGTATAAAGTGGCAAAGAAGTCTGTGCACACTTTGAAGAACTTCCTATCTGGTACTGCTAAACTTGCCATCTGGCTGACAAGAAAACATCGGACTATTAACACTGGCAATGTGGATCCTGTGTTTGTTTTCAAGGCCTTGTTAAAAGTCAGACTCCAGGTGGAGTATTCTTACGATAAAATGGTGGACAATTTGGAGGTATTCACCAACAGATGGACTGTAGGGAATATTTTGTGTTCTGTGGGAGAGGGGGATGAGTTATGTTTGCACTTTTGAAATGTGAGACACTTGGTGGAATGATGGTATTGGTGATCTTACATTTTTGAATTGTACAATAAAGGGATTTTTTTAAACCTCAAACCTCTTCTTCTAACAGTGAGATTTCCGTGTCTACATGATGTCTCTACAGGTGCATTACCGCCATACACTTTATATGGCATGATGTCCTGTCATGCCTGCCTTGATGTCTTTATGATCTCATAGAGACCATTACTCACCAATGGAGAGATATTCATCACCCGATTACAGTGACGCGGGTGATGACAACAAAACCTGGAATGCTGCTGACTGTTACGACGTGAACTATGGTCAAAACGTCACAAAGCTATGAGGAAAACGTCATAAAGCTAAAGGAAAAGGTCACAAAGTGATGACTTTAACGTCACAAGGCTATGAGGATCATATCATAAAGCTATGAAGAAAATGTCACAAAGCTAAGAGGAGATCGTCACAAAGTGATGAGGACAACGTCACAAAGCTATGAGGAAAACATAATCAAGTCTTAAGATTAGATAAGATAAGATAAGCCTTTATTAGTCCCACAATGGGGAAATTCCAGGATTGCAACAGCACAGGGATAGCAACACTCAGAGCAATAATTAAGAAGATACGGAAGATATAAATAAGAGCAGTGGATATACATATACATACACATCAATATATAAATATATATACAAAGTGCGGAGCATTGTAGCAAGATGGAATAAACAGCATAACCGTCTACTTAGTTATCCTACATAGTATGAATATGTACCCATACATATTGTCACCCTCCGTAGCGACCGATACTGTCCTAGTTGTATATACTAGTTAGTTAGTTAATTCCCTTCCACAGCATGTGGAACACCATTTGGTGTATGGGGCGGCGGCTATCTCCGTTTCTAGTTGTATATACTGGAGGGGTCCATTGTGTAAGTCTATTGCGTCTTTTGCATTCAGTACTATTAGGTCGTCACGTTTTTTTGCTATCTCTGCGAGCAGCCCTGCTTAGGTTATACAGTCTGACCTAACAGACTGGTGGTAATGCACCTTTGAGCTGGTTGCCAACCACCAATCAAATCTAGAAGAAGAAGAAGAAAGATTACGAATAGGGCACAGCACTTTAAACCATACCCATTTGAAGCAGCAATTCTGGAAATCTTACTCATCACCTGATTAACAGTAGTACACACTACTTTAAACCACACCCATTTGAAGCAGTACATTTGACCAACAAAACTGGTATTGCAATGGTTCAAGATACATCATTGAACAAATACAGCCTCACCTGTTGGTTGCAACATCTGTGATTGGTGTCAATGCTGGACGCACTCTCCTGATCCCACGAATCACACTCACACCATCTGACAACATGTTTCCATTCACCTTGCGACGTAAACAGTTTTCAGTAACACCCTGCTTTGCCATGACTGTAAATAAGTCACAGGGCCAGTCTTTACTGCATGTTGTTGTTTTCTGCACAAAAGATTTCTTCATCCGTGGCCAATTCTATGTTGCCACGAGCAGAGTTGGCAGATCAAGCTATCTTTGTATTCTTGCTCAAGATGAAGAAACTAAGCAAAAACGTCGCTTTCTGAGCAATGTTGTTTTTAAAGAGGTGCTAACACAGCAAAAATATGTAGCCTTGAAGAATGGCAGTCTACACTATAAATGTATAAAATGCCAAGCAAAACATTGATTTTCTCCGGGAGCTCTGGTTTCTTGGTTTCTATGGGCATCCACAGGTCTTCCTGAACAGGGTCGAAAGCCACTTTTGGCTCAGATCTATTTTCATGATCCTGTCCATGAACTGGAATTACAATGCACCTATCCCTCAACAAGTGATCTAGAAGAAGAAGAAGAAGAAGAAGAAGAAGAAGAAGAAGAAGAAGAAGAAGAAGAAGAAGAAGAAGAACCACCAGATGGAGAGCAATAGAGTGAGGACAACTGCTGCATGTCAGAAAAGATACCATGAAGATGAAGCACCTCAGGTTCGAGCAGTACGCCGCAGGCACGAGTGTGAACAACACAGCCGTCGGAGACAGGAGGAGACCCTTCAATAACGGGCATGCAGAAATATTTGCTTTTACTTGGTTTCTATGGGCATGGATGGGTATGCACGGGTATGTACTAGTAATAATAAAAATAATAATGCATCAGATTTATATAGCACTTTATCATAGACACTCAAAGACGCTTTACAAATAGATACATTATTCATTCACTCCAGACAGACAATGGTAGCGGAAAGCTACTATTGTACCCACAGCTGCTCTGGGGCAGGCTGACGGAAATGTGGCTGCCAATCCACACCAACAGTCTCTCCAGCCACTACGTAACATTTATACACATTCATACCTAGTGTTATGGATACTGGATCCAAGGTGGGTAAAGTGTCTTTCCCAGGGACACAACAGCAGGATTATCAGGGGAGAGCAGGATTCAAACTGCCAACCATCCGGTTAGTGGATGACCTACTCTACCTCCTGATCCACAGCCGACCCCGTAAGTAATCTGTCGCCTATTGGTGTCCAACTGATGAGTGACTTGTGGGTGGGCTTTGTCTTGACAAGTGCCACACCATAGAGGCCTATCCGTTTCTCAGGCCCGCTCCAGATGAAACAGTAAACGGGTCATCATCATATATTAAGCTATGATGTACTGTATATAGGTTCTATAGTCATGTTAGTTTCTTTTATACTTTCCATGGGTAATCCCTTTGTCTGTCGTGTGTGTTTCTGTTGTTGGCTGTCAACTGTCATGCTGCTGTTACAGTGTAATTTCCCAGTTTTGGATAAATAAAGTCCATCTATCTATCTATCTATCTATCTATCTAGCTAATTGTCTGCAATGGTTTCACCGCTGTTTTGCCACTGTGATTCACAGAGACCCGCCAGAGTGACGTTGTAGCAGATGAGCTCTCGGGACAGCAGTGTTGCAAGCAATCGGGCCATTAACCTGTGGAGAAAGCAGAAGGGAGAGAGAAGACAAATAGTTCCCCTGCTGGGCATGTAACACTCCCACCCTTAGATAGATAGATAGATAGATAGATAGATAGATAGATAGATAGATACTTTATTTCGAACAAAAAGTATAACAAAATCAAAACAAATGACAAATGCAATAAAGTAACAGTATACAGTGTTCGAAAGGGAGAAGGAAGAAGTGAACACTTATTAATCCCATCTCCTCTTTTCCATAAATACACCCATGTGAATTATATACAAATTACCACATTTAAGACCCCAAGTAAACAATTAACTGTATTTTGTACATATCAACATTAACACCCATCCATCCTAGCATACATTAATGTCCATACATCAAAACCAGCCTCAAACAACGGATATACACAGTGCTGTCCCACCCACCATTCCATAGTGTCTCATATAGTGAGCATAGTGAATCGTACATATAAATACTACCCTTCTAACATATATCCTTTCAGCAAATAATGTTTATACCTCTTTTTGAATTGATTTCTGTTTGTACATAGTTTCAGTTCCGGCTCCAGACTGTTCCACAAATCCACCCCACAGACAGATATGCACAGACTTTTCTTGGTTGTTCGTATCTTGGGTTTTGTAAAGTTTAAGTCTCCTCTCAAATTATGATCATTGCCTCTTTTTTAAATATTTTTTGTATATTAGTTGGGAGTTGATTATTAATTGCCCTGTACATTATTTGTGCTGTCTTAAATTTAACTAAATCGATGAACTTTATGACATGTGACTTTAAAAACAACGAATTGGTATGGTCTCTATATCCTACATTATTTATTATCCTTATAGCTCTTTTTTGTAATGTGCATATTGACTGTAGGTTGGTCTTGTAGGTGTTTCCCCAGACTTCTACACAGTAGTTAAGATAAGGTAGAAACAGTGAATTGTACAGTAAGACCAATGATTTATAGTCCAAGATGTGTCTTGTCTTCCCCAGTATGCCTATACATTTTTCCAACTTGGCCCAGACGTGACTGATATGAGGTTTCCAGCAGATTTTATTGTCTAGCGTCACCCCCAGAAACTTATTTTCCTGTACTGTTTCTATTCTGGTATCATCTATCGTTACCATTATTTCATGATTTATTTTATAATTTCCAAACAACATAATCTTTGTATTTTTTTAGATTTAGAGATAATATATTTTTGTTGAACCACTGCGTTAACTTTTTCATTTCAGTTGTGACCACCTCTAAAACCTGCTGCAAATTCTCACCAGTGCAAAGGATATTTGTGTCATCCGCAAACAAAATAAATTTCAGAATTTTTGATACTTGGCATATGTCATTTATATACAAAATAAAGAGTTTGGGTCGCAAAACTGACCACTGGGGCACACCACAAGTGATGTCCATGAAGGGTGATTTGTGTTCACCAATTTGTACAAATTGTTGTCTGTTACTTAAATAACTTTCCACCCAACTCAGTCCGACCCCTCTTATCCCATACCTTTCCAGTTTCCTTAGTAGTATTCTGTGGTCAATGGTGTCAAAAGCTTTCTTTAAATCTATAAATACTCCTACAGCAAACTTTTTTTTATCTATACAACTAGTAATTTCTTCTATGAGTTTGATCAGTGCCAAAGATGTAGATTTATCTGCTCTAAAACCATACTGGCTGTCTGTAAGGAGGTTGTGTTTTTCAATGAAATCATCCAGTCTCTTAGTGAAGATTTTTTCAAGTATTTTGGAGAATTGTGAGAGTAAAGAGACTGGCCTGTAATTTGTGAAACAATGACTGTCTCCTGTTTTGTATAGAGGTATTACTTTTGCTACTTTCATTTTGTTTGGAAATTTACCAGTTTGAAATTACAGGTTACAGATGTGGGTGAGTGGCTTAACAATTCCTTCAATTACTTTTTTCACTATTGTCATGTCAATTTCATTCCAGTCCGTTGATTTTTTGTTCTTAAATTTACTCACAGTCTCGATAATTTCCTTTTCAGTAACTCCACCCAAAAAGATTGTGTTTGGATTTCTATCTTCTATTTCATTTACAGAACCACTGTTGTTTGTTTCTGGTGTCACTATTGATTTTGCTAATTCAGGACCAACGTTTACAAAAAATTTATTGAAACCACTGACCACATCCTCCATATTATTTATCAAATTGCCATTTTCAATAAAATATTCTGGATAATTAGCATTCTTAGGCCAATTACTAATAATCCCATTGAGTACTTGCCATATTCCTCTTAAGTTATTCTTATTATCCTCTAATATTCTGTTGTAATATTCTTTCTTACAGGTCCTCATTACATTAGTAAGCTTATTTTTATATCTTTTATATTTGATCTCAGCCTCCACCGTTCTGCACTTAATGAATTGTTTATATAATGTATTCTTCTTTTTATATGCATTTATTAACCCCTTGGTGACCCAAGAAATATCTTTCTTTTGTTGTCTGTCACTGTATTGTTTTATAGGACAGTTTTTATTGTACAATGATTGAAATATTTGAAAAAATTTATCATATGCTTTATTTATATCATTTTCATCATAAACTATCTTCCAATCTTGTATTAATAATTCCTTTGTCAGTAAATACATAGATTCTTCGGTTCTTATTCTTTTATATTTAATATTTTTGGTATACTTTTTCTTCCTATAATCACATTGATAGACAACAAAAATCAGCAGGTGGTCACTGATATCATTCAATAAAAGCCCACTCCTGATATTCCATCCATCCATCCATCTTCTACCGCTTTTCCGGAGGTCCGGGTCGCGGAGGCAGCAGTTCAAGCAGAGAAACCCAGACTTCCCTCTCCCCCGCCACCTGCTCCAGCTCTTCAGAGAGGATACCAAGGCGTTCCCAGACCAGCTGGGAGACGTAGTCTCTCCACCGTGTCCTGGGTCTGCCCCGGGGTCTCCTCCCAGTGGGACATGCCTGAAACACCTCAAGTGGGAGGCGTCCAGGAGGCATCCTAATCAGATGCCCATACCACCTCATCTGACTCCTTTCAATGTGGAGGAGCAGCGGTTCTACTCTGAGCCTCTCCCGGATGACTGAGCTCCTCACCCTATCTCTGAGGGTGAGTCCAGCAATCCTACGGAGAAAGCTCATTTCAGCCGCTTGTATCCGCGATCTCGTTCTTTCGGTCATTACCCAAAGCTCGTGACCATAGGTGAGAGTAGGAACGTAGATTGACTGGTAAATCGACAGCTTTGCCTTAGAACTAAGCTCCCTCTTCACCACAACAGACCGGTACAACGTCCGCATCACTGCAGATGCTGCTCCGATCCGTCTGTCGATCTCTCGCTCCATTTTCCCCTCACTCGTGAACAAGACCCCAAGATACTTAAACTCCTCCACTTGCGGCAGGAGCCTGTCCCCAACTCAGAGAGGACAATCCACCTTTGTCTGGCTGAGGACCATGGACTCGGACTTGGAGGTGCTGATTCTCATCCCAGCCGCTTCACACTCAGCGGAAAACCGTCCCAGCAAGAGCTGTAGGTCATTGCTGGATGAAGCCAACAGGACAACATCATCTGCAAACAACAGAGATGAGATCCTGTGGTCACCAAGCATGACACCTTCCATTCCCTGGCAGCGCCTAGAAATCCTGTCCATAAAAATTATGAACAGGATCGGTGACAAAGGGCAGCCCTGGCGGAGTCCAACTCTCACTGGGAATGACTCCGACCGAGTGTTGGCAATACGAACCAAACTCTCACAACGGTCGTACAGAGACCGAATAGCTCGTAACAACAAGCCCGAAACCCCATACTCCCGAAGCACCCCCCACAAAAATCCACGAGGGACGCGGTCAAATGCCTTCTCCAAGTCCACAAAACACATGTAAACTGGTTGGGCAAACTCCCACGAACCCTCAAGAATTCTCGAGAGGGTAAAGAGCTGGTCCGATGTGCCACGGCCAGGACAAAAACCACACTGCTCCTCCTGAATCCGAGGTTCGACCAACGGCCAGACTCTCCTCTCCAGTACCTTGGCATAGACCTTCCCAGAGAGGCTGAGGAGTGTGATTCTTCTAAAGTTGGAGCACACCCTCCGGTCCCCTTTTTTGAAGAGAGGAACCACCACCCCGGTTTGCCATGCCAAAGGCACTGCCCCCGACCTCCACGCAATGTTGCAGAGACGTGTCAACCATGACAGCCCAACAACATCCAGGGCCTTGAGGTACTCAGGGCGAATCTCGTCCACCCCCGGGGCCCGGCCACCAAGGAGATTTTTAACCACCTTGGCGACCTCAGCCCCTGTGATAGGCGAGTTATCCCCCTCGTCCCCAAACCCTGCTTCCTCTGTGGAAGGCGTATCAGTGGGATTGAGGAGATCCTCAAAGTATTCCTTCCACCGCCCGACGATATCCCCAGTCGAAGTCAACAGTGTCCCATCTGCACCATGCACAGTGTGGACGGGGAGCTGCTTTCCCCTCCTGAGCTGCCGGAGAGTTTGCCAGAATCTCTTTGAGGCCGACCAAAAGTCTTGTTCCATGGCCTCACCGAACTCCTCCCATACCCGGGTTTTTGCTTCAGCAACCACCCGAGTTGCACTCCGCTTGGCCTGCCGGTACACCTCAGCAGCTTTGGGAGTCCCACAAGCCAGCCAAGCTTGATAGGACTCCTTCTTCAGCTTAATGGCCCCCCTCACCACTGGTGTCCACCACTTGGTTCGGGGGTTGCCACCACGAGATGCACTGACCACCTTGTGGCCGCAGCTCTGGGCCACCGCTTCAACAACAGAGGTGAAGAACATGGCCCATTCAGACTCCATGTCTCCAGACTCCCTCGGAATGTGGTTGAAGTTCTTCCGGAGGTGGGAGTTGAAGACCTCCTGGACAGGGGCCTCAGCCAGACGCTCCCAGCACACCCTCACTATACGTTTGGGTCTACCAGGTCTGAATGGCTTCCTCCCCTGCCATCGGATCCAACTCACCACCAGGTGGTGATCAGTTGACAGCTCTGCACCTCTCTTTACTCGGGTGTCCAAGACATACGGTCGCAGGTCTGATGATACGATAACAAAATCGATCATCGACCTGCGACCTAGGGTGTCCTGGTGCCGGGTGCACATATGGACACCCTTATGCTTGAACATGGTGTTTGTTATGGACAGACTGTGGTTAGCACAGAAGTCCAATAACTGAATACCACTCGGGTTCAGATCGGGCAGGCCGTTCCTCCCAATCACCCCCCTCCAGGTTTCACTGTCGTTGCCCACGTGCGCATTGAAGTCCCCCAGTAGGACAATGGAGTCTCCAAGAGGAGCACCCTCCAGCACCCCAGTCACAGACTCCAAAAAGGGTGGGTATTCTGAAACATCATTTGGTGCATAGGCACAAATGATGGTCAGGACCCATTTCCCAACCCGAAGGCACAGGGAAGCAACCCTTTCGTCCACCGGGGAAAACTCCAATATAGAGGCAGTAAGGTGGGGCGATACAAGAATACCCACCCTTGCTCGTCGCCTCTCGCCTGGGGCAACTCCAGAAAAGGCCAAGCTCCAGCCCCTCTCCAGGAGACTGGTTCCGGAACCGGAGCTGTGTGTTGAGGTGAGACCGACTATATCTAGCCGGTATCTCTCAACCTCGTACACCAGCTCAGGCTCCTTCCCCACCAGAGAGGTGACATTCCACGTACCAAAAGCCAGTTTAGAAAGCTTGGGATCAGTACGCCAAGGTCTCCGCCTTTGACCGCCACCTAATCCACATAGCACCGGACCCCTATGATCCCTCCTACAGGTGGTGAGCCCACTGGAGGGCGGACTCATGTAACTCCTTCGGGCTGAGCCCGGCCGGGTCCCATGGGTGGAAACCCGGCCACCAGACGCTAGCCTTCGAGCCCCTCCCCCAGGCCTGGCTAAAGGGTGGGGCCCCGGTAACCCCATACCAGGCGGGGTACACTGAATCCTTGATATACAATTTATCATGAGAGTCTGTTGGATCGTTCTTAGTCTGGCCCTTCACCCAGGACCAGTTTGTCTTGGGAGACCCTATCAGAGGCAAATTGCCCCGGACAACATAGCTCCTGGGGTCACTGGGGCACGCAAACCCCCCCACCACGATAAGGTGACGATCCATGAGGGAATACTCCTGATATTATTTTTCATAATGTTTGTGAATATGTTATCTATTAGTGTGGCACTGTGTGACGGATTCTACTAGGTCCGGTAACTGTTGGATGTAAGCCCATACTGTACATTGTGTTGATAAATTCTTCTGTCAAACTATGTTGTTTTGAATTCATCAGATCTATATTGAAATCCCCACAGATGAACATAACTTTATGAGTTAGTTTTGCATACATTTTTTCCATCCAGTCCTTAAATAAGTCAATGTTTGATCCAGGTGTTCTATATCCACAGCTCACTACTATATTCTTCACATTGTCCAGACAGATTTCTATTGTAGTACATTCAAATAAATCATCCACAGTTACTGACAGATTTTCAACAACCTTGTATTTCAAGCTCTTGTCAACATAAATTGCAACTCCTCCTCCTTTTTTCACTTTTCTATTTATATAATTTAATTCATAGCCATCCATGGTAAAATCCACTCCTTTCTCTTCACTGAGCCACGTCTCTGATATTGCCACAATATTGAATGGCTCTTTAAACTGATGTAAATAATCTTTAATGTTATTAAAGTTGGCATAGAGACTTCTGCTGCTGAAGTGGATCATAGAAATATTGAAATCAGATGTGACCATTGTGTTAAACTGTTCATCCGTGTAGTAACTACAGTCATTATTGATGGAGCTAAATAAATTATTATCAGGGTCTATGTTATATTCTACGTCCTGTGGGTTGTGATCTGTATATTCAAAAACTTTGGAGGTCCAAACAAAATTTGGCACCTAATGAAAAAAGTTTCAAAAAAATTATTTGGTGCCTTCAAACCAGATGCTTTGGGTAGATGGGGCTCAACAACCTGGGAGGGTAGTCCATCTAGGGGAACAAAAACCCAGATTTCAAACCTCTACTGCCTTGCAGCATACCCAGTTAAGGGAAAGGCTTTGGGAGTCAAACCTGAGATAAAATCTGGAGTTGGAGCCACAAAGGCAGTCCGTTGTTGATTTAAACTTCATTCTGGCAGCTCCTGTGACGACGCTGGTGCAAACTGTAACAGCCTTGCTATTCCTTTGGATCCATTAGTGATGTGGAGAGGGGGGACATGCTACATGGGCAACAGCCTGTCCTCTATATCACACTGCCCAGGCTGGCTAGAATCCAGCAACACTCACCAACACAAACTCACACCCTCCACCCTGGAGAGGTCACTCCAGCTTTGCTTGCAGCGTCGGCACAACACAGGGAACAACAGTTACAGGTTATAAGTCATTGCTTGATTGGAGTAGAGCTTGGTGCCAGGAGTTGTTCCCGACAGTGGGAGGGACCCTTGGATCTCACTGGACAAGTACTACTCGCCTAAAGGTGGACAGCCCTCAGCCAGTAAGGTGTCCCGCCAGAGTCTGCCATCCTCATTGGGTGCATGGGGATTAGGAATCATCCAAACAGCAGACTGCAATTGTCGGACCAGGAAATGAAATGAGACAGTGGTGGAGAGGAGAACACTAAATAAACTGTGATCCATCATGGACAATCCTGACCACTCCCTCCACCAGACACTGGACAGACAGCGGACCACTTTCTCCAGTAGACTACTCAGGCTTCGCTGTCGAATGGCCAGATACAGGAAATCTTTCCTGCCACATGCCATTTCACTGTACAATATCTCACTTTGATGTTGTATTCTGGTCATAATAATGCTGCCACACCGCACCTTACAGTCTAACTGGTACCTCACATTTCACTCTGCTCCTGATAGTCCTTCATTGTGCAGTGGGATGATTCATGTGTTTAAACGGGTCATCATATATTAAGCTATGATGTATATACAGTAGATTTTATAGTTGTGATAGTTTTACTTTCCATGGGTAATCCCTTTGTCATGCATGTGTTTCTGTCGTTTGGTTGTCTACTGTCATGCTGCTGTTACACTGTAATTTCTGAGTTTGGAATCAATAAAGTACATCTATCTATCTATCTATCTATCTATCTATCTATAAAATAAAACAACAAAAGGAAGCAGCTTTGAAACTGGAATATTGAAACGTTTGGACAATGATTTCCGGTCTTTCTGAAAACCTTCAGGTCATCAGTGACATGATTGGTGACCCAGAAACACATGTGGACTCGAAATAGACACAATTATCTTTTATTACAAAGGGTGTTAGTGTGGATGTGTACGTGTGTGCAGGAGTGTAGCAGCTGGGCGAGCAGAGCACTCTTCAGACTGGCAACCCTAGAAGAGAGCACAGACAGACAGATGAGTGACTGAGGATTGGAGGGATGTATCAGTGAATGTTCAGTCTTACAAGTAGGCTGGAGAGCTGAGGCACTGAAGATCTCCCAAGGGCTCCGGTCCACTTGTTTTGTGTCTAGACTGCCGCTGCTGACGAGGTGAGGCGGTGCAGGTTTGTATAGTGCAGGTGAAGTGCAGGTTGTGCTCAGATCCGCCGCCAGGAGGAGGAGGTCCACTGCCAGATGGCTTCCACCTGTGCACAGGCGAGAAGGAGGAGAGCGGGAAGTGAAGAAAGGACGACGGCTTACTTGTCAGTGGGGAGCTCAGGCTCCCAGGTGAAACAATGAGCAGGAAGGAGCTGAGGAGGCAGAACTCCAGAGCAGGATGAGTAGAGTAGGCGAGGAGGTCTTGCCAGACCATTGGAGTGTTGACATCTCCATGCAGACCAGGGGGCAGCGCTGCTTAGATAGATAGATGTACTTTATTGATCCCAAACTGGGAAATTAAGATAAGATAAGATAAGCCTTTATTAGTCCCACAATGGGGAAATTCCAGGCCACTAGATGAGATGATCAGGTGTGCGCACAGCTGTGGAGATAATTAGGGCAGCAGGCACACAGAGCGGATCATAACAGTACTTCCCCCACGGGACGCCTCTCGGGGGCCGATCCAACCTACCAGGTGCGACCGGTGGAAGTCCCTGATGAGCTGTGGATCCATCACGAAGGAGGGAAGCACCCAGGACCTCCATTCTGGACCGTAACCCTCCCAGTCCTCTAGATACTGGAGGCCATGACTCCAGCGTCGGACATCCAGGATGGAGTTGACTCTCCACGCGGGGTCACCATCAATCAATACCGGTGGGGGTGGCGTCTTGGGAAGGGGCACAGAGGGCTGGAGACAAGCAGCTTGACCTGTGAGATGTGAAAGGTGGGACAAATGTGGAGGGGGGGGGGAGCCAGGCGCACAGCGACGGGGTTCACAATATGTGTAATGGAAAAGGGACCAATAAAACGCTGTGACAACTTCCTGGACTCAGCCTTGAGATTAATGTTCTTAGTGGATAGCCATACCTACTGCCTGACCTGGTAGGGCGGAGCCAGAGTCCTGTGATAGTTGGCAATGGCGGTCTTCCAGTCCGCCGTCCGCCAAAGCGTGGCCCGGGTAGCCTTCCACAGCCCGTGACAGCACTTCATATGGGCCTGCACAGAGGGCACCGCGATGTCCACAGCAGACAGGAGCTCCAGGATGCTGGGCTGGAGGTGGTGATACACTCCAATTCCTCATTGGCGTGCCCACACTGGCCATTACTCTGGGGGTGGTACCCCGAGGACAGGCTTACCGTGGCCCCAATAGATAAGATAAGATAAGCCTTTATTTGTCCCACAATGGTGAAATTCCAGGATTGCAACAGCACAGGGATAGCAACACTCAGAGCAATATTTTAGAAGATAAAAAATAAAATAAGAGCAGTGAATATACTGTACATATGTACACATAAATATATAAATATACATATATACACAGTGCGGAGCATTGTAGCTAGATGGAATAAACAGCATAACCGTCTATTTAGTTACCCCACATAGTATTAATATGTACCCATACATATTGTCACCCTCCGTAGCAACTGATATTGTCCTAGTTGTATACTGGAGGGGACCATTTGTGTAAGTCTGTTGCGTCTTTTGCATTCAATACTATTAGGTTGTCACGTTTTTTTTGCTATCTCTGCGAGCAGCCCTGCTTAGGTTATACAGTCTGACAGCTGTAGGTGGGAAGGACCCACGAAACCTCTCGGCCGTGCACCTAGGATGATAGCCTACTGCTAAATGAGCTCCTCAGTGCGTTCAGTATGTCCTGCATAGGGTTGGACTCGGACTCCAGAAGAGATGACAGTTTAGCCACCATCCTTCTCTCTCCTATCTCCTCCACTGGGTCGAGGCGTTGCCCCAGGACAGAGCTAGCTTTCTTGATCAATTTGTTCAGTCAATTTGCCTGGTCAACGTTTACGCTCCAAACCACGGTTCTGAAAGGGTTGCCTTTTTCAATACACTGACAAATGAATTGCAGAGCTATCACCAAGACCAACTTATTGTTGCTGGTAATTTCAACTGTACCTTGGATTTCACTCTGGATCGCAATAATGCAGAACCCCATCTGCAGTCTTCTCGACTCTTAAAAAATCTCACTGTACAGTTCAACTTATTGGACACGTGGAGGTCTAAACATGCAAACGCTAGACAGTATACCTGGGCCCGAGTCACTGACGGTGTTGTCAGTGCTGCTAGATTAGACAGGATATATGTTTCTCAAACCTTTGGCCCCGGAATCCTCCACAGTAACATAAGTCCCGTCGGTTTCACGGATCATCACCTGGCCACTGCGGTGTTTATTACCTCACCAGGGGAAGGGACTAAATCTTATTGGCACTTCAATAACAAGCTCCTTCAGGACAACACCTTTTGTCAATATTTTGTGTGTTTCTGGGAACACTGGAGGACCACAAAGGCTTGTTTTAGTTCCCTCGAACAGTGGTAGGAGGTTGGCAAAGTGCAAATTCGCATTTTTTGTCAACAGTACACTGCGAATTCCACTTCCATCATCACGGCCAAGGTCGATGAACTTGAGGACACTGTCAAGAGGCTGGAGGACAGTTTGGTTACGGATCAGGATTCTACCACAGGTCCTTTGCTGCAGGAGAAGAGATCAGCCCTGTGCACATTAATGCAGGGAAGAGTGAAGGGGGCACTTGTGAGGTCACGGTTCACTCGCCTGCAAGACATGGATGCCCCAACGTCCTTCTTCTTCAATCTGGAGAAGTCTGCTGCGAAAAAGAAGTTGATGACTTGCTTGACGCTCCCAGATGGTCGAATGACTACAAATCCATCCGAGATGCGGTGACATGCAGTGGATTATTACGGGGCCCTGTTTGGTGCGGGACCATGTTGCATGGAATCTCAAAACCAGCTCTTCGAAGGTCTTCCGGTGCTCAGCCCGGAGGACAGGGCCGCTCTGGACTGCGCCCTGACTTTGGATGAGTTAACTGTGGCTGTTAATCAGATGGCTCTGGGACGCGCACCTGGACTTGATGGTCTTTCTTCTGACTTCTTTAAGCATTTTTGGAATATTATTGGATCAGACTTCTATGACGTACTAACTGCCTGTTACAGAAAGGGAACCTTACCTGTCTCCTGCTGCCATGCAGTGCTATCTCTGCTGCCTAAGCAGGGGGACTTGACCTTGCTGAAAAACTGGAGGCCCGTGGCTCTTCTTTGCACGGACTACAAGGTGCTTTCAAAAGCCCTGTCAAATAGACTGAACAATGTATTGGATTTGATCGTAGATAGAGATCAAACATATTGTATTCCTGACCGGACCATTATGGACAATATTTTTCTTGTACATGACGTTCTCCAGCTCAGTAAATGTTATGATTTACAGTTCAGTATTATGTCTTTGGACCAAGAAAAGGCATTTGATAGGGTTGACCATTCCTATTTGTTTTCCACACTGAAGGGGTTCGGTTTTGGCAATATGTTTTTGAGGTGGGTCAATCTGTTATATACTGGAGCTGAGTGTTTGGTAAAGATGGGGGCAGGGCTGAGTCGGCCAATCCCTGTACACCAGGGAATACGGCAGGGTTGTCCAATCTCAGGTCAACTGTACAGCTTGGCTATTGAGCCTTTGCTGTGTAGGTTGCACACTCAGCTGGGTGGTCTGGTTCTGCCGGGGCCCTCCAGCAGTTGCCGCCCAATCGTCTTGTCTGCTTACGCGGACGTCGTCAGCGTTTTCATCACATCCCACAGGGATGTACAGCATTAGGTGGACACTTTATCTATTTATGAAAGGGCATCTTCTGCACGGGTGAATTGGTCGAAGAGTGAGGGTCTATTGGTGGGCCAGTGGTCACATCAGGACATTCCTCGCCTACCCGGAGGTCTTCAGTGGGGGAAAGCTGGTCTCAAAGTGTTGGGGGTTTTTCTGGGCTCTGAGGAATTTGAGCGCAAGAACTGGGAGGGTGTTAAGGACAAGGTGTGTGCTCGCTTTTCTAAATGGAAATGGTTGCTACCACAGCTGTCATATAGGAGCAGGGTTCTGGTTGCCAATAATCTGGTCGCTTTGACACCACCCAGGAGCCTGGTGGAGGAGCTTCAGAAGATCATCGTGGATTTCTTTTGGTCTGGTCGACACTGGGTCCGTGCGGCTGTTCTCTACCTGCCTGTAGCCAAGGGAGGACAGGGCCTGGTGGACATACACTCCAAGATTGCCTGTTTTAGGCTTCAGACTGCACAACGCCTCCTTTATGGATGTGGCCCCTGCTGGATGGACACTGCAAAACTGCTCCTGAGGAGAGTTGGCCGCTTGGGCTATGATAAGCAGCTCTTCCTCGTGACATCTGGGGAGGTGGACCTTACTGGACTTTCTGTTTTTTACACATCCATCTTGCATGCATGGCAAGTCTTCACCGTAGCCCGTTTCCCTGATGAGACACCGGGCATGTGGCTGTTCGAGGAACCACTGTTTTTCAATCAATTCATCGACACTCAGGTGCTGCAGTCGGTCAGTCTGCGAACTTGTTTACGAGAGGCAGGCTGTACCAAGCTTGGTCATCTTATGAAGATGTCGACCACATCGATGGAAATGCTGAGGTGGAGTGCCAACATTACATCTGTCAGACTGCTGCAGAGGGTGGTGGGGGAAGTGTGCGCCGCCCTGCCATGACCGCTCCGAGCGTTTGCGGAAAACCGTACTCTTTCCGCTCAATGGGATGACGACACTGTGTCCAACTTTCCTGCCCTTTCCATAAGTCCAGCTGTGGGGGAGTGGCAGGGGGGAGACGATCACCTGCTAGCCTTCAGAAATCCTCGTCTGGACAAGTTCCAGTTTGTGGGGACGAAGACGGTGTATCACATCTGTGTGAAAGTTCTGAATCTGCGCTCTCTGATGGACGTGAAGGAGTCGAAGTGGGCGGGGTTTTGGGGGCCAGAGGTCTCCCCAAAAGGCAGCTGGCGGTGCATGTACAAGCTCCCTATTGAGAAACGGACGGCAGATCTCCAGTGGAGGATTGTTCATGGGGCAATAGCTACGAATAAATACAGAGCACACCTGGATCCAACTGTGGGGGAGGAATGTTTGTTTTGCTCCCAAGTTGAGACCCTGGAGCATTTGTTTGTTCAATGTTTTCATTTATCTGGGCTTTTTGATCTTTTGAAAGTGTGGTTTCGGGCTTTGGGTGAATGTTTCTCTTTTGGTTTGTTCATTTACGGTCCAAAGTATAAAGTGGCGAAGAAGTCTGCGCACACTTTGATGAACTTCCTATCTGGTACTGCTAAACTTGCCATCTGGCTGACAAGGAAAAATCGGGCTACCAACGCTGGCAATGTGGATCCTGTGTTTGTTTTCAAGGCTTTGTTGAAAGTCAGACTCCAGGTGGAGATCTCTTACTATCAAATGGTGGACAATTTGGAGGCATTCACCAATAGATGGGCTGTGGGGAATGTTTTGTGTTCTGTGGGAGAGGGGTATTGTCACCATGGGTTGAGATGCCGTCTCGGCACTGAGCCCATGTTTTCCCTCATCCCTGCCTCCCATTGAGCAGCGTCTCAGCTGGCCCCCTGCTGGCAGCATTATGGACGGCTGGGGCCAATTAGTCTTCATCAGCTGGGGCGCTGCCAATGAGGATAAATAGGAGCAGCCTCGATGACTCGGGGCTGCGACATAAGCACTGCTAGGCTGAAGCCCCTTCGTCTGGTGTCAGCCTCAACTCCCCTTGCAGCATTCCGGTGTTTGTATCCCGCTGTGAGTATGCACGTCTTGTTACCCCCACGTCCGGTACAAGCTACCTACCCCTGCGCTGTGCAGCCTGAGAATGTACGTCTGTATGAGTGTCTGTGCTCTCCTCATCCCTTATCCCTTACCCAGAATAAAACATCTCGACTCACTGGCTTGTCCCTGGCTCTGATTGCCCGGCTCCCTAGAGCCGGATATGACAGTATGTCGCAGCCAGAAGAGTTGCCGGCGGCCGTGAGTCGCTGTGGAAATGTACCTTTCTGTCCGGGTGTCAGCGCTGCTAGCATGCCGTTTCCCAGGAGTCACTTCCGGCGCCAGGGCGACGAGCTGAGGTCCATCTCGGAGGCTGTCGACGGGACGTTCTTCACCCTGCACGACGCCTCCAACGCGAGACGCTGGCATCCGGGCCGTGCTGAGGAACTCCTGGACTGTCACCCTCACTCTCTGTACCATCTGGAGGACAGTGCCAGGATAGACGCTGCAGGTACACAGCAAGAGAAGCTCCACGGGGTGGATGGAAATCCCGGCAGGGAGTCGAAGTGGGCGACGTCTTTCCCCGCTTCGGAGTCCCGTTCCTGCCGCTATTCCAGTCCGGGAGTTCGCGCCAACCAGAGGACTTCCCCCGACCTGCGTCACGTCACTCGGGATTCCCTTCAAGGAGCCGCAGCTGACAGCAGTTATGTCCGGGGTCGAGTGGCTGTCGCGAGCTCTACTGTGTTTCCTGTCACCACCTTCAGGCATGTGGCGGCGGCAGTGAGATTGATGGTGAGGACTTCAGGGCTACGAAGCTTTCCCGTGCTCGACGCCTCCCTCGTCTCGATCTCCGATCTGGAGCGGCGAATCCTGGGTCTCCCCCTCGCTTCGTTCCCTGGGAGTAGTCGTCATCACATCGCCGAGTCACCTCTGCACGAACCTCGTCCGGATCCAGTTCTGGGTCATCGTCAGGACCGTTCCTCCCACGCAGCTGTCATCCCTTCGCCTCATCAGTGTGGAGATTCTACAGCCTCGTCCCCTGAGCCTCGTTCCCCCGCTGTCATTCCTGGACATTCGGGCTGGCTCACCCCGGCTGTTTCCCCCTCCTCCTCGACGCGCTTCCTGACCGCTGTGTGTGCCTGGAATCCCGGCCTGGTGAGCTCTCTGCTGGAGACAACGCGAGCGATCCTCAGACGAATTCCCGGGGGGTCCTCCGTTATCGCCGGGCGGGGAGAGGAAGAAGCAGATTCCACTACAGCAGGCGATGCTCAACCTCCAGGGGGCAGGCAAGTCATTGTTTTTTCACACCCGCTTAATGATTTGCTCTGTCACATCCCTGGAGGAGAAGTTCAGGGTTCGCAGCTCCCTGAACTCTCCCCACCTGCTGTAACCTGTATTCCTAATCCCGCATCCTCTGTGTCTCTCTCCGCCGAGCGGTCCCCGGCTCCGGGTCAACGTGGTGGGATATGGAGAGGGCCTGTGGTTCCGCAGCTACATTGCGGACGGAGGAGGGGGACTGACTGCTGCGTGGAGTCTACGCTGACGACTGAGCGTCCCTGGGTCTCCACGGAGGAGCGGTTCGGTCCAGCGGGACGAGATTCTTCTGGCTTCACGCCGAGTGGGTCGTCGGCGGGGTTACCTGCGCTGGAGGGATCTCAAGCTGCGCTGACCATCGTGCTGGCTGCGGGGCCCGACGCGGCTAGATGGGAGCCTGACAACGACCTCCTGACGACGGATCCTGGATCTTCGCAGTCCTGGACGGCGTCAGAACCCGAGATCAGGCGAGTGCTCTCCTTTCTTTTCTTTCTTTTTATCTTTGAGCACTTCAGCCTATCTCCAGGGGAGACGAGCAGGGTGCAGCCGCCCGCTGTGTCTGAGCTCGTCTCGCCGGGTTCTGGCGCTGCCGGTGATCCTGATCCCGGTTCTGTTTTCTCTTCTGAGCCTTCTTCCAGGGTCACCGGCGAGGAGTTGCTGTTCCTCGTGGTGCTGGAGGGTCCGGGTTCAACGTTGGAGGTCGGTTCTGGTGCAGTGTCCAACGTGGGTTCGCCTGAGGCCCGATCGGGGTCCGACGTGGGTGCTGCCCCAGTGTTGTCCAGGTCCGGTGAGGAGGTGGCCGTTTCCCTGAGGCCCGCCGCCCTCGTCATCGGCTCTCCCCTGAGCCTCTTCCACCGGGATCCGCTCTGACCCTTCGTCCGTCTCAACGGTCCTGGTGGTTGAGTGATGCGGGTCGACGACCCGACCCGCAAAACTTTCGGTTCGGCGATCTGGTTTCCCCCCACTGGTCTGTGTTTGCCTTTGGGCGGCCTGGTTCGGCAGCCATTGGACTGGATTCCTGGGATCTGGGTCCAGAGTTCGCCGTCCGAACATTTCTCTTCCCCTGATTCGCCAGCTGGACAATGGGCGGGGAGATCTCCGGAGCCGTCTCGGCTATTTTTGGACTCTGCCTGCCATACACCTCGGGTGTCACTTTTTCTTTTATCGTTATTAAGGTCACTTGGGTGTAATGTCTGTCCTGTTGGTGGATGTGTATTTATAGTGCTGTGCGTTTTCCTTCCCTCGTACCCAGCATTTTATTTTTTGTACCATGTTTTTAGTCTCGTTTTTGCATTGTAGAGTTGTTTTGTTCCCTTTCAGACCATACTCTGCAGTTGCCCATTCATTCCAGTCACTTTCATTTCTTTAGGTGACTGTGGGTATTTATATATTCATGTGTGTGGGTTTTTCTTTGCCTGCACTCAGTATTTCTTTTTTATGCCCTGTTGGTTCATTATAGAGTCATGTGCCTTGTTTTCCGTAACACCATGCTCTGTAATTGTCCATTTGTTCCAGTCACCCTCACTTTTCTTGGTGACTGTGTGTATGTACTTATATTGGTGCTGTGTATTGTGTTTTCCCTTTATTTGACCATACTCAGCATTTTTTGCCCTGTACCTTTTTGGTGGTTCTTTTTTTTTTTCTTGCTCTGGGTCACGCATGGTTGGTACTCTCTGGGTAGTATGTAACCGGCGTGCTGACCCAGTTCTTCTCCCCATCTGTACCTGGGTTAATTATTCTGTTGTCAGTATTGTATTTGGGTTTTTCTTTCCCGCTACCCTACATTGCCCCATTGGTGTTGTCCTTCCCTTGGCTTCTTCCCCTCCGGTCCGCCTCCCTTCCTCCCACCCTAGGTGGGGGGGGGGGGGGCTGGGATGTTCCTGGTCGTTCAGGAGCCCGACCTTGAGGGAGGGGCTCTGTCACCATGGGTTGAGATGCCGTCTCGGCACTGAGCCCATGTTTTCCCTCATCCCTGCCTCCCATTGAGCAGCGTCTCAGCTGGCCCCCTGCTGGCAGCATTATGGACGGCTGGGGCCAATTAGTCTTCATCAGCTGGGGCGCTGCCAATGAGGATAAATAGGAGCAGCCTCGATGACTCGGGGCTGCGACATAAGCACTGCTAGGCTGAAGCCCCTTCGTCTGGTGTCAGCCTCAACTCCCCTTGCAGCATTCCGGTGTTTGTATCCCGCTGTGAGTATGCACGTCTTGTTACCCCCACGTCCGGTACAAGCTACCTACCCCTGCGCTGTGCAGCCTGAGAATGTACGTCTGTATGAGTGTCTGTGCTCTCCTCATCCCTTATCCCTTACCCAGAATAAAACATCTCGACTCACTGGCTTGTCCCTGGCTCTGATTGCCCGGCTCCCTAGAGCCGGATATGACAGGTATGAGTTATGTTTGCACTTTTGAGATGTGAGACACTTGGTGGAATGATGGTATTGGTGATCTTACATTTTTGAATTGTACAATAAAGCCATTTTTTAAAACTCAAAACACTCTCTCTCTCTCTCTCTCTCGTGCGCATGCGTGGGCGTTTGTGGGAGCAGGGGTGTGGAGTGGTGTCGAGTGAGTACTTTAAACTTTGTATTTTCTAACTTTTTCTCTATCTTGTGTGTTTGAGGTGTGTGTGTTTAATATAGTGGGTTGAGTGTGTGTGTGCTGGGGTGTGAGTGTTGGAGTGAGTGTGTTGGGGAACGGTAGCTTCTGCTGCCGGTTTTTCCCGGCCGGCATCATGCCGGTGATTGATGGTGGTGTGGAGTTTGAGCGCTTAACCCGGCGTCATGGTGTGAGAATCCTCCCGACAGTTCCCTGTTCTGTGGAGGAGGCCAGCCTCGCTGTAGGACAGGTGGTTGGGCATGGCAGCATAAAATCAGCATCGAGGATGAACAGCGCAATTGTGATCTTTCTGGATTCGACTGAAAAAGCTGATCAGGTGGTGGCACAGGGAGTGGTCATAGGTGACACTTTTACTCCCGTTTTACCGCTGGCGAATCCGTCTAGGAGGATCACCATCTCAAACGCTCCTCCTTTCGTTAAAAATGATCAGCTGATTAGAGAGTTGTCCCGTTTTGGCCAGGTTGTGTCCCCTATCAGAATGGTCTCTCTGGGTAGTAAATCACCCCTGCTGAAGCATGTTGTATGTCATAGGAGGCAGTGTTTCATGGTGTTGAAAGACAGCTCTGCTGAACTGAACGCGTCTTTTAATTTCAGGATTGACGGCTTTAGCTACTTGGTGTTTGCAACATCTGAAACCATGAAGTGTTTTGCGTGTGGCGCAGAAGGCCATCTTATTAGGTCATGTCCTGAAAAGGCGAACACAAAGAGCACTGGCGGTAAGAAAGGTGACGCCGCTGTTTCTGGTGGTCCGGAGGGTAGCGCTACATGTGGTGCGGCGGATGCCGCTGCGGCGCCCGCTTCTGCTGGGGCGGTCGCGGCCACGACTGCGGCCGCGTCCGCATCCGCGTCCGCGTCCGCTTCTACTTCTGCGGGGGCGTCCGCGTTCGCGTCCGCGTCCGCTTGTGCTGGGGCGGCCGCGGCCGCCTCTGCTGGGGTGGCTGCGGCGGGCGCGGTAGTTGCCCCCCCAAACAGTGATGGTGGGGAATTTCTGTCTGGTGGCAGCTCTGATCATTGTGACGAGCCTGTCGCCCGGGGTAAACAGGTGGAGGGTGTAAGTAAAAGTGCAGTTAAACGAAGGAACGTAAATGAACAGACTTTGCAGGCGGGGGAGGAGCGGTTTGAGGCTGTAGGGGACACACAGAGCAAACACTGCATGACAAACGTTGCAGTTCATGAAGAAATGCAGGAATGTAGTTTTGCTGAAGAGGATCCTTTTAAAGCTGCACAAAAAAGAAAAAGTGCTGAAAACTTACAGAGCTCTGCTAAATCTAGTAGGGTTGGGAAGTTAGATTTACTAGATGAGAGCGTCTCTGACGAAAGTGGAGCTGAGTCTGAAATGATGCAGACGCAGACGCAGGAGGAGCAAAGCTCCTATTGTTTCTCCAAAATTAGGCAATTTCTCCAGGTGACCAAGGGGAGCAGAGCTGTGAAAGTGGAAAATTACTTTCCAGATCTGGAGTTATTTGTGGCATCAGCTCGCAAGCTGATGAAACTGAATGATGGGAATGAGACTTTTACTGATCAGGAAATTTTTCGTTTAAAGAAACTGGTTGTCAAACTGAAATCACAAATTACTAACAGTCATGTTGACTCTTAGTTTGTTTCTTCCCTTTTATGCTATGTGTGTGTTTTTTTACTGTACCCTATTTTTATCCTTTTTAATGCCCCACCTTAGAATTGGCACTCTCAATATTAATGGGGCCAGGGATGATGTAAAAAGGGCCTCCTTATACAAGCTTTTTAATTTAAAGAAACTTGACGTGCTGATGGTCCAGGAGACTCACAGCACTGTGGACATTGAGAGCCATTGGAGAAAAGAGTGGGATGGCTGCATTTTTTTTAGCCACAAATCCAGTAGCAGTGGGGGGGTGGCTGTACTTTTCTCTCGGGGTTGTGTGCCTGTCTCTTATGAGGTAGAAGAGGTGGTGAGAGGTCATTTCCTCTTATTAAAGGTACAGTTTGAAAACGTGAACTTCGTTTTTATAAACGTGTATGTGCCAACACAGAGAGCAGAGAGGATCAGGGTCTTTGACGTGCTTTCGGATACGGTTAAGTCCTGTGATCCAAATAGTTTTTTATTTCTGGGGGGTGATTTTAACTGTACATTAAACCACAGACTAGACAGGAACCATCAGGAGCCTCACCCTGCTTCTGCCAATAGGCTGAGAGAACTGGTGAAAACACATGAAATGGCCGATGTGTGGAGATCACATCATGGGGACCAGAGGCAGTACACCTGGAGCCATGCTAAAGATAACCTTTTATCTATGGCTAGGTTAGACCGTTTTTATGGTTTTAAACATCAAATGAGTGTTTTTAAAAATAGTTGTATCTGTCCTGTTGGTTTCACTGATCACTGCCTGCTGTTTTGTTCTGTGTTTATTGAAAATGTAAAGTGTAAGAGTGCTTTTTGGCATTTTAACAATACACTTTTAAATGATGTGTTTTTTAAAGAGGTTTTTCATGATGTTTGGAAGTCACACAGGGAACAAAAACCCTCTTTTAGTTCTCTCCAATTGTGGTGGGATTTTGGTAAGGCCCAGATAAAACAACTCTGCCAACAGTACACTCAAAATGTCACTCGTAGCTTGACCCAATCCTTGAAAGTTCTGGAGACTGAGGTGGTAGAACTAGAGGAGTTGCTCAGTTCTACAGGAAAACAGGAGCACTTAGAGGCTCTCAAGTCAAAAAGGTCAGCCTTGGCTAGCTTGCTAGGGGTCACCGCACAGGGTGCTCTGGTCCGCTCACGCTACATGGATGTAGCTCTGATGGACTCGCCCTCCCAGTACTTTTTTGGACTGGAGGGGAAAAATGGACAGAGAAAGCTCATTCACTCCTTGTTGGGCGATGACGGGAGAACAATCTCCACAGCAGCAGAGATCAGGAAACACGCTGCTAGCTTTTACAGTGAATTGTTTAGAGCAGAGTGGAGGGAGGACACGTCACTGGGCCAGGTTTTCCTTGATGGTCTTCCAGTGCTCTCAGAGGACCTTGTTGCCGGCTTGGATGCTCCACTGTCTCTGTCTGAGCTGCATACGGCGCTAATGAGCCTCCAGAATGGAAAATCACCAGGCATAGATGGTCTCTCTGTGGACTTTTTTAAGGAATTCTGGCCCCTGCTTGGTCCAGACCTGCTGGAGGTTCTCCAAGATAGCTTGGAAAGGGGGACCCTACCCACGACCTGCAGGAGGGCCATCATCACACTGTTGCCGAAAAAGGGGGACCTCCAGAGCCTAAAGAACTGGAGGCCAGTCTCTCTGCTCTGCACAGACTACAAGATTCTCTCAAAAGCTCTGGCCCGAAGACTGAGAAAGGTGATGAGCGAGCTCATTCATGTAGACCAGACTTACTGTGTGCCTGGCAGGCTGATTAGTGACAACGTCACTTTAATTCGGGATATTTTGGAGGTCTCTGGTTCATTGGCGGTAGAAACTGGTTTGATTTCAATTGACCAGGAAAAGGCGTTTGATCGGGTTGAACACCAATATTTATGGACAGTTTTAACAGCTTTTGGGTTCAGCCCAGGCTTCATAGCCAGGATACGGGTCTTGTACAGTGACATTGAGAGTGTGCTGAAGATAAATGGGGGCCTGTCTGCCCCTTTAAAAGTCCAGAGGGGGGTTCGGCAGGGCTGCCCTCTCTCAGGGATGCTGTACTCCCTCGCCATAGAGCCTTTGCTTCACTGCCTGAGAAGGGATCTATCAGGAGTTACTTTTCCTGGCTGTGACACCACGTTCAAGCTGTCGGCCTATGCAGATGATGTAGTCATTCTGCTAAACAAGCAGAGTGACATTGACGTTCTGGTTAGGAGTGTCAATCTTTTTGGCCAACTTTCCTCTGCAAAGATAAACTGGGGAAAAAGCGAGGCTCTGATGGTGGGGGAGAAACTAGAAAATCAGCTTACGCTGCCGGGTGGGTTGATTTGGAAAAAAGGAGGTTTTAAGTATCTTGGTGTCTTTATTGGAAATCAGCAGTTTGAGCAAAAAAATTGGGATGGGGTCATAGAGAAAATTAACGGGAGACTAAACAAGTGGAAGTGGCTAATGCCAAGAATATCTTTTAGAGGAAGAGTGCTCATTTTAAATAATCTTGTTTCCTCATCCCTGTGGCACCGCCTCATGTGCATGGACCCCCCTGCTGGTTTGTTGTCCAAAATTCAGTCTGTTTTGGTGGACTTTTTTTGGGGGGGTGGACTCCACTGGGTTCCTCAAGCCCTGTTATTTCTTCCCAAAGAGGAGGGGGGGCAAGGAGTGATTCATTTAGCTAGTAGAGGTGCTGCTTTTAGACTGACTTTCATACAGAGACTGCTGACGGGCCCCCAGGACCTGGTATGGAGGCCTTTGGCCTGTGTTATTTTACAGAGAGTCCTTGGGCTTGGGCTAGACCTCCCTGTGTTTTTAATGGATTTTAAGAACTCTAATGCACTGTCTTTACCCAGTTTTTACCGCAGTCTCTTTTCAGTGTGGACTCTTTTTAAAAAACAAAGAGGGCCATGCGATTCCCTCTACTGGTTGTTGAGGGAGCCGCTGGTTTTTGGTGGTCGCCTTGGTGTCCTGCCGGGAGTTGGAAGGACCTTCCTTGATAGGCTGTGTTCCAGGAACATTCTCACTCTGAAGCAAGTGGTGGAACTGGCTGGTCCTGGCCTCAACAACGCCTCAGCTTTAGCAGCTCATCTTGGTGTCAGGTCGAATCGTTTCATCGATGGTCTTCTTGCACACTGGAAACAGGAGCTTCATGGACTTGAGCACTCCCTACTCTTGGACTTTAGCAATGGCACGCTGCAGCCAGAAAGCACTGACCCCTTTCCCTCTCTCACGCTCTATATGGACTTTGACGTCGCTCCTTGCTCCTTACTGGCATTCTGTGCTCCCACTGGTGTGGACTTTGGAGGAGCCAGTGGTAAGGCACTCTACAGACTGGTGGTGATGGCACTCAACAAGGACCGATTGAACACCTGTGTGGACACTCCTTGGAGAGCCTATTTTAAACTAGGAAAAGGGCATCGGCCTGCCTGGAGGGCTCTTTACAAAGCCCCTCTCCCTAAGAGGCATGGAGACTTACAGTGGAGGGTCCTGCATGGTATTATAGCAGTCAATGCTTTTGTTTCTGTGATTAACAGCAGTGTCAGTGATCAGTGTGTTTTTTGTTCCTCTAGGGAGACTGTTTTTCATTGTTTTATTGAATGTCAGCGCCTGAGTGGCCTCTTTGAACTTCTCACAGAACTTTTTCATATTTTTAAGGAAGTTTTCTCTAAGCAGGTTTTCATTTGTGGTTTTATGTACAATCGTCGTTTTAAGCAGAAGTGTCAACTACTGAACTTTGTTTTAGGGCAGGCAAAGTTGGCTATCTATGTAAGCCGGAGAAGAAAACTTGAAAATGTTGAGAATGATGTTGATGTCAAAATTTTATTTGTGAGGCTACTTAAAGCCAGAATCAGGCTGGACTTTCAGTTTTTTATGGGGAATGGGGATGTGGAAGGTTTCAGGACCCTCTGGTCCCTGGAGAATGTCCTCTGTTCAGTTCATGATGGACAGCTTTTTTTTGGGCGTTTTTTGGGGGATTAATTTTCTGTGTAACATAGCATGATATAGAAATTGTATTGACTGATGGACAAGTGTGTTTATTAAAGATCTTTTAAAAATCAAAAATCTCTCTCTCTCTCTCTCTCTCTCTCTCTCTCTCTCTCTCGTGCGCATGCGTGGGCGTTTGTGGGAGCAGGGGTGTGGAGTGGTGTCGAGTGAGTACTTTAAACTTTGTATTTTCTAACTTTTTCTCTATCTTGTGTGTTTGAGGTGTGTGTGTTTAATATAGTGGGTTGAGTGTGTGTGTGCTGGGGTGTGAGTGTTGGAGTGAGTGTGTTGGGGAACGGTAGCTTCTGCTGCCGGTTTTTCCCAGCCGGCATCGTGCCGGTGATTGATGGTGGTGTGGAGTTTGAGCGCTTAACCCGGCGTCATGGTGTGAGAATCCTCCCGACAGTTCCCTGTTCTGTGGAGGAGGCCAGCCTCGCTGTAGGACAGGTGGTTGGGCATGGCAGCATAAAATCAGCATCGAGGATGAACAGCGCAATTGTGATCTTTCTGGATTCGACTGAGAAAGCTGATCAGGTGGTGGCACAGGGAGTGGTCATAGGTGACACTTTTACTCCCGTTTTACCGCTGGCGAATCCGTCTAGGAGGATCACCATCTCAAACGCTCCTCCTTTCGTTAAAAATGATCAGCTGATTGAGAGTTGTCCCGTTTTGGCCAGGTTGTGTCCCCTATCAGAATGGTCTCTCTGGGTAGTAAATCACCCCTGCTGAAGCATGTTGTATGTCATAGGAGGCAGTGTTTCATGGTGTTGAAAGACAGCTCTGCTGAACTGAACGCGTCTTTTAATTTCAGGATTGACGGCTTTAGCTACTTGGTGTTTGCAACATCTGAAACCATGAAGTGTTTTGCGTGTGGCGCAGAAGGCCATCTTATTAGGTCATGTCCTGAAAAGGCGAACACAAAGAGCACTGGCGGTAAGAAAGGTGACGCCGCTGTTTCTGGTGGTCCGGAGGGTAGCGCTACATGTGGTGCGGCGGATGCCGCTGCGGCGCCCGCTTCTGCTGGGGCGGTCGCGGCCGCATCGCGGCCGCGTCCGCTTCTACTTCTGCGGGGGCGTCCGCGTCCGCGTCCGCTTGTGCTGGGGCGGCCGCGGCCGCCTCTGCTGGGGTGGCCGCGGCGGGCGCGGTAGTTGTCCCCCCCAAACAGTGATGGTGGGGAATTTCTGTCTGGCGGCAGCTCTGATCATTGTGACGAGCCTGTCGCCCGGGGTAAACAGGTGGAGGGTGTAAGTAAAAGTGCAGTTAAACGAAGGAACGTGAATGAACAGACTTTGCAGGCGGGGGAGGAGCGGTTTGAGGCTGTAGCGGACACACAGAGCAAACACTGCATGACAAACGTTGCGTTTCATGAAGAAATGCAGGAATGTAGTTTTGTTGAAGAGGATCCTTTTAAAGCTGCACAAAAAAGGAAAAGTGCGGAAAACTTGCAGAGCTCTGCTAAATCTAGTAGGGTTGGGAATTTAGATTTAGTGAATGAGAGCGCTTCTGACGAAAGTGGAGATGAGTCTGAACTGATGCAGACGCAGACGCAGGAGGAGCAAAGCTCCTATTGTTTTACCAAAATTAGGCAATTTCTCCAGGTGACCAAGGGGAGCAGAGCTGTGAAAGTGGAAAATTACTTTCCAGATCTGGAGTTATTTGTGGCATCAGCTCGCAAGCTGATGAAACTGAATGATGGGAATGAGACTTTTACTGATCAGGAAATTTTTCGTTTAAAGAAACTGGTTGTCAAACTGAAATCACAAATTACTAACAGTCATGTTGACTCTTAGTTTGTTTCTTCCCTTTTATGCTATGTGTGTGTTTTTTTACTGTACCTTATTTTTATCCTTTTTAATGCCCCACCTTAGAATTGGCACTCTTAATATAAACGGGGCCAGGGATGATGTAAAAAGGGCCTCTTTATACAAGCTTTTTAATTTAAAGGCACTTGACGTGCTGATGGTCCAGGAGACTCACAGCACTGTAGACATTGAGTGCCAGTGGAGAAAAGAGTGGGATGGCTGCATTTTTTTTAGCCACAAATCCAATAATAGTGGAGGGGTGGCTGTACTTTTCTCTCGGGGTTGTGTGCCTGTCTCTTATGAGGTAGAAGAGGTGGTGAAAGGACATGTACTCTTGCTAAAGGTACAGCTTGAAAACGTAAACTTGGTTCTTATAAACGTGTATGTGCCAACCCAGAGAGCAGAAAGGATCAGGGTCTTTAATATGCTATCAGATACGGTTAGATCCTGTAATCCAAATAGTTTTTTATTTCTGGGGGGTGATTTTAACTGTACATTAAACCACAGACTGGACAGGAACCATCAGGAACCTCACCCTGCTTCTGCCAATAGGCTGAGGGAACTAGTGAAGGCGCATGAAATGGCCGATGTGTGGAGATCACATCATGGGGACCAGAGGCAGTACACCTGGAGCCATGCTAAAGATAACCTCTTATCTATGGCTAGGTTAGACCGTTTCTATGGTTTTAAACACCAAATGAGTGTTTTTAAAAATAGTTGTATCTGTCCTGTTGGTTTCACTGATCACTGCCTGCTGATTTGTTCTGTTTTCATTGAAAATGTAAAGTGTAAGAGTGCTTTTTGGCATTTTAATAATACACTTTTAAATGATGTGTTTTTTAAGGGAGTTTTTCATGATGTATGGAAGTCACACAGGGAACAAAAACCCTCTTTTAGTTCTCTCCAATTGTGGTGGGATTTTGGTAAGGCCCAGATAAAACAACTCTGCCAACAGTACACTCAAAATGTCACTCGTAGCTTGACCCAATCCTTGAAAGTTCTGGAGACTGAGGTGGTAGAACTAGAGGAGTTGCTCAGTTCTACAGGAAAACAGGAGCACTTAGAGGCTCTCAAGTCAAAAAGGTCAGCCTTGGCTAGCTTGCTAGGGGTCACCGCACAGGGTGCTCTGGTCCGCTCACGCTACATGGATGTAGCTCTGATGGACTCGCCCTCCCAGTACTTTTTTGGACTGGAGGGGAAAAATGGACAGAGAAAGCTCATTCACTCCTTGTTGGGCGATGACGGGAGAACAATCTCCACAGCAGCAGAGATCAGGAAACACGCTGCTGGCTTTTACAGTGAATTGTTTAGAGCAGAGTGGAGGGAGGACACGTAACTGGGCCAGGTTTTCCTTGATGGTCTTCCAGTGCTCTCAGAGGACCTTGTTGCCGGCTTGGATGCTCCACTGTCTCTGTCTGAGCTGCATACGGCGCTAATGAGCCTCCAGAATGGAAAATCACCAGGCATAGATGGTCTCTCTGTGGACTTTTTTAAGGAATTCTGGCCCCTGCTTGGTCCAGACCTGCTGGAGGTTCTCCAAGATAGCTTGGAAAGGGGGACCCTACCCACGACCTGCAGGAGGGCCATCATCACACTGTTGCCGAAAAAGGGGGACCTCCAGAGCCTAAAGAACTGGAGGCCAGTCTCTCTGCTCTGCACAGACTACAAGATTCTCTCAAAAGCTCTGGCCCGAAGACTGAGAAAGGTGATGAGCGAGCTCATTCATGTAGACCAGACTTACTGTGTGCCTGGCAGGCTGATTAGTGACAACGTCACTTTAATTCGGGATATTTTGGAGGTCTCTGGTTCATTGGCGGTAGAAACTGGTTTGATTTCAATTGACCAGGAAAAGGCGTTTGATCGGGTTGAACACCAATATTTATGGACAGTTTTAACAGCTTTTGGGTTCAGCCCAGGCTTCATAGCCAGGATACGGGTCTTGTACAGTGACATTGAGAGTGTGCTGAAGATAAATGGGGGCCTGTCTGCCCCTTTAAAAGTCCAGAGGGGGGTTCGGCAGGGCTGCCCTCTCTCAGGGATGCTGTACTCCCTCGCCATAGAGCCTTTGCTTCACTGCCTGAGAAGGGATCTATCAGGAGTTACTTTTCCTGGCTGTGACACCACGTTCAAGCTGTCGGCCTATGCAGATGATGTAGTCATTCTGCTAAACAAGCAGAGTGACATTGACGTTCTGGTTAGGAGTGTCAATCTTTTTGGCCAACTTTCCTCTGCAAAGATAAACTGGGGAAAAAGCGAGGCTCTGATGGTGGGGGAGAAACTAGAAAATCAGCTTACGCTGCCGGGTGGGTTGATTTGGAAAAAAGGAGGTTTTAAGTATCTTGGTGTCTTTATTGGAAATCAGCAGTTTGAGCAAAAAAATTGGGATGGGGTCATAGAGAAAATTAACGGGAGACTAAACAAGTGGAAGTGGCTAATGCCAAGAATATCTTTTAGAGGAAGAGTGCTCATTTTAAATAATCTTGTTTCCTCATCCCTGTGGCACCGCCTCATGTGCATGGACCCCCCTGCTGGTTTGTTGTCCAAAATTCAGTCTGTTTTGGTGGACTTTTTTTGGGGGGGTGGACTCCACTGGGTTCCTCAAGCCCTGTTATTTCTTCCCAAAGAGGAGGGGGGGCAAGGAGTGATTCATTTAGCTAGTAGAGGTGCTGCTTTTAGACTGACTTTCATACAGAGACTGCTGACGGGCCCCCAGGACCTGGTATGGAGGCCTTTGGCCTGTGTTATTTTACAGAGAGTCCTTGGGCTTGGGCTAGACCTCCCTGTGTTTTTAATGGATTTTAAGAACTCTAATGCACTGTCTTTACCCAGTTTTTACCGCAGTCTCTTTTCAGTGTGGACTCTTTTTAAAAAACAAAGAGGGCCATGCGATTCCCTCTACTGGTTGTTGAGGGAGCCGCTGGTTTTTGGTGGTCGCCTTGGTGTCCTGCCGGGAGTTGGAAGGACCTTCCTTGATAGGCTGTGTTCCAGGAACGTTCTCACTCTGAAGCAAGTGGTGGAACTGGCTGGTCCTGGCCTCAACAACGCCTCAGCTTTAGCAGCTCATCTTGGTGTCAGGTCGAATCGTTTCATCGATGGTCTTCTTGCACACTGGAAACAGGAGCTTCATGGACTTGAGCACTCCCTACTCTTGGACTTTAGCAATGGCACGCTGCAGCCGGAAAGCACTGACCCCTTTCCCTCTCTCACGCTCTATATGGACTTTGACGTCGCTCCTTGCTCCTTACTGGCATTCTGTGCTCCCACTGGTGTGGACTTTGGAGGAGCCAGTGGTAAGGCACTCTACAGACTGGTGGTGATGGCACTCAACAAGGACAGATTGAACACCTGTGTGGACACTCCTTGGAGAGCCTATTTTAAACTAGGAAAAGGGCATCGGCCTGCCTGGAGGGCTCTTTATAAAGCCCCTCTCCCTAAGAGGCATGGAGACTTACAGTGGAGGGTCTTGCATGGTATTATAGCAGTCAATGCTTTTGTTTCTGTGATTAACAGCAGTGTCAGTGATCAGTGTGTTTTTTGTTCCTCTAGGGAGACTGTTTTTCATTGTTTTATTGAATGTCAGCGCCTGAGTGGCCTCTTTGAACTTCTCACAGAACTTTTTCATATTTTTAAGGAAGTTTTCTCTAAGCAGGTTTTCATTTGTGGTTTTATGTACAATCGTCGTTTTAAGCAGAAGTGTCAACTACTGAACTTTGTTTTAGGGCAGGCAAAGTTGGCTATCTATGTAAGCCGGAGAAGAAAACTTGAGAATGTTGAGAGTGATGTTGATGTCAAAATTTTATTTGTGAGGCTACTTAAAGCCAGAATCAGGCTGGACTTTCAGTTTTTTATGGGGAATGGGGATGTGGAAGGTTTCAGGACCCTCTGGTCCCTGGAGAATGTCCTCTGTTCAGTTCATGATGGACAGCTTTTTTTGGGCGTTTTTTGGGGGATTAATTTTCTGTGTAACATAGCATGATATAGAAATTGTATTGACTGATGGACAAGTGTGTTTATTAAAGATCTTTAAAAATCAAAATCTCTCTCTCTCTCTCTCTCTCTCTCTCTCTCTCTCTCTCTCTCTCGTGCGCATGCGTGGGCGTTTGTGGGAGCAGGGGTGTGGAGTGGTGTCGAGTGAGTACTTTAAACTTTGTATTTTCTAACTTTTTCTCTATCTTGTGTGTTTGAGGTGTGTGTGTTTAATATAGTGGGTTGAGTGTGTGTGTGCTGGGGTGTGAGTGTTGGAGTGAGTGTGTTGGGGAACGGTAGCTTCTGCTGCCGGTTTTTCCCGGCCGGCATCATGCCGGTGATTGATGGTGGTGTGGAGTTTGAGCGCTTAACCCGGCGTCATGGTGTGAGAATCCTCCCGACAGTTCCCTGTTCTGTGGAGGAGGCCAGCCTCGCTGTAGGACAGGTGGTTGGGCATGGCAGCATAAAATCAGCATCGAGGATGAACAGCGCAATTGTGATCTTTCTGGATTCGACTGAGAAAGCTGATCAGGTGGTGGCACAGGGAGTGGTCATAGGTGACACTTTTACTCCCGTTTTACCGCTGGCGAATCCGTCTAGGAGGATCACCATCTCAAACGCTCCTCCTTTCGTTAAAAATGATCAGCTGATTAGAGAGTTGTCCCGTTTTGGCCAGGTTGTGTCCCCTATCAGAATGGTCTCTCTGGGTAGTAAATCACCCCTGCTGAAGCATGTTGTATGTCATAGGAGGCAGTGTTTCATGGTGTTGAAAGACAGCTCTGCTGAACTGAACGCGTCTTTTAATTTCAGGATTGACGGCTTTAGCTACTTGGTGTTTGCAACATCTGAAACCATGAAGTGTTTTGCGTGTGGCGCAGAAGGCCATCTTATTAGGTCATGTCCTGAAAAGGCGAACACAAAGAGCACTGGCGGTAAGAAAGGTGACGCCGCTGTTTCTGGTGGTCCGGAGGGTAGCGCTACATGTGGTGCGGCGGATGCCGCTGCGGCGCCCGCTTCTGCTGGGGCGGTCGTGGCCGCGACTGCGGCCGCATCCGCGTCCGCGGCCGCGTCCGCTTCTACTTCTGCGGGGGCGTCCGCGTCCGCGTCCGCGTCCGCTTGTGCTGGGGCGGCCGCGGCCGCCTCTGCTGGGGTGGCCGCGGCGGGCGCGGTAGTTGTCCCCCCCAAACAGTGATGGTGGGGAATTTCTGTCTGGCGGCAGCTCTGATCATTGTGACGAGCCTGTCGCCCGGGGTAAACAGGTGGAGGGTGTAAGTAAAAGTGCAGTTAAACGAAGGAACGTGAATGAACAGACTTTGCAGGCGGGGGAGGAGCGGTTTGAGGCTGTAGCGGACACACAGAGCAAACACTGCATGACAAACGTTGCGGTTCATGAAGAAATGCAGGAATGTAGTTTTGTTGAAGAGGATCCTTTTAAAGCTGCACAAAAAAGGAAAAGTGCGGAAAACTTGCAGAGCTCTGCTAAATCTAGTAGGGTTGGGAATTTAGATTTACTGAATGAGAGCGCTTCTGACGAAAATGGAGATGAGTCTGAACTGATGCAGACGCAGACGCAGGAGGAGCAAAGCTCCTATTGTTTTACTAAAATTAGACAATTTCTCCAGGTGACTAAGGGGAGCAGAGCTGTGAAAGTGGAAAATTACTTTCCAGATCTGGAGTTATTTGTGGCATCAGCTCGCAAGCTGATGAAACTGAATGATGGGAATGAGACTTTTACTGATCAGGAAATTTTTCGTTTAAAGAAACTGGTTGTCAAACTGAAATCACAAATTACTAACAGTCATGTTGACTCTTAGTTTGTTTCTTCCCTTTTATGCTATGTGTGTGTTTTTTTACTGTACCTTATTTTTATCCTTTTTAATGCCCCACCTTAGAATTGGCACTCTTAATATAAACGGGGCCAGGGATGATGTAAAAAGGGCCTCTTTATACAAGCTTTTTAATTTAAAGGCACTTGACGTGCTGATGGTCCAGGAGACTCACAGCACTGTAGACATTGAGTGCCAGTGGAGAAAAGAGTGGGATGGCTGCATTTTTTTTAGCCACAAATCCAATAATAGTGGAGGGGTGGCTGTACTTTTCTCTCGGGGTTGTGTGCCTGTCTCTTATGAGGTAGAAGAGGTGGTGAAAGGACATGTACTCTTGCTAAAGGTACAGCTTGAAAACGTAAACTTGGTTCTTATAAACGTGTATGTGCCAACCCAGAGAGCAGAAAGGATCAGGGTCTTTAATATGCTATCAGATACGGTTAGATCCTGTAATCCAAATAGTTTTTTATTTCTGGGGGGTGATTTTAACTGTACATTAAACCACAGACTGGACAGGAACCATCAGGAACCTCACCCTGCTTCTGCCAATAGGCTGAGGGATCTAGTGAAGGCACATGAAATGGCCGATGTGTGGAGATCACATCATGGGGACCAGAGGCAGTACACCTGGAGCCATGCTAAAGATAACCTCTTATCTATGGCTAGGTTAGACCGTTTCTATGGTTTTAAACACCAAATGAGTGTTTTTAAAAATAGTTGTATCTGTCCTGTTGGTTTCACTGATCACTGCCTGCTGATTTGTTCTGTTTTCATTGAAAATGTAAAGTGTAAGAGTGCTTTTTGGCATTTTAATAATACACTTTTAAATGATGTGTTTTTTAAGGGAGTTTTTCATGATGTATGGAAGTCACACAGGGAACAAAAACCCTCTTTTAGTTCTCTCCAATTGTGGTGGGATTTTGGTAAGGCCCAGATAAAACAACTCTGCCAACAGTACACTCAAAATGTCACTCGTAGCTTGACCCAATCCTTGAAAGTTCTGGAGACTGAGGTGGTAGAACTAGAGGAGTTGCTCAGTTCTACAGGAAAACAGGAGCACTTAGAGGCTCTCAAGTCAAAAAGGTCAGCCTTGGCTAGCTTGCTAGGGGTCACCGCACAGGGTGCTCTGGTCCGCTCACGCTACATGGATGTAGCTCTGATGGACTCGCCCTCCCAGTACTTTTTTGGACTGGAGGGGAAAAATGGACAGAGAAAGCTCATTCACTCCTTGTTGGGCGATGACGGGAGAACAATCTCCACAGCAGCAGAGATCAGGAAACACGCTGCTAGCTTTTACAGTGAATTGTTTAGAGCAGAGTGGAGGGAGGACACGTCACTGGGCCAGGTTTTCCTTGATGGTCTTCCAGTGCTCTCAGAGGACCTTGTTGCCGGCTTGGATGCTCCACTGTCTCTGTCTGAGCTGCATACGGCGCTAATGAGCCTCCAGAATGGAAAATCACCAGGCATAGATGGTCTCTCTGTGGACTTTTTTAAGGAATTCTGGCCCCTGCTTGGTCCAGACCTGCTGGAGGTTCTCCAAGATAGCTTGGAAAGGGGGACCCTACCCACGACCTGCAGGAGGGCCATCATCACACTGTTGCCGAAAAAGGGGGACCTCCAGAGCCTAAAGAACTGGAGGCCAGTCTCTCTGCTCTGCACAGACTATAAGATTCTCTCAAAAGCTCTGGCCCGAAGACTGAGAAAGGTGATGAGCGAGCTCATTCATGTAGACCAGACTTACTGTGTGCCTGGCAGGCTGATTAGTGACAACGTCACTTTAATTCGGGATATTTTGGAGGTCTCTGGTTCATTGGCGGTAGAAACTGGTTTGATTTCAATTGACCAGGAAAAGGCGTTTGATCGGGTTGAACACCAATATTTATGGACAGTTTTAACAGCTTTTGGGTTCAGCCCAGGCTTCATAGCCAGGATACGGGTCTTGTACAGTGACATTGAGAGTGTGCTGAAGATAAATGGGGGCCTGTCTGCCCCTTTAAAAGTCCAGAGGGGGGTTCGGCAGGGCTGCCCTCTCTCAGGGATGCTGTACTCCCTCGCCATAGAGCCTTTGCTTCACTGCCTGAGAAGGGATCTATCAGGAGTTACTTTTCCTGGCTGTGACACCACGTTCAAGCTGTCGGCCTATGCAGATGATGTAGTCATTCTGCTAAACAAGCAGAGTGACATTGACGTTCTGGTTAGGAGTGTCAATCTTTTTGGCCAACTTTCCTCTGCAAAGATAAACTGGGGAAAAAGCGAGGCTCTGATGGTGGGGGAGAAACTAGAAAATCAGCTTACGCTGCCTGGTGGGTTGATTTGGAAAAAAGGAGGTTTTAAGTATCTTGGTGTCTTTATTGGAAATCAGCAGTTTGAGCAAAAAAATTGGGATGGGGTCATAGAGAAAATTAACGGGAGACTAAACAAGTGGAAGTGGCTAATGCCAAGAATATCTTTTAGAGGAAGAGTGCTCATTTTAAATAATCTTGTTTCCTCATCCCTGTGGCACCGCCTCATGTGCATGGACCCCCCTGCTGGTTTGTTGTCCAAAATTCAGTCTGTTTTGGTGGACTTTTTTTGGGGGGGTGGACTCCACTGGGTTCCTCAAGCCCTGTTATTTCTTCCCAAAGAGGAGGGGGGGCAAGGAGTGATTCATTTAGCTAGTAGAGGTGCTGCTTTTAGACTGACTTTCATACAGAGACTGCTGACGGGCCCCCAGGACCTGGTATGGAGGCCTTTGGCCTGTGTTATTTTACAGAGAGTCCTTGGGCTTGGGCTAGACCTCCCTGTGTTTTTAATGGATTTTAAGAACTCTAATGCACTGTCTTTACCCAGTTTTTACCGCAGTCTCTTTTCAGTGTGGACTCTTTTTAAAAAACAAAGAGGGCCATGCGATTCCCTCTACTGGTTGTTGAGGGAGCCGCTGGTTTTTGGTGGTCGCCTTGGTGTCCTGCCGGGAGTTGGAAGGACCTTCCTTGATAGGCTGTGTTCCAGGAACATTCTCACTCTGAAGCAAGTGGTGGAACTGGCTGGTCCTGGCCTCAACAACGCCTCAGCTTTAGCAGCTCATCTTGGTGTCAGGTCGAATCGTTTCATCGATGGTCTTCTTGCACACTGGAAACAGGAGCTTCATGGACTTGAGCACTCCCTACTCTTGGACTTTAGCAATGGCACGCTGCAGCCAGAAAGCACTGACCCCTTTCCCTCTCTCACGCTCTATATGGACTTTGACGTCGCTCCTTGCTCCTTACTGGCATTCTGTGCTCCCACTGGTGTGGACTTTGGAGGAGCCAGTGGTAAGGCACTCTACAGACTGGTGGTGATGGCACTCAACAAGGACAGATTGAACACCTGTGTGGACACTCCTTGGAGAGCCTATTTTAAACTAGGAAAAGGGCATCGGCCTGCCTGGAGGGCTCTTTATAAAGCCCCTCTCCCTAAGAGGCATGGAGACTTACAGTGGAGGGTCCTGCATGGTATTATAGCAGTCAATGCTTTTGTTTCTGTGATTAACAGCAGTGTCAGTGATCAGTGTGTTTTTTGTTCCTCTAGGGAGACTGTTTTTCATTGTTTTATTGAATGTCAGCGCCTGAGTGGCCTCTTTGAACTTCTCACAGAACTTTTTCATATTTTTAAGGAAGTTTTCTCTAAGCAGGTTTTCATTTGTGGTTTTATGTACAATCGTCGTTTTAAGCAGAAGTGTCAACTACTGAACTTTGTTTTAGGGCAGGCAAAGTTGGCTATCTATGTAAGCCGGAGAAGAAAACTTGAGAATGTTGAGAGTGATGTTGATGTCAAAATTTTATTTGTGAGGCTACTTAAAGCCAGAATCAGGCTGGACTTTCAGTTTTTTATGGGGAATGGGGATGTGGAAGGTTTCAGGACCCTCTGGTCCCTGGAGAATGTCCTCTGTTCAGTTCATGATGGACAGCTTTTTTTTGGGCGTTTTTTGGGGGATTAATTTTCTGTGTAACATAGCATGATATAGAAATTGTATTGACTGATGGACAAGTGTGTTTATTAAAGATCCTTTAAAAATCAAAATCTCTCTCTCTCTCTCTCTCTCTCTCTCTCTCTCTCTCTCTCTCTCTCTCTCTCGTGCGCATGCGTGGGCGTTTGTGGGAGCAGGGGTGTGGAGTGGTGTCGAGTGAGTACTTTAAACTTTGTATTTTCTAACTTTTTCTCTATCTTGTGTGTTTGAGGTGTGTGTGTTTAATATAGTGGGTTGAGTGTGTGTGTGCTGGGGTGTGAGTGTTGGAGTGAGTGTGTTGGGGAACGGTAGCTTCTGCTGCCGGTTTTTCCCGGCCGGCATCATGCCGGTGATTGATGGTGGTGTGGAGTTTGAGCGCTTAACCCGGCGTCATGGTGTGAGAATCCTCCCGACAGTTCCCTGTTCTGTGGAGGAGGCCAGCCTCGCTGTAGGACAGGTGGTTGGGCATGGCAGCATAAAATCAGCATCGAGGATGAACAGCGCAATTGTGATCTTTCTGGATTCGACTGAGAAAGCTGATCAGGTGGTGGCACAGGGAGTGGTCATAGGTGACACTTTTACTCCCGTTTTACCGCTGGCGAATCCGTCTAGGAGGATCACCATCTCAAACGCTCCTCCTTTCGTTAAAAATGATCAGCTGATTAGAGAGTTGTCCCGTTTTGGCCAGGTTGTGTCCCCTATCAGAATGGTCTCTCTGGGTAGTAAATCACCCCTGCTGAAGCATGTTGTATGTCATAGGAGGCAGTGTTTCATGGTGTTGAAAGACAGCTCTGCTGAACTGAACGCGTCTTTTAATTTCAGGATTGATGGCTTTAGCTACTTGGTGTTTGCAACATCTGAAACCATGAAGTGTTTTGCGTGTGGCGCAGAAGGCCATCTTATTAGGTCATGTCCTGAAAAGGCGAACACAAAGAGCACTGGCGGTAAGAAAGGTGACGCCGCTGTTTCTGGTGGTCCGGAGGGTAGCGCTACATGTGGTGCGGCGGATGCCGCTGCGGCGCCCGCTTCTGCTGGGGCGGTCGTGGCCGCGACTGCGGCCGCATCCGCGTCCGCGGCCGCGTCCGCTTCTACTTCTGCGGGGGCGTCCGCGTCCGCGTCCGCGTCCGATTGTGCTGGGGCGGCCGCGGCCGCCTCTGCTGGGGTGGCCGCGGCGGGCGCGGTAGTTGTCCCCCCAAACAGTGATGGTGGGGAATTTCTGTCTGGCGGCAGCTCTGATCATTGTGACGAGCCTGTCGCCCGGGGTAAACAGGTGGAGGGTGTAAGTAAAAGTGCAGTTAAACGAAGGAACGTGAATGAACAGACTTTGCAGGCGGGGGAGGAGCGGTTTGAGGCTGTAGCGGACACACAGAGCAAACACTGCATGACAAACGTTGCGTTTCATGAAGAAATGCAGGAATGTAGTTTTGTTGAAGAGGATCCTTTTAAAGCTGCACAAAAAAGGAAAAGTGCGGAAAACTTGCAGAGCTCTGCTAAATCTAGTAGGGTTGGGAATTTAGATTTACTGAATGAGAGCGCTTCTGACGAAAATGGAGATGAGTCTGAACTGATGCAGACGCAGACGCAGGAGGAGCAAAGCTCCTATTGTTTTACTAAAATTAGACAATTTCTCCAGGTGACTAAGGGGAGCAGAGCTGTGAAAGTGGAAAATTACTTTCCAGATCTGGAGTTATTTGTGGCATCAGCTCGCAAGCTGATGAAACCGAATGATGGGAATGAGACTTTTACTGATCAGGAAATTTTTCGTTTAAAGAAACTGGTTGTCAAACTGAAATCACAAATTACTAACAGTCATGTTGACTCTTAGTTTGTTTCTTCCCTTTTATGCTATGTGTGTGTTTTTTTACTGTACCTTATTTTTATCCTTTTTAATGCCCCACCTTAGAATTGGCACTCTTAATATAAACGGGGCCAGGGATGATGTAAAAAGGGCCTCTTTATACAAGCTTTTTAATTTAAAGGCACTTGACGTGCTGATGGTCCAGGAGACTCACAGCACTGTAGACATTGAGTGCCAGTGGAGAAAAGAGTGGGATGGCTGCATTTTTTTTAGCCACAAATCCAATAATAGTGGAGGGGTGGCTGTACTTTTCTCTCGGGGTTGTGTGCCTGTCTCTTATGAGGTAGAAGAGGTGGTGAAAGGACATGTACTCTTGCTAAAGGTACAGCTTGAAAACGTAAACTTGGTTCTTATAAACGTGTATGTGCCAACCCAGAGAGCAGAAAGGATCAGGGTCTTTAATATGCTATCAGATACGGTTAGATCCTGTAATCCAAATAGTTTTTTATTTCTGGGGGGTGATTTTAACTGTACATTAAACCACAGACTGGACAGGAACCATCAGGAACCTCACCCTGCTTCTGCCAATAGGCTGAGGGATCTAGTGAAGGCACATGAAATGGCCGATGTGTGGAGATCACATCATGGGGACCAGAGGCAGTACACCTGGAGCCATGCTAAAGATAACCTCTTATCTATGGCTAGGTTAGACCGTTTCTATGGTTTTAAACACCAAATGAGTGTTTTTAAAAATAGTTGTATCTGTCCTGTTGGTTTCACTGATCACTGCCTGCTGATTTGTTCTGTTTTCATTGAAAATGTAAAGTGTAAGAGTGCTTTTTGGCATTTTAATAATACACTTTTAAATGATGTGTTTTTTAAGGGAGTTTTTCATGATGTATGGAAGTCACACAGGGAACAAAAACCCTCTTTTAGTTCTCTCCAATTGTGGTGGGATTTTGGTAAGGCCCAGATAAAACAACTCTGCCAACAGTACACTCAAAATGTCACTCGTAGCTTGACCCAATCCTTGAAAGTTCTGGAGAGTGAGGTGGTAGAACTAGAGGAGTTGCTCAGTTCTACAGGAAAACAGGAGCACTTAGAGGCTCTCAAGTCAAAAAGGTCAGCCTTGGCTAGCTTGCTAGGGGTCACCGCACAGGGTGCTCTGGTCCGCTCACGCTACATGGATGTAGCTCTGATGGACTCGCCCTCCCAGTACTTTTTTGGACTGGAGGGGAAAAATGGACAGAGAAAGCTCATTCACTCCTTGTTGGGCGATGACGGGAGAACAATCTCCACAGCAGCAGAGATCAGGAAACACGCTGCTAGCTTTTACAGTGAATTGTTTAGAGCAGAGTGGAGGGAGGACACGTCACTGGGCCAGGTTTTCCTTGATGGTCTTCCAGTGCTCTCAGAGGACCTTGTTGCCGGCTTGGATGCTCCACTGTCTCTGTCTGAGCTGCATACGGCGCTAATGAGCCTCCAGAATGGAAAATCACCAGGCATAGATGGTCTCTCTGTGGACTTTTTTAAGGAATTCTGGCCCCTGCTTGGTCCAGACCTGCTGGAGGTTCTCCAAGATAGCTTGGAAAGGGGGACCCTACCCACGACCTGCAGGAGGGCCATCATCACACTGTTGCCGAAAAAGGGGGACCTCCAGAGCCTAAAGAACTGGAGGCCAGTCTCTCTGCTCTGCACAGACTATAAGATTCTCTCAAAAGCTCTGGCCCGAAGACTGAGAAAGGTGATGAGCGAGCTCATTCATGTAGACCAGACTTACTGTGTGCCTGGCAGGCTGATTAGTGACAACGTCACTTTAATTCGGGATATTTTGGAGGTCTCTGGTTCATTGGCGGTAGAAACTGGTTTGATTTCAATTGACCAGGAAAAGGCGTTTGATCGGGTTGAACACCAATATTTATGGACAGTTTTAACAGCTTTTGGGTTCAGCCCAGGCTTCATAGCCAGGATACGGGTCTTGTACAGTGACATTGAGAGTGTACTGAAGATAAATGGGGGCCTGTCTGCCCCTTTAAAAGTCCAGAGGGGGGTTCGGCAGGGCTGCCCTCTCTCAGGGATGCTGTACTCCCTCGCCATAGAGCCTTTGCTTCACTGCCTGAGAAGGGACCTATCAGGAGTCACTTTTCCTGGCTGTGACACCACGTTCAAGCTGTCGGCCTATGCAGATGATGTAGTCATTCTGCTAAATAAGCAGAGTGACATTGACGTTCTGGTTAGGAGTGTCAATCTTTTTGGCCAACTTTCCTCTGCAAAAATAAACTGGGGAAAAAGCGAGGCTCTGATGGTGGGGGAGAAACTAGAAAATCAGCTTACGCTGCCTGGTGGGTTGATTTGGAAAAAAGGAGGTTTTAAGTATCTTGGTGTCTTTATTGGAAATCAGCAGTTTGAGCAAAAAAATTGGGATGGCGTTTTTTGGGGGATTAATTTTCTGTGTAACATAGCATGATATAGAAATTGTATTGACTGATGGACAAGTGTGTTTATTAAAGATCTTTTAAAAATCAAAAATCTCTCTCTCTCTCTCTCTCTCTCTCTCTCTCTCTCTCTCTCTCTCTCTCTCTCTCCTTTCCGGGGCTGCATCTGTCAGTGGCACTTACGGGTTTTTTGCTCTGTTGTGGACAATGTTTCTTTCAGCTGTCAGTCCCATCTTCTCTCCTATTACTCCCAGCTGACCCCAGTTGTAATCATTGTAACCTCCCACCCACTCATGTGTTCCACACATGCTATCTCTTGTGTCATTTGTTGCTGGCCCTATTTAAGGGCTTTTATTTCTCTTCCTTTTTGCCGGAGTCTAACCAACTCATCTCCACCAGAACCCTTCCCCTGTTCTGGTGAGCTCTGTATCATTAACTTATTTTTCCATTCGTAATTTTGCTTTGTTATCAGTTTGGATTTTTGTGTTGGTGCACCATTTGGACTTGTTGTGTTTTTTGTCAATAAATATCACAAACTAAACTTCAGTGCGTGGGTCTCCGTTACTGGGGCAAATCATGACAGTAGAATGTAGCCCGTAGGAGACCCAGCTGCTGTAGTTTGTGTGTTTTGTTTCACTCACCTATTTTTTTTTTTTGAGCCGTCAACACATTGACATCTCCCATGGACTCTGCAGGTGGGCACTGGTTCCCGATGAGCCTGGGGTGGAAGTGCTGCAAAACCCTTATGGAGATGGATGGATTAATCTCCGCTGCTCGCATCGGTCCTACCCCAAACAACGCGTTGTGGTACCTGGGTCTTGCGGAGGCAGCTGCTCACTAATGCCCTCAGCTTAAGGAGCATGCTCAGGGGGTGGAGATGATTTCTCTGGTTGTGTCTTTGCAACGTGAGAATGGAGAGATGGTGAAGAATTCCCTGAAAAAGCCAGGTCCACCACCGAAGGGGAGGTGTTCCTGAGCCTCTGCATTATCGGCTTCTCACCAGTCTCCAGCACCGTTTCCTGCTCTCCCTCCATCTACTCCAGGCTGCCGCTGTCCAGAGAAATCTCACTAGAAGAACGCCTCCACCTCCTCGTCAGCAGTCCCTCCTTTGCTGAGGTCGAAGACTCCCTCAGCAATCCCTTCACTTGTTTTTTTTCTCCAGCTGTCCCATCAGCCTCCTCCTCCGCTGCTGTTGCCTCTCCCTCCTCCTCGACGATTCCTCCCGCGGCTGAAAATCTTGTCACTTCCTTCCTGACGCCACCCGTCACCACGTCTGCTGGGGTGGCTCCTCTACATTCCTCGGAAGGGTCTGCAACTACAGCACCCTCAGAGAGGGTGGATTCTACTCCTGCTGCAGCAGAAAACATCATGCCCCGGGAACACAGGAAAGTGTCTCTTTATTCTCAGAAACCAACACATAAATTATCTTGCCTGATTCCCGGTGGTGAGAGCTCAGCCTACGCAGTCCCCTGAGCTCTCACCACCTGCCACAGCTAAACACTTTTCACCTGCTCTCTCCATGTCTCCTTCTCTTCCCCTTGAGTGTCCGCCAGCAGTAGAATTGAGCCACCAGACAATGGAGGAGCCTGCGGTCCTGGAGGACCTGGTTCCAGCAATGCAGCCATGGTCTGGATGGCGGGAGAGCGCTGAGCCCAAGATGAAGCCTGCGCCAATGACAGAACGTCCCCTGGCCTCAGCAGTGCAAGATCCAGCGCCATCAGAGAATCGACCTCCTGTGTGAACGTCGGGCGAGCCACTTGGGTGGGCCATTTTGCTGCGGGGCCTTAGGACTGCATGTACCACGATGCCTGCTGTAGGGGCTGCCACAGCAGGGCCAAATTTGGACCTCCAGAGGACCGGGTCTGAGACATCGCCACCTGGATCAATGGACAGTGGTGGAGCTTGAGCTCAGGCAAGTGTTCTCCTTTGTTTTCGTTGTTTCTATGTTGGAGAGATCCTTTCTGGCTCTTGGTGGGGAGAGCCAAGTGCAGTCGTCAGCTGCACCTGAGCCGGGATCTACTGCTGCCGTTGACCCTGACCCTGTGTCTCTGTTCAGTGGGTTCAGTGTCACCGCCTGAGATCTTCGTGGGTCCAGCTCCTCCTGCTGAGGTCTTCACGGGTGCTCCATCTCAGCCCAGGACCTCCATGGGTTCAGCTCCCCCTAAGTCTGGGTCTCTGTGGGTGCTCTGTCCTAGTCGGGGACCATCATGGGTGCTGCGCCCCAACCTGAAACCAACATGGGTACTGAGCTCCAGTGTGGGCCCACCGTCAGCATTACACTCCAGCCAAGGTGCCACCGTGGGTGCAGCTCTGGCCCAGTCTGGGTCCACCAAGGCTGCAGCTCTTACCCAGTCCGGGTCCACCGAGTGTGCTGCTCTGCTCCAGCTTGGAGCCACCACGGGTGCTGCCTTGCTCCAGCCCAGAGCCACCGTGGGTGCTGCCTTGAGCAAGCCTGGAGCTGCCGCGGGTGCTGCTCTGCTCCAGCTTGGAGCCACTGTAGGTGCTGCGATATCCCAGTCCAGGACCGCCAAGGGTGTTGCAGAGCTGCCAGATACCATTGTGGTCCTCTCTTCTCTGCCAGACGCCACTGTGGTTCCCTCTCCTCTGCCAGACACCATCATGGTTCCTCTTCTCTTCCCAAGGCTGTCGTGGTTCCCTCTCCTCTGTCCGAGGTAGTCGTCGTTCCCTTTCCTCCACATGACATCATTGTAGTTTCTCCAATTCCCCTGTCCCCTTCTCCGTTGGGCTTCCCCGTGGGACAGCCGCCTCCTAGGCCACCCCTTTTTATTAAGTGACTAAAGAACTCTGGCCGACCCTCTGACCGACTGTGCTGCTGGGCTTGGTGGTCCATGTCCTCCAGCAGACATCCCAATTTGTTCCATCACGCCATCTGCCAGGTCTAGAACTTTAGCCGACCACCTGAACTGTCTAGCTTTCTGGTCCAGGGGGCCTAGGTGGCTAGTTCTGCCTAGATGTGGGTCCTAAGCAGGGTTGTTGTTTTGTTCCCTCATAGCCTGTTCCCCACACAACCTACCCAGGGTGGTTTATTGTTATGCTCCTTTTTTGTTGGGGGGGGGGGGTCTTCTTCTGTTTTGATATTACTGTTGGTCTCTGGCATCCACCCCTTGAGAGGGGGGCTATGTTATGTTCTGAGCATGGGGGATTCCGTTGTTCTCAGTCTTATGTCTTTTTTTTTTCTCATATTTGTATATTTGTTGTACTTTGTGTACTTTGGTTGCTGCCTTTTTATTCCATGGTCGATTTTCATATATCTTGTATTTTTTTCTTATTCTTCTTGTTCCCCTTGTTTATATCATCACAGTTTTGCTACTTCTTTATTTGGTATACGTATGTTTGTATTTTTCCCTCATTTCTTATTTGTTGTCATTTAGTTCTTTATGTTGAACTGTTGTGTTTTCTTCTCTCTCCGTGTCCTGGGCTGCAGCTGTCAGTGGTACTTCTGGATTTTTTGCTCTGTTGTGGACGATGTTTCTTTCAGCTGTCAGTCCCATCTTCTCTCCTCATTACTCCCAGCTTACCCCAGTTGTAATCATTGTAACCTCCCGCCCACTCATGTGTTCCACACATGCTATTTCTTGTATCATTTGTTGCTGGCCTTATTAAAGGGCTGTTATTTCTCTTCCTCTTTGTCGGAGTCTAACCAATTCATCTCCACCAGAACCCATCCCCTGTTCTGGTGAGCTCTGTATCATCAACTTATTCTTCAAATCGTGAGGTTGCTTTGTTATCAGTTTGGATTTTTGTGTTTGTGCACCATTTTGACTTGTTGCATTTTTTGTTAAGAAATATCACAAACTACAGTTCAGCATGTGGGTCTCAATTCCTGGAGCAAATCATGACAGCCACCCTTCAGGAAACACTACAGCACTACACATTCTACTGGAAGGAGAAAGGCTCTGATGAGCCAAGGGAGCATGGAGTCGGCTTTTCAGTGAGGAACAACATGCTTAATATAGTAGAGCAAGGCAGCAACAGAACAGAGCATTTCCTCATTCTTTGTCTCAACACCACTGAGCCCAGTCACCCTTGTTAGCGTGTATGCCCCGACACGGTCTTCCACACCAGACACATGGGATGAGTTCTACAAGAAGCTCGCATCCATCATCACAAGCATCTCCAGCAAGGAGAAACTTATTCTCCTGGGTGATTTCAGTGCCAGAGTGGGTGCAGATCATGACTTGTGGCCCTCTTGCCTTGGACAGTCTGGTGTGGGCAAAATGAACGAGAGTGGCCAACGTCTGTTTGAGCTTTATTGTTTCCATGAATTGTGCACTGCCAACTCCTACATCAGGACCAAGCCTCAGCACAAGGTCTCTTGGAGACACCCATGCTCAATGCACTGGCATCAGCTAGATCTTATCCTGGTCAGGCGTGCCACCATCAAGAATGTACATGCTCTTATTACAGTGCGGACTGTGACACAGATCACTCCCTGGTCTGCTGCATGATCAGGCTTCAGCCAAAGAGGATCAACCGCTCGAAGAAACAAGGGAACTTCCGCATTGATGTCAGCAAGATCTCTTAACCAGACCTTGTGGAAAAGTTTGCAGGGACCATCGAGAAGGAAATGCAAACCTCACAGCCGAGAGACTCTGCCACAGAGAAGTGGGAAGTACTGTGGGACAACATGCACCGCACCGCCTAGGCTACCTTTGGGAAGAAGTCCTCCAAGTGTCATGACTTGTTTGATGCCAAGTCCACAGAGTTGACTCCCATCATCAAAGCCAAGTGTGCCGCCCTCACTGAGCATAAGTGCTCACTTACTGAGAAGAGCGTGCAGATTGTCAGGGCTGCCAGGAGCAAGACTCAGCAGACTTCCAAGTATTGCATCAACGAATACTGGAAAGAGCTCAGTCAAGACATCCAGACAGCTGCTGCTACAAACGACATTAGAGGGATGTACGATGGCATCAAGAAGGTGCTTGGACCAGTCCAGAGCAAGACAGCTCTATTCAAATCTTCCACCGGGGTAGTAATTACAGACAAGGGCCAACAGATGGCGAGATGGGTTGAACACTACTCTGACCTCTACTCAAGACAGAACACAGTGTCTCCCACAGCTCTTGATGCCATCGAGTGTATGCCAATCATAGAGGAGCTGGATATAGAGCCAACCATAGAGGAACTCAAGAAGGCCATCAACATCTTGGCAAAGCCCCAGGAAGCAACTGGATTTCCCCGGACCTGTTCAAACACTACAAGACTATCCTCCTGCTCCCATTGCATGAAGCCTTCTGTCAGTGCTGGCAAGAAGGGGCTGTACCACAGGACATGATGTACGCCAAGATCCTCACCCTTTATAAGAACAAGGGGAAAAGAAGTGACTGCAACAAGTACAGATGCATCTCTCTACTCAGCATTGTCGCAAAGTCTTTGCTCGGGTCATTTTGATCGACCTGCAGAAAATGGCAGAACACGTCTAACCAGAGTCGCACTGTGGCTTTCATGCCAAGAGATCGACGGTAGACATGGTCTTCTCTCTCCGCCAACTCCAGGAGAAGTGCAGAGAACAGCAGATGCACCTGTATTTTGATAGATCTCACCAACGCGTTCGACCTCAGTAGCAGAGATGGCCTGTTAAAGATTCTTCCAAAGATAGGCTGCCCACCAAAGATGCAGAGGATGATTGAGTCTTTTCAATCAGACATGAAGGGGACTGTGCAGTTCAGCGAGAGTCCCTCCAACCCCTTCAGCATTTGCAGTAGCGTCAAACAAGGCTGCGTCCTTGCTCCCACACTCTTTGGGGTATTTTTTGCTGTTCTCCTAAAGCATGCCTTTGGCACTGCAACTGAAGAAATTTACCTATGCACCAGGTCAGATGGCAGGCTGTTCAACCTTTTGCACATCAGAGCCAAGACAAAGGTTCATGAAACGCTCATCAGAGACATGCTGTTTGCTGATGATGCAGCAATTGTAACACACACCCAACAGAAGCTGCAGACACCGATGGACCATGCTCCCTTGGCTCGTCAGAGCCTTTCTCCTTCCAATAGAATGTGTAGTCCTGTAGTGTTTCCTAAAGGTTGGCTGCTGAAGGTCCAGGCCTGCAAGTATTTTGGACTCACCATTAACCTGAAAAAGACCTCTGTCCTGGGACAAGACACTGAATTACCACCTGTCATCACCATCAATGACTATGAACTCAACGTCGTCCACCACTTCACCTACCTTGGCTCTACCATAACTGACAACCTCTCCTTAGACACAGAAATAGACAGTAGGATCAGGAAGGCAGCTACAATACTCGCTTGCCTCACAACCAGAGTATGGACAAACCCCAAGCTGTCGGTAAAGACTAAGATGGCAGTGTATAATGCCTGTGTCATCAGCACACTGCTGTAGGGCAGTGAGTCATGGACACCATATGCAAGACAAGAGAAGTGACTAAACACCTTCCATCTGCAAAGCATTTGCTGTATCCTGGGCATATCCTGGGCTTGCACATTCCCGGCACTACATGAGTCAGCTGCCTTTTTGCAACAGCGGCTCAATTCTGAGTTTTTCTTCTTGTTTTTTATTTACTATCTGTCTTTCTCTGGTCAAGCTTTCTGATCCGGCGACACCTTATCAATCACCTCACACAGATTGCTGCACTGGTGCTGATATCAGTCTGATATTTGACTCATATCCCAATTGTCTCCTGAGCTGGTGGACGGAGCCATTGTCTGTAGCAGGAGACAGTACAGCAGGAATCAGCTGTTAGCACTTAACCGCCCCACAGCATGAACTCAAAAACTCAACATACCAAGTGAAATCAGATGGAAACGACATGGATGTCGGGCTGGAGTAAGTCGACGAGCGAGGAATACAAGGTACAGACCCGTCCTTCCATCCGTCATCATGGGTGTATGTACGAATGTATCGCTACTTAATAACAGATGAGCTTGCGGCCATGTCCCATTACGAGAGCACCTTCAGAGAGATTGGCATGATGTCGTTTACTGAGATGTGGCTAACAGAACTAGCAACAGATGCTAACATCGAACTGGAGGGTTTCCACACAATACGGGCAGACCGGACACCAGACAGTGGGAAGACACGGGGCAGAGGGGTGGAAATGTATGTGAACAACAGATGGTGTAATCCTGGCCACATCACGGTTAAAGAGCAACACTGTAGCAAAGACATTGAGTTGCTAGCCATTAGCATGCGGCCTGTATACCTTTTCTTTCTTTCAAAGGTCTTTTTATTATTATTAATTGAAGTATCAATACAATACAAAGTATTAGAAATTTTCATTTTTTTTAACCAAACAATGCAAAACTAGAATTTAAAGCTAACAAATGTAAATGCTTCAAAACACAAGAACCTTTAAATAAACAATAATTAAAAAATACAAAAAAAAAATACAAAGAAAAATTGTGTGTGTGAGGTGGGGGTGGGGTAAAGGGGATATGAGCTACTCAGAAACTATAATCGTGGGTCTTTCAAAGAAATCAAGAAACGGGCACCATAATTTATAGAATTTGTTTTCAGAGCCACGAACTGTATATCTGATTTTTTCTAAATCCAAACAGGACATTATATCTTTTATCCACTGTAAATGTGAAGGGGCGAAGAGTCTTTCCACTTCAGTAATACAGCACGTCTAGCCAATAATAATGAAAATTTGAATTCTTTTAATTTGGAATTTGGCAAGACAAGTTCTGGAGCCACACCAAAAATGGCGCATAATGGATCAGGTTTAATTTGATATTGCAGGACTTCAGACATAGTGATAAAAACAGAATGCCAAAAATTCATCAATGCAGGGCAGGACCAATACATGTGAAGCAAAGTGCCAGGAGCGCTACCACACTTTTCACAAGTTGGGTCTATATCCGAATAAATACGCGCTAACTTAACCTTGGACAGGTGCACCCGGTGTACAATCTTAAATTGAATAAGAGCGTGACGAGCACACATTGATGCAGTGTGAACCTGGCCAAGAATAGAGTCCCACAGTTCATCAGTAAAAGTAAAATTAAGATCTTGTTCCCAATTCAATTTAATAGCGGCCAGAGAAGAGGATTGTAAATTTGAAATGAAATTATATAAAACTGAAATTACCCCCTTAGAAGTTGGTTTAACTAATAAAAAATCATCTAGAGGATTATCAGAAGGTTTTTGAGGGAATTGTTTTGTCATGGTTTGCACATAATGTCTGACCTAGAGGAAGCGGAAAAAATGTGTAAAAGTGATGTCAAATTTAGTGGAAAGTTGAGAAAAACTTGCAAATTGACCATCAAAATATAAATCCGCAAAAGATTTTAAACTTTTCTGTGCCATATATGAAATGCACTATCAATAGTTGATGGGGTAAATAAATGATTTGCGGCAATTGGACTTCTAATGGAGAAAAACTGAAGACCGAAATTTTTCCTGAATTGAGACCAAATTCTAAGAGACTGACGAACTACTTTATTATTACCCAGTGTAGACAAAGCAAGGGGAAGTGGTGAACCTAAAATTGCCGGTAGGGAGGTTTGATTGTCCACATGTGACTCCATAAGGATCCAAATGGGTGATTTGGGTTCCAGATAGAAATGTTTCCAATATAACATGCACCTGATATTTGCTGCCCAGTAGTAATATTGAAAGTTAGGCAGAGCCATGCCACCCACTGATTTGGGTCTTTGAAGAAAAACTTTCCTCAATCTCGGATGTTTACCATTCCAAATAAAAGAGGTAATCAGAGAGTCCAAAGACTTAAAAAAGGATTTAGGAATAAAAATGGGGAGACATTGAAACAAATATAAAAACTTTGGAAGTAACATCATTTTTACAGAATTGATTCTGCCAATTAAGGACAAGGATAATGGGGACCATTTGGAAAGTATTAGCTTGCACTGGTCAAATAAAGGGAGAAAATTATTTTTAAACAAGTAATTAAGTTGTTTAGTGACACATATCCCAAGATAACTAAAATGATCAATAACAACCTTGAAAGGAAAATTTTCAAAATCCTGAACTTGAATCTTTTCATTAATCGGAAACAATTCACTCTTATTAAGATTAATTTTATAACCAGAAAACCTACTAAAACTATCCAAAATGTTGAGTATAGCGGGTAATGAAGTAAGTGGGTTGGAGAGAAATAGTAAAAGATCGTCAGCATAGAGTGAAACCCTATGCTCGATGCCACCCCTACGAATGCCTAGAAAGTCCCGGCTCCCACGGATTGCAATAGCTAACGGCTCAATTGCCAAGGCAAAGAGCAACGGGCTCAAAGGACAGCCTTGCCTCGTACCACGGTAAAGTCTAAAATAGTCAGAATAGCGACAATTAGTTAACACTGAAGCTAAAGGACTAGCATAGAGAAGTTTAATCCAGGAAGAGAAGGAAGGACCAAAACTGAACCTCTCCAAAGTAAAAAACAAATACTCCCACTCAACCCTATCAAATGCCTTTTCAGCGTCCAAACTAATAAGACATTCAGGTATGTTGTGGTGAGGAGTATAAATAATATTAAACAACCGCCGCAAGTTAAAAAAAGAATGGCGATTTTTAATGAAACTGGTTTGGTCTTGTGAAATTATAAAAGGAAGAATCTTTTCCAACCTTGAAGCTAACAACTTTGACAAAATTTTAACATCGGTATTTAAGAAGGAAATAGGCCTGTAAGAAGCACAATCAACAGGATCCTTATCTTTTTTAAGCAACACAGTGATACAGGCCTGTTAACATGAAGGAGGAAGTGTACCGGAGTCAAGCGACTCTGTAAAAACTTGACAAAGGAAAGGGGCAAGGTCGTCAGAGAATTTTTTGAAAAAATCAGCGGAAAACCCATCAGGTCCTGGAGATTTTCCTGATTGCATGGATGATATTGCCAGCTGAATTTCTTCTTTTGTGATGGGAGCTTCTAGAATTTGCCGAGATTCTGAAGAAATCGAAGGGATTACTACTAACTAACTAACCTGCACTTATATAGCGCTTTTCTAGTCACAAAGACCACTCAAAGCGCTTTCATTAATACTAACCCTCTATTCTAAGGGCCTATAGGAAACAGATATCTAGGGACAATTTAGAACAGCCAATTAACCTAACATGCATGTTTTTGGCATGTGGGAGGAAACCGGAGAAATCCCGGAGTAAACCCACGCAACACGGGGAGAACATGCAAACTCCACACAGATCACTGTTGGTCAGGGGCTGGGATCGAACCCACAATCCCACGATCCCCACAATCCCCCGGCCAAGGGTAAACTGTGCTGCCGCAGTGCTAACCACTGCGCCACCGTGCAGGGATATCAATAGAATCAAAAAAAATTTCCAAATCCTTTAAGTTTGTTGTATATTCTGAGGTATATAATTTGGAATAAAATGACCTGAAAATATCATTAATCACTTGTTGGTCAGATGTCACCTCTCCTTTATCTGTCCTAACTCCAGTAATAATTTGCTTAGCTCTAATACCACGCAGTTGATTAGCTAGAATTTTACTGGTTTTTTCGCCATATTCATAAAATTCACTCTTGTTCCTTATTAAACAACCTTCAATTTGTCGAGTAGAAAGTAAATTAAGTTTAGTTTGTAATGTCATACATTCCTTGTACAGAGCGGGTGATGGAGGTTGAGCATATTGTCTGTCAATGTCCAAGATTTGATCTAAAATAGCCTTCTGTTCCTGTATTATGGATTGTCTTTTAAATGCTGCCAATGAGATAAATTCCCTCCTAAGAAATGCCTTCATGGCCTCCCATATCGTTTTAGTTGGCATACCAGGAGTTTTATTTTCTTTAAAAAAAAAATTAATTTTAGAAGAAATATTCGCAACCAATTTTTCATCTGTAAGTAATAATGGATCCAGTCTCCAATACTTTCTCATGGAGTCACATCCATGGAGGATCATTTTAAGTACAAGAGGGGCATGATCAGAAACCGAGATGCTATCATAACTGCAAGAGCAAAGGTTATTAATTAATAAATTGTCAACAAAAAAATAATCTATTCTGGTATAAGTATGGTGTACGTGAGAGAAAAAAGAATAGTCCCTGCCGTTAGGATGTAAAAAACGCCAAGGATCTGTAAGGCTATATTCCTCAAGAAAAGACTTAACATAAGTTGCAGATTTATTAAGACTAGCAGATTTTGAGGATGAGCGGTCTAAGATCGGATTCATATACAAATTAAAGTCACCCCCAAGAATTAGAGAATGAGTATTTAAATCTAGAAGTTGCGAAAAAAGGTTGCGAAAAAAGTGTACATCATCAAAATTCGGCGCATACAGATTAGCCAAGGTGACATGTTTATTGCCAAGTTTACCTGATACTATTACAAATCGTCCATTTTTATCTAATACAACATTAGAGGGAATAAATGGGATATTTCGATCAATAAGAATAGCAGCGCCCCTGGCCTTAGCTTTAAAATTTGAATGAAAAAATCGTCCTGACCAACATTTTGACAAACGCAAGTGGTCGGAATCCTGCAAATGGGTTTCCTGCAAAAACAGTACCCCAGGCTTAAATTGCTTTAGACGTGACATGACTCTCTTTCGTTTAATTGGATGGTTCAACCCCTTCACATTCCAGCATACCAAAGTAAGATTACTATTCGTTCAAAGAGTAAAATTTATATATTGTGTTGTGTAGCCCAAAAAAGAATAAGGTGAGGTACGGGTAAAAAAAAAAAAAAAAAAAAGGGGAGGGGGTAAGGGGGGTGTAAATAAATCCATAATAAAAAAAAAAATTAAAATTCAACAACCAAACCTATAACAACACTCCAGCCGGTTGCAAAAAACAGCAACCGCTCCATCTCCTCCTCTATTCTCATCCTAACAAAATGCTGCCATACAAGTGGCTTCAATCCTGCATAGTATGAACATTTTACCCTAAAAAAAAAATAAAAAAAAATAAATAAAAAAATTAAGTAAACAACAACGTATAGGGAGCCAATTTTACCTTGTTTTTGAACATCTAAAAATGCATCAATGTCCAGTCAGTGCAGCTTCAATGAAGTAACAATCAAGCAGTCCAGCGCGGCAGCTGGTCAACCCAGGAATGTCCAGTTCAAGGCGAAAATCGCTGGTTTCTCTCCATGGTTTGCATGAAGCGGGTGGCCTCCAAGACGGACGCCAGCCACTGGTTTTTGTCGTCTGGAAGAGTTATCCGGAGCCTGGCGGGGAAAAGAAGAGACGGACGAAAACCTTTCTTGTACAACTCGGACATAACTTCCTTATATTCGGCTCGTTGCTTCTGAACGTCGGCGTTATAATCCTCGTAGAACTGGAGTTTATGCCCACGATATTCCAAAGTCCCACGGCGTCTCCGCGCTTCTCTCATCACCAAGTCTTTGGTCCGAAACCGGTGGAAACAAATAATGACAGCCCGCGGCTTCCCGTTCGGACTCGGCTTGGGCATGAGGCTGCGGTGGGCTCTATCCAGCTCTGGGGGAGATGGCAAAGTTTGTGTGCCAAACACGTCCACCAACAGCCGAGAAAAAAATTCAGATGGCCGTGGACCCACATCAAAGGACTCCGGCAGACCCACCAGACGAACATTCAGCCTCCTGCTTCTTCCCTCCAGGTCAGAAAGTTTGTTTTTCCAAAGCTTGTTCTCCTCCTGCATTGACTCACATGCAGCTTCAAGCGCCGCTAGGCGCTGGCCGACGTCCTCCGCGTTGTTTTCAAGGTCGCCAATGCGTTGCTCCTGGTTCGCCACATCTGCTTGAATCTTGTCCAGCTTACCATTAATAAGTTCAAATGAAGCTTTAAAGTCAGCAGCTATGGACACTCTGTGTTGCTCAAGCAAGGCAACAAGTGCAGGGTTAAGGCTTATAATAGCATCCTCAGCTAAGCTGGTGTTAGCATTGTTCACTGCTGCCTCCTTTTCAGTCTGCTTTCTTGTTTTGGACATATTTCGCAACTCAAAACAGATTCTGCGCGTATTAAATGTCCAAAACGTTGACAGCTTACAGCAAAATAGGGTTTAAAAAGTAAGGAAAAAAATATAGCAGGAGCCAGGAACGCACACACCTACTCCATTGCCAGCACCCCTGTATACCTCCCTAGGGAATAGTCACAACTGCTCTGCATTGTTATTTATGCAAATCCATCTGCGAACACTGGGTCAGCATGTGACATCATCCACTCAGTCACTTGCAGGCTGCTAACTGAACACCCAGATGCTCTCCTCCTCATCGCTGGTGATTTTAACCATACTTCACTGTCCTCCATTCTGCCCATGTTCACCCAGTATGTCACGTAACACACCAGAGACAATAAAACACTGGACTTATTCTGTGCAAATACTAAGGAGGTGTACACCTCATTGCCACTCCCCCACTCGGGAGATGGGATCACAACTTGGTTCACCTCCTGCCTTGTACAAACCCCTAGTACACAGACAACCTCCTGTTACCTGCACAGTGAAAGTATGGTCTGAGGAGCCAGTGAATACTCTAAAGGACTGTTCTGAAATTACTGCATGCATCACAGACTACATCAATTTCTGTGTGGACAACACCGTACCCACCAAGACCATAGGGTGTTGCTCAAACAGCAAACCCTGGATCAACCCCGGGATAAAGTCCCCACTGAGAGAAAAGAAAAGGATCTTCAGGCTGGGAAACAGGGAGAAGCTGAAGGTGGATTGCTCTCTCCGGGTTGGGGATAGGCTCCTGCCCCAAGTGGAGGTGTTTAAGTATCTTGGGGTCTTATTCACGAGTGAGGGGAGAATGGATCCAGAGATTGACAGACGGATTGGAGCAGCATCTGCAGTGATGGAGACATTCTACCAGTCTGTTGTGGTGAAGAGGGATCTGAGTTCTAAGGCAAAGCTGTCAATTTACCGCTCAATCTACGTTCCTACTCTCACCTATGGTCACGAGCTTTGGGTAATGACCGAAAGAACAAGATTGTGGATACAAGTAGCTGAAATGAGCTTTCTTCGTAGGATCCTGGACTCACCCTCAGAGATAGGGTGAGGGGCTCAGTCATCCGGGAGAGGCTCAGAGTAGAACCGCTGCTCCTCCACATTGAAAGGAGCCAGTTGAGGTGGTATGGGCATCTGATTAGGATGCCTCCTGTATGCCTCCCTCTTGAGGTGTTTCGGGCACATCCCTCTAGGAGGAAACCTCAGGGCAGACCCAGGACTCGCTGGAGAGACTACATCTCTCAGCTGGCCTGGGAAGGCCTTGGTATCCTCTCTGAAGAGCTGGAGCAGGTGGCTCGGTAGAGGGAAGTCTGGGCTTCTCTGCTTGAACTGCTGCCTCTGAGACCCGGGCCTCCAGAAAAGCGGTCAAAGATGGATGGATGGATGGATGGATGGATGGATGGATGGATGGACATCGGCATTTCGACATTCCAAAAATAGTAGAAGAAGAAGCAACTTCCAGTGTTAGCAAGCCCTGCTTCATGTCGAAATGGACCTATATTGTGTTATTCAGACTGTACTTTTGCTTCCGCTGGTCTCTGTAATGAAGCAACAAGTACATACTTCTGCATATGACGAACAGAGGGAGACAGCAGGACTATACAGACCAGTTTTGTTTTACTCCCACTATGTTTTCCGCTAGCTGCTGTAAAGGCAGAAATACGTGATGTTGACATGTGGCTGGCGTACAGACATGCGCAGTAAACATATTTTCTGCCCAACCTTTGGAATAAGTCTTTATATGTATATATGTATATACACCATTCGGATTAACAATCCACATAACCCACTGTCTCAATCGGAATGAAATTTTGATCCGAATGAGCGTGATTGGGTCAGAATATTCAGATTGGTGTGTTTACATGAAGCATTTTTGTTCCGATCAGGCTTTTAATCCAGTTATTTGTGTCCATGTAAACATGGTCATTGAGATGGTGACATCCTACAAGTACTTGGGTGTTCATTTGAACAATAAACTGGACTGGTCACACAATACCGATACGTTCTATAAGAAGGGACAGCGCAGGCTGTACCTCCTGAGGAGGCTCAGGTCTTTTGGTGTACAAGGGGTGCTCCTGAAGACCTTCTACAACTCGGTGGTGGCATCAGCCATCACATTTGGAGTGGTCTGGTGGGGCAGCGGCATCATGGCAGCCGACAGGAAGAGACTGAATAGACTGACCAAGAAAGCTAGCTCTGTCCTGGGGCAGCGCCACGACCCAGAGGAGGGGATAGGACAGAGGAGGACGGTGGCTAAGCTGTCATCTCTGCTGGAGTCCGAGTCCCACCCCATGCAAGACACGCTGAACTCACGGAAGAGCTCATTTAGCAGTAGGCTGCACTTTCCTAGGTGAGCGACCGAGAGGTTTTGCAGGTCCTTCCTATCTATGGCTGTCAGACTTTATAACCTAAGCAGGACTGCTTGTAGAGGTCATTAAAAAACTTTATGTCCTAGTTTATACTGAATGCACAAAACGTAACAAACTTGCACAATAATGGTCCCCTAGGCTGATCCAAATACGAAATATGCTGTATGGGTACTGTACATATTCATGCAATGTGGGGTAACTGAATAGACCGTTACGCTGTTTATTCCATCTAGCTACAATGTTTCGTGTATATTCTGTGTACATATGTACTGTATATTCGTTGCTGTTTTTATCCTATTGATAGAAAAATTCCATATTATCTATTATTTATTATTATTAATATTAGATTATTATTATTTTGTATTATACCTTTTCTATTTCATGTCTGATGTTTATATGTGCATTCCATGTAGAATAAGTTCATATATTCCTTTGTATTATTCTTTCATGTCTGTGAGCAATTATTGTCTAACTGTGGCCTTCAGAGGATGTGTGTGAGACTGAGGGTCAGCCGTCTACACTGATAATGTCTTTGGTATGCCCTGCTCGTCTGTGTCCGAGGAATGTGTTGGAACTTCAAGTTCATGTATTCTATGTATTCTATTCTATGTATTCTAGAGTGGGATGGCCCTCTTTGTCCACCAGGAGGTTGACTCACTGGTACATTTTTATTTACAAGGCCATGCTTGGACTGTTGCCCCCTTACATTTGTAATTTGATCACACTGAGAAGTGTTGATTCTTATGGTTTGCGTTCTAATGATCATTTGTTGCTTTCTGTTCCATTTGCCCGTACTGAGCTGGGAAAAAGAGCTTTCATGTTCTCAGCCCCCTCTACATGGAACATGTTGCAAAAAGACTGGAAACTAACGGAACTTGTTTCATTGAACGATTTTAAATCCAGATTGAGAACACTTGAGACGGCCTCACTAATTTGTAACTGTTTTATATGATTTGTATATCATTGTAAGTGTATTTGTGATTTTTTTGCTGCCTCTTGGCCAGGACTCCCTTGAAAAAGAGGTTTTTAATCTCAACAGGTTTTTTTTCCTGGTTAAATAAAGGTAAAATAAATTTAAAAAAAATGTAGATTAGGTATATAGACACTCTGTCTTTCTCTGAAATGTCCCTGGATGGTTCTGCAGATAGCTCTCCCCCTTCTTTCTTTCCTCCTCCTCCTTCTCTTGCTTTTTTACCCATAGTTATAAATACTGAGCTTAGAAAATGTTTGTTCAGAGACTTCGGTGACAGTGTGCTGTAGGCCATGCTCTGTAGTCTCTCCTTCAAATGGCAATTGAGGGGAATAAATGTACATAAATCCAACTTTCTGCCTAATTTTTTGACTTTGAATAATTTAAGCTCAAAATTATTCTAACACCTATCTTCTAAATTATTGCTCTGAGTGTTGCTATCCCTGTGCTGTTGCAATCCTGGAATTTTATATATACACACCCAGACATACAGTGCAGAGCACTGTAGCTGGATGGAATAAATATGTAGATATATAAACACACACAGTATGGAGCATTGCAGCTAGATGGAATAAATATATAGATATATAAACACACCCAGTGCGGAGCATTGTAGCTAGATGGAATAAATATGTAAATATATAAACACACACAGTGCGGAGCATTGTAGCTAGATGGAATAAATATATAGATATATAAACACACCCAGTGCGGAGCATTGTAGCTAGATGGAATAAATATGTAAATATATAAACACACACAGTGCAGAGCATTGTTGCTAGATGGAATGAAACAGCACAACCGTCTACTTAGTTATCCTACATAGTATGATTATGTACCCATACATATTCTCACCCTCCATAGCGACCGGTATTTTCCTAGTTGTATGCCGGAGGGGACCATTGTGTAAGTCTATTGCATCTTTTGCATTCAAAACTATTAGGTTGTTAAGTCTTTTTGCTATCTCTGCGAGCAGCCCTGCTTAGGTTGTACAGTCTGACAGCCGTTGGTAGGAAGGACCTGCGAAACCTCTCGGTTGTGCACCTGGGATGATGTAGTCTGCTGCTAAATGAGCTCCTCAGTGCATTCAGTATGTCCTGCATAGGGTGGAACTCGGACTCCAGCAGAGACGACAGTTTAGCCACCGTCCTTCTCTCTCCTATCTCCTCCACTGGGTCAAGGCGCTGCCCCGGGACAGAGCTAGCTTTCTTGATCAGTTTGTTCAGTCTCTTCCTATCGGCTGCGGTAATGCCACTGCCCCAGCAGACCACTCCAAAAGTGATGGCTGATGACACCACCGTGTCATAGAATGTCTTCAGCAGCGCCCCTTGTACACCAAAAGACCTGAGTCTCCTCAGGAGGAACAGCCTGCGCTGTCCCTTCTTGTAGAGTGCGTCAGTATTGTGTGACCAGTCTAGTTTATTGTTCAGATGAACACCCAGGTACTTGTAGGATGTCATCATCTCAATGTCTGTTCCCTGTATATTTTCTGGTGCTGTGAGGGGTTGTCCTTGCCTGCGGCAGTCCACCACCAGCTCCTTAGTTTTCCTCGCATTGATCTGGAGGCAGTTCTGATGGCACCAGTCCACGAAGTCCTGGATAAGCCCTTTGTACTCAGCTTCATCTCCATTGGAGATGAGGCCAACGATCGCAGAGTCATCAGAGAACTTCTGTAGATGGCAGTGTGTTGTGTTGTGTGAGAAGTCCACAGTATAAAGGGTGAACAGGAAGGGAGCCAAAACCGTTCCCTGGGGGGCCCCCGTGCTACCAATGATCGTGTCGGACACACAGTCCCGGGTTCTCACAAACTGAGGCCGGTTCGTGAGGTAGTCCAGGATCCATGATGACAGGTGCTGGTCCACCCCTGCGCACAGCAGCTTGTCCTTCAGGATCATCGGATGGATGGTGTTGAAAGCACTGGAGAAGTCAAAGAACATGATCCTCACCACATCCCAGGCTTCTCCAGGTGGGACAGAGAACGGTGAAGGAGGAAGATCACCACATCCTCCACCCCAATGCCATGCTGGTAGGTGAACTGGAGTGGATCCATCGCTGGTCCCACCAAGGGTCGCAGGTGAGCAAGGAACAGTTTCTCCAGGGTCTTCATCATGTGGGACATCAAGGCCACTGGTCTGTAGCTGTTCAGGTCTTTGGGGTGGGAAGTTTTTGGTACAGGTACCACACAAGATGTTTTCCACAGCTGTGGTACCCTACCCAGCTTCAGGCTCAGGTTGAAGATGTACGCCACAATCCCACACAGCTGGTCTGCACAGGACTTGAGGAGCTTTGCGCTGATGCCGTCCGGTCCCGACGCCTTCCTCGCCTTGATCTTCCTCAGCTCCATTCTCACCTGGGTCTTAGTCAGGGTCAGGTTGGGGGGCTGTGTGTTGGGAGTGGGGGGTGTTGGTGGAGTGGGGAGTGGGCAGCAGGACTTGATGTCTTTAGAGGCAGCAGTGGTTGTTGTGCAGTCAGGGGGGAGGGCGGTTGGTCAAACCTATTGAAAAACAGATTCAGATTGTTCGCCCACTCCCTGCCCCCCGTGGCCTGGGGGGAGGTATTCTGGAGCCCAGAGATGGTTTTAAGGTTTCTCCAGACCCCGCTGATGTCACTCTGTTGCAGCTTGTCCTCCATCTTCTTCCTGAAGCTGTCCTTGCCTTCTCTGATCTTTCTCCTCAGCTCCCTCTGTACGGACTTCAGCATCTCCCTGTTCTCCGACCTGAAGATCCTCTTCTTCTCTCTCAGAAGTGTTTTTATCTCAGGGTTGAGCCAGGGTTTGTTGTTTGAGCAACACTGTATGGTCTTGGTGGGAACGGTTTTGTCCACACAGAAGCTGAGGTAGTCCGTGATGGTGTGAGTGAGGCCATCGATGTCCTCACTATGTGGATTGCAGAGCTGCTCCCAGGCGGTGGTTTCAGAACAGCCCTTTAGAGTGTCCATTGCCTCCTCAGACCATAATTCCACTGTGCGCATGGCCGGAGGTTGTCTGTGCACTAGGGGTTTGTACACCGGCCGGAGATGAACCAAGTTGTGATCCGATCTCCCGAGTGGGGGGAGTGGTGATGAGGTGTACGCCTCCTTAGTGTTTGCGTAGAATAAGTCCAGTGTTTTATTGTCTCTAGTGTGGCATGTGACATACTGGGTAAATGTGGGTAGAATGGGAGATAGTGAAACATGGTTGAAATCACCTGAGAAGAGGAGAAGAGCATCTGGGTGTTCTGTCTGCAGCCTGCCGGTTACTGAATGGATGACGTCATGCGCTGTCCCCGCGTTCGCCGTCGGATTTGCATAAACAACAATGCGGATCACGTGTGAGTATTCCTTCGGGAGATATGTAGGCCGCATGCTAACAGCTAGCAACTCAATGTCTTTGCTGCAATGTGTCGTTGTTTAACAGTGATATGTCCCGGTCTGCACCAGTTGTTGTTAACATACATTATCACTCCACCGCCCCTTGCTTTGCAACTGTCTGGCGTTCGGTCTGCTCGTATCGTGTGGAAACCCTCCAGCTCAATGTTAGCATCTGCTGCTAGTTCAGTTAGCCATGTCTCGGTAAACAAAAGGAGAGAGCATTCCCGGTATATGCTATCGTAGCGGGAAATAGCCGCTAGCTCACCTACCTTTCCCAGTAACGACCGTACATTCCCCATGACAATAGATGGAAGGGAGGGTCTGTACCTTATATTTTTTGTCCTCCGCCTTACTCCAGCCCGGCAACCACGGTGTTTTCGCCTCAGTTCCCTCGGTATGTCGAGTTTTTCCGTTAGCACCGGTTGGCAGTTGAGTGCTAGCAGCTCTTCCCTGCTGTATCGTCTCCTGCTATAAACAGTGGCTCCGTCCACCGGCTCAGGAGACATTTGGGATGATCTGTGTGTCCGTGATATAAATGGAGTGAGAAAAACCGGATCAAAAAGAGAGAGGAAGGGAAAAAAGACTCAGAATTGAGCCGCTGTTGCAAAAGGCAGCCGACTCGTGTGGCGCCGGAAGTTTTTTTCGATTATCATCATGATCATCATCATTGTTTTCCTGGGTTGTCATTATTATTGTTCTGCCTTCTGTATTGATATCTTTGTTGGTTTTCCTCTTAGTCTAGTTTATTAGTATTGTTCCTCATCATAGTCATGTGTAGCATTAACCTCTCCTCAGGCCAATCCAGGAGATCACTTTTCTTCATTCTACAGAAACTTCACTTTTCTTCCTGTTAAAGAAACTCGCGCGCAAGGTCTGGTCAAGAATGCTATGTGTCTTCAACAGGACCCCAGGGTAAACAATTTCACTAAAGTAGAAACACTTGAAAAGAATGAGCTTTAAAAGGCTTAAGTGGACCATAAACTCTTGAAGTCAACATCCCAAAATGGACAGTTCCTGCTGATAATATCTGCTCTACCAGGAACTCATACTCTTAAAAAGTGATAAACTTCTTAAGTTGACAGATAAAGGGCCCTTTGCTTACTGTAGACATTTCACAGAACACTCTAGGCTCCCTCTGCTCACAATCCAAAGACCCAGGGGTTATCTGCAGCGCAACAGTACCTCCTGGTGGACATCTACGGAATATGTTTCATTGGATGATTCAAGACTGTTGATTCTGATTAAACATTAAACTTTTCTTCAAGCTCATTTCCCCGGATCCTAAGGACACTGTAAGATCATGACTTTTATTTTTGATCACCAGCAATGGTTTGCAGTAATTCATTAATTCCTGATTTAAATGTAAGATAAGATAAGATAAGATAAGATAAGATAAGCCTTTATTAGTCCCACAATGGGGAAATTCCAGGATTGCAACAGCACAGGGATAGCAACACTCAGAGCAATAATTAAGAAGATACGGAAAATATAAATAAGAGCAATGGATATACATACATACATATAAATATACTATATACAAAGTGCGGAGCATTGTAGCAAGATGGAAAAAACAGCATAACCGTCCTACATAGTATGAATATGTACCCATACATATTGTCACCCTCCGTAGCAACTGATATTGTCCTAGTTGTATACTGGAGGGGACCACTGTGTAAGTCTATTGCGTCTTTTGCATTCAATACTATTAGGTCATCATGGGTTTTTTTTGCTATCTCTGCGAGCAGCCCTGCTTAGGTTGTACAGTCTGACAACCGTAGGTAGGAAGGACCTGCGAAACCTCTCGGTTGCGCACCTAGGATGATGTAGTCTACTGCTAAATGGGCTCCTCAGTGCGTTCAATATGTCCTGCATAGGGTGGGACTTGGACTCCAGCAGAGATGAGATGTAAGTGCATGTCTGAGGAATGCTATTTTCATGAGTGTTATTCAAATGAATGTTAAAATTATTAGTAATGGTATAAATGCATGATCATTGAATATTAGCCTTGAGTCACTTAATTTAGTTAGATTTTATATTGAAGGCATGTTTTCATAAGAACCGAATCATTCATCAATCTGTCCGTCCTCACTCTCATGATAACCAATCACTAGGTTGCCTTCCAAGGTTCCAAGGTTCCAAGGTTGTCATAGCCAGGAGCGGCACTGGGGTTAAGCTCCCAGTGCTCATAAAATGCTCCTTACGGCGTGCGTCTCGAAAAGCCTCTGACAACTAAGTCCAACTCCTAGCCTGCCCATGTGGTTTAGTCTCTAAGCCCGGCGGAACTGCTTTTACTAATAGGAGAAGGGGCGAGGGCAGATCTCTGGCGCCTTAAAACCAGATGCTTCGGGTAGATGGTGGCTCGTCAACATGGGAAGGTAGCCCATCTAGGGGAAGGTAAACCCTGATTTCAAACCTCTGCTGCCTTGCGGCACACCCGGTCACGGGAAAGGCTTCGGGAGTAAACCCTGAGGAAAAATCCGGAGTCGGAGCCCCTAAGGCAGTTCTCTGTTGTGCTCAACATCGTTCTGGCAGCTCTTGCAACGGCACTGGTGCCAAACTGTAGCAGCCCTGCTGTTCCTTTGGATTCATCAGTGATGTGGAGAGGGGGGACATGCTGCATGGGCAACATCTTGTCTTCCATATCTTCCTGCCCAGGCTTGAATCCTACCAACGCCCACCGCTGGAAGGTAGAACACCGGATCACTGGAGAGGACACTCCAGCTTCGCCTTTGGTGTAGAAAAAACACAGGGAATGACAGTTACCGGTTATAAGCCACCGCTCAATTGGCGTAGAGCGCGGCGCCAGGGGTTGTTCCCTACGGTGGGAGGGATCATCGGATCTCACTGGACAGCTACCGCCCGCCTCAAGTTGGGCAGCCCCCAGCCAATGAGGTGTTGTCCCACCACAGCTTGCTTTCCTCATTGGGTGCATGGGGATGAGGAGAAGTCCGAACAGCAGGCTGAGAACCTTCGCACCAGGCAAGACAAAAAAACAAAAGAGACCAACTCTAAAACTGGGAACTTGGAACGTCCACATTATGATGACAGGACTCGCTGCTAACCTCAAGGACATCAACAACACCAGGAAGACTGCCATCATCAATAATGAGCTGAAGAGACTGGAAGTGGATATCGCCACTCTCCAGGAAACACGGTTGGCTGACACAGGCACACTGAGAGAGAAGGACTACACATTCTACTGGCAGGGAAAAGGCAGTGACGAACACAGGGAACACAGAGTGGGCTTTGCAGTGAAGAACACCTTGCTGAAGATGGTGGAACCGGGCAGCACTGGCTCTGCACGACTCCTCACCCTCCGCCTCAACACCACTCAAGGCCCAGTCACCCTTGTCAGTGTGTATGCCCCAACACTGACAGCCACACCAGAGGCAAAAGAGGAGTTCTACGAGAATCTTGCAACAACTGTCAGGATCATCCCCAACTCTGAACAACTCATTCTCCTTGGAGACTTCAATGCCATAGTGGGTGCTGACCACGACTCCTGGCCCTCCTGTCTTGGACCATTTGGCATGGGCAGAATGAACGACAACGGACAGCAGCTGCTCGAGTTCTGCACATATCACGATCTGTGCATCACAAACTCGTTCTTCAAGACCAAGCCCCAACACAAGGTTTCCTGGCGACATCTGCGCTCAAAGCACTGGCACCAGCTGGACTTGATCCTGACCAGGCGCACCTCCCTGAAGAACGTGCTAATCACCCGTTTGTTCAAGAGTGCAGATTGCGACACAGACCATTCATTGGTGTGTTGCAAGGTCAAGCTACAGCTGAAGAAATTCCATCATGCTAGACAGTCTGGAAAGGCACGGATTGACACCAGCAAGATGGCCCAACCAGAACTTGTTAAGCAGTTTGCCTCCACCTTTGAGAAGGAACTTGGTGTACCACAAGAAGGAGAATCTGCAAAGCAGAAGTGGGAAGAGCTGCGAAACACCATCCACCGCACAGCCTTGGCTACCTTTGGGAGGAAGACCTCGAAGTCACAGGACTGGTTTGATGCCAAGTTGACTGAGATGACCCCCGTCATTGAAGCCAAGCACTCAGCACTTGCTGAGTACAAGAAGTACCCAAACGAGAAGAATCTCCAGATTCTCAGGGCTGCGAGAAGCAAAGTTCAGCAGACTGCTCAGCGCTGTGCCAACGAGTACTGGACTCAGCTCAGCCAAGACATTCAAACCGCTGCCATAACAGGGAACATCCGTGGTATGTACGATGGCATCAAGAAAGCACTTGGTCCGGCTCAGAGCAAGATGCCCCCCCTCCAATCCTCCACTGGGGAGATGATCACAGAAAAGAACAAGCAGATGGAGAGATGGGTGGAACACTACTCCGACCTCTACTCCAGACAGAACACCGTGACACCGTCAGCCCTTGATGCCATTGACTGCCTGCCATCCATGGATGAACTTGATGCCGAGCCAACCATCGACGAGCTCAGCAAGGCCATTGATTGCTTGGCCGCTGGCAAGGCACCTGGCAGCGACGGCATACCCCCCGACCTGATCAAGCACTGCAAGACCGCCCTACTGCTGCCATTGCATGACATCCTCTGCCAGTGCTGGAAGGAAGGTGCCGTACCACAGGACATGAGGGAAGCCAAGATCATCACCCTTTACAAAAACAAAGGGGAGAGAAGGGACTGCAACAACTACAGGGGCATCTCCCTCCTCAGTGTTGTTGGCAAAGTCTACGCACGAGTTGTTCTCGTTCATCTACAGAAGCGTGCCGAACGTGTCTACCCCGAGTCTCAGTGTGGCTTCCGCACTGAGCGATCAGCGGTAGACATGATATTCTCCATCCGCCAACTCCAGGAGAAATGCAGAGAACAGAACATGCCCCTGTACGTCGCCTTCATTGACCTCACCAAAGCGTTCGATCTGGTCAGCAGAGAGGGTCTTTTCAAGATCCTGCCAAAGATAGGATGTCCACCAAAGTTGCAAAGCCTCATCGAATCGTTTCACACCAACATGCAGGGGATAGTGCAGCATGACGGCAACGTCCCAGAGCCATTCAACATACGCAGCGGAGTGAAACAGGGCTGTGTACTTGTGCCAACCCTCTTTGGGATTTTCTTTGCTATGCTCCTGAGGCATGCCTTCAGCACAGCAACAGAGGGAATCTACCTGCACACAAGATCTGACGGCAGGCTTTTCAACCTCGCCCGCCTGAAAGCCAGAACCAAAGTACGCGAGGCTCTAATCAGAGACATGCTGTTCGCAGACGACGCTGCAGTCGCAACCCACACACAGCAGGAGCTTCAGACCCTGATGGATCGCTTCTCCCAGGCATGCAAGGACTTCGGGCTTACCATCAGCCTGAAGAAGACTATCGTCTTGGTGCAAGGCACGGAAGCACCACCAACCATCACCATCGAAGACTACTGACATAACGCACGGCTCAGGAGACGCACACACACAGGCTTAGAGTAGTTCAAATAGTTTATTAACAACAGGCGTGAATGAGTGCGTGTCTGCGGGATGTAAATGTGTTGGTGGTGGCGTCTGCTTCAGGCACAGAGGCAGGTGACCGTACAGCCAAGCATCCCTATGGAGAAAGCACAGGGAGAGGGTGACGGGCATACACCAACACAGGAGGGATTATGGCAAGAGAAGGACTTACTTGGATGACAGGACAGCTGGCACAGCAAGGGGCGAAACCCGGGAGACAGCCACCTGGAGAGCTCGGTGCAGCAGCGGGGAGTAGGCGTTGGAGGAAAGACGTCCGCCGCCGGGAAATCCACCTGTGCACAGGGGAGCAGACTGGAGAGAGAAGGTAAGGCTTCTTACCCAAATAATTGTGCTGAAGATTGTAGATGACTCACAACGGTGAGGAACGAAGTCTGACGGCTTCAGGCCGAGGCTCCGGGCGAGGCGGCCTTTATCCCTCGCCGCTGATGATGATCAGGTGCGTGAGCAGGTGGCGCCGCTGATGAATGGCGCGGCGTGACAGTACTCCCCCCTCTAGCAGCGCCTCCTGGCGATGGCTTATCCGGGTGCGCTCGGTGGAAGTCCGCGATGAGCGATGGGTCCAACACGAACGACGGGGGCACCCACTGTCGATGCTCGGGCCCATAGCCCTCCCAGTCCACCAAGTATTGCAACCCACGACCTCGGCGCCGGGAGTCCAGGATGGAGGAGACGGAGCAGGCCGGATGGCCACCAATCATCCGGGGCGCGGGTTGCGCTGCAGGAGGAGGGCAAAGGGGGTCAGTGACTGCCAGCTTCACCTTTGACACGTGGAAGGTGGGATGGATGCGGAGGGAGGGGGGAATAGCCACGCGCACAGCCACCGGATTGATGATCCGGGTGATGGGATAGGGACCCATGAACCGCTGTGCCAGCTTCCTCCTCTCGCCCTTCAATGTAACGTCCTGGGTAGACACATAAACTCGTTGCCCAACTCTGTACGCCGGGGCAGGTCGTCTGTGCCGGTCCGCCACGGTCCTGTTGCGCTCCGCTGTGCGTAAAAGCGCATGACGCGCGGCAGCCCAGGTGGAGTGGAACTGCCTGAGATGCGCCCTAACTGAGGGGACAGTTACCTCGCTCTCCTGCGCTGGAAGCAGCTGGGGGTTGTAACCCAGGGACGCCTTGAAGGGGGACATCCCTGTTGCAGAAGAGCGGGCGGTGTTGTGGGCGTACTCAACCCAGGCGAGATGGTTGCTCCAGGACGTAGGTTTGGACCTGGTCACACAGCGGAGCGCAGCCTCCAGCTCCTGGTTGGTCCTCTCACACTGCCCGTTAGATTGGGGGTGATGGCCGGAGGAGAGGCTCACCTTGGCTCCGATGGCGTTACAGAAAGATCTCCAAACCTCGGATGAAAATTGGGGGCCCCGGTCCGAGACCACGTCCACCGGAATCCCGTGCAGCCTGACCACGTGTTGGACGAGGAGATCCGCCGTCTCCAGGGCGGTGGGGAGACCTCGCAGGGGAACGAAGTGTGCGGCCTTGGAGAAACGGTCCACGATGGTCAGGATGGTGTCAAAAGAGTTGGAAACGGGGAGTCCGGTGACGAAATCCAACGCGATGTGCGACCAGGGCCTGCCAGGAACGGGCAGGGGCTGGAGCAGACCCGCTGGAGGGGCATTTCCCGACTTGCTGGTGGCACAGATTGGGCAAGCCCGGGCGTAGCGGGCTGCGTCCCTCCGCAGGCCTGGCCACCAAAAGGACCGTTGGAGGCTGATCATCCGGGAGGTGCCGGGATGACAGGTGAGCCGGGAGGTGTGGAGCCAGTGGATGACCTCTCCTCGGACCGCAGATGGAACGAACAGTTTTCCCTCTGGTCCACCGCCAGGATCAGGTTCCACCTCCTGCGCCTTCCGGATCTTGCTCTCGATGTCCCAAGAGATGGCTCCCACGACGCACGACCTGGGCAGGATAGTGTGGGGCGTCTCCTCAGCCTCCACGGGGGTGAACTGCCTAGAGAGGGCGTCAGGCAGGCCGTTCTTGGAGCCTGGCCTGAAGGTGATAGAAAAACGGAACCTGGCAAAGAACAATGACCAGCGCGCCTGGAGGGCATTCAGGCGCTTGGCAGATCGTAAATATTCTAGGTTGTTGTGGTCCGTCAGGACCACGAACGGCAGGTCCGCCCCCTCTAGCCAGTGGCGCCACTCCTGTAAGGCGAGTTTAATGGCCAGGAGCTCTCTGTCCCCCACATCGTAGTTCCTCTCCGCCGGGGACAGGCGCCGGGAGAAGAAGGCGCAGGGTCGTTTGGCGCCATCGTCAGGCGACCGCTGGGATAGTACTGCTCCCACTCCCGTGTCCGAGGCGTCCACCTCCACAATGCACTGCAGCGCGGGGTCGACCTGGCGAAGGACCCGGGAGGAGGAGAACTCCGCCTTCAGCGCCTTAAAGGCAGCAGCGACCTCTTCAGTCCACCGGAACGGGACCTTCGGGGACGTGAGACAGGTCAGCGGTCCGACGATCGAGCTGAAATTTGGGACAAAGCGGCGGTAAAAATTGGCGAAGTCAACAAACTGTTGCACCTGCTTCCGGGACACGGGAGTAGGCCACTCCACCACCGCCTTCACCTTCTCTGGGTCTGGGAGCACCTGGTCTTGAGAGATGATGAATCCCAGGAAGGATGTGGTCCTAGCGTAGAATTTGCACTTTTCAGCCTTCACGTAGAGCCGATTTTCCAGCAGTCTTTGGAGGACCCGCCTCACATGGACCTGGTGCTCGTCCCTGGACCTGGAGAAGATAAGAATATCGTCCAGGTAGACGAACACGAAGAGGCCGATGAAATCCCGGAGGACGTCATTGATGAGGTGCTGAAAAACGGCAGGAGCGTTGGTCAACCCGAACGGCATGACCAGGTATTCAAAGTGGCCGTTCGGGGTACGGAAGGCTGTTTTCCATTCATCTCCCTCCCGGATCCAGACGAGGTGGTAAGCGCTGCTTAGATCCAGCTTGGTAAACCAGGTCGCCCCCTGGAGGGAGTGGAAGGCAGTGTCTATGAGGGGCAGGGTGTAACGGTCCCTCTCAGTGATGTCATTGAGCGCTCGGTAGTCTATGCAGGGGCGGAGGGATCCGTCCTTTTTCCCAACGAAGAAAAACCCTGCCCCCACGGGTGACGACGATGGGCAAATAATCCCAGCGCTCAGTGATTCTTTCAGGTAGGTATTCATCGTCTCCTTCTCCGGCGCAGACAGGCTGTATAGCTGACCAGAAGGTAGGGGAGCCCCCTGGCGGAGGTTGATAACACAGTCATAGGGCCGATGCAGGGGAAGAGACATAGCTTTCGTCTTGCTAAATACCATACCCAGGTCGTGAAATTCCGGAGGCACCAGAGACAGGTCCGGAGGTGCTGTGTCCGTCACAGGGGGAGCAGCGGACGGGGAGCAGGCAGCGGACTGAAGGCAGGTGCCCATGCAAAATGTACTCCATGCCGATACCCCAGCTGATCTCCAGTCCAGGACAGGGTTGTGGAGGCGTAGCCAGGGATACCCCAGGATGACGGGCGACACAGAGTTGGGCAGGACGTAAAAAACCATCTCCTCCCGGTGGTTCCCTGAGATGATGACTGGGACGGGGATGGTCTGATGAGAAACTCTCCCAAGGGAGGCACGGGAGAGGTGGACCAGGGAGATGGGGTGTTTTAGTGCCTGACAGCGGATGCCCAATCGGGTTGCCAGGCCGTGTGAAATGAAGCTGCCTTCTGCGCCTGAATCCACCAGTGCGTGGGTGAGGTGCCCAGTGGGATTGTGGCAGAAACGGATGGGCAGCTTCAATTGGGTGAGGGGACTTTGCCGATTGACGTCCGCGGGGCCCCCTACAGTGACTCGCGGACCCCGCCGTTTGGCTTCTGTGGGCAAAGCTCTACCGTGTGTTGACTGTCTCCGCAATACATGCAGAGACCCAACTCACGGCGGCGCTGTCTCTCCGCCGGGGAGAGCTTTGCCCAGCCCGTCACCATCGGCTCCGACTCCTCGGGGCGGGATGGTGGCGGCGTCGCCAGGGGGCGAGCTTGGGGCAGGAGCAGCGAGGCTCCCCGAGGGCGAGAAGCAGACAGCTTCCGTCCTGAGGAGCGCTCGCGCAGCCTGTTGTCCAAGCTGATGGCCAGTGAAGTTAGCTCCACTAGCGTTCCGGGGATATCCCGTCCAGCCAGTTCATCCCTCAGATCACTATTGAGGCTGCGGAGGAACAGGCCGCAGAGGGAGCGTTCCTCCCAGCCCAGTTCCTCCGCCGCTACCCGGTATTCGATAGCATAGTCCGCGGCCGACCGGCTTCCCTGCTGGAGAGCGAGAAGCCGATCGACCTGGACCGTCTCGGAGTGAGAATGATCGAACACCTCCAGGAAGCGCCTCACGAACTCGGCATAGGTGAGGGTGGCATAACTGGGTCTCGCCATTATAGCGTAGGCCCAAGTTAAAGCGTGCCCCTCCAGGAGATTCCCTATGTAGCCGATTTGGCTGTGATCTGAGGGGAAGTCTCCGGGCACACGGTCGAACACGGACTCACACTGCATCACAAACCCCCGCGCTCCGCCGAGCTTTCCGCTAAAGCGAGCGGGGGTCGGAATTGGTGTGAGCCGGGCCGGTGCCACCGGAGCTGGCTGGACGGCCGCAGGAACAGCAGGAGCTGCGCCACCCTGAGGAGCCGGGGGGAACGGCTGCTGGGGGTCCAGACGGTCCAATCGGTTAGGGATTATTACCAATTGATTTAGGATCACCTGTTGTTGATAAGCAATCTGATCCACTCTAGCCTCGAGAGTGGTAAGCCGGTGTGCGAGCCCGCCGTCTGCCGAGCCGCTCTGCTGAAGCCGTACTGACATAACGCACGGCTCAGGAGACGCACACACACAGGCTTAGAGTAGTTCAAATAGTTTATTAACAACAGGCGTGAATGAGTGCGTGTCTGCGGGATGTAAATGTGTTGGTGGCGGCGTCTGCTTCAGGCACAGAGGCAGGTGACCGTACAGCCAAGCAACCCTATGGAGAAAGCACAGGGAGAGGGTGACGGGCATACACCAACACAGGAGGGATTATGGCAAGAGAAGGACTTACTTGGATGACAGGACAGCTGGCACAGCAAGGGGCGAAACCCGGGAGACAGCCACCTGGAGAGCTCGGTGCAGCAGCGGGGAGTAGGCGTTGGAGGAAAGACGTCCGCCGCCGGGAAATCCACCTGTGCACAGGGGAGCAGACTGGAGAGAGAAGGTAAGGCTTCTTACCCAAATAATTGTGCTGAAGATTGTAGATGACTCACAACGGTGAGGAACGAAGTCTGACGGCTTCAGGCCGAGGCTCCGGGCGAGGCGGCCTTTATCCCTCGCCGCTGATGATGATCAGGTGCGTGAGCAGGTGGCACCGCTGATGAATGGCGCGGCGTGACAACTACGAGCTGGAGGTCGTGAATCAGTTCATGTACCTGGGGTCCACGATCAGCAACAACCTCTCCCTTGATACAGAGATCGACAAGAGGATTGGAAAATCAGCCACTCGCGCACCTCACCACACGAGTGTGGGAGAATCCCAAACTCTCTGTCAAGACGAAGATGGCAGTGTACAACGCCTGCGTCATCAGCACACTGCTCTATGGGAGTGAGACGTGGACAACATACGCCCGGCAGGAAAAGAGACTGAACTCCTTCCACTTGCGCTGCATTCGCCACATCCTGGACATAACCTGGCAGGACAAAGTGCCCAACACAGAAGTTCTGTCCCGCGCCGGCCTTTCCTCCATGTTCACTCTACTCAGGCAGCGCAGGCTCCGCTGGCTAGGCCACGTTCACCGTATGGAGGATGGCAGAATCCCCAAAGACATCCTCTACGGAGAACTGGCGACTGGCAGGAGAGATGTTGGCCGCCCACAGCTGCGCTTCAGAGACGTCTGCAAGAGAGACATGAAGGCCCTGGAGATCAACACAGAGCGCTGGGAGGACCTTGCAACGGACCGCTCCAAATGGAGAGGCACCCTGACCAGACAGCTCAAGGCGGTTGAAGAGAGACTGACTGCTGCAGCAGATGAAAAAAGGACCCGCAGGAAGAACCGCCACAGACCCAGCAGCACGGAGACCACCCACAAGTGCGACCTGTGTGACAGGGACTGCCATTCGCGCATCGGCCTGTTCAGCCACAGGCGGTGCTGTTCCAGCAGAGTAGACGTTTAGGATTCTCTTCCATGGTCATCATAGACCGACGGAGGCCGACGACGACAAGGCTGCCTTCCACTGGATAATGCCCATTACCTGTGATTGGCTGTTCCCAAACAAAGAGATGTTCCCTTATTGGACAAAATTTTCACAGAATTCAGAGTGACACAGTTCCACAGAGTTAAGAAAGTTCCAGAGACTTCTTCATAGTTTTTTTCCAGCCTTTGTCTAAGTTGTTCATGATTTTATGAAGTATGTTGTGTGTGTGAACCTTGAAAATTCCTGCGTTAGTTTTCTTTGTTTTTTTCTTGTTAACTGAGGAGAAACCATTCTTTTCTTATGAGCTCACCTTAAAGAGAGTTAAACTCTCTCTCTCAAAAAAAAAAATCCTTCACCTCAGAAGCCATTCTTGTCCTAGTTGAATGTTTCTTTCTTGAACTTTTTGACTTTTCATGCAGTTTAAAGTGGATTTTTAATTTCCCTGTTTTAAAGTGAACTGAGAGATTTTTGGGACTTCATTTCCTACTTTTTCGTGTTTCATCCATGTCGTGTTCTTTAGTTGAACGAAATAACGTGGGACAACTGCATGCTGTTGAACATGAACTTTACTTGGCAGCTTGCATGAGAAAAAGAGACAGCGCATATGTAATTACGTCACGACGTTAGGTGCGTGACCAAAGATCACTAGTTACAGACAAGATAATACTGTGTCGTTTGTTTACACCACATCTCCCTTTTTTTCTTTTTTTTTTTGAGAGTATGCGTACATGTAACTAGTATTCAAGTGTACATTTTCTCTGAACTTAGCATGTACTTTTAAACCTTCGCTTATTATTTTCCAAACATTAACAATACCACAGCTAAGAACATTCTGTGTTTGTACATTTTACCATTCTTTAGAGATCTAACTTTTTAGGTTTGACAATAGTTCTTCCCGATCTAGTTCTCACAACATCAGACTTTATAGGAGTAACAGGAGGTACAATAGGCGTTTGTTTCACCTGCTCTGAAGGTTCATCTGACCCACTCTGCTGTTTGGTACACTGTTGCAAAGGTGAGTGTAGAGGGATCAAATGCATGCGATTGCGTCTCACTGTCCCCTGTGGTAGGTCCACTGTATAAGATCTCGGTGTTGAGTGACTTTGGATAACAGTGCCTGGTGTTTTAGCATCTGTCACCCACACTTGTTCTCCTGGTGACAGGTTACACAAGGGTTTTGCTTGGTGACGTCTGTTGTAGTTTGAAATGTCCGACATCCTCTTCTCCCTTTCCTTATGAGCAAGAGTGACGCTGTCCGGCAGCGTCGGATCCAACTGAGAGGGAAGAGTCGGTAGTGTCGTCCTCAGGCGGCGGCCCATGAGGAGTTCAGCAGGGCTGTAACCATTTTGGAGAGGAGTAGCTCTATAGGCAAGAAGAGCTAAATATGGATCAGCAGCCTTTTTCAGTAAGTTTTTCACAGTCTGTACAGCACGTTCCGCCTCTCCGTTACTTTGCGGGAACCTTGGGCTGCTTGTGATGTGTTTAAAGCCATAGGCAGCCGCAAAGTCTGTGAAAGTCTGACCAGAGAACTGGGGCCCATTATCAGACATCAGGACCTCAGGGATGCCATGACGGGCAAAGAAAGACTTCAGGTGAGTAATGACGTCGTTGGATTTCGTTTTGTTCAGCAGGGCAATCTCAACGAACCTGGAAAGATAGTCCACAGCAAGAAGGTAAGTTTTCCCTCCCAGCTCGAACAGATCTGTACCCACTCTTTGCCACGGGCGGTCAGGGCATTCGGTTGGCATTAATGGCTCACTGTGGTTGTGTCTCTCTTGTATGCATATTCTGCACTTTAACACCATTTCACTTATCTGTTGGCTGAGACCAGGCCACCATACTGACTGGCGAGCTCGGGCTTTACATTTTACAACTCCTTGGTGTCCGTCATGTAGTTTTGTTAAGACATCGTTTCGCATTGCTGAAGGGATAACAAGTCTTGAATCCTTCAACAGCAAGCCGTCTTTCACGGTAAGTGTGGCTCGGTCGGGCCAGTAGTTTCTCAACAGAGGTTCTTGTTTTGCATGTTCAGGCCAACCTTGACTGCACATGACCATTACACGAGCACACACACTGTCCATTTTCAGTTGTTCCTTGAATGTTTGCATATATGATGAACTGATAGGCATATTTTCAATGATGCTGTCCACATATATGTCTGTGCTCTCCATGAGTTCCTCGTCTGATTTTGTCAGTTTTGTTTTCAATGGTGAGCAAGACAAAGTGTCTGCTGTCCAGAGCGATTTACCTGGGGCATACTGTACATTGTACGAGTAACGCATGAGTCTCATCCTGAAGCGCTGGATCCTCGGTGGCAGTAGATCCAAGGCTTGAGCTCCTAAGAGTGACACAAGAGGTTTATGATCAGTTTCCAGACAGAAGTGTTTGCCTATTAGAAAATCACGGAATCGCTCGCATGCCCATGTGGATGCTAAGGCTTCTTTTTCCACTTGTGCATAGCGTTGTTCTGTTGGAGACAGCGACCTTGAAGCGTAGGCGACTGGTCTCCATCCTTCTTCCCACTGCTGCAGGAGAACACCACCTAGACCATAAAAAGAAGCATCAGCCGATACTTTAGTGTCTCTGTTTGGGTCATACATAGCAAGCACTGGGGGTGAAGTTAGAGCATCTTTGAGCGTTTTGAATGCTTTAGCTTGGTCTACACCCCAATACCAGCTGTTCTTCTTGGACAAAAGATCTCTCAGAGCTTTGTCTTTCTCTGCTAAATGGGGGATAAACTTTCCCACCTGATTGACCATGCCCAGAAAACTTCTTAGCTCTGTCACGTTTGATGGCTCATTCATCTCTGTGATGGACTCTGTTTTCTTTGGGTCAGGACTTATGCCAGTGTCCGTAATGATGTGGCCAAGGAAAGTCACTTTGGTCTGTGACAGATCACATTTTTCCACATTCAGAGTTATACCTGCTTTTTCCAGTCTTTGCAGGGTGGTATGGAGTCGGGCGTCGTGCTCCTCTTGGTCATGTCCCCATACCAGCACATCATCAACGTGACAGACCACTCCTTCAACTCCTTCGATAACCTCCGACATTTTGCGCTGAAAGTGCTCGGGCGCAGAGCTGATGCCAAAGGGGAGGCAGTTAAAGTGGAACTGCCCGAAGGGTGTTATGAATGTGGTCAGTTTGGCAGATTCCTCCGACAAGGGAATTTGCCAGAAGCCCATGTTGGCGTCCAGCTTGCTGAACACTTTGGCTCCTGCTAGCATCCCAAGACTTTGTTCGACAGAAGGCAGCACAAACTTTTCTCTGCACACATACTCATTTAGTCCGGTAAAATCCACGCACAGTCTCAGCCTCGGACTGTTTTTCTTCGGAACAACAACCATGCCGGCGCACCAGTCTGTAGGTTCCTCCACTCGGGTGATGACTCCAAGCTGTTCCATCCTTTGGAGTTCCTCCTTGACTTTACCCATTAGAGGTATTGGAATCCTCCTTGGGGTTTTCAATGAGTATGGCACAGCGTTTGATTTGAATTTTATGTGGTAGGGCTGCTGCACTTCACCCAGACCGCTGCACAGTTTGGGGTAGGATGTTTTCAGAGTGTCCATTGAAATAACATCAACTCGCACAAGAAGGCCTAGAGCTATGATGGCAGGAAGGCCTAACAGTGGCGTGCTGAGATTTTTGACAATGTAGACCTTTTCTGTTGTCTGTTTTGTCCCATAGTTGAGCTGAAGCTTTGTGAAACCTGCGACCTCCAGTGGTTTCCTTCCAGGACCCAACAATGGTTTCTCCGGCTGCTGGAGAACAGGCATTTTTGCTCTTGGAAATATTTGTTCCAAGTCTGACTCCGCTATTGCAGTGACATCGGCTCCAGTGTCGAGTTTGAAAGACATTTTAGTGTCCCTCACCAGAATATCAGCTGTCCATACCTGGTGGCCTGTTGTGACTGAGCTGAGGAAAAAACTTCGCTCCTCTTCCTCCTCAGTACTTTGGACATTCTTACTTTGCCTGCAGACCCGTTGGTAGTGGCCTTTCTTTCCACATGCATGACATTTGGCATCATTTGCAGGGCACTCGTATTTAGGGTGAGGAGAGCCACCACATTTATAGCACCATGCGTTTGGTGTACTTTTGCTTTTACTTTTAGACAGCTGGCGTGCGTTCACTGTTTCGCTTTTGAACTTAAACTTTGTCTTGTCGTATTTGGCTTTAGTAACTCTATCCACAGAGTTCGCGTTCATCTGCATCACGTTCCCTTCATTCCTCAAAGTTGTTTGTTGTTTTTTGATCTCTTCTGATTGCCTCGCCATATTTACGGCATTCTCCAAGTCCAAGTCTTTTTCCATTTGCATGCGCTCTGACAGTCTTGTGTCGGCCAAGCCCACTACTATTCTGTCTCTTATGAGCTCATCGTGAAGCTGACCATAGTTGCAGTGCTCTGCTAATGCATGCAGGGGCGTTACAAATGCGTCTACGGTTTCATTTGGCTCTTGTTTGCGCATATTGAAACATGCACGTTCATAAACAACATTTTTCTTTACAATGAAAAAGCTGTGGAAGCCGCCTCTCACTTTGCTATATTCGAGCTGCTCTGCTTCGGTTAACTTTATGCCTCTCAGGACATCATCTGCTTCATCTCCCATGCAGTATATTAATGTATTGACTTGATTTTCATTTGAACTTGAAGACAAATTGCTTGCCTGGTGAAATCTTTCGAAGCGCCGAATCCACTTGATCCATTCATGTGGTTTGGAGAAATCAAAGGGCTCCGGTGGCTGAATGCTAAACGTGGCGCTGGGCGTGCTAGCCGCGATGCTAACTCCTGCTCTCACCGGTTCATCATCTCTATCTTGGGGCATCTTAGCTCACCTCTCTCCCTCTTCCCACTAGAATGACTTTTAGTGTCTGTCTTCACAGCTACGCAGCACTTCTGACACCATGTCGTGTTCTTTAGTTGAACGAAATAACGTGGGACAACTGCGTGCTGTTGAACATGAACTTTACTTGGCAGCTTGCATGAGAAAAAGAGACAGCGCATATATAATTACGTCACGACGTCAGGTGCGTGACCAAAGATCACTAGTTACAGACAAGATAATACTGTGTCGTTTGTTTACACCACAATCCACATCTAACCCCGTCGAGGAAGCCGGAGCTCGTGGTGAAACTGGCAACAAATCATTTTTCTTTCAGTCTTTGATTTTGGTTCTGTGGGTAGGAGACCTTCTAAATCGGACTGGTTGCCGAAAGACTTTGCGTCTGCTCCAGGGATAGCCGTGACTAGCCCTGTGGAGCCCCCGGCCGAGTCTACACTTGTTACAGTTGTGAACCATCTGAAAGCCGAGCAACAGTCTCTTTCTCCCTGGGTCCTGACCGTATAACACCGGCTGGTGAACACGTGGACCTACAGCTGTTCCTAAGTGAGACTTGCATTGTTCCTATCTGCTGGGTCTAAACGAGGTGTCCTAGAAATTTTGATTACAATTGAACTTAACTACTATTTCATGGTATAATTAGTCCCTCAGCTGCAGGACGCTATAAACTGAAGGAAAATTCTTATTCATTTTTAAGTAACCTCCTTTCATTTTTCTAGATTAACTCAGAAGTTTCCATCCATCCATCTTCTACCGCTTTTCCGGAGGTCCGGGTCACGGAGGCAGCAGTTCAAGCAGAGAAGCCCAGACTTCCCTCTCCCCAGCCACCTGCTCCAGCTCTTCAGAGGGGATACAAGGCGTTCCCAGACCAGCTGGGAGACATAGTCTCTCCACCGAGTCCTGGGTCTGCCCCGGGGTCTCCTCCCAGTGGGACGTGCCTGAAACACCTCAAGTGGGAGGCGTCCAGGAGGCATCCTAATCAGATGCCCACACCACCTCAACTGACTCCTTTCAATGTGGAGGAGCAGCGGTTCTACTCTGAGCCTCTCCCGGATGACTGAGCTCCTCACCCTATCTCTGAGGGTGAGTCCAGCAATCCTACGGAGAAAGCTCATTTCAGCCGCTTGTATCCGCGATCTCGTTCTTTCGGTCATTACCCAAAGCTCGTGACCATAGGTGAGAGTAGGAACGTAGATTGACTGGTAAATCGACAGCTTTGCCTTAGAACTAAGCTCCCTCCTCACCACAACAGACCGGTATAACGTCCGCATCACTGCAGATGCTGCTCCAATCCGTCTGTCGATCTCTCGCTCCATTTTCCCCTCACTCGTGAACAAGACCCCAAGATACTTAAACTCCTCCACTTGGGGCAGGAGCCTGTCCCCAACCCGGAGAGGACAATCCACCTTTTTCCGGCTGAGGACCATGGACTCGGACTTGGAGGTGCTGATTCTCATCCCAGCCGCTTCACACTCAGCGGCAAACCGTCCCAGCAAGAGCTGTAGGTCATTGCTGGATGAAGCCAACAGGACAACATCATCTGCAAACAACAGAGATGAGATCCTGTGGTCACCAAGCATGACACCCTCCATTCCCTGGCTGCGCCTAGAAATCCTGTCCATAAAAATTATGAAAAAAAAAACAAAAAAAAAACTCAGAAGTTTGTTTTTAGAAAATCAGCTTATAGAATTTTTCCCCATAAAATTGCATTCTGATTTGTTAAAGAGCGATGGCAAGAACCAAGCAGACCGCCCGTAAAATCTACTGGAGGAAGAAGCCCCCCAGGAGACAGCTAGCCACAGGGCTGCTCGGAGAGGCGCTCTGGCCACCGGCAGAGTGAAGAGGCCTCGCCGTCACAGGCCCGTGGCTCTGAGAGAGATCCGTCGCTACCAGAAATCCATGGGGCTGCTCATCCGTAAGCTGTCCGTCCAGCGCCTGGTGAGGGAGATCGCTCAGGACTTCAAGACCGTCCTGCGTTTCCTGAGCTTCGCCGTCATGGCTCTGCAGGAGACCAGCGAGACCCACCTGGTGGTCTCTTCTTCGCTAAGGGGGTCACCATCATGCCCAAAGACTTCCAGCTGGCCCGCTGCATCCGCGGAGAGAGAGCTTAGACTTTCTGCTGCACATCCACCAGCCATAATGCTCTGCACTGTGTGTCTATATATATATATATACATTTATAGTAATATGGACATATGTTTACTAGATGTTGTTTTTTTTTCTTGCCTTCTGATTGTTGCTCTGAGTGTTGCTATCCCTATGCTGTTGCAATCCTGGAATTTCCCCATTGTGGGACTAATAAAGGCTTATCTTATCTTATCTTATTTCAGCCTTCCATTGCATTACAGTTGAAACATAAAGTCTGGTTTCCCCTTGGTTCCACAAAGGTTTAATTATAGATTTTATGCTCAGAAATCCAGGAGCAGCTGATGTGATATTGAACACCCGTTTATCATTTGAATCTGTTTATCCATCATTTGAATGTCATGTCATGTAACTTGAATGAGTTTAATTTAATAAACTGTGAATGAGAGAAGTTGAAGCGGTTTCCTTTTGCATGTATGTTTTCTAGATCACGGCAGGAAAAGATGCTAGCAGCCTTGCAGGCTAAGTTTAATCCGTTTTTTTCAACTCACAAAACCCAACTAAAACTGTCTGATATTGAAATATGAGCTCATTCTTTTTAGACGATGACAGCAGCAGGTAGCTCTGAGGTTTTACCAACCTGCTCGTCCTCCGCTCCGTGCCAGGATAACCCACTGATGCTAGCTGTAATGAAGTTTGTATTTAAAGGCTTGAATCCATTCATGACTGTAGAGCAGCTGGAGTTTGGGTAGGTGGTACATGTGATGCAGCTTAGAGATTAATAATGGATTGAATTTATATAGCACCTTTTGCGATACCCAAAGCGCTTTACAATGATTCCATTATTCATTCACCCCACAGACACACAATGGTAGTGGTAAGCTACTGCGGTAGCCACAGCTGCCCTGGGGAAGACTGATGGAAATGTGGCTGCCAATCCACGCCAACGGCCTCTCCGATCTCTACCAAACATTTGCATACATTCATACCCAGTGTTATGGACACTGGAGGCAAGGTGGGTAAAGTGTCTTGCCCAGGGACACAACGGCAGGATGGCTGGGGAGAGCAGGATTCAAACCACCAATCTCCTGAGCCACTGCCGCCCCAAACATTTCCCTCCTCCATTCCATTTTTGCTGAGCACCAAGCTGGACAGCAGGAAGCTCCACTTTTATATAGTGTTTGGCATGACCCGGCCAGGAACTGAACCCTGACCTCCCAGTTGTGGGGCAGATGCTCTACCTCTAGGCCACCACTCCGGTGGCCTAGAGGTAGAGCTGGATTACTCTTTCCCAGACTAAGTAATGTTTTGAGGTCTTACCACTATGTTAATATACAATTATTTTAATTTATATACTTTATTAATCCCAGAGGGAAATTACAGAGCATCCACCTGGATGGATGAAGCAGCTGCGGTGCGGTGTCAATCCCGTCACCAGTCGCACACACATTCATACCGAGGGCCAATTTAGAGTCTCCAATTACCCTAACCTGCTTGTTTTTGGCCTGTGGGAGGAAAGCGGAGCACCCGGGGTAAACCCACACAGACATGGGGAGAACATGCAAACTCCACACAGAAGGGTCACCGATAGTCAGAGTGGGATCAATCCCATGACCTTGTTACTGTGCTGCCAGCGCTGACCACTGTGCCACCGAGCTGCCTGCATGTGTGGATGTATATACAATGTGCATATACAGTATACTGTCTATGTTAAAAAACATGCAAAAATGGCATCCAAGTACAGCATGTATACTTTTGTCACTGCTAAAATAACAGCCCCCGACCAACAGTGATCTGTGTGGAGTTTGCATGTTCTCCCCGTGTCTGCGTGGGTTTACTCTGGGATTTCTCCGGTTTCCTCCCACATGCCAAAAACATGCAAGTTAGGTTAATTGGCATCAAACTGGGGATTCTAAATTGTCCTTAGGTCTGACTGTGAGAGTGAATGGTTGTCTGTCTCTCTGTGTTGGCCCTGCGATGGACTGGTGATCTGTCCAGGGTGGACCCTACCTCTCGCCCAAAGATGCTGGGATAGGCTCCAGCCCCCCCACGACCCAAAAAGGATGAAGTGGAAGAAGATGGATGGATGGATGGATGGATGGATGGATGGATGGATGGCAGGAAAAGAACTCACTAAATTTTGAGACAGATTCATTAAGTAATTGAAGGTACGAAAATTAATTGATTGAAATTAATTCATTAACAAGTTGTTCCATTGGAACTGGTGCTGCTTTTCTATTTTATTTAGTGAGTGTTGGGGTGACTGTGAACTCTGTCCCCTTGCACACTCACTATTAAATACAATAAATAATTCCTGTACCTTATTACACTATATTTTATTAACTATTGCTACACACGTTATGTTCATTATTCTGGTTTTGGACTTGAGTTTACTAACTAACCTGCACTTATATAACGCTTTTCTAGTCACAAAGACCACTCAAAGCGCTTTCACTAGCACTGACCCTCTATTCTAAGGGCCTATAGGAGACAGATATCTAGGGACAATTTAGAACAACCAATTAACCTAACATGCATGTGTTTGGATTGTGGGAGGAAACCAGAGCCCCCGAGGTAAACCCACGCAGCACAGGGAGAACATGCAAACTCCACACAGAAAGGTTCCAACCCCTGCCAGCCTGGGGATTCAAACCAGGAACCTTCTAGCTGTAAGGCAACAGTGCTAACCACTGCACCACCGTGCTAGTTGTGTATGATTGTCTGTTTGCTATTATTATCATGATGATTGTCTTGGTATTGTCTCCCTCTATCCTCTCTTCACGTCTCTGTGTGTTTCCTGTCAGTGATTGTATATGTGACCCCGTCCATCCGGTTTTCCCGTATCTGTCATTGCTGTTCTCCCCATATGTCAGTTGTTAGTCTTGATTAGTGTCTTCACCTGTTCAGCATTCATTGATCACCTGTTGCCTTATTCAAACCCATGTCTTCCTTTATTCTGTCTGGTGTTCTTGACTGTCATTTTGCATGATTACCCACTTCATGTCATGTATTTTGTTCCTGTCTTGCTTCCTCTTTTTTCCTACCAAGTTTGATATTATTTGGATTCTTGCCAAGAGTTGTTTTTGAGCCCTTGAGATTTTTGGGATTGACCAGCTAAAAATAAAACTTTAAAACTTTAAGTCCAGAATTTCGGCTCAGGATTCTGCCCCGGAGGGGCACTCAGTGATGATAATCTTTACCTGAGGTCAAGTGGTCCAAAAGAGTTTTTTTTGCCTTAAATTATAAATCATCTGTAAAAACTGAAGCTCTGAGTTTCCATCACTTTATTTATGTAACTGTAGTTTACACTGCATTCCAAATTATTATGCAAATGGGATTTCAATGTCATAAATAGTCTTTTTTTTGTTTGTTTTTCAATTAAACTCATGGATGGTATTGTGTCTCAGCACTCCTTGGATCACTGATATCAATCTCAGACACCTGCCATAATTAGTTTGTCAGGTGAGCCCAGTTAAAGGAAAACTACTTAAGAAGGATGTTCCATATTATTAAGCATGCCACGGGATGCTGAAAAGCATCAGATAGTGCAGTGCCTTGGACAAGGTATGAAAACATTACAGTGGTGTGAAAAAGTGTTTACCCTTTCCTGATTTCTTATTTGTTGTATGTTTGTCACACTTAAATGTTTCAGATTATCAAACAAATTTAAATATTAGATAAAGATAACACAAGTAAACATGAAATGCAGTTTTTAATGAAGGTGTTTATTATTACGGAAAAACAATCAAAACCTACATGGCCCTGTGTGAAAAAGTGATTGACCCCTAAACCTAATAACTGGTTGGGCCACCCTTAGCAGCAACAACTGCAATCAAGCATTTGAGATAACTGGCAATGAGTCTTTTACAGCACTGTGGAGGAATTTTGGCTCACTTATCTTTGCAGAATTGTTGTAATTCAGGAATATTGAAGGATTTTTGAGCATGAACCGCCTTTATAGTGTCATGCCACAGCATCACAATCGGATTCAGGTCAGGACTTTGACTAGGCCGCTCCAAAGTCTTCATTTTGTTTTTCTTAAGCCATTCAGAGGTTGCTTGCCATTCAGAGGACTTGCTGGTGTGTTTTGGATAATTGTCCTGCTGCAGAACCCACATGTGCTTCAGCTTTAGGTCACAAACAGATGGCTGGACATTTTCCTTCACGATTTTTAGTTGATAGCAGAATTCATGGTTCCATTTACCACATCAAGTCTTCCAGGTCCTGAAGCAGCAAAACAGCCCCACACCATTACACTACCACCACCATATTTTACTGTTGGTATGATGTTCCTGTTCTGAAATGCTGTGTTACTTTTACGCCAGATGTAATGGGACACACACCTTCCAAAAAGTTCAACTTTTGTCTCATCAGTCCACAGAGTATTTTCTCAAATGTCTTGGGGATCATGAAGATTTTTTCTGGCAAAACTGTGATGAGCCTTTTTGTTCTTTTTGCTCAGCAGGGGTTTTTGTCTTGGAACTCTGCCATGCAGGCCATTTTTTTCCGAGTTTCTTTCTCATGGTGGAGTCTGGAATGAGGACTGCAGTTCTTTGGATGTTGTTGTGGGGTCTTTTGTGACCTCTTGGATGAATCGTCGCTCTGGTCTTTGGGTAATTTTGGTTGGCTTGCCACTACTGGGAAGGTTCACCACAGTTCCATGTTTTTGCCATTTGTGGATATTGGCTCTCACTGTGGTTCGCTGGAGTCCCAAAGCTTTAGAAATGGCTTTTTTTTTGGACTTATTTTGTACCCGTAGGTAGATTTGTTCTGCAGTCCGGTGACAAGCCACCAGCTGCCGGTCGTTGCGTGCGCAAGCGCCCCTTAACTCCCTAACCTGCATGTTTTGGCATATGGGAGGAAACCAGAGAAATCCCGGAGTAAACCCACGCAAACACGGGGACAACATGCAAACTCCACACAGATCACTGTTGGCCGGGGGCAGGGATCGAACCCATGATCTCGTGATCCCCGCGATCCCCCGGTCGAGGGTAAAACTGTGCTGCCGCGGTGCTAACCACTGCGCCACCGTGCAGCCTTTATAACCTTTTCCAGACTGATAGAGCTCAGTTTCTTTGTTTCTCATTTGTTCTTAAATTTTTTTAGATCACAGCATGATGTTAAGCTTTTGAGGATCTTTTGGTCTACTTCATTTTTTCGTGCAGGTCGTATTTAAGTGATTTCTTGATTGAGAAAAGGTGTGGCAGTAATCAGGCTTTGGTGTGGCTTAAGAAATTTAACTCAGCCTTCCAAAGTTGTGATAAACCACAGTTAATTTATGTTTTAACAGGGGGGCAATCACTTTTTCACACAGGGCCAAGTAGGTTTTGATTTTTTTTTTTTTTACCCTTAACCTGTTGCACGCCGGGATTCCGCGGGCGGTCACGCCTCTGCGTCATAGTGCATCTCAGTGCGCACTGAAAAAAAAAAAAGCTGCATTTCCGTTCTTCCAGTACAGACACAGCCGCGAACAGAAAGCCAAAGGAGTGTTTTGATTGGTTTAGATTTGATTGACCTCTCATTCGACTAATAAGAGCCTTGAATTGGGTTTCTGAAACCTTGAAGAACCAATGACTGAAAACCTAGCAAGAAGGACCTGCTACCAACGACCGCGAATACAACGAGCCAATTGAAGCAGAGAAGTTCGACAATTGAAACGCGTGCGTCCCGTGCGTAAAATCTGTTTTGTCTAAGCCGCTGGGTGACACACATTGAGACCTGTGTGTAACGGTAGCGTTAGCCAGTCTTTTTTTATTACTACTTGTCACTGCTGGCCCTCACGAGCCAGCATAAGACGCCACAGTCCAGTAAGTTGCAATTCAGTTCTTTATTTGTGTTGTACAGGGCTTGGATGTACAAAACAGCTAGCCACGTAGGCTTTGTTACACAACAATAACATGAACACACAAAAGGAGTTGGCGGCTGAGACGAGGGGCTCTCGTTCGCCGCAAAGGCAAGGAATATTAATGTGAAGCAAGGAGAGGGTAACGGCTGAGACGGGGAGCTCTCGTCTGCCGCAATAGCAAGGAAGGTAAGCTAGGGAGAAGTACCATTCCTGTGATAACAAGTTAACTTACATGCAGCGGGATACGTCGGGGAACCCAAGGCGCATGTGGATAAGGAAACAGGGGAAAGTCATAAGACTCTTGATGAGACAGCCGCAGAGCCCAATTCCCTCGCAGTGACATTTAAAGCCAACTGCTCTTGATTGACAATGCGGCGCAGCTGCTCAGGCTCTGACAGTGGAGAGCCCCCGAGCGTCTGGCCAATCAGAGCCCGGGAAACCCGAGTGACGACACCTGCTGTCAAAACCCTGACAGGGATGAGGAATAACCCGAGCGCGGACAAAAGCGCTCGGGATATGACAGAACCCCTCCCCCTACACGAACTCCTGGTCGCGAGTAACATCCAGATCCCCCCACTCCACCCCAGGGAGGGTGGAGGGGGAAGCAGGCGGAGGGGGAGCAGGGTCAAACTCACAAGTGACAACAAAGGGTAGGGGCAGAAAAACAACCAGGGGACAAATACATCGGGGAAGGGAGGGAAAAAAGGCAAAAACCGTACATAAACGGGGACACTAAGAAGACTAGTAGGAAAAGAAAAACCAATGCTAAATGGGCATCTCCCACCTATAACATAAGACGAGGACTACCAGCCCATGTAATCTCACACATATCATTACTAAGAAAGAACACCATAATGAGGATAAATCGAACACCAGTCAAAGGACAAAACATACAAGGCAGAGTCAAAGAAATAAAAGGACAAATAATACCTTCATCTCCAAAGTTAATGTGTACAGAAATCTTCAAATCCAAAAGACAACACAGATACCAAAAAAAAAACAAGACTTGAGTAAGGGAGTAACATCAGAAACAGCTATCACACCCTATAAGAGGAATACAACACACATAATAGCGTTCTGCCAAAAGGAAAGAAAAATTCTACTCTGAAGAGTCTCTAATCGGGAGTGCAACGACAATTCCCACAAACAACATATGAAAAATAACGGCGGGAAGAATATATATCCATTAACGGAAAATAGTCACTATATACATGAAGTTCAATCCCCTGTGGGGTATTTCAGTCTGAGAAAAAAACCATGGTCACAGGCCAGTGGAGGAGCAAGAGAAGGAAAGAAAATGCACTAGAGAATAAAGTTAAATAGTTCCGCTCAGGAGGTCTCCCAGCACCCAGCATCCAGGCCGCCAGCAAAAGCAGCGGAACGTGCCCTAACAGCCCATCCAAACCCCGGGCCGAGGAAAACCATGTCTCCGGCGGCCGGACCAGGGCGCCGAATGAATCATCCTGCTTGTCAGGAGGCCGGACCCGGATGCCAAAAGGAAAAAGCCAGTCACCGGGTGGTCAGGCAGTATCAGCCTGCCAACAGAATGGCTGGGGGAAAGTCGGCGAACCGGGCCAACTGGAATTAACTCCCGCAGTCTCAAATGCGGGGAAGGAGAGGCCATCGCGAGGATAGGGAATGGCCTGGAAAGCGTTCAGCGGTGGGTCAGCTGCACAATCTCCGGGACCCACCTGGGTCAGGACGACCCGGGTCAGAACCACCATAGCGCCGAGCTCCGATTGAGCGAGAGCAGCACCCGCGTCGGACCCCGATTGGGCCGGAACCTCCATGACGTCGAGCTCCGATCGAGCGAGAGCAGCACCCGCGTCGGACCCCGATTGGGCCGGAACCTCCATGACGTCGAGCTCCAATTGAACCGGTGGAGCACTCCCGGTGGACCCCAACTGGACCGGCGGAGCACCCCCGGTGGACCCCGATTGGGCTGGTAAGGTACTTCCGGGCGCAGCATCTGAGGCGAACACCGTGCAGAGAACCGGAACCTCCAAGGTGGCACCCAGAGCAGGTTCGTCTCCAGTGACCCTGGGGAGAGGCTCAGAGGGACAAAAGGAACCGGGATCAGGATCACCGGCAGAGCCCGGCAAGACAGGCAAAAGCGCAGCAGACGGCTGCACCCGGCTCGCCCCCCCGAGAGACAGGCAATAATGCTCCAGAAAATAGATGAGAGATAGAAAATAGAGCACTCGCCTGATCTCGGGTTCTACCGCCATCCAGGACTTCGATGCTCCGGGTTCAAACGGGAGGAGGTTGTCGTCTGGTTCCCACTCCGTCGTGACGTCATCCGCCCCTGGAAGAGAGGCTCTTGCAGCTCGAGGACCCCCCGACGTCATCGTCCACGCTGGCGGTTCATGTGGCGTGGAGGTGGGGGGCTTTCGGCCCGCTGGACCGGACTGTTCATCTGTGGAGTCCCGGGGACGCTCCGTCGTCGGCACAGGCTCCAACCAGTCGTCCGATCTCCTCTGCCCAGAAAAAGGCTGCGGGGCTGGGGTCTTCTGCCCGAGGGCCTCAGGCTCACTCCTCGTCTGGTGACGCTCCTCAGGAGTCGAAGCGTGCTCAGCGGGGGGAGACACAGAGGCAGCGGGTTTAATTAACATATCAGCAGGGAGTAGAGGCTCGGGGGGCTGCAAACCCCGAACCTCACCCCCAGGAGTCAGACAGAACAAATCACTATTAGATGGAAAAAAGTGAACTTGTACTTGCCTGCCTCCCAGAGGGGCGGTGGAACCTGCTGTAGGGAACGTCATTCCATCCTCCTCCTGCCGGGTGGTGGCCGGAGACTCTCTAGAAGGAGGAGAGGGGGCCACTCGGGATGGTGTAGCCGCGAAGTCCACTGGAGCAAAACTTCTCAAACTCCCAGCCGCTGGAGAAGGCGTCGAGGCGGAGGGGGCAACAGCCGAGTTGGGCCGGGCGTGACGCGCTGACAGCTCAGCGGGGGGAGCAGGCCCGGGGAGAAAGGCTGCAGGGATCTCCTCCTGGTGAGACGCTGGAGAGACAGCTGTGGGATGAATGGGGTCAGTCCAGTGAACCGGAGCGGGTTCCGGAAGGGAGTCGCGCTGAGAACATCTCTGGCCACGGCGCCGACATCTACGACGGGCCCCGGGTGGTGCGAACTCCAGGACTGGATCGAGGAAAGGATCCGGATTCCAGAGCGGGCAGCGGGAGCTCCGATTACTCCGCCATCGGCCTCGTTCCTCCTCGATCTCCTGGAATGCCTCGCGGTGGGCGGCGATCTCTTTTCTCCTCGCTTGGACGTCCAAGTGGTCAGTGTAGCGGAGAGACAATTGGTCGAGCGTCCTCTCAGCGCAGTCCAGGTAATAGTGCACTTCGGAAGGGTCGTCAAGGCAGGCGGAAGCGCTGATGAAGTCATCCACTTCCTCCAGTGCCTCAGGCAGCTGGAGCCTGAGGTCACCCCACCTTGCGGCTTCCTCCTCTTCGTACATCTGAATAATCTGGCGTTGGGCAGCGATGTCGAGCCTCCTCGCGTCGACCTCAGGGTGACCGTTGTAGCGGGAAGGCAGACGGTCAAGCACCTCCTCAGCCCGATCTAAATACCAGTGTTCATCGGGCTGATAACCGAGGAGAGGAGGGGCGAGGGAGGTGTCAGGATGCCCATCGAGGTCGGAGGCGATGATGAGGATTTCATCTACCTCCTCCAGCGCCTTGGTCAGCTGGCCGTGGGAACCCCGAGAGCGACTCCGCTGAGATGGCATGTTTGCAACGCCACGTACCCGGACAGGAAGGGGCAAAGTTCCCAGAACGCAACTTACTGAGAACGGCGTCTCCTTCTGGCGGCTGTCTACTATCACGGCTGGCCCTCACGAGCCAGCATAAGACGCCACAGTCCAGTAAGTTGCAATTCAGTTCTTTATTTGTGTTGTACAGGGCTTGGGTGTACAAAACAGCTAGCCACGTAGGCTTCGTTACACAACAATAACATGAACACACAAAAGGAGTTGGCGGCTGGGACGAGGGGCTCTCGTTCGCCGCAAAGGCAAGGAATATTAATGTGAAGCAAGGAGAGGGTAACGGCTGAGACGGGGAGCTCTCGTCTACCGCAAGCTAGGGAGAAGTACCATTCCTATGATAACAAGTTAACTTACATGCAGCGGGATACGTCGGGGAACCCAAGGCGCATGTGGATAAGGAAACAGGGGAAAGTCATAAGACTCTTGATGAGACAGCCGCAGAGTCCAATTCCCTCGCACTGACATTTAAAGCCAGCTGCTTATGATTGACAATGCGATGCAGCTGCTCAGGCTCTGACAGCGGACAGCCCCCGAGCGTCTGGCCAATCAGAGCCCGGGAAACGCGAGTGACGACACCTGCTGTCAAAACCCTGACAGGGATGAGGAATAACCCGAGCGCGGACAAAAGCGCTCGGGATATGACACTACTGTTCTTATTTGTTTTGAAAAATTGTTCGCCAAAACCGCAATCATGGAAGCGGAAATGGTTTGACCGGGTCGGGTGACCAGAACCACGAGTCCGTAACAGCCGGACCAGCTTCATGTTCGTCTGACAATGAGGAACAGATGTTCGCCAACGACACTCTTTATCAACAACTCTTTATCGACATTCTTTATCAATGAAAATAGTAATAAAAATGACTTTTGACCGATCGGTAATTACAACAGTCCGTCATGGCCACATGACGGACCGTTGACGGACCGTTTTTTGTGTGCCGAGCTCCTCTGTAGCGGGGGGGGGGGAGTTGTTATCCTCCACATTGCAGTTATTTGAGTATAATTTTTATTGCACTGTAGGTTATTTTTTCTTGTAAAAAAAGTCCACACATTTTTTACGTGGCATGTTTCTTTGTGTGTGGGGGGCTTGTTTGTTCATTCATTCATTCATGAATGAATAAACACCCCCCCCCCCCACACACACACACACAGCCCTGAGTGTCACCTTTCATTAGAACCCAAGATGAATCTTCTATGTTGAAGCATTCAAAAGTTATAGATGTTTTTCCAAACTGTGCCATTTGGCACAATTTGGCAAAGTTCAAAAAACGCCTGGGAACAACCTGAGAAAAAAGCCGTGTAATATATTTCTTTTTTGTGGTATTGTTACAAAATTTTGACCTCAGCTTGATAACACTTGGTTTTACATTTCTGTTGCATTTTCCAGCCAGTATCTGACAGCTGTGTGTTATCTGCAAGCATTTGTATCTAAAATAACACCCAGGCGAACTTTATTTTCTTCAAATTCAGTATGTTTAGATGCCTGTTACTCAGTGGCAGGAGCACTTAGAGAGATTATGACTGTTTTGCCAAAAGATTCAAAGTGTTTTCTTTTAAATGAGACCAACCCCATGAAGATGCTGCAAAGGGTTGAAGAACAGCTTTTGATTTACTTTGGGTATGTTATTTTTAGGCGTTTTTAGGGAAATTGACCAGAGTGCAATGGGTTAATAATAAACACCTTCATTTAAAAATTGCATTTTGTCTTTACTTGTGTTATCTTTGTCTTATATTTAAATTTGTTTGATGATCTGAAACATTTAAGTTTGACAAACATACGAAAACATGAGAAATCAGGAAGGGGGCAAACACTTTTTCATACCACTGTAGCTATTTCATGAAAACTTAAGTGCGATCATCGTACAGTGAAGATATTTGTGGCTGATTCAGAGCACAGATGGGTTTTTGCGGATAAAGGCATAATGAGGAACGTTCCTGCCAGACAAATGCATCGTATGAAGAGAGCAGCTGCTAAAATGCCATTACAAAGTAGCAAAAAGGTTTTTGAAGCTGCTGGTGCCTCTGGAGTCCCAGGAACCTCAAGGTGTAGGATCCCCCAGAGGCTTGCAGTTGTGCATAAACCTACTATTCGGCCAGCCCTAATGAATGCTCACAAACAGAAACAGTTGCAGTGGGCCCAGAAATACATGAACTAATTTTAAAACAGTCTTGTTTGCTGATAAGTGCTGTGCAACCCTGGATGGTCCAAATGGATGGCTGGTGGATGGCCACCATGTCCCAACAAGGCTGCAACATCAGCAAGGAGGTGGCAGCGACATGTTTTGGGCCAGAATCATGGGGAGAGAGCATGTAGATCCCTTTGGGGTCCCTGATGGTGTGAAAATGACCTCAGCATAGTACATGGAGTTTCTGACTAACCATTTTCTTCCATGGTACAAAAAGAAGAACCGTGCTTTTCATAGCAAAATTATCTTCATACATGACAATGCACCATCTCATGCTGCAAAGAATACCTCTTTGTTATTGCCTGCTATGGGCATAAAAGGAGAGAAACTCATGGTGTGGCCCACATCCTCCCCTGACCTCAACCCTATTGAGAACCTTTGGATCATCCTCAAGCAAAAGATCTAGGAGGGTGGGAAGCAGTTCAAATCAAAACAGCAGCTGTTGTAGGCTATTCTGACATCTTGAATCAAAGAAATTCAAGCAGAAACTCTCCAAAAACTCACAAGTTCAGTGGATGCAAGAACTGTGAAGGTTAAATAAAAGAAGGGGTCCTATGTTAACATGAAATTTTGCCTGTTGAGATGGCAATCTGTCCAGGGTGTACCCTGCCTCTCGCCCAAAGATGCTGGGATAGGCTCCAACCCCCTCGTGACCCGAAAAAGGATTAAGCGGAAGAAGATGGATGGATGGATGAATGGATGGATGGAGATGGTTTTGATTGAAACAGCATTTGAGTTCAGTAAATACGAACTTCTAATGTTGCAAATTCAACAAATGACCTTGTTCAATTCTTTACAACCAATAGAATGTTTTGAAACTCTTGTGCATAATAATTTGGAACAGTGCCTTTCAAGTTTTTTTTTTTATTATTTTTGCAAAAAATAGTCCATCATTGTTTGTCGTGGGGAGTGCTTCAGGAGAATAGGGTATCGGGCTTGTTGTTACAAGGTATTTGATCTCTGTACGAACGTTGTGAGAGTTTGGTTCATACTGCCAACACTCGGTCGGACTCATTCAGTTCAATTCAACTTTATTTATATAGTGCGATTTCACAACAACAGTCATCTCATAGCACTTTCAAATGTTGGGGAAACCCCCACAATTGCAGAAAGACCCCCAGCAATCAGGCGATCCCCTGTGAGCAGCACTTGGCGATGATGGAGAGGAAAAACTCCCTTTCAGCAGGAAGAAATCTCCAGCAGAACCAGGCTCAGGGAGGGGCAGTCATCTGCTGCCACTGGCTGGGGGGTGAGGGGATAGAGAAGACGAAAGGAACAGAAATGTAGAGAGCAAACAGCACGACGGGGACTCAATCTATGGAAGAGAACAAACAGATGTTAATGACCAGCAAAAATATTTCATTGAGAGTGAAGAAAGGAGTGAAGCCCAGTGCATTATTGGAGGTCCCCTGACTGTCTAAACCAAGGGTGTCCAATCATGTGCCATGGAGGGCCAAGACCCTGCAGGCTTTACCTCCAACCAGTGTCTTCAACAGCAGATTCCACTGAATTTCTTCCCAATGATTGCTGATAAGTGAAAACACCTGCTGAAGAGACTGGGCAGAAGAGAAAACCTGCAGGGTCTTGGCCCTTCATGGCACATGATTGGACGCCCCTGGTCTAAACCTATTAGCAGCATAACTGAGGGAGGCTTCAGGGGCACATGATCCCTCCCTAATTATAGACTATATCAAAAAGGAAGGTTTTAACCGTATTCTTAAAAAAAGAGATCAAGTTTGACTCCCAAATCAAAATTGGCAGCTGGTTCCACAGGAGAGGAGCTTTATAACTGAAGGCTTATTTAAAGCTTTGTAAGTGAGAAGAAGGACTTAAAACGTAATTCTAAACTCTATGGAAAGCCAATGAAGGGAGGCCAGAACCGGAGAGATATGATCTCTCTTTCTTCTACCTGTTAAAACTCTTGGTGCAGCATTTTGGAAGAGCTGAAGACTTTTTAAAGATGTTTTAGGACAACCTGATAATAAAGAGTTACAATAATCTAATCAAGAGCTAACAAAAGTGTGGATCAGTTTCTCAGCATCACTCTGAGACAAGATGCTCCTAATCTTGGCAATATTATACAAATTATAGAAGGCAGTCTTAGAAGCAAGTTTAATATGTGAATTGAAAAGCAGATCTTGATCAAAAATAACTCAAAGGTTCCTCACAGAACTACTCAGGGAAAGAATAACCGCATCCAAACAAAGAGTTTGATTTGGAAAGGTATTTCTAAGGTTTTTTGAACCAACTAGAATGACTTCAGTCTTATGTGAATTTAAAAGCAGGAAATTAACGCATCCAAGCTTTGATTTCCTTAAGACAGGCCTCTAACCTGGCTAACTGATTACTATCATCTGGCTTCATTGACAGGTATAATTGTGTGTCATCTGCATAGCAATGAAAATGTATACAGTGCTTTCAAATAATGTTGCCTAAAGGAAGCATATATAAACTAAAAGAATAGGGCCTAGCACAGATCCCTGTGGAACTCCATTACTGAACTTTGAGTTGGAAGAAGCTAAAAGGACAAGTACAGAAACAAGTCCATTATCAGAATCAGAATCAGAATCAGATTTATTGCCATTGTTCATGTAGTACACAAACTAGGAATTTGTCTCGGTGCAATGCTGCAACATTAAACATGATAAAAATAAAAGATAGAAATAAAAAAATATACATGCAATAAAATGTAGAATATGAATGAGTAATACTAGTCAAGCAATTTTTAAATATATTAGCGAGCAGCAGATATTGTGGAGTACCACATAGTGCAGTCGGTAATGCAAAAAGAAAACTGATGATTGACATGAGTCTGGTTGAGCTGCTGTACGTAGTGCACAAGAGTCTAATAAGTCACATAGTGTTCAGCAGTCTGATGGCAGAGGGGAAGAAGCTGTTCATGTGACGGGAGGTTTTAGTCTGAATGGACCGAAGTCTTCTACCTGAGGGGAGGGGGGGCAAACAGAACGTGACCAGGGTGTGAAGGATCGGCTATGATCCGGCCTGCACGCCTCCGGGTCCTGGAGATGTACAGATCCTGGAGGGATGGGAGCTTGCAGCCGATCACCTTCTCAGCAGCGCACACGACGCGCTGCAGCCTTAGTCTGTCCCTGGCAGTGGCTGCTGCGTACCACACGGTTATGGAGGTGGTGAGGATGGACTCGATGATGGCTGTGTAGAACTGCACCAACATCGTGGTGGGTAGCTTGAGCTTCCTCAGCTGCCGCAGGAAGAACATCCTCTGCTGGGCCTTTTTGATGAGGGAGCTGATGGTCGGCTCCCACTTGAGGTCCCGGGTGATGGTGGTGCCCAGGAAGCGGAAGGAATCTGCAGTGGTGATGGGAGAGCCTGTGAGGGTGAGGGGGGGGCAGAGAGGTTGTGACTTTCCTGAAGTCCACGATCATCTCCACTGTCTTCAGAGCGTTCAGCTGCAGGTTGTCGTGGCTGCACCAGGACGCCAGCTGGGCCACCTCTCTCCTGTAGACGGACTCGTCGCCGTTGGAGATGAGCCCGATGAGGGTGGTGTCGTCCGCAAACTTGATCAGCTTGACAGACTGGTGGCTGGAGGTGCAGGAGTTGGTATAAAGGGAGAAGAGTAGGGGGGGAAAGTACACAGCCCTGGGGTGATCCGGTGCTGATGCTAACAGAGTCTGAGACAGTCTTTCCCAGCCGCACATGCTGCCTCCGGTCCGTCAGGAAGTCGGTGATCCACCTGCAGAGGGAGTCAGGCACGTTGAGCAGGGACAGCTTGTCCCGGAGCAGAGCGGGGCGGATGGTGTTGAATGCAGAGCTGAAGTCCACAAACAGGATCCTGGCATAGGTTCCCGGGGAGTCCAGGTGCTGCAGGATGGAGTGGAGGGCCAGGTTGACTGCGTCGTCCACAGACCTGTTGGCTCGGTAGGCAAACTGCAGCGGGTCCAGGAGGGGAGTGGTGATGGACTTGAGGTGGGGCAGGACCAGGCGCTCAAAGGACTTCATGACTACAGAGGTGAGCGCTACAGGTCTGTAGTTGTTAAGTCCAGTGATCCGTGGCTTCATGGGGACAGGGATGATGGTGGAGGTTTTGAGGCAGGTCGGCACGTGGCATAACTTCAGGGAGGTGTTAAAAATGTCTGTGAAGACAGGAGTCAGCTCTTCCGCGCAGTGTCTCAGGGTGGAGGGAGACATGCAGTCCAGACCGGGGGCCTTGCGCGGGTTCAGTCTGGAGAACTGTCTGTGCATGTCCTGCTCACTGATGACAAGGGCAGGGGGGGGGAGGAGGGGGGGCGCCTTTGATGAAGTTTTTTCTTGCCTTGCCCTTGCCCTTTTTCTTCTTGCCTTGAGAGAGAGCAGTCGCATTTTTCTTCCCTCCTCCCCTGCCTTCCTGACCTATTCCCAGCTTTTGCAATGTTGCATTTTTGTCTGTGTTTAGTCGCTCTTCTTCTGCTGAATCTTAATCTAAACGGAAATTATGGATTTGGAAGCGGCTTAAATGTGCTATTGTCACTATTTTTCAACAAGAATTGGGCCAAGGGGGAGCCCAAGAATTGGAACCTACGAGAGACTCATGAACATTGGAATCCATGCGTCTATGGAAATATTATTGGCTATGATCTCAGGACTTCTATTTTTGGCTGTGGAGTTCCCTGATGCATCAGAAATTGAAGGAAGGTGAGAGAGCGGATCAAGCGGACCCAGCCAGCTCCTTCATCAAATTCGACCAGTTGGGGAGGGCACGAGTAGCGGCAAACGGTGAACTGAATGACAGTGTTTCAGTGAAGGATTACATCTGAAGCCCTGTGCTCTCTATGGAAAAACAGTTTAAGCCTGCATATATAATGGAAGCACAGAATTACACGGGTGAGGACAAAATTCTACTCTCTGAGTGCACTGTGCTGATTTGATTTGATTTGACCTTGTTTGCCCCGTGTTTACATTCCTCCTGACTGAGATTAGCGGAAGAACCGGCTCTTATGTCTACCCATACAATCAACAATCAGTTGTTGTCGTCAGCGGATTGGACTCTCAAGGACAATGCCCATGTGCCTTCTGCAAGCAAGAGAAAAAGAGAGATAGACTCTGAACTCTGGACTTGTTTATAAGTCACATGATTATAACATCTATCCACTGCCAGGAGGCGCCCTCTGCTGCTCACTAACAACTGTTACATTTACACTACACAATGACATGCAAATATACACACACTGCTTTCCCTCCCTCTGCTGTGTGATTGTATCTATTGTCTGCTAATGTGCATAGAGGTTTTTTTTCTGTGTAATCAAAATTTGGCTCATTGAGCTTATATGAGCTTATACGAGCGTTATTCTGATAACTATGTTTTTTCTCTCTGCCTATTGTGTTTCCCCCCCCTTCCCCTCTTTACCCTCACTGCATGACAGGCGCCTTTATGGCTGCCGCGTCATTGGATGCGCCTAACATGCGCGCCCAATGTCAAGTCAAATTCCTTGTGTGTTTACTTGTAAATATACTTGGCAATAAAGCTGATTCTGATTCTGATTCTGATTCTGAAGTGGGGGCCGTGGAGGCAGTGGCGCTGGGGGGAGGGGGGGAGATGGACACAGCTGACGAGGTGTCAAAACGGGCATAATGTTGGGACAGTCTTTGACAAAGGGCTTTGTCATCCTGACCTTTAGAAGCCTGAGGCCGATAGTTGGTGATTTGCCTCAGTCCTCTCCACACAGAAGCAGAGTCGTTAGCAGTGAACTGCTGCTGGAGTCTCTCAGAATACACAGATTTAGCTCTCCTCAGCTCTCTGCTAAACCGATATTTGACCTCCCTGTAGCAGTCCCTGTCTCCACTTTTCAACGCTGCTTCCTTCTCCTTCCTGATCTGTCTGAGCTTAGCAGTGAACCAGGGCTTGTCATTTGAGTACCTCACCCTGGTGCGTGATGGAAGAATGCTCTCCTCACAAAAGTGGATATATGAGTTCACAGTGTCCGTGTACTCATCCAGATCATGCGTGGCTCCTTTAAACATGCCCCAATCGGTTATTTCCATGCACATGCTCAGCTTCTCCCCAGCTTCACTGGTCAATTTCCTCGTAGTGCTCACAACAGGTTTAGTGAGCTTTAGTCTCTGTCTGTATGTGGGAATGAGGTGGACCATCACGTGATCAGATAGTCCGAGCGCAGCGCGGTGAACAGCACGATACGCGTCCTTCACTGTAGTGTAACAGTGATCCAGCGTGTTCTTTCCTCTGGTGGGGCATTTAATAAAGTGTTTGTATCGGGGGAGATCGTGGCTCAGGTTACTCTGGTTAAAGTCGCCAACCACAATAACAAGAGAGTCCGGGATAGTCCGCTCCTTTGTTGAATGTGATCAGCGAGCGCGCGCTGAGCCTCGCGCGCGTCCGCATCGGGCGGGATGTAAACAGCGGCCAGGATGAATGAAGCGAACTCCCGCGGGGAATAAAAAGGCTTGCAGTTAATGAATAAATATTCCAGAGCGGGGGAACAGTGTTGGGAAATCACCGTTACATCAGAGCACCAGCTGCTGTTGATGTAAAAGCAGACTCCTCCTCCTGAGGACTTGCCGGAGAGCTCTGTGTCTCGATCAGCACGAAACAGCTGAAATCCCTCGAGGAGGAGCGTGCTGTTCGGAGTCACTTCCTTAAGCCAGGTCTCAGTAAAGCAGAGGGCAGACGAGGTAGATAGGTCCTTAAATCGCATCAGCAGTCTCAGTTCATCTACCTTGTTAAAGAGAGAATTGACATTGGACAGAAATATGCCAGGCAAAGCCGTGCGCGTGCCTCTCCTGCGAAGCCGCACGAGAGCGCCCGCTCGCCTTCCTCTCTTTCGCCGTCTCACTTTTTGGGCTAAAAAGTGAACCAGATCGGCGGCAGGAGCCAAAAAAACTGGGAGTAGGTCCGTGGGAGTGAAAGTCCTGATATTTAGTAGCTCTTCACGGGTGTAAGAGCAGGCAGACACACAATTGACGAACAAAAACATACAAAGAAAGGCGCAGTGAAGCACCATGGCGGCCACTGTGGGCGCCATCTTGGATCAAAAAAAAATGCGATAAGGAGGTCATTAGTGACCTTCACAAAGTTTGTTTCTGTCATGTACGCTGCATAATTGCGCAGTGCACAAGTTAATTGATACTAGCCCAAAGTGCAAGTGAAGTAAACGTGTTTATTAACAAAGGAAACACAATACAACAAGTCCAAAGAATACAGTTCAGGATAACAATGATTCAATGCACCGGCTACAAATTCCACTGGCTGGAGGAGAGAAAGCCCCACACACTCCCAGGTGGAACTGGAGAGCGGAGAGAAAGGACAGAATAATTACAAAGAGGAAGACTTACATGCGGGTCAGAGCGCTTCTGCGCTCTGGAAACAACATTGCCAACAAAGTTCAAATGAGAGGAAAAACCAGCAACGAGTGATCCAAGACATCACACGTAAACTGATGATGACACACCAAGTGCTTCCACTGCCACACATAAATATCCCCATAGACTAATGAGCGGCAAGCGGAAACACGTGCGTGGCGACAGCCGGCATGTGAATGGATGAGTGAGAATATGTGTGTGTGCGTTTCCGTGTGTGTGTGCAAGCACGCATGTGAGTGCATGTATGAGAATGCGTAAGTAAGTGAGAATGAATATCGGTGTGTGTGCATGCATGTGTATTTGTGGAAACACAAGAGGTGATGACATACAGCCAGTGAGTTCCTGGCAGAGAGAGAGGAGGGGACGTGGCTGTAGACTGGCAGGGAGCCAGGCTCAGAGACTTCAATGACCTGCCAGCTGGGAATAATCAATCACAATCTGGAAACAACAGCCACAGATCATAGAACGGGGTTTAAACATCAACCCTGTTCATGACATAGCCCCCCCCCTCCCCAAGGGGTGTATCCAGACACCCACCACACCATCAAAACACAAAAGGAAACCTGCCCCCCCCCACCCAGAGAACAATCACACAAATGTAGTATAAATTGCCAATAAAAATATTTGTCATAAGGTACAGGAATTATTTATTTTATTTAATAGTGGGTGTGAAAGGGGGCGGAGTTGAACCGTCACTTCTACACCCGCTAAATTAAATAAAAGCACTCGTAAAAGGGGCACCAGTCCTGACGGACAATTATATTAACTTTAATTTTAATTAACTTTGTACCTTAAATTACTTAATGAATCAGTCTCAAAGTTTCAGTGAGTTTTTGTCCTGCCGTGATTAGGAAACCTGTATATGCGAAAGGAAAACACTTTCAACTGCTCTCATTCACTCTTATCAAAATCATTCAGGTTACATGTCATGGCGTTCAAATGATGAATAAACAGATTCAGATGATAACAGCGTAATATATCACATCAACTGATATTGGGTTCCTGAACATAAAATCCAGCTTTACACCTCTGCAGAACCAAGGAGAACTAGACTTATGTTTCAACGGTAAATGAGGCTGGAATGTTTTAACAAAACAACGCAATTTTATGGGGAAAATTCATAAGCTAATTATTTAAAAATGACTCCTGAATTAATCTACAAAAATTTTAAGGGCAATTACTTAAAATTGACTAAAAAGTTTTCTTCAGTTTACAGTTCCATCCTGCGGCTGAGAGACTAATTGAGCCCTGAAATACGGGCCATATTCAGTTGTAATTTAATTGTTAGGACATCACGTTTTAACCCAGGAAATAGGAGAAATAAGAGTCTCACTCACACAACGGCCGGTGATCCACGTTTCAGCGGGTCGGTACCGCTGGGTTTTGAAGTTAGGACGTCGGAGGAAGCGGCTGCTGTCCTCACTCACAGCCGTGTAGGTGATAACTCAGCTGGGGGCCCTTCAAGCAGACAGTTGCAGCCGTGGATAGTTTGTCTCAGGGCGGCGTGAAAAGTCCTTTGAAAAAAAAGAGTCCAAATTTGGGGTCTCTTGTAGCGGGATCGACCCGAAAACTGAAGGAAAATCTTCTCAGTCTCTGTTCACTTTAAACTAGGCAAATTAAAGGTCCACTTTAATGGCATGAAAAGTCATAAAAAAAAATGTTAGAAAAACATTTACTAGGATAAGAATGGCTTCTGAGGTGAAGGAAAAAAGTTTGAGAATTTGATTTATCTAAAAGGGACGAGCTCTAAAGAAAAAATGGCTTCTCCTCAGTTTCCAGAATATAAGGAAAGACTTGACAAACACACAGAGAATAAAATAAAACTTCACAGGGCCTTGAAACGGTGGAATAAAATCTTCTTCTGAGATCTAGATTACTATTCTGCTTCTTTAATCTTAATTTAGTTCCTAATCTTTCTCAAAATCTCTTTCTTCTTTCTGTGTTTCTAATTCTTAATGCTATTACCATTTTGCTGTTCTAATCTTCCTGCCTGTTCCTTTTCTACCCTTTTTCTACTGTGCTGATCTCTTTTTCTTTTTTCTAACTTTCTCAAATCTAACTTCTCTTTTTTAAAGTTACCTCGCCGGGTCGTAAAACTGATGATGTAGTCGCAAGACTGACCAATCGGCTTTTTCAGAAGCAGTTTGAAATGGCTGCTATCCAATGTGAGAACACTTCTTTGTTTGAGAGCAGCCAATCAAATGAAGACACCATCCCATGAAATTTCAGAGGGAAAATCAACACTCAGTCAGTTCTTATGAAATAAATGCTCAATATAAAATCTAACTAAATTAAATGACTTGGCTAATATTTTGGTGATCATGCATTTATATCACTACTCCAATATGTGTTTGAATAACACTCATGAATATAACATTTCTTATACATAATTATAATACATGCATTCACATTTAGATCAACTTGCAGCAAACATGCAGCAAACCATGGTTGGTGATAAAAGAGGGATGATTTTCAGTGTCCTTAGGATCCAGAGGATAAGCTGAAAGAAACTTAATATTTAGAACAAATTAAAAGTCATCCTGCATACTGAAAACACATTCCGTAGGTATCCGCTAGGAGGTACTGTTGAGCTGTAGATGATTTCCTTTAGTATCTGGGCGAAGGTACCTGGACAGCATAGGCTATAAACCCGTCAGATTAAGTGGTTTATGACTCTTTTAAAAACATTGGTTTCCTGTGAAAAGGTACGTTATCAAATGCAGTGTTCACGTTGAGAGGTCTGGTCTCCTGAGTTTTATGTTCCTTTGAGCCTTTAAAAGCAAATCCTGATCCTTACAATCTCTGCAAGAGGCAACTGTTTACATTGGGGTCCTGGGAAAGCAAGCATCTTTGGTCAGGCCTGGACGAAGCCTGCATGAGTCGACATAAAAGCCAGTGATATTCCTGAAAAGGCAGAAAGGTGATATTCCTGTGTAATGAATAAAATGAAATTCCTGTAAACTGGAGAGAAGTGATCTTCTGTCTCGGCTGTGAGGAGACGATGATGCTACACAAACCAGGGCAGGACATGGGTGGAGATACAGGTCAGGAGGGAATAAACAACACAAGCATATACTAGAGAACAAAACAAATTACAAAACACCCAACTCCCATCCTTGGACTAGACCCCCCCCCCCCCTCCCTGAAGACCCAAGAGTCCCACAATTCAGGGGGCTGTACAAAGTCCCACGGCCAGCAGGCGGCCTGCAGTGCAGCATCAGGTGGCCTGCCAGAGAAAATGGGCCACCTGACCCAGAGACCCAGTCCTTTGGGCGGTTGGCCCGCATAGTCATGCCACCAGGACTGGAGGGACAGATGAGGTGGTGGCCTACCCACTGGAAGGCTGAGAGGTGGGTGGCTGGACAGAGGAAGGGGGACCCCTGCGGTTACTGGTGGCGGAGGAAGATGGACCACGACAGTGGCCAGCAGAAGGAGGAGGAGCACCCCCAATGCCTCAGGAAGGGGAGAGGTGACCCTGGTGTCCTCAAACTGGCTGGCAACAACTTCGGTGGTCCCAGCTTGGGACTGCTGCAAGGCCGCATCCACTGGTCCCGGCCCGGGACAAAGTTGCATCAGCGGTGGTCCCGGCCTGGGACCTCATTGCTCCTGCGGTGATCCCTGGCTAGGCCTGTGTTGCACCCACAGTGGACCCCTACCGGGCCATGGTTGCACTCATAGTGGAACCCGGCTGGGCCCATGCTACACCCACAGTGGACCCCGACCGGGCCGTGGGTGCACCCTCGATGGAACCTGGCTGGGCCCCTGCAGCACCCGCATTGGGACCTAGCTGGGCCACTGCTAAACCCAACGCCACTTTAACCATGGGCCAGCTGACCCGTTGAGCAGCCGAGCAAGGAAGTGGTCAACCACGGCACCCTGGGCTGGAACTGTGCTCCCACAACAAGCTCCTCGCAGAGGAGGCAGGACCCATGGTGATCTCCATGGGAGTGGCAGCAGCAATGATGACCTCCCGCGGCGAGCCTTGATCCACAGACTCATCCGGCGCTGATGGACTCTCTCCGGCGACCCTGGAAGAGGACTTGGACAGAGAACAAAAGGGATCAGGGTCACTGGCAGTGGCAAAGCATGGCGAGGCAAGCTCAGGTGCAACGGTCGGCTGCACCTGGCTCTCCTTACCAAAAGCTTGGCAAAAATGCTCTATAATAAAAAGGAGAAAAACAATGGAGAGCACTTGCCTTAGCTCAAGCTTCACCACCATCCAGAACTCTGATGATCTGGGTGATGTGCTCACGGGCTCGGCCACCTCGAGGTTCGGCTTTGGTGCTGACTCTGCTGTGGCAGCCTCCGCAGCAGGCGTGATGGTCTCTGCAGTCTTCATTGTCCCAGCTATTGTGACCTACACTGGAGATTCCTCCAGCGTGGCGGCTGGGGTCTGGCTCACCATTGCTGTGGGAAAACAATCCTCCCAGACCTCTGGCTCCTCCCGATCCCGATGGTATGGCTCTGGTGCTGGTGTGCACTCGGAGGAAACAGGAGATAGCAGGGAGACGGCTGGTGAGCAGTTCAAAGCTGCAGCAGGTGGAGAGATCTCTAGGGTCTGCACACCCAGAGACCCTCTACCAGGGATCAGGCAAGAATTTTCAACAATTTTAGAAGCACAGGAGGAGATTGCTTGCCTATTCTCCTGGTTAGTGTTTCCAGCTGCAGCTGGCAAGGCAACATCCCTCTCAGAGGCTGTGATGGCCCTGGACTCCTCCGTAGGCTGTAGAGAAGTCTCCAAAACTGACAGAAACAGGGATGGATTAGAGGAGTAGCCTGCCCTCCACACCTTGGTGGAAGTAAAAACGGAGGATGAAGTGGCTGCAGGTCTCTTCTCCTTAAAACGGCGATCAATCTCCACTGGCCCCGCCAGTCTTTGTTTCTTCCTGTTCCCTGGCAATGGTGCGAGACCAGCCTCAGGAGACAGACGTGATCTAGGTGCAGACGGCTGATGGATGGAAACAGCTGAGGCCAGGGAATGCCCCTTTTTTGGCGTGCGTCCGGTCTTCTCCGGGCACTTCCTCTCCGCTCCACTATTCTCCCGTTGCAGTGCTGCGATCAGGGCTATTCTCGCCCTTCCCTCAGCGTGCATCTTCAAATGAGGGCAGCCGCGATCTGCAGCATCTGCCAGTCCCAAATACCATAATATGTCATCTGGAGTGGAGTAAACGCAAGACGCAGAGATTAACCCATCTATTTCAATCAGGGACTGGCAGCATTCCCACCCAAGCCACATTGGCTAGCCTCTGCTACTCGGCAAGTCCATCCTGAGAGTGACTCCGGAAAGGGGAAAACACACAGGGAACGTGGAAAAAACACGACATGTTACTGCACTGCCTGGGCTCAATTTGGTGTTGGCATACTGACATGTATGCTGCGTAATTGCGCAGTGCACAAGTGAATTGATACAAACCCAAAGTGCAAGTGAAGTAAACGTGTTTATTAACAAAGGAAACACAACACACAAAGTCCAAAGAATACAGTTCGGGATGGGAATGATTCAATGCACCGGCTTCAAACTCCACTGGCTGGAGGAGAGAAAGCCCCACGCTCTCCCAGGCGGAACTGGGAAGCAGAGAGAAAGGGCAGAATAAATACAAAGAGGAAGACTTACATGCGGGTCGGAGTGATTCTGCGCTCTGGAAACAACATTGCCAAAAAAGTTCAAATGAGAGGGAAAACCAGCAATGAGTGAGCCAAGACATCAAATGTAGACTGACGCCTACACACCAAAGTGCTTCCACTGCCACACAAAAATACCCCATAGACTAATGAGCGGCAAGTGGAAACAGCCGGTATGTGAGTGGATGAGAGAGAATGTGTTTGTGCATGTCCGTGTATGTGTGCGGGCATGCATGTGATTGCATGTATGAGTGTGAGTAAGTAAGTGAGAATGAATATAGGTGTGTGCGCATGAATGTGTATGTGTGAAAACACAAGAGGTGATGGCAAACAGCCGGTCAGTGCTTGGTAGAGAGACAGGAGGGGGCGTGGCCGTAGACTGGCAAGGAGCAAGGCTCAGACACTCCAATGACCTGCCAGCTGGGAATAATTAATCACAATCACGAAACAACAGCCACAGATCATAGAAGGGGGTTGGAACATCAACCAAGTTCATGACAGTTTCAGTACAATGATGGATTCTAAACCCAGATTGAAACTCTTCAAATAAACCATTTCCCTGCTATTGTCAAATAATTGCATAGCAACAACTCTTTCTAAGATTTTGTAAATGAAATGCAGATTAGAGGCTGGTCTACAGTTAGCTAAAACTCCTTGATCAAGCGTTGGCTTTTTGAGTAAGGGTTTAATTACAGCAGTTTTAGAAACCTGCGGTACATGGCCTAATGTTAATGAAGAATTGATTATTTGAAGGAAAGAGCGATCAGTAAATGGGAAGACTTCTTTAAATAAACTGATAGGAATAGGGTCTAAAAGACAAGTTGAGGGCATGGAAGACAAAATTGTTTTATCTAATTTTAAAAGGTCAATTGGAGTAAACTCATCATAACAGATGTCAGTTGAAGGAGTTGTAGTAGTTACTGTATTTAAGTTAATGGTGGGAAGAGTCTGACTGATTTTATCTCTGATAGATGAGATTTTATTATTGAAAAAGTTCAAGCAGAGAAGCCCAGACTTCCCTCTCCCCAGTCATCTGCTCCAGCTCTTCAGAGAGGATACCAAGGCGTTCCCAGATGTGCTGGGAGACATAGTCTCTCCAGTGAGTCCTGGGTCTGCCCCGGGGTCCCCTCCCAGTGGGACATGCCTGAAACACCTCAAGTGGGAGGCGTCCAGGAGGCATCCTGATCAGATGCCCATACCACCTCAACTGGCTCCTTTCAATGTGGAGGAGCAGCGGTTCTACTCTGAGCCTCTCCCGGATGACTGAGCTCCTCACCCTATCTCTGATGGTGAGTCCAGAGATCCTACGATCTCGTTCTTTCGGTCATTACCCAAAGCTCATGACTATAGGTGAGAGTAGGAATGTAGATTGACTGGTAAATCAACAGCTTTGCCTTAGAACTCAGATCCCTCTTCACCACAACAGACCAGTACAACGTCCACATCACTGCAGATGCTGCTCCGATCCATCTGTCAATGTCTCGCTCCATTTTCCCCTCACTCGTGAATAAGACCCCAAGATACTTAAACTCCTCCACTTGGGGCAGGAGCCTGTCCCCAACCCAGAGAAGACAATCCACCTTTTTCCGGCTGAGGACCATGGACTCGGACTTGGAGGTGCTGATTCTCATCCAAGCCGCTTCACACTCAGCAGCAAACCGTCCCAGCAAGAGCTGTAGGTCATTGCTGGATGAGGCCAACAGGACAACATCATCTGCAAACAACAGAGATGAGATGTTGTTGTCACCAAGCATGACACCCTCCGTTCCCTGGCTGCGCCTAGAAATCCTGTCCATAAAAATTATGAACAGGATCGGTGACAAAGGGCAGCCCTGGCAGAGTCCAACTCTCACTGGGAATGAGTTCAAACCAGTGTTGGCAATATGAACCAAAACTCTCACAATGGTCGTACAGAGACCGAATAGCTTGTAACAACAAGCCCGATACCCCATACTCCCGAAGCACCCCCTTCAAAAAAACCACGAGGGACGCGGTCAAATGCCTTCTCCAAGTCCACAAAACACATGTAAACTGGTTGGGAAAACTCCCACGAACCCTTGAGGATTCTCAAGAGGGTAAAGAGCTGGTCCAATGTGCCACGACCAGGAAGAAAAGTACATTGCTCCTCCTGAATCTGAGGTTCAACCAACGGCCGGACTCTCCTCTCCAGTACCTTGGCATAGACCTTCCCGGGGAGGCTGAGGAGTGTGATCCCTCTAAAGTTGGAGCACACCCTCTGGTCACCCTTTTTTGAAGAGAGGAACCACCACACCAGTTTGCCACGCCAAAGACACTGACCCCGACCTCCATGCAATGTTGCAGAGACATGTCAACCATGACAGCCCTACAACATCCAGGGACTTGAGGTACTCAGGGCGAATCTTGTCCACACCTGGGGCCCGCCCACCAAAGAGATTTTTAACCACCTTGGCGACCTCAGCCCCTGTGATGGGTGAGTCGTCCCCCTCGTCCACAAGCCCTGCTTCCTCTGTGGAAGGCGTATCAGTGGGATTGAGCAGATCCTCAAAGTATTCCTTCCACCACCCAACGATGTCCCCAGTCGAAGTCAACAGCACCCCATCTGCACCATACACATTGTGGACAGGGAGCTGTTTCTCCCTCCTGAGCCGCTGGACAGTTTGCCAGAATCTCTTCGAGGCCGACCGAAAGTCTTGTTCAGTGGCCTCACCGAACTCCTCCCATACCCGAGTTTTTGCGTCAGCAGCCACCCGAGCTGGACTCCACTTGGCCTGCCGGTACACCTTAGCTGCTTCGGGAGTCCCACAAGCCAACCAAGCCTGATAGGACTCCTTCTTCAGCTTATTGCCCCCCTCACCACTGGTGTCCACCACTGCCCTGACGACCTTGCGGCTGCAGCTCTGGGCCCCTGCTTCAACAATAGAGGTGAAGAACATGGCCCATTCAGAGTCCATGTATCCAGGCTCCCTCAGAATGTGGCTGAAGTTCTTCCGGAGGTGGTAGTTGAAGACCTCCTGTACAGGGGCCTCAGCCAGACTTTCCCAGCACACCCTTACTATACGTTTGGGTCTACCATGTCTGAATGGCATCCTCCCCTGCCATCGCATCCAACTCACCACCAAGTGGTGATCAGTTGACAGCTCTGCACCTCTCTTTACCCGACTGTTCAAGACATACGGTCACAGGTCTGATGACACGACAACAAAATCGATCATCAACCTGTGACCTAGGGGATCCTGGTGCCAGGTGCACATGTGGACACCCTTATGCTTGAACATGGTGTTCGTTATGCACAAACTGTGGTTAACACAGAAGTCTAATAACTGAACACCACTCGGGTTCAGATCGGGCAGGCTGTTCCTCCCAATCACCCCCTTCCAGGTTTCACTGTCATTGCCCACGTGCGCATTGACGTCCCCCAGTAGGACAATGGAGTCTCCAAGAGGAGGACCCTGCAGCACCCCAGTCACAGACTCCAAAAATGGTGGGTACTTTGAAACATAATTTGGTTCATAGGCACAAATGATGGTCAGGACCCGTTTCCCAACCCAAACGCGCAGGGAAGCAACCCATTCGTCCACCGGGGAAAACTCCAATATAGAGGCAGCAAGGTGGGGGGATTCAAGAATACCCACCCCTGCTCATCGCCTCTCACCCGGGGCAACTCCAGAGAAGGCCAAGCTTCAGCCTCTCCAGGAGACTGGTTCCGGAACCGGAGCTGTGTGTTGAGGTGAGGCTGACTATATCTAGCCGGTATCTCTCAACCTCATGCACCAGCTCAGGCTCCTTCCCCAGGAGAGAGGTGACATTTCATGCACCAAAAGCCAGTTTAGAAAGCTTGGGATCAGTCTGCCAAGGGCTCCGCCTTTGACCGCCACATGATTCACATAGCACTGGACTCCCATGATCCCTTCTGCAGGTGGTGAGCCCACTGGAGGGAGGACCCATGTAACTCCTTCAGGCTGAGCCCGGCCGGGTCCCATGAGCAGAAACCCAGCCACAAGGCACTAGCCATCGAGCCCCTCCCCCAGGCCTGGCTCCAGGGTGGGGCCCCGGTAACCCCATACCAGTCGGAGTACACTGAATCCTTGTTCTCATATTTATCATGAGAGTCTGTTGGATCGCCCTTAGTCTAGCCCTTCACCCAGGACCAGTTTGTCTTGGGTGACCCTATCAGAGGCAATTTGCCCTGGACAACATAGCTCCTGGGATCACTGGGGCACGCAAACCCCCCACCATGATAAGGTGACAATCCATGAGGGGTATTTCTATGCCATATGTCAGAACAAGGTAATGGGTAGAATGTCCTACTTTCTGGGGGTTTTCTCAGAAAGTAGGAAATTCTACCCATTATCTCCACCACATGCTGGTCCTTGTTCTGACATATTTCTATGCCATATGTCAGAACAAGGTCCAACATGTGGAGGAGATAATGGGTAGAATTTCCTACATTCTGAGAAAACCCCATCGATTCTAATATTGACTTAAAAGCAATATTAAGGCAATCACTATCAACATCTACATGTATATTAAAGTCCCCTACTTTAATTATTCTTACTGATTTCAGCACTAAATAAACACTAGCTAAGAATTTGGCAAATTCGGATAAAAACTCTGAGTAGGCTGAGGGAGGACGATAAACTATGGCAAATAAAAGTTGGTTTTACTTAAAATTGCTAAAATTCCCAATACTGAGGACCAGGCTGTCAAAGGAATTATAACATTTTTTTGCTTTAAAATAACTAATAGTTTGGAATGAATTGTTGCTACTCCTCCTCCACGACCAGAACTTCTGGGATTTTGACAGTTTAAATAACCAGAGCAAGTTGATTCATTTAAACCAACATAATCCTCTTGCCCTAACTAAGTGTCTGTAAGGGATGTTAAATCAATCTGATGATCAATTAACAGATCATGGACCAGCAGAGACTTGGGAGTTAGAGACCTAATATTTAACAAAAGGCATTTGATTTTTAAATTATGAGGAGGAACGGAGGCCAAATCATCCAATTTAGAGGCTTCATGTGTCATGCCTGAGCGCTGATTGCTATCCGCGCTCAGGTTGTCCAGTTTTCCTCCAGCTCCACCCCGTTCCGGGCCTGGTCTTACAGTCTTCCCCAAGGCCCTAGTTTGACAGCGTCTCAGCTGACTTCCGGCTGTCAAGCCCAGCTGCTCCGGGACAGCTGTCTCTTATCACTATTAATTACCTTCCCCGCTTCTGATTGGGTTCTGTCCCCCATTTAAGGGAGCAGCTGAGAATCACTCCTCGCTGCGACCTAAACGAAGGAAAGACGGACATCGTGTTTCCATGACTGGAGTTCCTACGCCCAACTCCAGTTTCCCGTTGTGTCTGCTCTTCACCCTTTCGTAAGTGCTGCTGCCCAGCGTGTGTTTTTCCCTCGCTGTCTCCCTAGCCTTTCTCCCGGGTTAGAATGTTATTCTAAGTTATGAGTGTGTTTTTGCCCCACGTGGCTCTTTACTTTGTTATTTGTATATTGAGTGCCCTTATTAATAAAGTAACGCAAACTCACCGGTCGCCTATAGCGTCTCCTTAATGGCTCGTGAGAGCCATTCTTGACATCATGTTTAATTTGACTTTTACTAACTTTTTGTTTAATCACTTTGGGATTCTTATACATTTCATTTTTATTTACTTTGGAGGGAGCAAACAATGATTCTCTGATGGGGAAGACAGGGGCTAAGTTGAGGGGTGGCGGATGAAGAGGAGCTGCAGAGAGGCATGTAAGACTGCAACTCTGCTTCCTGGTCCCAACTCTGAGTTGTTAAGGTTTTGGAAATTTGGATAAAAATGATGCCAGATTGTTAGATAAAAGAGACACACCATCCAAAGTGGGATGGACGCCATCTCGTCTAATAAGACCAGGTTTTCCCCAAAATGAGCTCCAATTGTCTATGTAGCCCACGTAGTTTGCAGACACCACACAGACAGCCAGCAGTTGAAGGATGACAAGCGGCTAAATATGTCATCACTGGTCAGATTGGGGAGGGGCCAAGAGAATACTACAGAGGCAGATATTGTTTTGGCAAAGCCACACACTGATTCCACATTAAGTTTTGAGACTTCCGACTGCTGGAGTTGGATGTCATTAATGCCGGCGTGGATAACAGCTGTGGAGTATTACAGTTACTTTTAGCGAGCATTTTCAAATTTGACTCGATGTTGCCTGCTCTGGCCCCAGGAATGCATTTTTCTATGGCCGCTGGAGTCTCTAGGTTCACATTTCTGACTACAGAGTGGCCAATGATCAGAGTTTTTTCCTCAGCGGGTGTGTCGTTGAGTGGGGAAAATTAATTAGAAACATGAACAGGTTGGTGGTGAACCAGGGGCTTGCTACTATGCTTCCTTCTCACTGTCACCCACCCTTTCTCTCCTGGCTGCTCAGCAGAGGTTAAAACCAGGGGACGGCTAGCAGGCCGCCCTATGCTAGGGTCCTCCGCTGCAGCTAAGGGGCATCCGTCATTATTAACTGGCACTGATGGCGTATCAATGCAGCAGAGCCGTGATTCCAAATCACACAACCTCACCTCGAGCGGCTCAAAAAGACATTCATTACATTGGCCATTATCACTAAAAGAGGCAGAGGTGTAGCTAAACATCTGACACAAAGAGCACACCAAAGGGGAATGGGAATGAGGGTTAATAGCCATAGCTAGTGGCTAAACCAAAGCTAACACAAACACAGATGAAAGGTGAACAAAAGGCTAAAGAGGGTGATTAGATGACACTGAGTGTGCACACAGGTGCAAGAGGCTTGATAAACTGAAGTGAGAGGTGACGGTAGATCAAAAAAGGGATTAAAATAAATTAAAGGCAACAATCCTCAGGATATTGAGGAGAGCTAACCACAGACCAACTACGCAACAGCCAGCAACACAGGAAGTGACGATACGTTACCACTGTATATGCTTTATATAGTTGAATTGATGATTGTTAATCACAGTCCAACAAATACACAAGTTTTCTCATTCCCAGTGTGAGTTGGACTCCACCAGGGCTGCCCTTTGTCACCGATTCAGTTCATAATTTTTATGGACAGGATTTCTAGGCGCAGCCAGGGAACAGGTGGTGTCATACTCGGTGACAACAGGATCTCATCTCTGTTGCTTGCAGTGGATGTTGCCCTGCTGGCTTCATCCAGCAATGACCTACAGGTCTTACTTCAATGGTTTGCTGCTGAGTGTGAAGCAGCTGGGATGGGAATCAATACCTCCAAATCCTAGTCTATGGTCCTCAGCCAGAAAAAGGTGGCTTCTTGTCCTCTCCAGCTTGGGGACAAGCTCCTGCCCCAAGTGGAGGAGTTTAAGTATCTCAGGGTCTTGTTCATGAGTCAGGGGAGAAAGTTGCGAGAGCTTGACAGACGGATCGGAGAGGCATCTGTAGTGATGCGGACATTGTACCGGTCTGTTGTGGTGAAGAGGGAGCTGAGCTCTCAGGCAAAGCTGTCGATTTACTGGTCAATCTACGTTCCTACTCTCTCTTATGGTCATGAGCTTAGGGTAATGACCGAAAGAATGAGATCGCGGATACAAGCGGCTGAGATCAGCTTTCTTCGTAGGATTGCTGGACTCACCCTCAGAGATAGGGTGAGGAGTGAAATCATCTGGAAGAGGCTCAAAGTAGAACCGCTGCTCCTCCACGTTGAAAGCAGCCAGTTGGGGTGGTATGGGCATCTGATCAGGATGCCTCCTGGACACCTCCCAGTTGAGGTGTTTTGGGCACGCCCCACTGGGAGGAGACCCCGGGGCAGACCCAGGACTCGCTGGAGTGACTATGTCCCCCAGCTGGTCTGGGAGCACCTTGGTATCCTCTCTGAAGAGCTGGAGCAGGTGGCTGGGGAGAGGGAAGTCTAGGATTCTCTGCTTGAACTGCTGCCTCTGCAACCCAGACCTCTAGAAAAGCGGTAGAAGATGGATGGATGGATGGAAATAAATAGTTGGGAGGTTTGTTCAATAAAATTTTAATTAGGCTCTAAAGGTTGATGACTTGAAAATTATGCTGACTTTCATTTGCATCGACTATTTAGGAAAATTAGAGACAATTATTTGCGTAATAATTTGGAATGTGGTGTTTGGTGGCTGCAGTGAAAGTTAGGATGTTTTCTTTCTTTTCTGTGCACATGCTAAACTAGAAGGCACTCAACTGAGATGCAGACCCACATCTTTTGTTGCCTTATAGATTCTCAACCTTGACCTTTGACTCCAAAGGTATAGACATAGGTGCTCGTCCATAGATTAACCTGTGCACCAAGTTTGGTGGCTGTACCATCATTCCCTGTTCAGTTAGAACTGGCCACAGATGGCACTGACAGCTCCACCCACACAACTCTTCAGCATGGTTAATAACATTTTTGTTAAGTTGAAAAGATGGCTAGGAGAAGGTTTTGTAAGTCTCTGGAGAACAACATTTCATAACAGAGAGATTAGCAGCTCTACTGGTATGTGCTTGTAGTTATGCTTAACAGCTGCAGTGGCCTGTTAGCAGTTTGGTAACACGGTGTCCTTGGTGTGGAGTACCTTTATGGGATTAAGTCCAGGGCTGTTTTGTCCAACTCTGTCCTGACTGCACATGAATCATTAATATTCAACAGCCACAACATCTCAGTGCAGGATGTACTGCATGTGGAGTAGTTGAGGCTCCAGGAGGAGAACCTTCCCTTCAGACCAGCATCTCCGATTCACAGTAAAAACAAAACTCTGCTATTATTTTTAATAAAGTCAGTCAGCATTTAATCAGGTGTGCTATCGAGAAAATGCTGTTCTGCAGGAAGAACTGTAATGCAGGAAGCAACCTGAAACATTCCAGGAGAGTAGCACACAAATGTTGAAGGAGGAGGTTGAAGCATGTGACCAGAGGTGGAGCTGTGGGTGTTTCTGACTCAGTCATGGACTGGATCATGTTGCATTACTCATTATTCCAGCTGCTTCAAATGTGCTCCACAAGCATGTTTATGCCTTAACAGAAATGGAAATAAACTAGAACATCCATCAGGCTCTACTTCAGCTATTTGATGATGCCTAAATCTGGTAACTGATATGGTGGTCAATACAGAGAAGAATGTTTTACTACAGAGGTAGAACTGCACCGCCATCTAGAGTTTGATCATAATAAAAGCATTGAAGAAGGGAAAGGAGAATCAAATGGAAGAAAAAAGAAAAGAAAGAATGGAAAAGAAAAGAAGAATGAAGAGTGAGGAAAATATAGACAAGGAAGAGGAAGTGATGGACAGACTAGTGATGATGAGCAGATAAAGGAAGAGAACAAGAGAAGAAAAAGGAAACCACAGGAGGCAGAGATTCCAGTGATGTTAGGCTTAATACAAGTGTGATATATTCCTCCCTGTGTCCACATAGTAGACAAGTAGCACAAGATTGATTGATTGATTGATTGATTGATTGATTGATTATTTATGTCTTGCACCAATGGCACCCAGCCGTTTTGGGCTTACAAGACCCTATAACACTGATGGTTACAAATTCACATATACAGTTCATGAAATCTGAAAAGAAAAAATAAAACTAAAGAAAGATACATTAATTAACACATGACAAAAAAGAAACATCTAAGTTGGATAGAGAGTAGACTGCCTCCGTTGCCATGCCTCTTCTAGGAACCAGAACAAAAGTCTCAACATTAAAGAACCGGCTCAGCATATCAGCATCACCATCTATGCAACAGATGCTTCTGCATGATCGAGCAGTCATCAGACCATGAACAGGACCCTGCTGCCAAATGTGGGTAAGTGGGAACAAACAACAGATCTTCCATGTGAATCGTTGTACGCTTTATAATAGACAATAGTCTACATTCAATTTGTTGAACTTCTTAGTTCTTCTACAGAATTAATTCCTGATGCCTGAATGATGTCATCATTTGAAGACTTATTGAGGACAATGAGTTCAATTCAATTCAATTCAATTAAACTTTATTTTTATAGCGGCATTTCACAACAACAGTCATCTCCATCACCACCGGAGTGGTGGCTCAGTTGGTAGAGCATCCGCCCCACACCCGGGAGGCAGGGGTTCAAATCCCGGCCAGGTCATGCCGAAGACCATATAAAAGTGGAACTTCCTGCCGTCCAGCTTGGTGCTCAGCAATAATGGAATGGAGGAGGGAAATTTGTGGCGGTGCCTTGCATGGCAGCGTCCCTCTAATTCTACACTTGGGATGTGTGTGATTAACACAGTAGATAGGTAAAGCACAGTCTCGTTCTGCTGTACATGATTGGTTGTACAGTTGAAAGACAATAAAGGGTGATTTAATTTAATTTAATCTCATAGCCCTTTCAACTATAGGGGAAACCCCCACAACTGCAGAAAGACCCCAGCAATCAGGCGATCCCCTGTGAGCAAGCTCTTGGCGACAGTGGAGAGGAAAAACTCCCTTTTTACAGGAAGAAACCTTCAGCAGAACCAGGCTCAGGGAGGGACAGTCATCTGCTGCGAATGGCTGGGGGGTGAGGGGTGTAACATTATATGAATTAATAATTATGATCTGGTTTAAAAATTATTTAATTTATATTCATGTGTTGGAACCTGAGATGAATTCTCGGTTCATATACACTGGAAAAGTTAATAACACTCGTGGGGCACCAGCTTCTATCGCTAAGAAGCAATTTAATCTTTAATTTTACTTTATACCTGTTTAATCACTCAATAAATTAATTAATAATCAGTCTCAAAATTTTTGTGAATTCGATACTGGGGACTTAAACCAGAATCAGAATGAAATAAATTCTCAACAACTTCTCTCATTTTCACATATTTATTAAATTAAATGATGATTAAAGGATATTGCAGTGATTTCATTAACCATAAAATTAAACTTGTAAATGATAGATTAACACTGAACGTTTGCAGAACCAGGGTTAAACTGTGAAATGAATTTAGATCAGTTTGAGTTAACAGATTGTGGAAGACAACGTAAATTTATGGGGAAAGTTTTACTAATTATATGAAAAGTTCTGGATTACTCTTAAGAAAGTAAAAATGGAATTTTAATGAAAAGAGGACTTATGTTAATGTCTCCTTAATTTGCATCTGATTAGATATCAAATTATTATCGAACCTCAGAAGTTTAATTCAGCAGATGAATAACATTTCAGCTCACGTGATGGGCGTTTCATGTTGAAGGTCCCTCTGCGTTGTCCTGTAGTTCTTAGATTGCTCCAAAAGTCGGAATATTTGACGAGGGATGAGATTGGTATGTTTGATCCCAATGGTTGAAATCCAGCCGAGGCGTCTAATCTTCGTGGGGTGTGGATTCCTTCAGCACGTGATCGTGGGGAGCTGTGACTTCTCTCCTCTTCATTGGCAAGCAGCTTTCTCAGAGAATTCGATAATAATTAAAAATACCCAATCTGATCTCAAATTAAAAGAGTTTCGGACTTTAGATAAAAGAGCTTCTGGTGTGCGATTGGTTAATAAAAATATAAAAATAAAGTCATGATTAAAGCTTACATTAAAATTAAAAATGGTGGTTTTACAGAATTTAACAGGAAAAAGTGATTGAAATAAACATCTAGGATTGGAGTTTAACTCCTAATTAGAATTTGAGCTCAGAGAAAAAGAATTCCTAGGCATTTAAAGAAACATTAAGATACAAAAAGATTACAAAAAAACAGGATACTTCAAGCTCTGTGATCGTAGAAAAGAAACACGTGGGGTAAGTCCCTTGTTCTCCAGTGGTTCTCTGCTGTGGACATGGAGACAATAGAAATTAAAAGCTGAAAAAGAGATGGCGAAAAGCGGCGGCGAAAAGAGGAAGTAGTGAGGGGTCTCTCTTTTATAAATTCAGTTGAGCTTTCGCGGGCTTCCGGGTTGACAGGAGCTCAGCCAATAGGCCTCCTTCGTCGGCGGGCTTTATGAACTTTATCAAATGGCCTTTTTTTCAACATGGACGCTGCTGGTGGCGCTACTCTGCTGCGACCCGGGCTACCTTGTGCTGCTACTGTGTGTGTATGTTTGTAGTACTTAGTTTGTAGTACTCAGTTTTAGTGCTCAGTTTGAAGTATCACAATGATGTTTTTGCTAAAGGGACTGCTTGTGATCTGGTTGCTCGGGATAATGTGCCACTGTACCCAAGTGGATCGGGACATGAGGCTGACCACGCTCCTGAGCTATACTCGAGACCAGCTCCTGCTTCTTCATTCCAGCCACGTCTCAGCACCCCTCCTGCCTTGGGAGCTCTTACGAAATCCGACGGGAGGACGTAGAAGCCGGTCGCGGAAGAGAGGGAGACGTGGCGGAGTACGACAGAGACTACAGAGGAGAGAGAACAGGCCACCACTGCCATCCATGTTGCTCCGTAATGTCCGCTCACTGAAGAGCAAAATGGAGGAACTCAAAATCAACGCCAGGTTCCTATACGAGTACCGGGAGTCATGCCTCCTCATTTTCACGGAATTGTGACTTCAGGAGGACGTACCCGACTTGCTCCTATCCGTGGACGGCTTCTCCCTGGTGCGGCAGGACAGGGACGCACTCTCTGATAAGATCAAAAGAGGAGGTATTTGTGTGTACATTAAGAACAAATGGTGCTCACAGTTCACTACAAGAGAGTCGCTTTGTACCCCGGACATAGAACTGCTGTGCTTAAGCCTGAGACCCTTTTATCTCCCCCGCAAATTTGGAAACGTTTTATTATGCACCGTTTATATCCCGCCCAGCGGGAACGCTTTCAATGCGGCGAACGCTATCGTGGACTGTGTACACAGACAACTGGAACGCACTCCTGAAGCACCTTGTTCGATTTTAGGGGATTTTAATCACTGCAAACTGGATGCGGCACTGCCTGGCTTCAGCCAGTATGTGAACTGCAGTACAAGGGGGAAAAATATTTTGGACAAATGCTATGGGAACGTCAAAAATGCCTATATAGCAAGGGTTAAGCCCCCCTTAGGGTCCTCAGACCATAATGCTGTTCATCTGGTTCCTACTTACAAGTCCTTGCTTAAAAGCAGCAAACCACAGACAAAGACAATCTTCATATGGGACAATGAAGGCATAGAAACTTTGAGAGGTTGTTTTTCTTGTACCGACTGGGGACTCTTCCATAACTTGGAGTTGGAGGAGGCCACAGATACCATAACTGAGTACATAAAATTCTGTAAAGAAGATATTTTACCTCAAAAAGTAATCACTATGTACCCCAATAATAAGTCTTATATTTCCAAGGAATTAAAACGGTACATAGTACAGAAAAAGATTGCTTTTAAGAATGGGGGCATGTTAAGTGTGAAAAATATACAGAAAGAAATTAATTACAAACTAAGAACAGCTAGAGATGAGACGAGGAAGAAATTTGAATCTGAATGCCTAGGAAAAAGTTCTAGGAAATTATGGGACTCAGTTAAAGTTATGACAAAGATGACTCCATCCAAAAGCTGTATTAATGTAATGAATGAGGAAGAAAAGGCAAACAAGTTGAATAATTTCTTTTGCAGATTTGAGACTACAGATTTTTCTCATGAACAAAAAGCTGCTCTGGACGCTATATCAGTATTAGGCTCTGAAAAAATTATAGTTGACCAGCATGTTGTGGAAAGATTTTTCTCGCGCATGTGCCCCAGGAAGGCATCTGGACCAGACGGGATCTCTGGACGCTTACTGAAGTCATGCAGTGAGGAGCTAGCAGAAGCCTGGAGTCCCATCTACCAGAAGTCTTTAGATAGGTGTTCTGTCCCAGTAATTTGGAAAAGCTCAAGTATAATTCCTGTACCAAAAAAAGCAAGCGGCAAAGAGAATAATGACTATTGTCCTGTTGTACTGACCTCACTGGTAATGAAGTGCCTCGAGAAGATTGTCATTGACATTCTGAAAACTGATTTTGGAGGACTTTTGGATCCTCTGCAGTTTGCTTATAAAAATAATAGAAGTACAGAGGATGCCATTTTAACCTTAACCCATTCTGTGTTTAAACATTTGGAGGAGACAACCTCATATGCACGTCTTTTATTGGTTGATTTTAGTTCAGCTTTTAACACTTTGCAGCCACACCTTTTAATTAAGAGGTTAAATGATTTTAAAGTGCATCCTGTCATTATTAAATGGTACCACTCATTTTTAACTTATCGTAAACAGCAAGTTAGTGTAAATGGAACTTTATCTAAATCCAGAACCCTCAGCACAGGAGCTCCCCAAGGCTGTGTTAGTTCACCATTTTTGTTCACCTTGTACACTGATGAGTGCAGAAGTGTCTATCCAGGCAATCAAATTATAAAATTTTCTGATGACACTTCTATTTTATCACTACTTCAAAAGACTCATGATCTGTCAAGCTATTTTACAGAAATTCAGAGGTTTGTCAATTGGTGTGATGACAGTCATCTCATTTTGAATACTGATAAAACAAAGGAAATGATGTTTGACCCTCAGGGAGTTGGTGACCACAGGCCTGTGGTCATCCACAACCACACTATAACACAGGTTAGTTCCTATAAATATTTTGGAGTATTTATTGACAATTCATTAACCTGGAGCACACATATTGATTACCTCTGCAGTAGACTACAACAGTGGCTGCATTTCTTGCATAGATTAAGAATACATGGCGTTGATAAAAGGATTATGATAATATTTTACCAGGCTGTGTTGGAAAGCTGTATTAGATACAGCATTACAGCTTGGTTTGGCAACCTCTCTGTGAAACTAAAGAACAGAGTGTTGCGTTCAATTCATACAGCACGGAAAATTATTGGCGTTAAAGAGTATTTACCCATGCAGATCTTACACGACCAGGCAGCCTGTAGACAAGCTCAAAAAATAATCAGTGACATGAGCCATGTGCTAAACGATGAATATGTGTGGCTGCCCTCAGGGAGGAGATACAGAGTCCCCAAGTGCAGTTTCAATAGATACAAGAACTCATTTATTCCGACGTCAGTAAAACTTTTAAACTCAGATAAATAGGTCAGGGACACTTATAACTCCTGTTCTTAATGACTGCTGTTATATATTTATGTATTTATGTATTTGTATTATTTATTGGGTTTTATTTCATTTATTATATACTACATCCATTGTGTATGTGTGGATTGTGTGGTTGCAGCACGGGTGACAAGCCCAAGACAAATTTCCCCTTGAGTGACAATAAAGTTTATCTTATCTTATCTTATCTTAACTTTAGTCCAAAGAGCAAACAGTCTTTTGTCTGGAACAAACAACACTGAGAGCTGTTGTCAAGCACAGATTGGCTGCTGGCAGTCACATGATTTGATATACGCTTTGCAGATTCTAATACACAAGTTTCAATACTGCAATATTCCTCTATACATTTATGTATAACTCTAACCTATTTCAGTGTTCATGCAACTTATAAATCAACATGGAGGAATAAACATTCATTTAAACATCTTAACATGCATATATATATAAAATCACAGATTAATATATTTTAAACCTATTACTGATTGTCCAGAATAAACATCAAGAGTCCATTTGCTTTTCATGGTCCTAGAAAAGAAGAGAAGGTTTAGAATTGAGTTAAGACAGATGTGATGAAAAGCTGCACTGGTTAGATCGGCATGTCCCAGAAGGGGGCAATATTGAGCTGTGGGTCTTTGTAGTGACCATATGACGTACTCCAGGGTTCTGTTCCATGTCTCCACGTTTATGGGGCCATAAAAGTCAAAACAGGAAATGCATTAGGGTGAATTCCTTAGACTGGTTTTAACAAAGGAATGTGAGTTGAGCTGTGGCCTGGGGGAATGACAGAGTAGTTCTTGACTGTCCTTTTCCTGGGTGAAACAATGTCTTTAAGCAGAAGAATAATCCTACTGATGAGCCAAAGTGAGATGATACAGGGGATAGCGAAGATGAAAAGAACAGACATGAAGAGAGCAAACACCACGATGGGGACTCAATCTATGGGAGAGAACAAACAAAGTAACAAGTTCCAAGGTACAAGTTCCAGGTAGGTCCAGGGCCTCCCGGCGCCTGGGGTCCGGGGGCTGGCTTTGACCCCACTGGGGGGGTGGGGGGGGTGGCGGGTCATGCCGGCCACCTGGTAGCCTGGTCTCCCTCGGCCTTGTTGACCTTGGACATTTGTGCCCTGTCGGGGTTGCAACTGCCTTGCCTGCTAGGAGTTTCGGGTCGGGGGGTGGGTGCTGTCACCAGCTGCCCTTTTCAAATGTTCCATGACAAACCACTCACATGCACACACTTACTTTGCGCGCACTTTCATATACAGTACACACACACAGACACAAATGCACAAATGTCTTCCCTTTAACAGGTGCGGACACCAGACTCTTGTTGAGACCTCTTCAGGGAAGAAGCAGTCTGTCTTTTGTTTGTTTTAGTTGTTGTTTTGTTTGAATTTTTTGTCTGCTCCTCTCCCTTTTCTTTCCCCCTCCCCAAGCTTCCTTTCCCCATTCCCCATCCTGTCGGGTCCTTCATGGGTAAAATAATTTCAATAAAGTATTAAAAGTTATTACAAGAGGAGTTCACAATAATATACAGTACATACAGTAGATAGGTACTGCATAAAGCTCTTTTTGGCAAAGTAAATTTGTTTTATCACAACAAGGGTAGCAGATTTCTGTTCTGCTCACCTAGCTGTCTGACAGGACAAGGGGAAAAAAGTTCCAGGTAGGATAGCAATACGGCCTGAAAAGAAAGTGTAGAACAAAGAAAAAGTAGGGCTTCATTTCTTTCTTTGCCTTGGGCCCAAAATCGACTAAGCCTGCCCCCGGAGCCACTGTGTGGATGGAGGTTTTCATTTTAATGAGCTTTGCCTAGAAAATGACAAATACGAACAATAACAAAGACAAAGACCAAATCCATGAGTGTGGAAAAATCACGTGGAGCTGTGCATAAAAGTAGAGCCTGTTCTCCAGTTGCATGAGAACTGAGGAATCTTCCAGTAGCCTTATGTTCACATTAATGCTAATGTGTTGCTAAAGTCTTTATGCTCACCACTAGCTTGTTAAATGGCAGCTAGTGCAACCAGGGGGTGCACAAGCCACATTGTTTAACATTACAAGGGGTGTTGCCACGACAGTAGTGTACTCAGTTTCTATTACCGTGTAGTACTGTAATTGACAACATTACGACCAGGGTTCCTTCTTAAATGAAGGCCTATTGATCTAAATGTCATTATCAGCAAGACAAAAATGATAAATGACTGCATTAAAATCTCTTTTTAAGACTACTGTTTAATTTGTAAATTTGCCCCAAAGCTGTTACAGTAGGCTAAATACAGTAAAAATTGTATTTTAAAAAGTTCAGTAACATACAGTAAATGGCTGGATGTTACAGCTGAATTAAACAAAAAATTCCCATAATGCAATAGACTTACAACAACTCACTGGAAAAACGTTTTACAGTATCATACTGGGTGAAATATGGTACGTAACTTTAGGAATGACAGTCATGTCTAACAGTGCAGTGTACTCCTGGAGCCGGTCCAAAGCCCGGGTTAATGGAGACAGTTGTGTCAGGAAAGGCATCCGGTATAAGCCATCCAGCCTTCCTGCCTGGTTCTTGTCCCTAAGAAGTCATCTCCATTGGACCTGAATGAATATCGACCAGTTGCCCTCACATCTCATATGATGAAGGTCCTTGAGAGACTGGTCTTAGCTCACCTGAAGCCGCAGGTGAAGAAGTGACTGGACCCTCTGCAGTTTGCATATCAGCCCCATTTAGGAGTCGAAGATGCTGTCATCTACCTGCTGCAATGAGCCCATCTGCACCTGCATGGAGGAGGAGAAACTGAGAATCACATTCTTTGATTTCTCCAGTGCTTGTACCACCATTGAGCCCCTGCTGCTGGGTGAGAAGCTGCTGGTGATGGGGGTTGACAGCTCTGTAATCTTCTGGATTACTGACTACCTGACAGGCAGGCCACGGTTTGTCTGGCCAGGCAGTGTCTTGTTTGATGTGATGGTTAGTGAAACAGGAGCTCCACAAGGAACTGTGCTTTCTCCTTTTGTCTTCACCATATACACCACTGACTATCAGTACAACACTGAGTCATGCCACCTGCAGAAATTCTCTGATGACTCAGCTGTTTTTGGATGTATAAGAAGGAGAGAGGAGGGGGATTATAGGGCACTGGTAGACAGATTTGTGGAGTGGACAAAGCAGAATCACCTGAGGCTGAATGTCAGGAAGGCCAGAGAGATGGTGATTGACTTCAGGAAGAAGAGGACGCCTTCACAGCCAATGAAGATTAAGGGGGACGTTGTGGGAGTGGTTGAGGACTACAAATATCTGGGTGTCAGGATCAGCAGCGGGTTGGACTGGAGATCCAACACTGATGCTGCGCACAAGAAGGGGATGAGCAGACTCTACTTCCTGAGAAAGCTGAGATCCTTCAACGTGTGCAGCAGGATGCTGGAGCTTTTCTACAAGACTGTTGTCACCAGCACCATCTTCTTTGCTGCTGTCTGTTGGGGTTGCAGTATCAGAGCCAGTGACACCAACAGACATGACAAGATTATCAAGAGGGCTGGCTCTGTAATCGGTCTCAGGTCAGAGACCTTTGAGACTGTGGTGGTGATTAGGACACTAAACAAACTGCAATCAATCATGGACAATCCTGATAATCCCCTCCACCACACACTAGACAGACAGCGGAGCACTTTCTCCAGCAGACTGCTACAGCTTAGCCGTTGAATGGTCATGTACAGGAAATCTTTCCTCCCACATGTCATTTCACTTTACAATAACTCACTCTGATGTTGTATTCTGGGCATAACTATGCTGCTTCTTCTTCTTCCTTCTTCCGGCTCCGAGAGAGAGCAGTCGCATTTTTTCCTCCCTCCTCCTGTCTGCCTTCCTGACCTAATCCCAGCTTGCAATGTTGCGTTTGTGTCTGTGTTTAGTCGCTTTTCTTCTGCTGAATCTTAATCTAAACGGAAATTATGGATTTGGAAGCGGCTTAGATGCGCTATTGTCACCACTTTTCAACAAGAACCGGGCCAAGGGGGAGCCCAAGAATTGGAACCTGCTGAGTGTATGATTTGACTGGAGATGCAGAAGACATCTATTGGCTATGATCACAGGATTCTATTTTTGGCTCTGGAGTTTCCTGGTGTTTCAGAAATTGAGGAACGTGGAGAGCTGTTCAAAATGCGGATCCAGGCAAGCTCCTTCACCAGTTCGACCAGTTGGGGAGTGCACGAGGCGACATGGTGAACTGAATGGTGATTCAGATGGTGGAATACATCTTGAAGTCGCCAGTGCTCTCCAGAGAATGTTAAAGTTTAAGTCTGTACATGGAAATTATGAAGCACAGAATTGCACGGGTGAGGAAAATTCTATTCTCTGAGTGCACTGTGCAGATTTGACCTTGTCTTTGGTGTCCTGTTTACATTTACATTCCTCCTCGATGAAGATAAGCGGAAGGAGCGGCTTTGCTAACCCAAACAATCGACACAATCGCTGTTGTTTCAACAGAGTGGACTCTTCAAGGACAGTGCACCATGTGTCTTCAACTCGCCCCCTGCAAGCAAGAGAGAGAGACTCTGGACTTGCTTATAGATCACATGATTAACATCCATCCACTGCCAGGAGGCGCCCTCTGCTGTTCACTAGCGATTGACACACCTACACTTCACTGCATACAACATTACAGGACTGATACACACACTGACATATAAACATACACTGTCTCTCTCAACTCTTGTTTTGTGTGAACTATTGTCTGCTAATTTATATGTACATTAGAGAGTTTTTTTCTAGGTAATCACAATTTTGGTCATATAATGAGCTTTATTTTGATTAACAATGCTTTTTTCTCTCTGCCCATTGTGTTTCCCTACCCCCCCCCTTCCCCCCTCCCCCTCTTTATCCCCCACTGTATGACAGGCGCCTTGCATGGCTGCCGCATCATTGGGATGCGCTTATCTAGCGTGCCCAATGTCAAGTCAAATTCCTCATATGTTTACTTGTGTTTCCTTGTAAACGTGCTTGGCAATAAAGTTCATTCTGATTCTGATTCTGATTCTGCCATACTGCACCTTACAGTCTAACTGGTACCTCACATTTCACTCTGCTCCTGATAGTCCTGCATTGTACAATGGGTATGATTCATGTGTTTAGTCGGGTCACCATCTATTCATGTATGATGTAGATAGGCTTTTTTAAGTAGTTTTACTTTCCATGGGTAATCCCTTTATCTATTATGTTGTGTGTGTTTCTGTCGTTTGGTTGTCTACTGTCATGCTGCTGTTACACTGTAATTTCCCAGTTTGGGATCAATAAAGTACAAGCTGATGCCCCTCAAGTCCTGCTGTGTAGGATATGGAGCACATCTTTAGCCTGAGCCTGAGGCTGGTGAGGGTACCACAGCTGTGGAAAGCATCCTGTGTGGTACCCGTACCAAAATCCTCCATTCCCAAAGACCTGAACAGCTACAGACAAGTGGCCCTCACATCAAACCTGATGAAGACCCTGGAGAGACTGCTCCTTGTCCACCTCTGCCCCCAGGTGTGACCAGCGATGGATCCACTCCAGTTCACCTACCAGCATGGCATCGGGGTTGAGGATGCAGTGATCTTCCTCATACATCATTGCCTGTCCCACCTGGAGAAGCCTGGGAGCATGGTGAGGATCATGTTCTTTGATTTTTCCAGTGCTTTAAACACCATCCAACGGGTGATCCTAAAGGACAAACTACTATGCGCAGGGGTGGACCGGCATCTTTCATCGTGGATCATGGACTATCTCATAAACCGGCCACAGTTTGTGAGAACCCAAGGATTGTGTGTCCAACACTATTATCTGCAGTACGGGGCTCCCCAGGGAACAGTTCTTGCTCCCTTCCTGTTCACCCTTTATACTACGGACTTTTCACACAACACACCACACTGCAATCTACAGAAGTTCTCTGGTGACTCTGCGATCGTTGTCCTCATCTGATGGAGATGATATGGAGTACAGAGGACTTATGCAGGACTTTATAAGCTGGTGCCATCGGACCTGCCTCCAGATCAATGCAAGGAAAACTAAGGAACTGGTGGTGGACTGCCACAGACAAGGACAACCCCTCATAGCACCAGTAAACATCCAGGGAACAGACATTGAGAGGAGGATGGTGGCTAAACTGTCATTGCTGCTAGAGTCCGAGTCCTACCCTGTGCAGGACATGTTGAACACACTGAGGAGCTCATTTAGCAGTAGGATGTACATTCCTAGGTATGCGACGAAGAGGTTTTGCAGGTCCTTCCTACCTACGGCGGTCAGACTTTATAACCTAACCAGGGCTGCTCACAGAGGTCGTATTAAATGCACAAAACATAACAAATTTGCACAATAATGGGCCCCTCCATTATACAACTAGGACAATATCAATCGCTACAGAGGGTGACAACTAGGCTGATTCAAATATGACATATACTGTATGGGTACATATTCATACTATGCGGGGTAACTGAATAGACTGTTATGATGTTTATTCAACCTCGCTACAATGCTCCGCACTGTGCATATTTCTGTGTACATATGCATATCCACTGCTCTTATTATCTTATCTTTTAAATCGTTGCTCTGAGTGTTGCTGTCCCTATGCTGTTGCAATCCTGGAATTTCCCCAGTGTGGGACTAGTAAAGGCTTATCTTATCTTATCTCTCTTATCAAATTTTTGATACCAACCAAACTTCCAGTGTCGGAGAAACAACTCTGTCCCCGGTGATTGGGGCTCGCCGGAGGAACAAACCGAGGCAGCAGTTGGACTGGAGCCGGATCGGAGTTCAAGTGCAGCGGTGGTGGTAGACGGGGACCAGTGGAGGACCACTGGGGCCCCAGCCAGATAAGAGCTGGAGTCGGAGCCCAGTTGCAGCGGCGGGGCTCGGAGGAGGAGCTACCGGGACCCCAGCTGGACAGGAGCAGGATCGGAGCTCGGCTACAGCAGCGGTGGGAGATGGGGACCAGTGGAGGACCACCGGGCCCCAGCCGTTGTCGGAGCCCAGTTGCAGCGGCGGAGCTCGGCGGAGGAACTCCTGAGGCAGACGGCGGTAGGTGGTGGGGCTCAGCGGATCTACCGGGACCCCAGCTGGACAGAAGCAGGATCGGAGCTCGGCTACAGTGGCGGTGGGCGGCGGGACTCGGTGGAGGAGCTGCCGGTACCCCGGCTGGACAGGAGCTCGGTTACGGCGGCGGTAAGCAGCGGGACTAGCAGCGGAGGGGGCTAGCTGAGGCCCAGCTGGATTCGAGGTCGGTCGGATTGGATACCGGCGACACCAGCAGAGATTGTTTTACTATCCACAGGTCAGTAAAAATGCCACCAAAGAAGGAGGAAATGGAAGAGATCAAAAAGTCTCTGAATTTCTTGTCAGAAGAACTGACCAAATGGTTAGTCAGCAGGCTAAAATAATAGAGCTAATGGAAGAAGTCCGAGAATTAAAATTAACAATTAAGGAAAAAGACAAAAAAATTGCAGACTTGGAGCGACGCGTCGAGGATCTTGAACAATATTCTCGTATGGATGATTTAATTATAAGTAGACTAGACATTAAATATCAATCATATGCTCATGCTACAGCAGGATTGAGAGGAGAGGATGCTCCCCTGAGTGAATCAGTCCCCCTGGAAAACCAGGTGCTTCAGTGGAAGCAAATGCAATTTCAGCCTGTCATGCTTTACCCAGAAAAGATAATAAAACAAAGAAATCAATTGTGATGCGCTTTGTGAACAGAAGGGTAAAGAATGATATACTGAGGCAGGCAAGAAATCTACGGGGAACAGAAGTTTACCTAAATGAACATCTAACAAAAACTAATGCTGAAATAGCACGGCAAGCACGGATGCTGAAAAGACAAAATAAGATACAGGCAACATGGACAAGAAATTGTAGAATTTGGATCAAACTAAATGGAACACCTGAGGAAGCAAAGACTATAATAATCAGAGATCTTACTGACTTAAATAAATATAGATGAACATTGATTAAGAAAATTAAGAGACTATAAAAAATCCATATACACACACACGGCAAGAATAGTTCTTTTGACATACCATGTCAATGTACTTTAAAAAAAAATAAAAAAATAAAAAAAAATAAAACAAACAAAAAAACTTATGACTGACTTGAGTAGACATCAATTATCCCCAGTTGGAGGAAGTCATTTGACACAGAGTGAGGAAATTCAAACTCTGAAAATATGCCATTATGCTGAACATAAACTACAAGAGATGGAAAATGATATTGATCCTGATAACCACTTTTTCAATAATATTCATAATCATTGTGAATATTACACCGAAAAGCAATTCAAAAGTCAAGTGCAACTAGATGGTAAACTATCAATAATACACTTCAACAGCAGAAGTCTTAACAAAAACTTTCAGGACTATTTAAAACAGCTAGACAGAAAATTTACAGCTATCGCAGTCTCTGAAACTTGGCTTAATGAAGAGCAGGCTCCCCTGATGGCAATAAAGGGATATCAGAAGTTTCATATTAACAGATCTCAAAAAAGGGGTGGTGGTGTTGCACTGTATATTGATGACCTGTATAGGTGTAAGCTTGTAAATGGAATGTCCTTTGCACTACCAGGGATCTTGGAATGTGTTACTGTTGAGATTGAGCAAGATAAAACAAAAAATCTAATTATAAGTTGTATATATAGAACGCCGGGAACTTGCATTGAGACATTCAGAGATAAATTAGTTGAGCTGTACAATAATATTACTAGTAAGAAAATGGTAGTAATTTGTGGAGATTTCAATATTGATTTACTAAATCCATATCAACAAAATGTAATTACAGAGTTCATGAATTCTATGTACAGCATGAGTCTATATCCCACAATAACTCATCCCAGTAGAATCACAGTTCACACTGCTACACTTATTGACAACCTGTTTGTTAATTTTATTGATAAGAAAATAGAAAGTGGATTATTGATAAATGGTATAAGTGACCATTTGCCAACCTTTGCACTTATCCATGGCCACACGGGGGCCAATACAGAAATTTTTTTTTTTAAATCGTTCAGATACAAATCACAAAATGCAATCAGTTCTTTTAAAGAAGACTTGTTGAAGCAAGACTGGACAAAAGTCTATGTATCAGATGTAAATGAAGCCTATGACACATTTATAAACACTGTAACCACTCTTTATGAAAAAAATTGCCCATTAGTAAAGAAAAAGCTTTAACATAAATTTGTTGATAAGCCATGGTTAACCAAAGGATTACAAAAGGCGTGTAAAAAGAAAAATTTATTATATAAAGCTTTTCTAAAGAAAAGGACAAAAGAAGCAGAGCAGCGGTATAAAACATATAAAAATAAGTTAACATATATAATAAGATGTAGTAAAAGAGACTATTACAGTAAAGAACTGGAGAAAAACAAAGACAGTATTAAAATACATGGACAATACTTAACAATATTCTTGGAAATAAAAACAGAAATACAAGCTACCCAATCAATTTTTCAAAAAATAATAAAACGACTCAGAGTGTGAATGCAGTTTCACCTGCAGATGAATTTAATAACGTTTTTGTTAACATTGGTCCTAATTTGGCTTGAGAAATACCCATTACGGCACCTACGGGTGATACAATAAGCAAAAACACTGCTATAAAAGACTCCATTTTCATAAAGAACACAGACCAGAGAGAGGTCATTGAAATTGTTAAATCGTTTAAAAGTAAAATATCTACGAACTGTGACGGTATTGACATGCTCTTAGTCAAAACTATCATTGAATGCTTAGTGAAACTACTGACGTATATCTGTAACTTGTCTCTCCAAACAGGTATATTTCCCAATGCAATGAAAATAGCTAAAGTAATTCCGATATACAAGACGGGTGACAGAGGGGAATTCTCAAACTATAGACCAATTTCACTATTGCCGCAATTTTCCAAGATACTTGAAAAAATATTCTATGAGAGAATTGACAACTTCATACTGAAGAATAATTTATTGTGTGAGCAGCAATATGGGTTCAGACACAAGAGGACAACTGCATTTGCTCTAATGGAATTTATAGAAAAAATATCAACTGCAGTTGAAAATAAAGAGTATTCAGTTGGGGTATTCCTGGATCTTAAAAAAAACATTTGATACAGTGGACCATAATTTATTATTAAAGAAACTTTAGGGGAGTAGCACTGTCCTGGTTATGTAGTTACTTAAAGAATAGATATCAGTATGTATGTGTTGGTAACAAAAACTCACAGTTACTGAAGGTTACTTGTGGAGTCCCACAGGGTTCAGTTTTGGGGCCATTGTTATTCAATATGTATATAAATGATATATGTAAAGTTTCAGAAAAAATGGACTTAACATTGTTTGCCGATGACACTAATTTATTATGCAGTGGAAGCAATTTGGAACAACTTCTGGATACACTCGGAAAGGAATTAGGAAAGCTTAAACTGTGGTTTGATTCAAACAAATTAACGCTCAATTTAAGTAAGACAAAATGTATAGTTTTTAACAACCATCACAACAACTTAGTATCTAAACTCAGTGTAAATGGTGTAGAGATTGAAAGGGTATCTGAAACTAAATTTCTTGGTGTAATAATTGATAATAAACTGTGTTGGAAGTCACATATTAATTATGTTAAAGGTAAAATATCCAAATCAATTGCAATACTACACAGAATGAAATATTTGCTGAATCAACCCACACTATATACCTTGTATCATTCATTAATACTCCCATACATGACATATTGTACTGAAGTATGGGGAAATACATATAAAACAAACATATATCCAGTCTTTATGCTTCAGAAGAGAGCTATTAGAATAATAAACAAAGCTGCTTACAGGGAACCAACAAACCCACTTTTTCTTAAATTAAAAGCTCTCAAGTTGAAAGCTCTGGTTGACTTTAAAACTGCAGTAATAATGTTTAAAGTGAAGAATCTATCACTGCCCGCAAATATCCAAAAGTTGTTCCAAATAAGGGAGAAACAATATCATTTCAGAGGAACATGTATATTTCAAAAACCTTCAGTGAGAACTACCGCCAAGCAACACTGTGTTTCAGTGCAAGGAGTCAGATTATGGAACGATTTTGGACCTGAATTAAAATCATGTACAACGCTTGGACAATTTAAACAAAAACTAAAGGAAGAAATACTCCAAACATATATACAAGATGACATGTAAAATCACATAAGGATTGTCATATCCAGTCTGTGTTGTGTTGTTGCTTATTTTTTTTTTTTGTCACATTTTGTCTTAGCTTTGTTCTGAATTGTAATCGCTCTTGTTTGTTTTTCTTTTGAATTCTTAGATGGAATATGGGTGGGCAATATAAGCTGCGGCTTCAGCCATCACCCATTTCGGATAACTTATGTTGAACTGTATAATCAGAGGAGTTATTGTCTAATTTGACATTGTTGGATTTTCTTCCCCCCTTTGTTATATTATTCTGTTTCTTTAATCTGTACTTTTAATCTATCTGAAATAAAGATTGATTGATTGATTGAAAAAAAATTATCTATCTATCTATCTATCTATCTATCATCATCATCTAGCTATGAAACCTTTGCCAAAGCAAACATATGGATCATAAGGAGGGCATGGAGAAGATGAAGGGGTAGGGTAAGATGCAAGCACATGATCCACTCTTGAGACTCCTGATGGGAGCAGCTGCAAGTTGAAGAATCTCCTGGATCAGAACATCCAAAAATGTGGAAATATGGGGAACGGATGCCTGCTTTCCTCTGTTGACGCTACCTTCAGTTTTCTCAGCTTTTGTAGTTTCTCTCACATTCCAAACTTCCATGCACGGGTACCAAACATTCTGGTAAGTCAAGTATTCACAACTGATAAATGCTGTTCAGCAAAAAAGGCTGTCCTATCCATGCCTCCTGCCTGCACTGTTGTCAGTATTTAAAGGTATGACTAAAAGTGAGTCATGAAGTCACTAAGCCAGTTTAAAGAGTCCATCAGCTGGTGTTTGCTCTGATTTAAAACTAGCAGCTTCCTCTTTCACTTTGACTCACCATCCAAAATGTGTCAACAGCCCTAACATGCATATTTTAAAAATGATAATTAAAACCAATTCCTCCCCCTAAATACTGACTACATGGGGCTGCGTATACTTAAAAAAGATTAGAAAAAGCATGGGTGGAGCTAACAAATAAAACCACAGGGGGGCTTCTGCTCGCATTCAGTTTTTCAGTCTTCATGGTCCTGCTGGGGGAGTCGTTCATCATAGCCATTGACTTTGGTACCACCTACAGTGGATACGCCTTCAACATCACCCCCAGAGGGGCTGAGATTGACCCACACATTAGACGGTGGGGTGAAGAGCTGGGACGGGACACCCCAAGACTCCAACGTGCATACTCCTCAGTGGACTTGAAGAATTTCTCTGTTTTGGTTATGAAGCCAGAAGAGCTTATATCAACACAAGGGAATACCTTTACTTTGACAAAGTCACACAGTCCTGTCATCAGATAGATAGATAGATAGATAGATAGATAGATAGATGTTCTTTAGTGATCCCAAACTGGGAAACTGCAGAGACCGTGTACAGAGAAAGTCAAAAATGTGACCTGCTGCAGGAAACCTTCTCTAAAGGCCCTTTTCCACTAGCACGCTTTAGCGCGACACGGGACGGCTCAGCACGCTTTGTACGCTTTTCCACAAGCCCCAACACGGTTTAACAGCCGCGATTCTCAGCCCCGCTCAAGGGCAGGGTACAGCAGTGCTGAGCTGGGCCGTGTTGTGACGTTAACAGACTGGTCGCCACTGATTGGTAAGGTCGTAACCGGCGCTGATTGGTCAGGTTGTAACCGCCCCTCTCCTCCTCCTCTTCTGCCGAATCTTCATGACCTTCTCAATAAAGTTTTTGAAAAAAAAAAAAAAAAAAGAATCTTCACAACCGCCATTACTCAGCACGCAACCACTGTTGGCGGTTTCTTTTCAGTGTATTGCTGTGCTATTTTCATTTATTCTCTATCAAAAATGGCTTCGCGTAATAAGGGTGTTCCATGGATCAATAAGGAGGTGCAGTGTCTGCTCACTGCATTGTCAGACAAACGTATCCAGTGCGAGTTAGATGGAGCCACCCGGAATGAAAAAATATACCGGGAGGTCTCGACATCGGAGTCCTTTAACGGTGAGTTTTAATTTTTTTTTATTGTGCGTTTTTTCGCAAATATATTCGGTAAGACGCTCAGTTTATTTATGCAATAAAAAAGCTGTTCATTTGTGGATGATGATCGCTGCTTTATCGCAGCACACTGCGGACTCTCTTTTCTTTTAATTATTCATGTGAACAATACGCTGAAATAAGCTTATGTAGTCTTGTTAAAAACTATTGTCTTTTCTGTATATCTTGCACTTTCGTGCTGTATTTTATTGTGTGCATTTTCCTTGTAGAATCATCCCACGCGTCCGCTGCGCCAGCACGCCCGGATTCTCCAATGTGAATCTGTCCCGCCACCAGGCGCAAAATGTATTCAATGATAAATATTTGCAACATTTAAATGAGGTTGCAGAAAATGCGAGTGTATCCCAGGAGCTGGCAGAGACGGCTTCATTCAACCGAGCCTTCCTGACCCAGGAGCTGGCAGAGACGGCTTCATTCAACCGAGCCTTCCTGACCCAGAGCTGGCAGAGACGGCTTCATTCAACCAAGCCTTCCTGACCCAGTTTGGGAAGCTGGTGTAGAGGCACTCAGTGGTTGGCGTGTATAAAATGTCGATTAACCTTCATGTTGTGTTGCAAAGTTTTTTTTTAATTTTAATATTTTGTATATAATAAAATGGAATTGTTTTGGAAAGTGTGGTTTGTCTGTTATAACACTGAATTATAAAACAGTATAATTACATGGAAATTCCATTGCCTAGTCTGATGAAAATGATGCTGATCATCCTGTCAGGGGTCAACCATTGTAAAGGTAATGTAATTTTTAACTAGACCAAAAAACAAATGTTTTTGTAAACTTTCTGTTCTTTTTATTGAAATATCATAAAAAATTAGCACCACATGATACAGTTCTAAACTTTGGGTAAATTTTTTATGTTAACTTACAAGAAGTTGCACAGTTGGACTTTAAAATGCAGCAGGAGAGACTGATCAAGCTTACAAGTCAAAGTAGGTAAAAAAAGTAAGTATATGTAAATTGAATGTTCTATCGGCATTCCAAATTCAGAGAATTACAATACTTTAGAAGGAGTGTAGCATCATCTAAATGGAAAATAATAATACTGTTGTTCCAAACGTTGACCTGAAGGTGAAAAACATGAATTTGTTTTATTCAGTACATCTAAAATGCCCTAGGATGTAAAAAATAATACAATTTGGTGTTGGCCAGTGTGCTACTGTCTCATTATTTAATACAAATAAAAACAAGTTTCAGCTCATTATTTCTAGGTCATTTGGCAGTTCATTCAAAACAAAAGTGACTTGTGTTGTTGCAGCTTTTTTATCAGAGAGTTTCTCCAGTTTTGGAGCATATAATCATCCGTCCCTTAACTGTTAAACATTAAATAACAGCAGACAGATTGGCAAAGGATACACAATTGTGTTGCTGTTGCCCAAAACCGCTGTGACCCACTGCTTGTGGTGCTACCTTTCATGTGTGTGCTTTTTATGAATATTCACACGTTTTTGTAAGTACAAGTGGGATAGTATTAAATTGAAATATTCATTCATATTTCATCTCGCTGCCTGTACCCTTGTCTGGCGGTCCTTTTTGGCGTTTACGGTGAAAAAAGCCACAGACCGAGGAGTGGCCTTGTACAGCTATGTGTTATGTTTTGCTTGGGTCTTCTCAATAAAGTTTTGGAAAAAAAAAAGTTTTGCTTGGGTCGCGTGCGTTACGTCACGGGAGTGTGGCACCGCCTCGCTGTTATAAACCCACCCACCCCAGCACAACACCCATGCCAAACACCGTGCTAATGGAGACAGAAGCATTCCGAGCCGTACTGAAGTGAATCGAGCCGTACCGAGGTGTGCTGGGCTAGTGGAAAAGAGGCTTAAGTGGACTCTGCTCCTTCTGGCAGATGACAGGTTTCTGGCTCAAACAGGAAGCATTCCTGGTGAGCGAACCTTTATAAACAGCGCTGTGAAAAGGTATTTGCTCCCTTCTACAGTTCTCATTTTCATGTATACAGGGTGTTCCATAAGTTTCCATACATATGGTTTTTAATTTATGTTTTCTTTTCTTTTTTCATGTGGAGTGGCCTCCCAGATCCCCAGACCTTACCCCACTTGATTTTTACCTTTGGGGGCATTTGAAGGCCATGGTGTATCAGAAAAAGATAGAAAACATAAACCATCTCAAGCAACGTATCACCAACGCCATTACAAGCATAACTCCAGCTGTGCTTGAACGTGTTCTTCAGCAGTGGAGGACACGTACTGAAGAGTGTTTTCAACAGAATGGTAGTCATGTAGAGCATATTATGGGTAACCCCACAACAGCCACGGACAAGCAGAGCGCTCAACGGGAGCAATTAACACAGCAGTGTGATCTATGGACTGATAACAATATGTAGATGTGCCTTGTAACCTCTTTTGTCCTACAGCTCCGGAGCAGAGGCGAATTCCGGCCAGTAATCTTCCTATTGTTATGTGTGTCTCTCAAATGCAAATGTCCATACCTACTGCTGTGAATGCATTGTCTGTAGTGGGGTATAAAAACTGCATTGCTCTGTAACTCACTCTCTCTCTGACCACTGCTTCTGACTACACGCATTGCCTGTATCTGCTGAGGAGAGCCTCCGGGCTCGCTCCGGCGCGCTGCACAGTGCTGGAGTGAGTTCTCGTGATGGCAGTATGATTAATAAACTCCCTCAAAAACTGCCAGTTCGCTCCTTATTATTTCATGCCGCCACACTGGTGACCCCGAAAGAAAGCACACGCTTTGTGCAACACAGCCTTCTGATCTGGACATCTACACTGGTGACCCGACCAAGAAAAGAACACGCTGGCAGCCCCCGGCGGTGACTCTCCGACGACAAGCGACCGCAGCATCCTGACGCAAATGATCTGCCCTCCCTTCTGCTACAGGGAGACCTCAACGCAGAGCCACCACCAGGCGAACTCCCTCGGAGATCACCCACAACTGTGAAGGCTGCAGAAAGCGTCATGGTATGACCCTCGCCTGAGATCGGGACATCCACGCTGGACCGGCCGAGGGACACAGAACGTCTTCTCCCTCTCACCGCTCCTACGCATCTACGCGAGCCGAGGGACAAAGATCGTCTCCTCCCTCTCACCGCTCCAACGCATCTGCACGAGCCCGAGGGACAAAGATCGTCTATTTCCTCTCACCGCTCCAACGCACCACAAGTGAACGACGCAACAGCTCTACAGGGATGACCATCGGCGCCGACGACGCTGATCTCCATCAAGCTCCCTGACCCTGACTCACCTCTCAACAGCGGACCACCCACGCACCAAACCCCCGCGTGTACACCGGGGGGTTACGAGGACAGCGCACCACGCACGGGACATTAACGGCTCCACAGACCGCCATCGTCCTTCGCCGCTGCACACAGAACCTTCAGGGCTGCTCACACACCTGAAGCACGCACGCAGCTCGCTCACAGGATTTTGTACCGGTCTCAGCCACGGCGCACAAGGGAATTCAGCCGTCAGCTGTCCCCGAGGGCTTTAGGGCTGCGCGCGCACCTAAAGTCAACACGCCAAGTCCCTCACTGCTGCAGCTCCTTTTTTTCTTCATAGCCGCGAGAGGAGTCAGAGACAAATTTTTCTTCTTACAGCTGCTGTGGACCTCCGCACGTTCAATGGGACAGCCCCTCAACATTGCGGATCCACAGGCAATTTTTGTGTGGCCCAGACAATTTCACCGTCCCGGGCCGGCACTTGCTACCCCCACCCCCCCTCCCTCCACCGCCGCCTGCAGCGAGCCTTCCCCTCAGCTCGCTACCAAAGCCGGACTATCGAGGCCTCAGCTTCCCGCTGAGCCCTCTGGGGGGGGGGGGGGAGTGTATGGGTAACCCCCATAACAGCCACGGACAAGCAGAGCGCTCAGCGGGAGCAATTAACACAGCAGTGTGATCTATGGACTGATAACAATATGTAGATGTGCCTTGTAACCTCTTTTGTCCTACAGCTCCGGAGCAGAGGCGAATTCCGGCCAGTAATCTTCCTATTGTTATGTGTGTCTCTCAAATGCAAATGTCCATACCTACTGCTGTGAATGCATTGTCTGTAGTGGGGTATAAAAACTGCATTGCTCTGTAACTCACTCTCTCTCTGACCACTGCTTCTGACTACACGCATTGCCTGTATCTGCTGAGGAGAGCCTCCGGGCTCGCTCCGGCACACATGCACAATGCTGGAGTGAGTTCTCGTGATGGCGGTATGATTTATAAACTCCCTCAAAAACTCTCAGTTCGCCATGCCTTAATTTCATGCCGCCACAATATTATATTAATAAAAATGGTTTTTCATATAAAAAGGTTTATTTTTCCTATGCATGGAAATTTATGGGACACCCTGTATTTGTCACACTTAAATGTTTCAGATCAGTAAAAGATTACAAGAGTAAATACAAAATACAGTTTTATTTCTTAAGGGCAAAAAGCCCTTCAAACCTGCCCCGCTCTGTGTGACAAAGTGCCCCCTCCCCCCCATTACATTATGAATTAACTGGGATTAAACAAAATTTTTTTGGAAAGCTGATATCATTTTACTATGCACAGCCAGGCCTGATTCCTGTCAGACCTGCTGACTTTAAAATCCTTCATCCTTCACATGCTGTTCAGGTTAAATTTGACCTGCCTGGACTTTTGACAGCAATAAAAAATCCTAAACATCATTGTTTCAGCCTCAGATTCGATGTCTTTTCCTAAAGTGACCCAAAATGCACAAAAATTAAAGCGTTGAAATGGTACAGGTGATGCGAAGTTTTGTACACGGAGGCTGTTTGGGGTCAAATTTGACCTGCATCTCCTTAGATGGATTTTAGATCTACCTGTGTGGGACATTAAGCAACACGGAGGTCTTAGGCAATCTGGAAACTGTGAAACTGGTTTTATTTTTTGACTCAGTGAGCCTTTCCCAGCATCTATGGGTGAGAGGTGGGGTCTCCCTGAACAGATCACAAGTCCATCACAGGGCCCACACAAAGAAATAATAATAATAATAATAATAATAATAACAATAATTCGTCGGCCTCCGTCAGTCTATGATGACCATGGAAGAGAGTCCTAAATGTCTACTCTGCTGGAACAGCACCGCCTGTGGCTGAACAGGCCAATGCATGAATGGCAGTCCCTGTCACACAGGTCACACTTGTGGGTGGTCTCCGTGCTGCTGGGTCTGTGGCGGTTCTTCCTGCGGGTCCTTTTTTCATCTGCTGCAGCAGTCAGTTTCTCTTCACCCGCCTTGAGCTGTCTGGTCAGGGTGCCTCTCCATTTGGAGCGGTCCGTTGCAAGGTCCTCCCAGCGCTCTGTGTTGATCTCCAGGGCCTTCATGTCTCTCTTGCAGACGTCTCTGAAGCTCAGCTGTGGGCGGCCAACGTCTCTCCTGCCAGTCACCAGTTCTTCGTAGAGGACATCTTTGGGGATTCTGCCATCATCCATACGGTGAACGTGGCCTAGCCAGCGGAGCCTGCGCTGCCTGAGTAGAGTGAACATGGAGGGAAGGCCGGCGTGGGACAGAACTTCTGTGTTGGGCACTTTGTCCTGCCAGCATATGTCCAGGATGCGGCGAATGCAGCACAAGTGTAAGGAATTCAGTCTCTTTTCCTGCCGGGAAAAGAGACTGAATTCTCGTGTGGGAAAATCCCACACTCGTGTGGTGAGGCGAGCAAGTGTGAAGGCTGATTTTCCAATCCTCTTGTCGATCTCTGTATCAAGGGAGAGGTTGTTGCTGATCGTGGAGCCCAGGTACGTGAACTGATTCACGACCTCCAGCTCGTAGTCGTCGATGGTGATGGTCGGTGGTGCTTCTGTGCCTTGCGCCAAGACGTTAGTCTTCTTCAGGCTGATGGTAAGCCCGAAGTCCATGCATGCCTGGGAGAAGCGGTCCATCAGGGTCTGAAGCTCCTGCTGTGTGTGGGTCGTGACTGCAGCGTCGTCTGCGAACAGCATATCTCTGATTAGAGCCTCACGTACTTTGGTTCTGGCTTTCAGGCGGGCGAGGTTGAAAAGCCTGCCATCACATCTTGTATGCAGGTAGATTCCCTCTGTTGCTGTGCTGAAGGCATGCCTCAGGAGCATAACAAAGAAAACCCCAAAGAGGGTTGGCGCAAGTACACAGCCCTGTTTCACTCCACTGTGTATATTGAATGGCTCTGAGACGTTGCCGTCGTACTGCACCATCCCCTGCATGCTGGTGTGAAATGATTCGATGAGGCTTTGCAACTTTGGTGGGCATCCTATCTTTGGTAGGATTTTTAAAAGGCCCTCTCTGCTGACCAGATCGAACATGTCATGACCCGAGCGCTAATATTGTCCTCGCTCGGGCCACGCACCATTCCTGTCAGGCTTTGACAGCGGTGTTGTTATTCTGGCTCCCCGGGCTCTGATTGGACAACGCTCGGGGGAGTGTCCTGCTGTCAAGGGCCTGAACAGCTGAGCTGCATTTGCGGTCATTAGCGGCCAGCTTTAAAAGCCGGCGCCAGCGGCTGCATCTCGCGGCAGTCGCGTCAGACGTTCGTCAAACGATCGTCAACGGTTCCTTCTCGTCTCATTCGTAAGTGTGTTAATCGCCTGTGATTATTGTTTGTTCTCTGTAGCCCTTTTCCTTAACAGACGCTGAGCGAGCGTTCCTCGTCTCAGCTGTCGACGTTCGTTCTGTATGTCGAGAAGTAGTCTTGTTGTTTAGCCCACGTGGCTGGTTATCTTGTCCTTCCCTTTCCCTAACTGTAAATAAACACCTGTGCAACTTTACTGGACTGTGGCGTCTTATGCTGGCTCGTGAGGGCCAGCCTTGACAGAACACTTTGGTGAGGTCGATGAAGGCGAAGTGCAGGGGCATGTTCTGTTCTCTGCACTTCTCCTGGAGTTGGCGGCTGGAGAATATCATGTCCACTGTCGATCGCCCAGCGCGGAAGCCACACTGAGACTGGGGGTAGACACGTTCGGCAAGCTTCTGTAGACGAACGAGGACAACTTGTGCATAGACTTTGCCAACAATGCTGAGGAGGAAGATGCCCCTGTAGTTGTTGCAGTCACTTCTCTCCCCTTTATTTTTGTAGAGGGTGATGATCTTGGCGTCCCTCATGTCCTGTGGTACGGCACCTTCCTTCCAGCACTTGCAGAGGACATCATGCAATGGCAGCAGCAGGGCAGTCTTGCAGTGCTTGATCAGATCGGGGGGTATGCCGTCATTGCCGGGTTCCTTGCCAGCGGCCAAGCTATCAATGGCCTTGCTGAGTTTGTCGATGGTTGGCTCGGCATCAAGTTCGTCCATGGATGGCAGGCAATCGATGGCATCAAGGGCTGACGGTGTCATGGTGTTCTGTCTGGAGTAGAGGTCGGAGTAGTGCTCCACCCATCTCTCCATCTGCTTGTTCTTTTCTGTGATCATTTCCCCATTGGGAGATTTGAGGGGGGCCGTCTTGCTCTGAGCCGGGCCAAGTGCTTTCTTGATGCCGTCATACATACCATGGATGTTCCCTGTTATGGCAGCGGTTTGAATGTCTTGGCTGAGCTGAGTCCAGTACTCATTGGCGCAGTGCCGAGCAGTCTGCTGAACTTTGCTTCTCGCAGCCCTGAGGATCTGGAGATTCTTCTCGTTTGGGCACTTCTTGTACTCGACAAGTGCTGAGCGCTTGGCTTCAATGACGGGGGTCATCACGGTCGACTTGGCATCAAACCAGTCATGTGACTTCAAGGTCTTCCTCCCCGTGGGCTGCACGGTGGCGCAGTGGTTTAGCACTGTGGCAGCACAGTTTTACCCTCGGCCGGGGGACCACGAGGATCATGAGATCGTGGGTTCGATCCCAGCCCCCGACCAACAGTGAGCTGTGTGGAGTTTGCATGTTCTCCCCGTGTTGCGCGGGTTTACTCCGGGATTTCTCCGGTTTCCTCCCGCACACCAAAAACATGTAGGTTTAGGGCGCTCGCGCACGCAGCGACCAGCAGCCGGTGGCTTGTCACCAGACTGCAAACCAAGTCTACCTACGGGTACAAATAAGTAACAAAAAAAAAAAAAAAAAAAAAAAAAAAGATAGCCAAGGCTGTGCGGTGGATGATGTTTCGCAGCTCTTCCCACTTCTGCTTTGCGGCCTCTCCTTCTTGTGGTTCACCAAGTTCCTTCACAAAGGTGGAGGCAAACTGCTTGACAAGTTCTGGTTGGGCCATCTTGCTGGTGTCAATCCGTGCCTTTCCAGGCTGTCTGGCGCCGTGGAATTTCTTCAGCTGCAGCTTGACCTTGCAACACACCAATGAATGGTCTGTGTCGCAATCTGCACTCTGGAATGAGTGGGTGATTAGCACGTTCTTCAGTGAGGTGCGCCTGGTCAGGATCAAGTCCAGCTGGTGTCAGTGCTTTGAGCGTGGATGTCGCCAGGAAACCTTGTGTTGGGGCTTGTGTTGGGGCTTGGACATTGATAGTGGTAAGCTACCTCTCTAGCCACAGCTGCCCTTGGGCAGACTGACAGAAACATGGCTGCCAATCCACACCAACAGCCTATCCAACCACTACCAAACATTTATAAACATTCATACCCAGTGTCATGGACACTGGAGGCTTGGTGGGTCAAGTGCCCAGGAATACAACGGCAGCATGGCTAGGGAGAGCTGGATTCGAACTGCCAACCATCTGGTTATTGGACGACCCGCTCTACCTCCTGACCCACTGCTGCTCACAATTTCCTCCTCCATCCCATTTTTGCTGAGCACCAAGCTGGATGACAGCAGGTTCCACTTTTATATGGTCTTTGGCATGACCTGGCTGGGACTTGATCCCCAACCTCCCGGTTGTGGGGCGGATGCTCTACCTCTAGGTCACCACTTCAGTGACAGACAACCATTCATAGACAGCCATTCACTCTCACATTCATCTAAGGACAGTTGATCCCCAGTTGATGCCAGTTAACCTGACATCAACTGGCATCAACTGGGGATCATCCTGGGAACTCAGGTTTGGCCTGTGGGAGGAAACCTGAGTTCCCAGAGAAAACTCACACAGACACAGGGAGAACATTCAAACTCCACACAGAAAGGTCACCAAAGGTCAGGAGATCAAACTCACAACCTTTTACTTTGCTGCCACCAGGGCTCTACATTAACTTTTTTGCTCACCTGCCACTGTAGCAAGTGATTTTCCAAAGTTACTAGCCACCCAGACCTTTCATTAGCCACAATTTTTTAGTTGGAAAATTGTTTAATATTATCAAATTTGACTATTGCATGCTAAATTTTACTTTAACTAAATGTATAACCTTTTTACACCAAATTCCAAATTATTCTGCAAATGATATTTTTCTCTGATCTTCCTAAATAGTCGATCCAAATGACAGTGAGTCTAATTTTCAAGTCATCAACAGTTAGAGCATAATTCAGATTTTATTGACCAAACCTCTTTAATGGTTCCTGTGTGTGCTCTGTCTCCCGCTCTCCCTCTGATTCAGCTCACTCCCTGCAGCCTTGTGCACCATCTGCTGCCAATTAAGAGAGACCCTATAAATAGGCCACTGTCCCTTCATTCAATAGGCATTGCACTATTTGACACTTTTTAGCAGCAGAGAGATCCTTTTTTCTTTCCCACATTGCTTGAAACTTGTAGCATGCTTAATAATGTTGAACATCTTTTTTAATTAGTTTTCCTTTAATTGGGCTTACCTGGCAAACTAATTATGACAGGTGTCTGAGATTGATATCAGTGATCCAAAGAGCCCTGTGTCATTATCAGGCAAGCTTGCCTACCCCCTCTCTTCCTGTCTGTATTTTCCTGGCCCCGGAGCTCATCAAGCACACCTACAATTATACACCTGAGCCTCCTGACTCACCAGCGTATTTAAGGGCCAGTGCGTGAAGAGCTCTCCTCTGGATCGTTGGGTTTGTGCCGCCTCTCAACAGTAGTCCTTGTTGTTTGGCAAAATTATTATTCTCGTCCGTTGTCTTACCTTTTAGTCCTCCTCTTCTCTCAGGTTTGCTGCCGCCTCCAGCGGTGTGTCTCTGGAGCTGTGTTTGCTCGTTCGCCTGAATCATCTCCCTCCAGGACAACAGCTTCTCCACCAAGGTCCTCCAGTCACTCCTCCTCCTTCATTGCCGTCATCAATCCACCGTCTCTTGTCCCATGCTGAAGTTAATGACAGGCTCTCTGCTTGTACCATAAGATCCATATCCTTGGCAGTTTTTTCCCAGTGTACCGTATTCATTATTAACCCTTCCTCTCCTCCCTTTTCCTTCTAGGTCACATGTGGCTCCAGCATGCAATTATTTTCCTGTATATAGTTTGGTTGTGGGTTTCATTAATTGTGGTGTGTGTATATATTCATTAAGTTAGCATGCTTTGTATAGGGTTTGGGTTTTTATTGAAGTGGTGTAAGTTTTTAATCTGCATCTGAGTGTTCTTCTGAAGTGGTTGCCTTGCACTTAAGCCTCCCCAAAATTCTAAATCATGACACTTTGAGACACAATACCATCCATGAGTTTAATTGAAAAGCAAAAAAAAATAATGTTTATGACACTAAAATCCTATTTGCACATGAATTAGGAATGCGGTGTAAATGTAAATAACCCTTATACAATCATGGGAAGAGGAAAAGGAGGCGGAGCTTCCTCAGAAATTTAAGAAGGAGAAGAAATGATTCAAACATTGTAATAATAAATGTATTTGATATTATATCAATATTATTGTGTAACATGTGGTTTCAAGGTTGTCATAGTCAGGAGTGGTGCTTGGGATAAGCTCCCAGTGCTGAAAAAATGGTCCTTATGGTGTGCGTCTCAAATAGCCTCTGAGAACAAAGTCCAACTCCTGGCCTGCTCATTAGCTTAGCTTCTAAGCCCAGCAGAACTGCTTCTACTGACAGGAGACGGGGCAAAGGCGAGTCTCTGGCGCCTTCAAACCAGATGCTTTGGGGCATGACAACCTGGGAGGGTAGTCCATCTAGGGAAAGGAAAACCCTGATTTCAAACTTCTGCTGCCTTGCGGAACACCCGGTTATGAGAAAGGCTTTGGGAATCAAACCTGAGGTAAAATCCGGAGTCGGAGCCCCTAAGGCAGTACGTCATTGATTTAAACTTCGTTCTGGCAGCTCCTGTAACGGTGCTGGTACCAAACTATAACAGCCTAGCTGTTCCTTTGGGTCCATCAGTGATATTGTATGGTTGTCAGGTGAGGGGCCCACTGGACTTATTAAAGGAGCACTGGGAGAGTCCACCGAGTGATCAGGACAATGTGGTCTCTTATGTTATTAAGATGAGAGAGAAACTGGATCGAATGACTGCTTTGGCTCAGGAACACATGAGGACGGCGCAGGCCAAACAAAAAACTTGATATGACAAGAAGGCCAGAAAAAGGGTTTTTCACCCAGGACAACAGGTTTTGTTATTGCTGCCCTCGTGTGACAGTAAGCTGTTGGCTCGATGGCAGGGGCCATATGAAATTTCTAAAAAACTAATTTCAGTGACATATGAACTATATATGCCTGACAGGAAGGTAAAATATCAGACCTTCCATATTAACTTGTTGAAAGAGTTTCAGCAGCCTGGTCATCATCAGCAGCAACCTGTTCTTCAGGAGACACATCAGCTCTTGATTTGTGCGACGGAAGTGGATGAGGAGAAAGAACAGTCTTTTCCCACAAATGTGTCAGAGCCTTATTCAAGTGTCTCATTTGCAGGTGGATCAGCAGAGAGAGTTAGAGGCACTATTGGATCCAGAATTGTTTCAGGAGAGACCTGGTTTCACCACGCTGGTGCATCATACGGTTTATTTGAAAGAGGAAGCTGTTCCACATAGAAAATCTTACAGGATCCCGGAATGATTGGTACCAAAAATGAAGCAAGAAATTGACTTGATGTTGCAGCTGGGAGTGATCGAGGAGTCAGTCAGTGAGTGGTGTAGCCCGATTGTGCTGGTCCCCAAAAAGGATGGCTCATTAAGATTCTGTATTGATTTCAGATACCTTAATTCAGTATCTTAATTTGAGTCATACCCCATGCCCCGGATTGACGAACTGTTAGAGAAAGTGGGCAGGTCATCTAGCATTTCATAAAACTTTACAGAGAATTGCTAGAAGGTTTGTGTGGCCGGGAACGTATACCCAGATAAAGGACTTCTGCACAACATGTCCAATATATCAGATTACATCACCTAGGGGAGTAGCCCGTGCCCAGCTGCAACCATTACCAATCATTGGAACACCTTTTGACAGAATAGGGATGGATGTAGTTGGCCCCCTAGAGAGAAGCTCCTCTGGTAACAAATACATTCTGGTAATTTGTGACTATGGTACTCGGTACCCAGAAGCCTTTCCCCTGAAATCTATTAAGGCTAGGCAGGTTGCCAACTGCCTTATCCAGTTGTTTTCAAGGGTAGACATACCCAGAGAAATCGTAACAGACTGTGGAACAAATTTCTTGTCAAAACTGTTGCAGCAAGTATATAAGCTGTTGGGTATTAAGGGTATTAAGACCACCCCATATCACCCTCAGACTGATGGACTAGTGGAACGATTTAACCAGACTTTAAAAAATATGCTGTGGAAATTTGTTTCTGAAACGGGCTCAGATTGGGACCAATGGGTACCATACTTATTGTTTGCTTATCGGGAGGTGCCCCAGGCTTCAACAGGGTTCTCACCTTTTGAACTACTGAATGGTAGTTCAAATACCATAGTACTACCATAGTACCATAGTACTATGGTACTATGGTACTCTGGTAGACATAGTACATATGGTAGACATATGTACCATATGTCTACCATAGTACTGTATGGTTGACTCCTGAGCAACTATATACAATGTAAATATAAATAACATATAATAAATATATAATATATTATTATATATATATATAATTATATATATATAATATATATATAGCAATATACATTGCTCCGCACTGTGTGTGTTTATATACTTGCATATTTATTCCACCTAGCTGCAATGCTCCATACTGTGGGTGTTTATATATTTACATATTTATTCCATCTAGCTACAATGCTCTGCACTGTGTGTTCATATATTCATATATTTATTCCATCCAGCTACAATGCTCTGCACTGTGTGTCTGTGTGTGTGTGTGTGTGTATATATATATTTTATAGTAATATGTACATATGTATATTAGCTGCTCTTGCTTGCTTGTTTTTTCTTGCCTTCTGATTGTTGCTCTGAGTGTTGCTATCCCTGTGCTGTTGCAATCCTGGAATTTCCCCGTTGTGGGACTAATAAAGGCTTATCTTATCTTAATATAAATAATTCAATAAATAGTTCCAACCCTTATTTACAAATGTTAAACCACCCCTCTAACTTACCATACATGTTTCCTTCCTGCTGGTGTCCTATAAAAGGGCATTCAACCCCCAAAGAGTCTTTTGCCCGGACACCCACAGGAAGCATGTTGGCAAAGGTATGTGAAATAAATCATTTATCAATTATTTTACCAAAATACTTAACCATAATAATTATCTCCCAAGGGCATTCAAATTAAACAAAGACAGATCCCAAAATACTGTGTGCACTTTAACAAATAATCATACTAACATTTACAACATTACAAATATAACATGATCACACAATACAATAAATCATAACAGTCGTGACACTCCATCGTCACATTTCCCCCCCCCCCTTTCCCAAGAGTACAGTACTCTATGAGTCATGTACTCTTGAAAGGCTATCAAATACAAGGTTGTTTTTCCCTGCCACATACCGAACAGTAAAATTATAAGGTTGGAGGGACACATACCACCCTGTGAGACGGCTGTTTACGTCCTTCATTCTGTCCAACCACTGTAGGGCCCGATGATCTGTCTCCAACAAAAAATGACGCCCTAGTAAATAGTACTTGAGAGACCCTATTGCCCATTTCATGGCAAGACATTCTTTTTCTACCGTAGAGTATCTTGTCTCCCGGTCCAACAACTTACGGCTCAAGAACAGTACTGGGTGTCTCTCTCCCCTCTCCTCCTGGAGAAGTACTGCTCCAATGCCAACCCCTAAAGCATCTGTCTGTAAAATGAACTGGCGAGCAAAATCTGGACTGTAGAGAACCTTCTCCCCAGAAATAGCCCTCTTCAGATCCTCAAACGCTCTGTCACACTCCTCTGTCCATTTTACCTTATTTGGTGCTGAAGCCTTAGTGAGGTCAGTCAAAACTGCGGCTCTTTCAGCAAAGTGGGGGATGAACTTGCTGTACCATCCTACCATTCCCATAAACGATCATACCTTCTTTTTAGTGGTGGGCACAGGGTAGGTCCGGATGGCATCCACTTTACCTACTCGTGGTCTAATAACCCCTTGACCAACCACATGTCCCAGGTACTCCACCTGCTGCTGTCCGAACGCACATTTGAGTGGATTAATTGTCAGTCCTGCCCTCTTAATTAACTGAAGACCTGCCTAAGGTGTACCACATGTTCTTCCCAGGTCTGACTATAGATGATCACGTCATCCAAATAGGCAGCCGCAAAATTTGATACTCTCCTTAACACTTGGTCCATCAGCCTCTGAAAAGTTGCAGGTGCCCCCTGAAGGCCAAATGGCATGACCCTAAACTGAAAACTGCCATAAGGTGTTTTAAAGGTTGTAAGTTCCTTTGTTTCCAGTGCTTGCCACCTGCCAATATCCCTTGCATAGGTCCAGAGTAGAAATAAACCTAGCCCTGCCCACTTTCTCTAACAGTTTGTCAATCCGGGGCATGGGGTATGACTCAAATTTAGATACTGAATTAAGGTATCTGAAATCAATACAGAATCTTAATGAGCCGTCCTTTTTGGGGACCAGCACAATCGGGCTACACCACTCACTGACTGACTCCTCAATCACTCCCAGCTGCAACATCAAGTCAATTTCTTGCTTCATTTTTGGTACCAATCATTCCGGGATCCTATAAGATTTTCTATGTGGAACAGCTTCCTCTTTCAAATAAACCTTATGATGCACCAGCATGGTGAAACAAGGTCTCTCCTGAAACAATTCTGGCTCCAATAGTGCCTCTAACTCTCTCTGCTGATCCACCTGCAAATGAGACACTTGAAACACATAAGGCTCTGACACATTTGTAGGAAAAGACTGTTCTTTCTCCTCATCCACTTCCGTCACACAAATCAAGAGCTGATGCGTCTCCTGAAGAACAGGTTGCTGCTGCTGATGAACAGGCTGCTGAAACTCTTTCAATAAGTTAATGTGGAAGAATCAGAATCAGAATCAGAATCAGATTTATTGCCATTGTTCATGTAGTACACAAACTAGGAATTTGTCTCGGTGCAATGCTGCAACATTAAACATGATAAAATAGATAGAAATAAAAAACTATACATGCAATAAAATGTAGAATATGAATGAGTAATACTAGACAAAGCAATTTTTAAATATATTAGCGAGCAGCAGATATTGTGGAGTACCCCATAGTGCAGTCAGTAATGCCAAAAGAAAACAGTGATGATTGACATGAGTCTGGTTGAGCTGCTGTACATAGTGCACGAGAGTCTAATAAGTCACTTAGTGTTCAGCAGTCTGATGGCAGAGGGGAAGAAGCTGTTCATGTGACGGGAGGTTTTAGTCTGAATGGACCGAAGTCTTCTACCTGAGGGGAGGGGGGCAAACAGTACGTGACCAGGGTGTGAAGGATCGGCTATGATCCGGCCTGCACGCCTCCGGGTCCTGGAGATGTACAGATCCTGGAGGGATGGGAGCTTGCAGCCGATCACCTTCTCAGCAGCGCGCATGACGCGCTGCAGCCTTAGTCTGTCCCTGGCAGTGGCTCCTGCATACCACACGGTTATGGAGGTGGTGAGGATGGACACTATGATGGCCGTGTAGAACTGCACCAACATCTTGGTGGGTAGCTTGAGCTTCCTCAGCTGCCGCAAGAAGAATATCCTCTGCTGGGCCTTTTTGATGAGGGAGCTGATGGTTGGCTCCCACTTGAGGTCCCGGGTGATGGTGGTGCCCAGGAAGCGGAAGGAATCTGCAGTGGTGATGGGAGAGCCTGTGAGGGTGAGGGGGGGCAGAGGGGTTGTGACTTTCCTGAAGTCCACGATCATCTCCATTGTCTTCAGAGCGTTCAGCTGCAGGTTGTTGTGGCTGCACCAGGACGCCAGCTGGGCCACCTCTTTCCTGTAGACGGACTCGTCGCCTTTGGAGATGAGCCCGATGAGGGTGGTGTCGTCCGCAAACTTGATCAGCTTGACAGACTGGTGGCTGGAGGTGCAGGAGTTGGTTTAAAGGGAGAAGAGTAGGGGGGAAAGTACACAGCCCTGGGGTGATCCGGTACTGATGCTAACAGAGTCAGAGACAGTCTTTCCCAGCCGCACATGCTGACTCCGGTCTGTCAGGAAGTCGGTGATCCACCTGTAGAGGGAGTCAGGCACGTTGAGCAGGGACAGCTTGTCCCGGAGCAGAGTGGGGCGGATAGTGTTGAATGCAGAGCTGAAGTCCACAAACAGGAACCTGGCGTAGGTTCCCTGGGAGTCCAGGTGCTGCAGGATGGAGTGGAGGGCCAGGTTGACTGCGTCGTCCACAGACCTGTTGGCTCGGTAGGCAAACTGCAGCGGGTCCAGGAGGGGAGTGGTGATGGACTTGAGGTGGGGCAAGACCAGGCACTCAAAGGACTTCATGACTACAGAGGTGAGCGCTACAGGTCTGTCGTCGTTAAGGAAGGTCTGATATTTTACCTTCCTGTCAGGCATATATAGTTCATATGTCACTGAACTTAGTTTTTTAGAAATTTCATATGGCCCCTGCCATCGAGCCAACAGCTTACTGTCACACGAGGGCAGCAATAACAAAACCTGTTGTCCTGGGTGAAAAACCCTTTTTCTGGCCTTCTTGTCATACCAAGTTTTTTGTTTGGCCTGCGCTGTCCTCATGTGCTCCTGAGCCAAAGCAGTCATTTGATCCAGTTTCTCTCTCATCTTAATAACATAAGAGACCACATTGTCCTGATCACTCGGTGGACTCTCCCAGTGCTCCTTTAATAAATCCAGTGGGCCCCTCACCTGACAACCATACAGTAGTTCAAAAGGTGAGAACCCTGTTGAAGCCTGGGGCACCTCCCGATAAGCAAACAATAAGTATGGTACCCATTGGTCCCAATGCCCTTTTTTTCTCTTCTTGCCTTTTTTTTTTTCCTCTTCTCTCCTTTTTTTCCTGTCCCACCCGGCGATGGACTGAACCTCACCCTCTCACAAACTACACCTCCTCCATCTACACGCTGCAACGGGCTCAGTGGATGCTGTCCTCCTGGCCATAGCCACCGTGCTAACCTGAGCATTGCTACATCTCTACAAACCGTAAGCTGCAGATTAACCAGCATATTCCCAGCTGTGAAGCCATGAACCATCCTGCCTCTGTTTGTCCCTAGGGTTGCCTGGTCAAACAGCGTTCTGCTCACCCCCAGCTGCAGCAAGAGCACACACTCACATTCACACACTCCACTTTATTATAATTAAGATAATTGTATTTACTCTGTTCTCCGAGTCTGCTCACTGGGTCAACAAACCATGTCAGTACGACTCCGCCAAAATGACCCAGCTGACAGCACGCTGACGCGCAAAGTTAACAACCTCGAGACCCGAGTAGATCAGTTAGCTTATCAACAACAAATTATTTTGAATCAGTTAACCCAGCTAACGGACCGGTTGGATCGTTTGACTAGGCCGCAGACGTTTCCACCGGCTCTGTCGTTTCCTAGTAGCTCCTCGGGTCCCGCTAGCCACCCAGCCGGGCATGGGTCTTCTTCTTGGCTAACTCCCATCCCCACTCCCACCCGTTTTGGTGGAAAGCTAGGGAGGGCGTGGGGTTTCATTATGCAGTGTGAGATTGTGTTTCAGCAGGTACCAGGGGATTTTCCCACAGATCACAACCAGATAGGCTATGTTATTAATTTGTTAGAGGGGCGAGCTCTAACTTGGGCCTAGGCCGTCATGGCTAGGGCGAATTATTCCAGCATGACTTATGCACAGTTTGCTAGTGAGTTCAAGGAAGTATTTGACCATTCTGACCATGATGGTGTGCTTACCTCCTGGCTGCTTAACCTTAGGCAGGGAACTCAATCTGCGGCAGATTACGCTGTTGACTTCTGGGTAGTTGCTACAGAGGTTGGATGGGAAGATGTTTCACTGTGCAGTATTTTCATTAAGAGTCTCACCCCCTTGCCTGCAGGACGAGTTGGCTTCCTTGGAGAAGCCGGGTAGGGTTTCTGAATTAATCTCCTTGGCCATCAGCCTCGATAACAGGTTAAGGGAACAGGCAGCAGAATGTAGGTCCTCTGGTCGTTGGGGTGTCCAATCTCATCACTCCCCACGGCCCTCTCTATTGGCCCTGCCTTCCTCAGATTCCCCGGAGGGTCCGGAACTCACGTCAGCTAGGCAACTTAAGCTTTCTTTAGCGGAGAAACAGCGCCACCGTGAGTTGCGGTTGTGTCTATACTGCGGGAGCGAAGAGCATGAGGTAGTGTCATGTCCTGAGCTGCCAAAAGGGGGAGTCCGTGTGTCACAGTAGGGGGACTCACGGACACACCTTTAACTAATCCCGTGTCTAGTTTACGTCTCCCTATTCGCTTCATTCACAAATATACTGAAATAGGGATGCATGTACTGATAGATTCGGGGGCTGAGCAGAACTTCATCTCTGGGGAACTGGCAACCCGGTTGGGCCTCCCCTGCCTATCGCTCAAGGTTTCATTGAGACTTATCACTCAGTCCAAAGCCCCCCTCGTTACCGTATCCCAGCAACCCCCCCCCCCCCAAGTGGCCGTCATTACATCTGGGAACCATCGAGAGGAACTGAAGTTCTTTGTGTTGCGGGTTTCCTCCTCCCTGGTTATTCTTGGGTATCCATGGTTACGGCTTCACAATCCCTCCATTGACTGGCGCTCTGGGAGTATATTATCATGGAGTTTGTTCTGTCTCTGCGCTTGTCTTCAATCGGCTGCTTGCTCACCATCACTGCCTCTGACTGTTTCCACCATCCCTTCCCCCGATCTGTCTAAGGTGCCCCCGGAGTATCACGACCTTGGTACTGTGTTCAGTAAGACCCAGGCCCTTTCCCTTCCCTCTCACCGCCCTTATGATTGTGCCATCAACCTCCGTGCTGGAGCCCCGCTACCGTTGAATCGTCTCTACAGCCTGTCACCTCCAGAGCGGGAAGCCATGGAGGCTTATATTAAAGAATCATTGGCCTCCGTCATAATACGGCCGTCATCCTTGGCGGTGGGGAGAAGGACAGTTTTTGTGGGAAAGAAGGACGATTTGCTAAGGCCGTGTATCAACTTCAGAGAACTGAATAACATCACTATCAAGGATAAATACACCCTGCCACTTGTTAATTCAGCATTTGATTCCCTCCAGGAGGCCTCCTGCTTCACTAAGCTGGATCTGCGGAACGCTTACCATCTGGTTCGCATCCGGGAAGGCGATGAGTGGAAGACGGGGTTTCGGACCCCCAGCAGTTACTTTGAGTATTTGGTCATGCCGTTTGGGCTGACCAGCGCCCCCGCTGTATTCCAGCGGTTAATCAATGATGTGCTGAGGGATTTTCTGGGTGTGTTCGTCTTTGTCTACCTTGATGACATCCTTATTTTTTTGCAGTCCCTGGATGAACACCGTGTGCATGTGAGGCGAGTGTTGCAGCGACTCCTGCAGAATAAGTTATTTGTGAAAGCTGAGAAGTGTGAATTCCACTCATCTAAGATGACCTTCCTGGGTTTTATCATCTCCCACAACGAGATCATCCCAGATCCCAGTAAGGTAAAAGCGGTGGTAGATTGACCCACTCCCTCCTCTAGAAAACAACTGCAGCAGTTCTTGGGGTTCGCCAACTTCTACCGCCGCTTCATTAAAAATTATAGCATCACTGCTCTCCCTCTGACCTGTCTAACTTCCTCCAAGGTGCCCTTCAGGTGGTCTGAGGAGGCGGCCGCAGCCTTCGCCAACCTTAAGAAGTAGTTTTCGGACTCTCCCATCGTGGTCCAGGTGGACCCTGCTCTGCAGTGCCTGGTGGAGGTGGACACCTCGGATTCAGGGGTCGGGCCGTTTTGTCCCAGCGTTCCCCAGCGGATGGCAAGGTGCGACCCTGTGCATTCTTCTCCTGACGCTTGTCTTCTGCTGAACGTAATTATGACATCGGCGACAGAGAGCTACTAGCAGTGAAGATGGCGCTGGAGGAGTGGCGCCATTGGTTGGAGGGGGCTTCCCAGCCGTTTGTGGTCTGGACGGACCACAAGAACCTGGAGTACCTTAGGACGGCCAAGCGCCTGAATGACCGCCAGGCCCGCTGGTCCCTGTTCTTCAGCCGTTTCAACTTCACCATCACATATCGGCAGGTCCAAGAATACCAAACCTGATGCCCTGTCCAGCCAATTCTCCTCTGACGTCACGGAGAAGTTGGAGCACCCCATCCTTCCTCCATCATGTGTCGTGGGGCATCAAGGAGAAGGTCCTAAAGGCACTGGAGGTTGAATTGGACCTGGGCGGGGGGCCAGCAGGGAGGCTGTTTGTTCCATCAGCCGTCCAAGGGGAGGTCATTCGCTGGGCTCATGCCTCCAGGTTTGCATGCCACCCCGGGAGGGGGCGCACGGTAGCCCTGTTGCAGAGGACATTTTGGTGGCCATCTATCCAGAGGGACAGACGTTGGAGATTATATCCGAGCCTGCCCCCAGTGTGCCACGGGCAAGACATCTTCCTCCAATCCTGCAGGTCTGCTTCACCCCCTTCTGATCCCCGGCAGGCCATGGTCCCATGTGACGCTGGACTTTGTCACCGGTCTTCCTTCTTCTAACCAGCATACTGTTATCCTCACCATTGTGGACAGGTTCTCCAAAGCCGCCCATTTTGTCCCCCTGCGAGGACTGCCTACGGCTAAAGAGATGGCTGATCTCCTAGTCCAACATGTGGTGAGGCTACATGGAATTCCGCTGGACATCGTCTCCGATCATGGATGTTTGTGCCGGGGTTTGTCTGTGTGTTTGTCTGTGTTTGTCTGTTTGTCTGTCTGTCTGTCTGTTTGTCTGTTGGTTAGCAAAATAACTCAGAAACTTTTGGATGGATTTCAATGAAACTTTCAGGCGTTGTTGGAAATGGTACAAGGAAGAACTGATTAAATTTTGGGGATGATCCGCATCACCGTCTGCATACAGGAATTTTTTAAAGCATTTTTCCACACTGTGACATACGGCCATTTTTCAACATGTGCGCAGGCGCAATGGAGGGTGCTGGGCGTCGTGTCTGACCAACACAAACTCCGCCTTCTTCAACGTTTTAGCCACAAAAGCATGCGGAAAACACTGGTGGCCTGGGCCCGCCAGCGTGCCTGTGCCAGCCATAGGCGCTGCGCACATTGCGCTGGTCGTTGTGTATGACCAACACAAACTCCGCGTTCTTCAACGTTTTAGGCACAAAAGCACACGGAAAACACTGCTGGCCTGGGCCCGCCAGCGTGCCTGTTTTTGCGCCACGCTGCAAAACCTGACACGGCCACCTGTCCGCCGCCCGATTATTTGCCACAAATTCCCCGCCCAGCTATAGGCGCTGCGTGAAAACGACCTCTCTGCCGGGGAAGATTCTAAATTCTGTTTTGCCGTGGAGCGCAACCCCAATATAATATAAAACCCACGGCAACCTGTCTAACCAATCTGCATCCGTCAGTGGAGGAGATGGACACACCAACACTTCAGTTTATTACCTCCGCCAAGGAGGCAATGCTTTTACAACCGTAAAAAGGGGCTATAAGGGATGGCGGGGTAATATGGGACACTTTTCTAAATGTAATTCTGCTTTTTTAATTTTGCTTCCGCCTAGATTTGATGAAGGATTCATGGATATTTGACAATAACAACACAACTCAGCGTCCTGCTCAAAATAAAAAAAGCAGAATTACATTTAAAACATTTCCCAGAAAAGTGTCCCTTATTAACCCGCCGTCCCTTATAGCCCCGTTTTACACTACTGAACCACTAATCCTATCACCATCACATTGATTGTCATTCATTAATTGTCTGTTTATTGCACTGTCCATGTCAAATAAACAAATAATCATTGTGAATCCAATCGCTAGTCATATCTCTTCATGCTCAGGGAATCTGAAAACGTACACACAAACACTGTATGGGGGGAACTGTGGCCGCCATTACGGAAAATGTCATTTTTGTGAATAACTACTGAACCACTAATCATATCATTGTCAATTAAATTGCTGTGCCGCTTGGCGGAGGTCTGCGCTCTTCGAGTGCTTTTCTAGTTGTTATTGCAGTCTTAGGACCCCCAGGGGATGTTCCCCACACTGGTGACCCAGCTGGCATGGTGGCTGAGGGCTGCCTCACCACTTGCCCTGGAACTGGTGGCCTCATGCTCCTCCATCATCCAGCGGTTCTGCTCAGGGGCCAATGGATGCTCAGAAAAAGGTGAAGGAGACATGGAGAGGGCAGGTGAGACATGTATAGCAGCAGTTTCTGGTGCTAACTCAGGAGACTGCTTTCGTTGAGCGTCCCCCCCACCCCCGTTCCCGGGAATCAGTCAAGGCATTTCTTCATTAATAGAAGTTAAATGAAACACTACTTGCCTGTTATCCTGGGCCTTGGTGTTCTCTGCTGCTTCTGGAGCAGACTGGACCTTCTCCGTGGTGTTCATGGAAGGGGGGCCCCCATGGGAACCTTGTCAAGCCGCCCCCGTTTCCACAGCCACGGGCGGAGCCGAAGGGAAAACAGCTCACCTCTCATCAGCGAAGCAACCGAGAGAAGCAAGGTGGCGAGCAGCTGCTGCAGGAATCTTTTGTTTCAATGGGGATAAAGCTGCTGGCTGTGAGGTGGAAAAAACCCTCCGGTGGTCTGAGGCTGGATTTCGGCGCCATGGACTAGACGGAGCTGGTGGAGCAGGAATTGGCACACAAGAGACTGAGAGACGGAGTATGGCATCCTACGCAGAGCTCGCTTCTGTGTGGGTGCTGGCTTCGCTGGGGATGCCAGGGAGGAGGCTGAAGGCACAGGTGGAAGCAGAGGAAGATGGAGAGCGAGCACCCGCTATCCATCTGCTGAAATTGCACGCTGGGTCTGAGTTCCAGCTGGTTGGCTACTCCACCCCAGCACATCAATGTGTCTTCGTGGGACAAGCAGTTCAGGGCGCCGGCTGTGAAATCCACTATCATGGCAATGTACTTTAGCTCCTCATGACTCCAGCCTCTCCTCATGACAGCTTCACCTGTTGGAGACATGACTGCCTGCCCAGAAGAGGTGAGTGGGAAAAAATGATCAAAGACATAAAAGCAGACAACAACAGATACAAAATACAGCAGTAACCTGTGTCTGAGGTCTAGGATGACATGGGACCTCAGACACATAACAGATCTGACCAGTTTGACTTTGACAGTCAATCAGCATTTTGCCTTAAATTAAAGAAATGTAGAAAATAATGTGACTGAAGAGTTCTTTTGCAAAAATAGATAAGTCCAGTTGAGTTCAAAATGAGAAAAAAAACACTTTTTCATCTGTAGGTGTCATGTGCGCCTTCACAAGGTGCACAGAGTCAGGGACGAACCCACTCGCTGGGGAACATTTGCAGAATTTATTGAAACTAGTCACTTAGTCCCACAAAAATGCAAAACACAAAGTGCAAAAACTCGGTAGACTTACAATGGACGCGCCCCCGAGCAGTCATGCCCAGCAGGAGCCGAGGAAACAGCAGTAATGCCCTGAGAAGTACTCAGGAAGAGACAACAGGTGAAATGACAAGAGACAAAGAAACGGCAGAGATTAAATACAGGTGAAACTAGAAAAGCACTCGGACAGCGCAGACCTCCGGCAAGCGCCACAGTTGCCCTCCATACAGTGTTGGTGTGTACGTTTTCAGATTCCTTGACCATGAAAACATATGACTAGCAATTGGATTCACAATGATAGGATTAGTGGTTCAGTAGTAAAAGCATTACCTCCTTGGCGGAGGTAATAAACTGAAGTGTTGCTGTTGTGTCCATCTCCTGCATCTGCAAACTCCCAGGCTGGGGGCATTGCAATTCATCGCACAACCGCGTACAACCCACAGGCCAATGGGTTATGCGGGCGTTTTCATAGATCAGTGAAAGCAGCACTCAGGGGTTCACTGACGGATGCAAATTGGGTAGACAGGTTGCCGTGGGTTTTATATTGGGGTTGCGCTCCTCAGCAAAAGAGGATTTGGAAGCTTCCCCGGCAGAGAGCTTGGTTTTGTGCAGCCCCTATGGCTGCCCAGGGAATTTCTGCTAAATAATCCGGCGCAGGGCAGCTGCCCGTCTCAGCTTTTGCAGCGTAGCGCAAACACAGGCACACTGCCGGGCCCTGGCCACCACTGTTTTCCGCGTGCTTTTGTGCCTAAAACTTTGAAGAACGCGGAGTTTGTGTTCGTCAGACACGACGACCAGCGCCCTCCATTGCGCCTGCGCACATGTTGAAAATGGCCGTATCTCATAATGTTAAAGAATCCTTGAAAAAATTCCTGTATCCAGACGGTGATCCAGATCATCCCCAAAATTTAATCAGTTCTTCCTTGTACCATTTCCAACAACGCCTGAAAGTTTCATCGAAATCCGTCCAAAACTTTTTGAGTTATCTTGCTAACCAACAGACAAACGCTGGCAAAAACATAACCTCCTCCTGGCCTGCGGCCTGGCGGAGGTAATTATTGACATAACTGAGCCCTGGTGTGTGATCGCATGAGCAGGCAAATGAAGCACAATTAGAATCAGCTGATAGCAATGAGAGGTGAGGGGGGAGCAGCTGATCTGGCAACTTGACAGATGATGCCCACGCCTGGCAAAACCCTGGAAGTCACCTGACAGCTGCGAGCCAACAGAATAAAAATGAGACATAAACATGATCCAACAGAATTACAACTGAAACAGGACATGGTCAGAATAACTTCAACACAACTGGAGAAAATTAACAGCAGAATAATGCAAAAGGAGCACAATAATACAACAGATAAGTAAACACACAGAAAAAGCCACAAAGCAGGGTCTGGCAAGAATCCCAGCCCCAGTTCGTGACAGTAGGTTTATAGGCGTTAGTATTTCCAAATCAGCTTCTCAGACATCGTCACTTGAAATATGAGTATCTCAGACGTAATAAAGCAAAAAATCAAACATCAACTCATTGTGACTTTTTGGCAGTTTATTAGTACTTTTTGTTGGAAAAACAGATAAGTCCACAAGCCATTCTTTTGCAGCAACAGATGAGTCCTGAAAGCCATGCTAGTTTGTCTGGAACATACTTGAATGTCTGTAAGCATCAATGTAGTATGACTGACACACTGATTTTGGCAGATCCTTTCAGTAAAATGGTATAATATAGCTATAATAAAGCTATAATTCAAGATTCAAGATTCAAAGATTTTATTGTCAGTACAACTATACGTACAGGACATACAGGAGAACTGAAATGGTGGTTCCCTCTCTTCACTGGTGTGCACAGTATAAAAGAAAAGGAATAAGGCTGGAATAAAGAAACTCCTTCCCCATATAGTGACTATATAGTGAATGCTCAGCCAACGGAGCAGGGAGAGAAGATATTCAATAATTCAGCAAAAAAAAGGATACAAATTTACTACAAATCCCATGCAGATATTCATTTGTTTTTTACTACAGTTAGTCTGTTACATTTTACTGCCTCACGTGATGACGTCATTAACCGTGCCGTGAAAACAAGCCCAGTAGTGTCTGAAAGCGGTTAATTTTATTGTTATATTGAGTTTACTTTATAGTCCACAATATCTAAATTCACTATATAGCGAGTAGGGAGGGAGTGAACATTCCGATTACATCCAGGAAAATCAGTCAGCGCGAGCACACCAGGAAGGCAGCCAAGATGAGTCACGTGGCCCAGATAACAACGGCTGACTTGCCCAGTGGAGCTATCTGCTTTTGTAAACAACAACAACAAAAACACTCCAGGCATATCAGCTTTTGAAAAAAACATGAATCTGTAGTGTCTGTAGCATAGGACATATCGGCTTTTGAGACAAAACAACTTGAACTTCCATAAGTCGGTAATGTTAACAGTTGTTTGACATAAAGAGGGAAATTTTCATGGAAGCGGTGTTTATCGGTTTTTGCAAACAAACTCTTCGTATGTCTCCAGACCGAAGTCGTGGTCCTGACAGAATATTAGTGGAATCCCATGAAGGCAGCTCAGTTCTACTTTTAAATTCTGTTTGTAATCTGTCCTTGAACCAGCAGAGGACGCCAAAGGTCAGTCATAATTTAGTGGCTTTATCTGAGAACAGAACACAGAAAGGCAAACAAAGTAAGCTGCACCTCGCCTTAGTCCTTATACTGCTTATTGGTTCACCTCAACACTGTTCCCTTTCACTTTTTTTTTTTTTTTTTTAGTTTGGACACAGATGTTGTGAAATAAGCACAATAAAGGGTAATTTATTTTGCAGACAACAGTTATTGTGAGTCTGCTGAAGAGTCAGACCCCATGGCCTTATCAATGATCTCATCAGCTGTGATGAGCTGCTTTAGTGTTAAATAATCCAGAAGTACCGATGTGACTGTAGCCGGTGGGAAGCAGGTGTGACCCTTGGCTCCACCACCATTAATGTTCAGCTGGTGAAATGTGTTGATGAGGGTTTATAGAGCGCTGGTCTTGACCTCTAGGTTATTGAAACCTGCTGTGTTCAGTCATGAAGAGTAATCTTCTGACCAGATGTGTAAGTTGTTTTGTGAATTTCTAGACTGAATGGATTGTTGTGTTCTGGTAGTGATAAATGAATCCTGAAACTTGATCTTGTCTTTCCATATTACCAACTCATTTGACATATTGCACTTACAACATTAAAGACAAAGTTTTTTTTTAAATTATGGTAAACTTTAAAGCTGTGTTACTATTTACTAGTATTGAACTGAAGCAATTATTATTGTTTATGAAAAGATTTATTTCAATTTTCAATAAAGCTACAAATGTACCATAGTCCAGTTTTCCTGAGCAGCCATGTTGGGTATGTGTGAGACCACGTCTGAGATGGGCTGCTGCTCTGGGTCTTTCTCTACAAGGGTTCCATGAGAAGTTTATCGCTGAGCGGAATCATGATTATCCCTGTGGATTGTTTAATGGATGTCACTAATTTTGAGTTAATCTTTAGTCAATAAAATCTGAACATCAGTGTTGGTCCATGTTCAGTTTTACTTGGAATCATTCTGACAACTAAACAGCTGTTAACAGTTGAACCGACATTCATATATGTGTTCCTCATTCTTATCTAATATCTTTCATTCCAGAGAACAAACTGCACTTACAACAGAAAAAAGAAACTTGGCAGAGTTAACATTCCATTTCCAATGAACAACAACACACGTGACTGGGACTTGGCTGCAAGGTGGTCTGAAGGTTCAGGTTCAGGTTCAGGTTACTTTATTTGTACCCGTAGGTAGATTTGTTTTGCAGTCAGGTGACATCCATATTTACAAACCACAATTACATTCAACATGAACACAAACACAGGCACACATGAAGCTGACTATAAACATGATAAAAATACTCAAGGCTCCATCAGTCAGGGTATAAAAAGACAAAGAGATGAGTGATAAACCAGAGGTAAGAGAGAAGGGTCATATTAAAAAGTTAAAGACAAGTCAAAGAGGTTAAAAACCCAAAGGTCTAAAACCCAATAAAAGATTTAGAACCCAAATAAAATCGTACGAAAATAAGTAAATATAAAATGGAGTTAATAAATAGGTAACTAAGTTATGTGCAATATATTGTTACAACTTGTTCAACTCTTTGACAGCAGCAGGAACAAAGCTGTTTTTCTAGCGCTGGGTTTTACTTTTTGGGACAGCAAACCTCCGTCTGGAGGGAAGAAGCTGAAAGTTGCAGTGCAAAGGGTGGGAGTCATCATTTAAAATGGAGGTAGCAATCCTCTGTACCTGTCTGGTGTACAGGGATGTCAGGCTCAGCTGTGACTCACCAAGCAAACGACTGGACCATCTAACTACCTGATCCAAGGATTTCCTCTGTTTCAGTTTTATCTGACCAAACCATGACACTAAAGAAAAGGCTAAGACAGATTCAATAAAAGCTCGATAAAACATTGTCATTATGGTTCGGTCAATTTGGAAGCGTGCAAGTTTCCTTAAACAATGCAAATGTTGCTGACCCTTTTTGCACACCCTTTCACAGTCACAGAAGGTGTGACGTTCTCTGCACATGGTTGTGAACGTTACGCCCTGATTGCATCTTGCTATGCATGGGTGACTAAGCTAAAATAACCAGTTTCTGCCTCAGGACTTTTCTCATTGATACCCTTGTTTTTGGGTGTTTCCTATGAAATAAGATGCTCACATAATACGCTGCTTAATGTCTTAATTCAAAAGTGACTAATTCATCAATTCATTTAAGTGTATTTGCAATAACCAATAGGGTTAGGACATCTAAAACTGACATCAGTAAAAGCAGTGGGTGGAGGGAGGAGCTAAAGCAGCAGATATACTACAAATGTGCTACGTGCAGCACCTGCCACTTTAACTTTGTTCTCTTTCCCAACGTTCTTGTTCAGCAGCTACAATGAGCGAGTCTTTCATCATAGCCATTGACTTTGGTACTGCCTACAGCGGCTATGCCTTCAATATTACAGGCAGGGGGTCTGACATTGACCCCAGCCTCAAACGGTGGGGGAAAGCGCACGGACTGGACACCCCAAAGACTCCAACCTGCATTCTGTTCAATGAAAGACAACAATTTCTCAAGTTTGGTTATGAAGCCAGATCAACATATACTAACATGAGTCAAAAAGAAGGAAAGAAACACCTTTACTTTGAAAACTTCAAGATGGCTCTCTATGGCAAAGTAAGTAAAACTCCCTACACTCCAGTCATTGATCGTACTGAATGTGAAATACTGAAAACATGTTTAAGTTTAATGTTTATTTGAAAGAGACAATACACACTAATGAGCATTAATACAAATGTAAGTATACCAGATATAGCACTACTTCTAATTTGCATCTCTTGTCCCCCGGGTGGCCACAGAAACACACAAACAATCATACACAAGCAAAACAACTGCAATAAAACTGTACGAAGTAGATATGTTAAAGTGCAAGAGTTAAGGTGTTACAAAGCAAAATATTCAAATGTCATACTAGTGAAGTGCTGTGTATGTGTACATACACATGCACCCAAGCACCTCACAGCAACAACAGACAGCAACAAACAAAAGGCGAGGCATATGTGTGTGACCCACAGGCACATATATAGTATTGTGGAGGAATAGATTAAGCGAGATATGACGAGCTGGAAGGTTGCAGTTTTATTTCCTCCAACATAATGAGATGCACTTGTAGCGCTGTGTGCTACAGTGGTCTACTGTTGTGTGTTGTGCTGTCTGCACTGTGTTGTGCTGTGTCATGTTGCTCTTTTATATGTTATACAAACAGAGAGAATGCATGGCACATTAGCATATTGATATACATATCAGTCAATACATATGATTAGCCTGACCATCTGGCGCACGGACGTCTTCTCCTTAATCCGGGGATGTATAAACAATAGTCCAATGTTCTGGTTGTCCCCCCAGGGGCTCTCTGTTCATATGTGAATGGTCCTCTGCTTCTTCCGGACCTTCTGAGTGTGAGGATGAATGTCCCTGTAGATTGTGGTGGGTCACCACAGGGCTCCCCCCCAGAACACTCAGAAAGGGCTGTGACCCCCCCCCCCCCCCACCCCATCGTTTGGGCTCCAGCTAAAGTAGAACTGTCGGAGGGCATGTCAGTCCGTGGGGGGGATGGGGCAGGGGTGGAAAAAAACAGTGTGCTCCGCTCCGGGTTCCAGTACGTTCAACAACCGTGGATCGTGGGCGCATGGGCGGGTGCGCTTCGTGCGTAATGGAACAAGACAGTGATCGGCAGGCTTTAGGGAGTGAGGTGCAGGAAGAGCGCTGTGGAGGAGGAGGGGGAGGAGGGGGAGGGGGTGGGAGTAAGTGAGTGCCGTCCCAGGACGTCAAAGGTGCCTGGGCCGCACAAAAATTACGTGTGGATCCGCAATGGTGAGGGACTTTCCCGTCACCCTGGTGGTGATCCACAGCGGCTGTGAAAAAAAATTGAGTCTCTGACTCCTCTCGCGGCTCGGTCCAGCGAGGATGTGGGGGAAGCGAACTGCCAAATTCCCCAAGGATGCGTAGCGGCTATGAAACAACTGCAGCTGTGTGAGGGACTTGGCGGTTTGGCTTTTAGGTGCGGAAGCAGCCCTAAAGCCACCGGGGACAGCAATCGGCTAAACTTCTCTTCTTGCCTTGAGAGAGAGCAGTCGCATTTTTCTTCCCTCCTCTCGTCTGCCTTCCTGGCCTATTCCCAGCTTTGCAATGTTGCGTTTTTGTCTGTGTTTGGTCGCTCTTTTTCTGCTGAATCTTAATCTAAACGGAAATTATGGATTTGGAAGCGGCTTAAATGTGCTATTGTCACTATTTTTCAACAAGAATTGGGCCAAGGGGGAGCCCAAGAACTGGAACCTGCGAGGAGACTCATGGACACTGGAATTCATGCGTCTGTGGAAACATTATTGGTTATGATCTCAGGACTTCTATTTTTGGCTGTGAAGTTCCCTGATGCATCAGAAATTGAAGGAAGGTGAGAGAGCTGATCAAAGCGGACCCGGCAAGCTCCTTCATCAAATTCGACCAGTTGGGGAGGGCACGAGTAGCGGCAAACGGTGAACTGAATGACAGTGATTCAGTGGAGGAATACATCTGGAGCCCTGTACTCTCCATGGAAAAAAGTTTAAGCCTGCACATGGAAATTATGAAAGCACAGAATTGCACGGGTGAGGAAAAATTCTATTCTCTGAGTGCACTGTGCTGATTTGATTTGACCTTGTCTTTGGAGCCCCGTATTTACATTCCTCCCGACGAAGATAAGCGGGAAGAGCGGCTCTGCCTGCTAACCCAAACAACGACACAGTTGTTATTGTTCCAGCAGATGAACGCTCAAGGACAGTGCACCATGTGACAATTTACCACCTGCAAGCAAGAGAGAGAGACTCTAGACTGTTTAGATCACGACTTTAACATCTATCCACTGCCAGGAGGCGCCCTCTGCTGTTCACTAGCAATTGACACACCTACACTTGCATTCAACATTACACTACTGACACAATTACTGATATACAGTATATTCACAATACACTGACTCTCTCAACTACTGCTTTGTCATTGTGTGATCTATTGTCTGCTAATTGTGCATTTGAGAGTTTTTTTTCTTGTAATCAAAATTTTGGTCATAAAATGAGCTCTATTTTGATCAACAATGCTTTTTTTCTCTCTCCTATTGTGTTTTTCCCTATCCTTCCCCCCTCCCCCCCTCTTCACCCCCCCCCCATATGACAGGCACCCTTCATGGCTGCCGCATCATTGGGATGCGCCTTTCATGCGCGCCCAATGTCAAGTCAAATTCCTTGTATGTTTACTTGTTTACTTGTAAATGTGCTTGGCAATAAATCTGATTCTGATTCTGATTCTAAACTCCCAGTATGCACTGTGGCTGAGAAACCTATACATTTTCCTGTGTGTGGGCTGCACGTCTGCTTCAGGTGTGTGAGCAGCCCTGAAGGTTCCGAGGGTGGTGATCAGATGTGTTTCTCGGGCATGTGCAGCGGCGGAGGACGATGTATCAATCTGTGGAGCCTGTTCGTCTCTGTGCGTGGCGCGCACATGGCACAGTGACCACATAGCTGGCAGTTGCGCTGTCCTCGTAATCCTGTGGTGTGCGTGCGGGGCTTCATTGTCGCAAGCTGAGTCAGGGTCGGGGAGCTTGGTGGAAATCAACGCAGTCGACGCCGATGTCCTTCCCCATTCAGGCTGCTTCCTTCAGTTTGCTCATGTCGCCGTTCATGGTGTGTGTCGGTCCCAGTGCTGCCTGCTTCAGAGAGAGTGCTTCGGTGAGGATGAAGAGGTTGCAGGCGTTCTCTGGTCCTCTGGGGTCCACAGCGTGGTGAGAGGGAGCAGACGGTCATTCTCTCTCGTCAGGTCACCACTGTGGAGGGAAAAGGATCAGGCAAGGGTCGCACCATGACACGTCGGGGTCACCAGTGTGGAGGAATAGATTAAGCGAGATATGACGAGCTGGAAGGTTGCAGTTTTATTTCCTCCAACATAATGAGATGCACATGTAGCGCTGTGCGCTACAGTGGTTTACTGTTGTGTGTTGTGCTGTCTGCGCTGTGTTGTGCTGTGTCGTGTTGCTCTTTTGTATGTTATACAAACAGAGAGAATGCATGTCACATTAGCATATTGATATACATATCAGTCAATACATATGATTAGCCTGACCATCTGGCGCCCGGACGTCTTCTCCTTAATCCGGGGATGTATAAACAATAGTCCATTGTTCTGGTTGTCCCCCCAGGGGCTCTCTGTCCATTTGTGAATGGTCCTCTGCTTCTTCCGGACCTTCTGAGTGTGAGGATGAATGTCCCAATAGATTGTGGTGGGTCACCACAGTATATGCGTATGCTGCAGAGCATCTACTAGTTATGGGTACCGTTTTGGTTGTTTAAAAGCAATTTTTTACAATGTATCTTAAAAGTGTTCAGTATGGTACGTTCTCCGATTGCAGGTGGTATGTTATTCCAGATCTTGGTGCTCCTCACTGATAGCACAGATTGAGTAAATGTGGTGCGTCTGTTGGAGACCTCCTCTAGCCTGAGGGGTCTCCTCTAGTGATTCCTCTGGTGGTTTTACTAGAGACAGTTCTCAGTTCAACAAATTCTCCCAGGTGGGGAAGGGGTGCATAGCCATTTAATATTTTATAAATTGAACCAATTTGAGAGTTTTATAATTTTAAAAAGACAGAAGATTGTATTGTATCCTGTAAATGTTGTATCCTGTAATTGTTTAAAAAGACAGAAGATTGTATTGCATCCTGTAAATGTTACAACAATGATACGTGGCATCATTTTTATCAAAGATTTTTATGGCTTTTTTGTATAAAGATTCAATGGGTTTGATTATAAGATAAGATAAGATAAGATAAGATAAGATAAAATAATCCTTTATTAGTCCCACAATGGGGAAATTCCAAGATTGCAACAGCACAGCGATAGAAACACTCAGAGCAGCAATCAGAAGGCAAGAAAAAACAAGAGCAGCTAGTATACATATGTACATATTAATATATATATATATATATATATATATATATATATATATATATATATATATATATATATATATATATATATATATATATATATACACACAGTGCGGAGCATTGTGGTTGGTGGATGTGCAGCAGAAAGTCTAAGCTCTCTCTCCGCGGATGCAGCGGGCCAGCTGGATGTCTTTGGGCATGATGGTGACCCTCTTGGCGTGGATGGCGCACAGGTTGGTGTCCTCGAAGAGACCCACCAGGTAGGCCTCGCTGGCCTCCTGCAGAGCCATGACGGCAGAGCTCTGGAAGCGCAGGTCCGTCTTGAAGTCCTGAGCGATCTCTCTCACCAGGCGCTGGAAGGGCAGCTTACGGGTGAGCAGCTCCGTGGATTTCTGGTAGCGACGGATCTCTCTCAGAGCCATGGTACCGGGCCTGTAACGGTGAGGCTTCTTCACTCCGCCGGTGGCCGGAGCGCTCCTCTCCTGTGGAACCAGCTGCCAATCTGGATTCGGGAGTCAGACTCGATCTCTGTTTTTAAGAATAGGTCTAAAACCTTCCTTTTTGATATAACCTACAATTAGGGAGGGATCATGTGTTTCTGAACCCTCCCTTAGTTATGCTGTTAATAGGTTTAGTCAGCCGGGGGACCTCCAATAATGCACTGGGCCTCACTCCTTTCTTCACTCTCAATGAAATACTTTTTTTTGATGGTCATTAACATCTGTTTGTTCTCTCCCATAGATTGAGTCCCCATCGTGCTGTTTGCTCTCTACATGTCTGTTCTTTTCATCTTCTCTATCCCCTCACCCCCCAGCCAGTCGCAGCAGATGACTGCCCCTCCCTGAGCCTGGTTCTGTTGGAGGTTTCTTCCTGTTAAAAGGGAGTTTTTCCTCTCCATCGTCACCAAGTGCTTGCTCACAGGGGATCGCCTGATTGCTGGGGTCTTTCTGCAACTGTGGGGGTTCCTCCTACAGTTGATAGTGCTATGAGATGACTGTTGTTGTGAAATGGCGCTATATAAAAAAAGTTGAATCGAATTGAATTGAATTTTCTGAGCAGCCTTGGTGGCCAGCTGCTTCCTGGGGGCTTTTCCTCCAGTAGATTTACGGGCGGTCTGCTTGGTTCTTGCCATCGCTCTTTATTATTCTGTCTTATATTTCTTGCACGCCGCCTAAACTCTAGCCCGGCACCCGCGTCGTTTTCGCTTCAGTTCACCCGGTATGTCGAGCTTCTCCGTTAGCACCGGGTGGCGGTTGAGTGCTAGCTAGCTCTTCGCTGCTGTATCGTCTCCTGCTGTAAACAGAGGCTCCGTCCGCCGACTCGGGAGACCTTTGGGGCGATCTGTGTGTCCGTGATATATATAGAGTGAAAGGTGTGCCGGATCAGAAAGTTATCACCGGATCAGAAAGAAGAAGGAAGATAAAAAGACTCAGAATTGAGCCGCTGTTGCAAAAGGCAGCCAACTCGTGTGGCACCGGAACCGGAAGAGGTTACAGGTTATGGTTGCACCAGTGAGTGACCAGTTGGTAAAACAGTAATCAATGAGTGAGAAGATCATTGCATGCAGAAACATTTTGGCTGCATTAACTGTCAGCGATGGTCTAATTTGTTTAAAATTTCTTATATTGAATTTGATTATGTTTGAGATTATTTGACGTGTTTTTCCCCTTGTCCTGTCAGACAGCTAGGTGAGCAGAACAGAAATGTTCTTCCCTTATTGTGCCAAACAGATTAACTTTGCCTAAAAGATCTTTTTACAGTGCATATATATGTACTGCATATTATTGTTAACTCCTCTTGTAATAACTTTTAATACTTTAAATAGTTTTACCCATGAAGGACTCGACAGGAGGGGAATTGGGAAAAGAGGTGTGGGGAGGGGGAAAGAAAATGGAGAGGAGCAGACAAAGAAGACAAACAAACCAACAACTAAAACAAACGGAAGACAGACTGCTTCTTCCGCCGCAGATGTCTCAACAGAAGTCTGGCATCCGCACCTATTAAAGGAGAGATATACTGTATGTGTGTGTGTGTGTGTGTGTGTGTGTGTGTGTGTGTGTGTGTGTGTGTGTGTGTGTGTGTGTGTGTATGAGAGCACACACAAATTAAGTGTGTGCAGTGAGTGGTTTGTCAGGAAACATACGAAGAGGGCGACAGGTTACAGCAACTCCCTCTTTCCCCAGAAACCCAGAGCAAGCAAGACAATGCCACCAACCCCCACAGAGCACAAATGTCCGAGGCCAACAAGCTCTAGGAGAGCCAGGCATCCACACCAGGAGGGACGGCTGAGGGAGGCTAGGCAGCAAGGCGGCCGGTGCTGCAGGCTCTTGCCCCGCACTGGCCAACCACCCACCCCTCCAGGTGGGTAAAAGCCAGCCCCCAGGCCCTAGGCACCAGGAGGTCAACACCCCTATCACCAGGGCAGGAGATCGGCCCGCACCCCCGGTGTAAGACCCCCAGCCACCCCCAGAGTGTGCCCTCCCCCACCCCAGCACCACTGACTCACACCCCGAGGACCCCAACGCCCAAAGAGGCCCCCCCATCCAGGGGAGCCCACACAGCCAAGAAGCACTACCCCTTAATCCAGCACCTCCTGACAATCACACACACCCATTCCAATGAATTTACACCCTCATGCTCTCATACTCACTCACACACACTGACACACTCTTGCTCTCCCTCTCCCCCACACAATCCCACACTCGCATTCCCAGACCCACACACTCTCTCTCACTCCTGTGCCCGCTAAATCTTGCTCCAACTCACCCTCAGAGTAACCCACTCTCACTCACGTTCACCCATACACACACCCTCACTCGTGCTCCGACCTATTCACATCCATTCGTGCTCTTCCCCACACACTCCCCCAAACTCATTCACCCTTATTACATAGGGCAACCGTGATGCAGATGCAGTGAGCCTGAATGGGCACCAGTGCCCAGCAGTGGCCAGGGAGATGGTCGGCGCAAGCCAGGAGCCACACCCCATCGACTCACCCCAGGGCAGTTGCGGCCACAGAATTAGACAACCACCCAAAACCCACTTGAGTGACTGATCAGTGGGCTACCGCAGGTGTTCCAAGATACCACCTGACATGAAAAGCATCACAAAAACCGCTCCACCATCACCATCTCCACTCATCACTCCCTCACTCTTGCTTACTCTCTTTTTCAATGGTTCTCTCACTCTCTTGCACATATCTATTCATTCGGCAGCACCCAGGGATTTTGACAACATGATGGGACCCCCTCCCCCATGCACAAATCATGATGGTTGTGTGTCAGTTGTGTGATATGATTGTGTGCAGGTGTGTGAACTACCAGAGTGCAGTTAAAATTGGGGGACAGTGGTTGGAGCACCACTAGCCACTGCGATAGGAAGCAGGGCTCCCATCCCCCCAAGCCATCAGTGTCTACAATGCAATTAAAATTGAGAAGAGGGATGCCCACTGTGCAGCAGACAGAGGAATCCCCTTCACTGACGCAGCACATCACACCCCCACCCCAAAACCCTGTGTATCCAATAAGATGTATGTTCCTCCCAGAATCAGGGGGATGGGGGGAGAGGTAAGTCTGGGAGGAAGGTGGTCCAAAAGGAAGCCCGTTCTCCCCAGAAGCCAGCTCGCAAACTGGTTCAGGAGGCCACCCACTGCCCCCAGATCCCAACCCAGGGCAAGCACCGCTAGGCCGAGCAGCCCAGTACCCACCAGTGTTGTGCTCCTGTGCTCCCAGTACCACAAGCATGATGGAGCAACCACACCCCCACCCACTCCCACACATATTGCACACACAAACATACACAAAAACAACAATCACAATAATGAGCAATGGGCCCGGACCCATACAGCACCCCAAATGCAAAGCAACACCAGAGAGTTTCCACCGCAGGCCCATCAACCACCAACCCCAGACACACACCGACAGCAGCAGGCCACCCGGTAGCAACAGCCACCCTGGAGCAAACTGATGGCAACACAGCGGCCAACCCGCACCAACGGCCCCCACAAGCACCCCTGAGCACCCACACACACCTGGCAACAAGGACACCGGAGGCAATGCGACAAAGTGCCCTGACCCATAACACAACTGCAGGAGGGCCAGCAAAAGCAGGCTCTGAACCGCAAACCCCCAGGCCACCAGATGGCACTCCCAACCCCGCCAACCACCGAGGGCCCCCCACTCACTCACACATCCTCCACCTCCGCACATCCACCCACAGGTACCTGCACACACACACACACACCCATGCCCACTCTCATGCACACACACACGCACGCACGCACACACACACACACACACACACACACACACACACACATTCACTATCACACATGCCACCTACACCCACATACAGCCCCACATGCCCACGCACAACAGACGCAGACACACTCACATTCACATCAGGCACAAACACACCAACCCACGCACACCCACCTGCACACACGCATGCGCACGCGCTAACACACATACACACGCACACCTATACCCGCAGGCTCCGAAAAAGCGCGGGGGGTGGGTACCATCCCAGAATGGAGGAACCAGTCCCCAGAGTGCCGCCAGGGCCCCGGGGAGGGCATGACCCCACCACGCAAGGATGCATCGGGACCAGCCCACACCACAGGAGCACAAGGCCAACTTGCATGGGACCCCCCCCCCCCCCCGGCCCACCCCACATTCCCCCCTCGGGCAAGACACATAGCCACCCCGAAACAGGCTCCTCAGACACCAGCCCCAGTGGGTCACAGAAACCCCTCGTGGTCAGGGTGCAGCCAGCCGCCAGGGGCGCCAAGGAGATCGAGCCACTGCCTGCTACCCCTCAGGTTATAGAATTAATACGCGGGGACCAGAGAGAATTGAATTCAGCCAGTCGGTTATTTGAGGAGGCCGACATTCTCTCCAGTCTAATATTATCTGATCGTAGGTTATTATAGTGAGTCATGCATAAATTATTTCTTGATTTCCAATTCATGAGGATAGTTTTCTTTGCGATGCATAAAGCAGTGAGAACCATGTGTGACATCCTTTTCTCTATATTTATTTCACTTAAATCACCTAATATGCAAAGTGTGGGTGAGGATGGGACACGATACCCAAGCCATGTCGACAGGTCTTCACATGTCTTCTGCCAGAACTTTTGAACTTGTGCACAGGACCACATAGCATGTATATAACTACCCGGGACATTACTGGTGTAATGGGAGCAGATATTTGTTTGACTCAGGCCCATTTTCAACATCCTTTGTTCTGTGTAGTGAATTCTCCGTAGAACTTTGTACCGTATCAATTGTAAATTAGAGTTTTTAGTCATCTTAAAAGTGTTGAAACATATTCGAGTCCAGGAGCTTTCATCTTTATTGATTGATAGGTCGGTCTCCCATTTTGACTTTGGAAGAGATACTGACTCATCCAATTTTGAAAATTGTCCATCTGTTTTCCATATCAATTTAGGGGAATGAAGATTTAGAAACTCTGTCACCTTAACTGGTACCTCTAAATCTGTCTGACTGAGATTGAATCTTGCTTTTATTATGGATTTAAGCTGTTGGTACTCAAGAAACTTTTTACCACTGATGTCGTACCGTGACACTAGTTCCTGAAACTGGATAAAATTTCCACCTTGAATAAGATGCCCTGAGGTTTTTTTTATTTCTTTATCACACCATAGTGGAAAGTTTAACATCCCTTTTTGTTGCAGGATATCAGGATTATTCCAAATAGACATGAGTTTACAGGGGACAAGTGAAGACCATATTATTTTTTTTTTAAATTTCCAACAGGCTGTCAGAGAGGAGCTGATGTTAATGCTTTTAAAACAGTCATGACGTTTAATACAGGGAATCTGAAAGGTAGGTCAGAGAAATTTAGCGACCCACAGAGAGCCTGTTCAGCATCTAACCATGGGTTTCCTAGTGGGGTTGATTTTGTCCATTTTGAAACAAACTGCAGTCTATTGGCTAAGAAGTAATTTAAAGAAATGGTAGCTCTAAACTTCTACACTCTTTTGCTTTTTGAAGAGTTTTTAAACTGCTCCGTGATGGTTTATTCTTCCATAAAAATTTATTTATATTTGAGTCTTGAGACTTAAACCAGGCCATAGATGGTTGGGTAGGAATCACTGAGAATAAAGTTTATTTGAGGAAGGACCATCATTTTAACAGTTGCAACTCTTCCCGTTAGTGATATAGGTACTGTCCTCCAACGTACAAGGTCGTCTTGTATTGGTTTTATAAAGGGAATGTGATTTAGTCACAATAACTGAGAGCCTGGGGGAAATACTTATTCCTAAATATTTAATAACACCTGATTGTGTTGGAATAGTGGATATATTTGGAAAAAATACAATTTGTAGGTAAGACTGTTGATTTAGCCCAAATAGAGTTGTCTGATAATGATGAAAATTTATCAATGAGCGCCACTGTCTGCTGAAGAGATCTTTGTGAGTTTTCAAGGAAAATCAAAACAGCATCAGCATAAAGACTTATATCGTCATTAATTGCCCCTCAGGGCAGAGAGGAAGACCCATGCAATGAACTGTGAACTTGCGATAATTTATTGCAGACATAAAGTGCACAAAATAACTCAAAAGCCAGAGAGAAATAAACCCGGTAAAAGGAGAAAATGCAGAGCTTAAAACTTACTTCAGGGAGTTCAGACATGAGTCAAGACAGCCTCGAGGAATATAGAGAGCAGCAGTCTTAAATAAGGCATAATACAATAGGACAAAAATGTGGATACCAGCGCAGACAGGAGAAAACAATGATTAATAATCTTGACTAGCTGGGAGCAATGAGAGGGGAGAGATCAGAGCTGACAGCTGACAGTACACCGCCCACCCAGAGCAAAACCCCGGAAATGCCAGTGAAAGCTGTCAACCCAGAGAGAGAACACAACAGTAAGGGATTTAAAGAATAAAATATCAACATGAACAGAGTGAGAAATAGATACAATTAATACAAAATAAGACTGTAACAAAACTATGACATAAACAGGAAAATAGAAAAGAGTACAGAAACCGAAAGACCCAAAATGCATGGCAGAAACCTCCAGTGCTCAGCTCAAGACAGAGCCCCCCTCTCAAGAAGTGGATAACAGACACCCCAGGGTAACATCAAAAGAAAAAGAAAGAACCCCACCCCCCCACCCCATAGGAGCTCAACAATAACCCACCCTGGGTGGGTGGTGGGGGGAAAAGGTTAGGAGGGGATGAAACAAAACCCCACTCAGGACCCACACCAGGCAAAACCCCAACCACTTAAGCCCCCTGGACCGAAGAGCTGGACAGTTTAGGCGGGCGGCCAGAGTCCCAGACCCACCAGATGGCAAGATTGAAAGAGTCCGGTGGTCTCCTAGAGACTGTGGGCCACCCAACTCCCCAGCAGTCTGGCAGGTGATCTGCCAGGGTTTTTCAACCACCTGAACAGAAAGGGTGGTCCAGGAGACGGCTGCCCAATGGGAAGAACTAATGGCGAGCAAGATGGGGGAGTCGGGGAAACCATGAAGATGCCAGGTGGAAGAGAGGGAACCACGACGGCCTCGAGTGGAGGAGATGGAACCACGATGGCCTCGGGTGGAGGAGAGGGAACCATGACAGCCTCGGGCAGAGGAGAGGGAACCACGATGACCTCGGGTGAAAGAGAGGGAGCCATTACGGTCTCAGGAAGAGGAGAGGGAGTCACAACAACCTCAGGCAGAGGAAGGGAAACCACAACGGCCTTGGGCAGTGGAGGGGGAACCACAATGGAATCAGGCAGAGGAGATGGAACCCTGACGGCGTCAGGCAGAGGAGGACGAACCCCGATGGTGTCAAGCAGAGGAGGGGGAAATACGATGGCGTCATGCCGAGGAGGGGAAACCATGACACCCTCGGACTGGGCTTCGGTAGTCTCGGACTGGGATATTTCAGCACCCATGGTGGCTCCGGCCTGGAGCAGAGCTGCACCCACTGTGGTTCTTGGCTGGAGTGGAGCTACACCGGTGATGGACCCGGATAGGGCCAGAGCTGCACCCGCAGTGACCTGGACTGAGACAGGAGCTGCACCTGTGGTGGATCTGGACTGGGACAGAGCTGCACCTTCGTTGGCCCCTGGGCTAGAGCATAATGCCCACAGCGGGCCCACACTGGAGTGCAGCACCCATGTTGGTCTCAGGCTCGGGCGCAGCACCCACAGAGACCCAGACTGAGTAGGAGCTGCACCCACAGAGGTCCTGGGCTGGGAAGGAGCCCCCACGATGACCTCAGAGGGAGGAGCTGGACCCATGATGATCTCAGGCAGTGAGCCTTGACCCACAGAGATTTCTGGCTGAGCTGGGCAATCCTTGGTCACCCTGGGGGAAAGCTCAGGCAAGAGAGGCAGAAATACAGGGTCAGGGTCACCGTCAGCAGTGGAGCCCAGCAAGGTGAGCTCAAGTACAGCAGATGGCTGCACTTGACCCTCCCCACCAAGTGCCAGGAAAGATCTCTCCAAAATAGAAACAACAAAGACAAAGGAGAGCACTTGCCAAATCACAAGCTCCACTGCCGTCCAGGACTTTGTCGATCCAGGCGATGGTTCTCTGGAGGTCAAGTTTGGACTCTGCTGTGGTGGCCCCAACAGTAGGCATGGTGGACGATGCAGTCCTGAGACCCACCCAACGATGTGGCCTATGCAGGTGGCTCACCCGTCTTGGCAACAGGAGGTCTGTTCCCTGCTGATGCTGGATCTGCCACAGCTGAAGTCCAGTGATTCTCACTCATCAGCACAGGCTCCGGATCAAAGGCAGCACTCTCCCTCCATCCAAACCATGGCTGAGGGGCTGGAACCAGGTTATCCATGGCTGCAGGCTCCTCCATCACCCAGCCCTCAACCCAGTAGTGGGCAGACACCCGGGGAGAATAGGAAGAGACACAGAGAGGGCAGGTGAGAAATTAATTGCTGCAGCAGGCAGTGGGGGCTCAGGGGACTGCAAACACTGAGCCTCATTAGCAGGAATCGGGCAAGGAATGTCATCATAAAATGTGAAAGAATGAGAAGACACTTGTCTGTGTTCCCAATGTAACCCAGTGTTAAAAACGTGATGGAATTATGAATGTTGATACCGCTTTAAGAAGAAGAGGGGACATTCATTTCACAATGGGAGCAGATAGTTTAACATGAATTAAATTAGAAATATCGATACAGCTTTTAAAAAGGAAAACACCCATTTCACAATGGGAATACATAAATTGAATATGAATATTTAAATAAATATATATTCATAAATAATTAAGAAGGTTTTCTAGAATATTCTGATAAAGTTCCTAGTATTGTGTGTTGATATTTCGAGTAACACAATGGTCACAATGGTACACAATGGTACACAATGGTACACAATGGTCCTCTCCGGCATACAACTAGGAACATACCGGTCGCTATGGAGGGTGAGAATATGTATGGGCACATAATCATACCATGTAGGATAACTAAATAGACGGTTATGCTGTTTCATCCCACCTAGCAACAATGCTCTGCACTGTGTGTGTTTATATATTTACATATTTATTCCATCTAGCTACAATGCTCTGCACTGGGTGTGTTTATATTTATATATCTATATATTTATTCCATCTAGCTACAATGCTCAGCACTGGGTGTGTTTATATTTATATATCTATATATTTATTCCATCTAGCTACAATGCTCCGCACTGTGTTTTTATATATCTACATATTATTCCATCTAGCTACATTGCTCCGCACTGTGTGTGTTTATATACTTGCATATTTATTCCACCTAGCTGCAATGCTCCGTACTGTGGGTGTTTATATATTTACATATTTATTCCATCTAGCTACAATGCTCTGCACTGTGTTCATATATTCATATATTTATTCCATCCAGCTACAATGCTCTGCACTGTGTGTCTGTGTGTGTGTGTGTGTGTGTATATATATATTTTATAGTAATATGTACATATGTATATTAGCTGCTCTTGCTTGCTTGTTTTTTTTTTTTTTTTTTTTTTTCTTGCCTTCTGATTGTTGCTCTGAGTGTTGCTATCCCTGTGCTGTTGCAATCCTGGAATTTCCCCGTTGTGGGACTAATAAAGGCTTATCTTAACCAATGGCTGCACCGTTGCTGGGTCACGCCACCCAATGGGTTAAGCGCTCTCTCCCTGGGTCTGGGATGACTTGCATTTTTGGCTCAGTCACGCCAGATGCCGAAAGACACAGACCAGAGAGAGAGACGGTCCTTGGTGATATGGCGACGCTAGCATGCTAATAGCAGCCTTTACCTGGATAAAACCCTTGAAATTGGTAAGCCTAAACCAAAATGAGAAATGAGACATTGCGGTATTGCCAAATTCTAATGCCCCGTCTAATAAATTTTAAGATTGGGATCCGGGGGCTGTCGAAGCCGTTGAGCGCAGGAACTCCATTGAAGCACGAGCCACTTGGCATGGTGAGTGTGTGGAGTGTGTAAATAATGAGGCTGATTTGGTTCAGGCGGTTTATTACACGACTCACACAAGGAGCATAGACAGAATGGCATACAAGTAGGAACTCTTCCCTTAAATAACATGACATCCTTCTAGACTCTTCTCACACACAAAAGATAATCCCCGTCTAGACTCTTCTCACACACAAAAGATAATCCCCCGTCCGACTGCAGTCAGTCCATTCATTCTTGACACCTCCCTGTTATCTTAGTAGGGCATCTAGAAACTTCTCACACACAAAAGGTTAACTTTGCATCCTTTGTTCCTGTCTAAGGTGGTAAACCATTATGCACTCCCCAGGTTGCCACCCCCCCCCCAGCAACTTAGATAGGACAAGAGAGTAACAGTCCACATGCTGTGATAAAACCATTAACATCAGTCCACATGCTGTAGAACAATCAACATCAGTCCGCATGCTGCTTGGGCTTCAGTCTTCTGCCGTATCTGCTGTAGCCAGGATTCGCTGCCTCCGTGGCGCTGCCATGCTGGGGGGCTGATATCTGGGGGGCTAATATCTGGGGGTGAAAACTTTTTGACTGTCCGTGTGGGTGCTCTGGAGAATCTTTTCTCTGGGAAGCGCCCCGTGGGGATCTTCCACGCTGAGGGGCCCTCGCCAGCAGCACTTGCTCGTCAGCCACAACAAAAGCAGGTTTGAGTCTGTCTATGCCATTTTTCTCCCTCCTACCCCCCAAATCTAGCAAAAAATGCTTATCCCCTGTTTCCAGCACTCTAAACGGTCCATCATAAGGTGGGCGCAGTGGGGGGCGGTGGGCGTTGTGTCTGACAAACACGAACTCTGTGTTTTTCAAAGCTTTAGGCACAAAAACGCGCGGAAAACTGTGGTGGGCAGGACCCAGCAGCATGATTGAGTCTATGCAACGCTGCAGCAGCTGAGACGGGGAGCTGCCCGGCGCAGGATTATCTGGCAGAAACTCCCCAGGCAGCCGGAGTGGTTGTGCAAAAACGAGTTCTGCCGGGGAAGCTTCCAGATCCTCTTTAGGCGCAGAACGTAACCCCAATAAAACCCATGGTAGCCTGTCTACCCAATTTGCATCCGTCAGTGAAGCCCTCAAAGCCGCTTTTAATGACCTATGAAAACGTTTGCATAACCCATTAGCCTGCGGGTTGTACACGGTTGTGCGGTGAATTGAGACACCTAGGCTGCGGGCCATGGTTGACCAGAGTTCAGAAACAAATTGAGAGCCTCTGTCGGACGTAATGTCCGACGGAACTCCAAAACGCGCCACCCATGCTGTTAAAAACGCGCGCGCCACCTCCTCGGCTGTGGTTTCCGCCAGCGGAACCGCTTCTGGCCAGCGCGTGGTGCGGTCCACCATTGTCAGGAGATGCGTGTACCCCTGTGATGGCGGAAGGGGGCCTACGAGGTCCACGTGGACATGGTCGAACCTCTTAGCCGGGATGCGAAACGGCTCCAAAGGAGCCTTCGTGTGTCTGTGAACCTTGGCTCGTTGGCGCGCCACGCAGGCTGCCGCCCACTCTTTCACTTGTTTGCGAAGGCCCGGCCACACATATTTCTCTCCTACCATTTTGACCGACGCGCGCACCCCTGGGTGTGCCAAAGAGTGAACCGACTCAAACACGCTGCAGCGCCACGCGGCTGGAACCACAGGCCGTGGGCGACCCGTGGAGACGTCGCAGATTAAGGGGGGAATGCCGTTAAGCAACGTCCTCTTCTCCAGCCTTAACCCTGTTGGTCCAGACTGGAGCACGCGCTCGTCCGCGTCACTAGCCTGCTCCGCGGCCATGGCTGTGTAATCCAACCCTACACAGACCGGGGCCACAATGGCGCGCGAGAGGCAGTCTGCCACTACATTCAGTTTGCCCGACACATGCTGAATATCGGTAGTAAACTCTGAGATCGCAGCCAGCTGCCTCTGCTGCCAGCCCGACCAAGGTTCTGAAACTTTGTCCATCGCAAATGTTAGTGGCTTATGGTCAACGAACGCAGTAAAATTGCGCCCTTCCAGCCAGAACTGGAAATGGTGAATGGCCAGGTGGCGAGCCAGCAACTCTCTGTCGAACGCGCTGTATTTACGCTCATTGTCGCACAAGGTTCTGCTGAAAAAGGCAAGCGACTGCCAAGCCCCGGCGGCACGCTGCTCCACGACAGCCCCTATGGCCACATCTGAGGCGTCAGTGGTGAGGGCTATGCGGGCCGTTGGGTCTGGATGTGCCAACAATGCGGCGTTTGCCAGGGCTGCTTTAACTTCCGAGAACGCCTGCTCTCGTTCCGGGGTCCATTCGACCCTATTTGCGGGTTTCTGTTTTTTGAGCGCAGTGTACAATGGCTGCATGAGCTGCGCTGTGCGGGGAAGGAAACGGTTATAAAAGTTCACCATTCCCAAAAATTCTTGTAGCGCCCTGACCGTTTGTGGTTGGGGAAAATCTGTCACTGCGCGCACTTTGTCAGGCAGCGGAACCACTCCTTCGGGAGAGACGCGGTGCCCTAAAAAATCAATCCCCGTCACCCAGAACTGACATTTCGCTGGGTTGATTATTAAACCGTGCTCTTCCAACCTACCGAAAACCGTCGTGAGGTGGGTTTCGTGTCCGTCTTCAGACGCGCTGGCTACCAAGATATCGTCCAGGTAGACGAACATGAAAGGGAGATCGTGCAGCACTGCATCCCTCATGCGTTGGAACATCTGTGCTGCCCCTTTAAGCCCAAACGGCATGCACAAGAACTCAAATAAACCAAACGGAGTTATTACCGCTGTTTTGGGTATGTCCTCAGCGCGCACTGGGATTTGGTGGTAACCACGGACCAAATCTATCTTAGAAAAAATGCGTGCTCCTGCGAGGTGAGCGGAAAAATCCTGAATGTGGGGAATTGGGTAGCGGTCATGCGCTGTAGCGTTGTTTAACCTGCGGAAATCGCCGCAAGGTCGCCACGAACCTTCAGCTTTAGCGACCATGTGTAGCGGGGAAGCCCATGGGCTGTTTGAGCGCCTGATGATGCCTAACCTCTCTAGGTTAGCAAACTCCTCGCGCGCTATGGCCAGTTTAGCTGCGTCCAAACGCCAAGGTCTTGCAAAAATGGGCGCTGGGTGGTGGTGATAAAATGCTCCACCCCATGTTTAGCGATAGCTGCTGAAAACGTCAGGACTGTGAGTGCTGGGAACTGAGCGAGCAGTGTGTGGAACTTACCGCATGCTGCTGTGACGTTGGCTTGTGCTGTTGGCCGGGTCACTCGAGCTATACAGGGGAGAGAGTCAAAAGACAGTGCATTAACCAGGCACCTGTTAGCCATATCTACCAACAACCCATGTGCACATAGAAAATCAGCCCCCAGTATATGGTAATCCAATGCTGCTACAACAAAAGTCCATTCATATGTACGACCGTGTAGAGACAAGAGCAGAGTCCTCTCACCAAAGGTCTTAATGTCTGAGCCGTTTGCTGCTGCCATCTCGGGGCCGCTGGTTCCTGCCAGCCGGTCAGCGTAGGTCGGCCGGATGAAACTCCTCTGTGCACTGGTGTCCACGAGGAAATGCCTCCCCGAGCGTGCGTCCATCAAATAGAGCAGCTTGTTCTCCTCCCCGAGGGTCGCGGCTGCTACCGACCCCCGGTCTTTGCATTTCCCGAGCGCTTGAACTGGTACGGTGGTATACATTTGCGTGCCCTCTCTGCAAAGCAGCGATGGTAGAAGCAAAACGTGTCACCTCCACGTTCCTTGGCCCCCACTGCTGCTGCCGTCGGTGGTTCTGCTGCTGCCGTCGGCGGCTCCTCGCCTTCTTGTGTCGACGTGCTGGGCTCCGTCGCTGCTGCAATGGTCACGAAAGCCTTGGTGGCGACGATGATCCGGTCTGCCTCTCAGGCTAGCGCACGATAGTCCCGTTTGGCCAGCAATGACAAATTGGCCAGGGCCGCTCTCGCCGCTGTCGGAAGGTTCCTGAGGAAAATGTGGGTGAAGATGAAGTGGTCGTTGTCCGTGCCCTTTAACCTCAGCATCTTCTCCATCATGTCCACGGCCGAACCGTCTCCCAACTCGGTCCGCGTCAGAAGCCTCTCTGCTCTCTCACCATCCGAGAGCATGTAGTGCTGGATGAGGGCAGCCTTCAGCGCGTCATATTTGCCGTTGGCTGGTGGCTGATCGAGCAGGCTCTCGATGTGCTGAACCGTGCTGGCATCGAGCGCTGCGACCACATAGTAGAATTTCGTATCATCCACCGATATCCCTCGGAGGGCGAACTGCACCTCGGTTAGGTGGAACCAGGAGCGCCGGTTGTGCTGCCAAAAATCAGGTAGTTTGATCGCTACAGCGCACGCGAAGCTGGGGGTTCCAGTCGAGGTTGGCTCCGGCGATCTTCCGTCGTATTCCATGATTCGTCTTGGGTCACCAGTGTGGAGCGTGTAAAAAATGAGGCTGATTTGGTTCAAGCGGTTTATTACACGACTCACACAAGGAGCATAGACAGAATGGCATACAAGTAGGAACTCTTCCCTTAAATAACATGACATCCTTCTAGACTCTTCTCACACACAAAAGATAATCCCCCGTCCGACTGCAGTCAGTCCATTCATCCTTGACACCTCCCTGTTATCTTACTAGGGCATCTAGAAACTTCTCACACACAAAAGGTTAACTTTGCATCCTTTGTTCCTGTCTAAGGTGGTAAACCATTATGCACTCCCCAGGTTGCCACAAGTGCTATTTATTCATTGTGTATGTGGATGCTAATCGCTAGCTTAAAAACGCTAGCCACGATGCTAAATTCGGCTAGTTTTTTCATCAGAAAAAGCTATTTTTCAAGGCTGTAACGGTTAGCAAAGGTCCCAGTTCCCTTGCCCTTGATTGCTACTTGATGATGAATGATGAATCTGTGGTCTATGTGTGTTTAAAGTGCAAAATTGTGATAAATTGTTGCGCTAGATGTGATGTTAGTTTGGTGCAGCACACTGCACAAATGTCCTGTGATGTCAAGTGTTCCAAATGCACTTTATTCATCGTTGTAGCACCATGTTGATGGGTTTGAATGGTAGATGTGTTTGTTTTATGCACATTTGTTGATTTGGGGAAATTGACTTATAGACTAGGCTCTTTGTGTTCTGACATATTTTATAGGTCAGGTTCTTTTTTTTTTTTTTTTTCCTTCCTTTGGACTGGTTTGACCAGAGTATGGATCTCTAGATCTGGATGAGGAGCCGAAGCCTGAACCCTGGAGACTGCTAGAGGTGACCCAATTGGTCATCTGGAATTGAAACAACAGAACTGTGAATATTGTAAATACTGTATATTTGGAGTATTTTGTTTTTATTTTTTTTCTTTTATCGTGCTATGTATTTATTTTTGTGTACATAATTGTAAATAATATATATAGTTCCAAGTTCCATATACGGCTGTGTGTGTGTCGTCTGTTGTTGCACCTCCCAGCTCCTACGAACCCAGAGTTGGTCTGACCTGGCCCAATTATCCCTTTCCCCTCAGGTAGTAAAGTTAAGGTAAATACATTGCCATAACACACCACTACCAAAAAGGGTACTACACCTAAAGTGTATAGTGTTTTAATCCAGTTTTTAAAAGATGAACCAAACCCAAACTTGTTAAACACCATAAAAAGAAATTTCCAGTTAACACGGTGAAAGGCTTTCTCTGCATCCAGAGATGATATTGTGGTTTCTAAGTTATTAATCTTACAGTAGTTAAGTGGAAGAAGATGGATTGATGGATGGATAGTCTATTAAATTAAATAGCCTGCGTGTATTATCAGCCGAGTGCCTACCCTTGATGAGTCCTGTTTGGCCTGGGTGTATCATAAACGGAATTATCCTATCCAGTCTTTTGGTGAGAGCTTTGCAAACTATTTTACGATCGACATTCATAAGTGAGATGGTTTGATGTGTTTTTTAAAGGTTAATGGGGAGTCTAAAATCACACTCAAGTACTTAAATTCTTCGACTAGTTGCAGCTCCTCCCCTTTTAAGAAGATGTTTGAGTTTGTAATAGTTGATGGTTGTTTGGTGAACATCATGCAAACAGTTTTTTTAATGTTTAGTAGGAGACATGAGTTATTAAGCATATGTGTACAATGTGAAAGTGTAATATTTTATTTTGTAATTTAGCAGTAGGTTCATATAAGATTTTCATCTGAAATGTCTCTATAATCATTTCCATGGTACATCAGATATTGACTGGGTGGACTTGCATGATGTATTTTCTCACTGTTCTGGTCAGAACACTGACAAGATCACAAATGGAAACTTTTACAGTCCAATTAGCCAATCATTGGCCCTGACTTGAGCCACCAAGTAATAAGTCACCCTGTGATTGGCTGTTTGGATTCAGGCTGTAAAATGTACTCGCTGTAGTCTTCTCAGTGTTCCTTCCCTGAAAACTAATAAACGCTGTGTTAAGACAAGCTAAGATAAGATCAGATGAGCACAGGCAGCACGTGGAGCAGTGGTTAGCACTGTGTCAGCACAGCACAAAGGTCATGGGATTGATCCCACCCCCTGACCATCGGTGACCCTTCTGTATAAAGTTTGCATGTTCTCCCTGTGTCTGCGTGGGTTTTCTCAGGGAACTCTGGTTTCCTCCCACAGGCCAAAAACATGCAAGTTTGGTTAACTGGCATCAAACTGGGGATTCTAAATCGTACTTAGGTATGATTATGAGAGTGAATGGTTGTCTGTCTCTCTGTGTTGGCCCTGCAGTAGACTGGCAATCTGTCCAGGGTGGACCCTGCCTCTCACCCAAAGATGCTGGGATAGGCTCCAGCCCCCCGCGACCTGAAAAGGATTAATCAGAAGAGGATGGAGGGATGGATGGACCCAGACAGTATATTTCACACTGAATCAACAGTGTTGTTGTTGTAATAATTGTTGTTAGCCTTCCGCTAAATGAGCTCCTCAGTGCGTTCAACATGTCCTGCTTTTGGTGGGACTTGGACTCCAGCAGAGATGACAGCTTAGCCACCATCCGGTGGGCGGATTGTGGGCGATTGTGGGCGAACAATCTGAATCTGTTTTTCAATAGGTTTGACCAACCGCCCTCCCCCCTGACTGCACAACAACCACTGCTGCCTCTAAAGACATCAAGTCCTGCTGCCCACTCCCCACTCCACCAACACCCCCCCACTCCCAACACACAGCCCCCCATCCTGACCCTGACCAAGACCCAGGTGAGGACGGAGCTGAGGAAGATCAAGGTGAGGAAGGTGACGGGACCAGACGGCATCAGCGCAAAGCTCCTCAAGTCCTGTGCAGACCAGCTGTGTGGGATTGTGGCGTACATCTTCAACCTGAGCCTGAAGCTGGGGAGGGTACCACAGCTGTGGAATCAGAATCAGAATCAGAATGAGATTTATTGCCATTGTTCATGTAGTACACAAACTAGGAATTTGTCTCGGTGCAATGCTGCAACATTAAACATGGAGTAGCACTAAAGATAAAAATAAAAAACTATGCATGCAATAAAATGTAGAATATGAATGAGTAATACTAGTCTATGCAATTTTTAAATATATTAACAAGCAGCAGATATTGTGGAGTTCCACATAGTGCAGTCGGTAGTGCAAAAGAAAACAGTGATAATTATCATGAGTCCGGTTGAGCTGCTGAAAGTAGTGCACGAGAGTCTAATAAGTCACTTAGTGTTCAGCAGTCTGATGGCAGAGGGGAAGAAGCTGTTTATGTAGCTGGAGGTTTTAGTCTGAATGGACCGAAGTCTTCTACCTGAGGGGAGGGGGGCAAACAGTGTGTGTCCAGGGTGTGAAGGGTCGGCTATGATCCGACCTGCACGCCTCCGGGTCCTGGAGATGTACAGGTCCTGGAGGGATGGGAGCTTGCAGCCGATCACCTTCTCAGCAGCGCGCACAACGCTCTGCAGTCTTAGTCTGTCCCTGGCAGTGGCTCCTGCGTACCACACGGTTATGGAGGTGGTGAGGATGGACTCGATGATGGCCGTGTAGAACTGCACCAACAACTTGGTGGGTAACTTGAGCTTCCTCAGTTGCCGCAGGAAGAACATCCTCTGCTGGGCCTTTTTGATGAGGCAGCTGATGGTCGGCTCCCACTTGAGGTCCCGGGTGATGGTGGTGCCCAGGAAGTGGAAGGAATCTGCAGTGGTGATGGGAGAGTCTGTGAGGGTAAGGGGGGGCAGAGGGATTGTGACTTTTCTGAAGTCCACGATCATCTCCACTGTCTTCAGAGCGTTCAGCTGCAGGTTGTTGTAGCTGCACCAGGACGCCAGCTGGGCCACCTCTCTCCTGTAGATGGACTCGTCGCCGTTGGAGATGAGCCCGATGAGGGTGGTGTCGTCCGCAAACTTGATCAGCTTGACAGACTGGTGGCTGGGGGTGCAGGAGTTGGTGTACAGGGAGAAGATTAGGGGGGAAAGTACACAGCCCTGGGGTGATCCGGTGCTGATGCTAACAGAGTCTGAGACAGTCTTTCCCAGCCGCACACGCCGCCTCCGGTCCGTCAGGAAGTCGGTGATCCATCTGCAGAGGGAGTCAGGCACGTTGAGCAGGGACAGCTTGTTCTGGAGCAGAGCGGGGCGGATGGTGTTGAATGCAGAGCTGAAGTCCACAAACAGGATCCTGGCGTAGGTTCCCGGGGAGTCCAGGTGCTGCAGGATGGAGTGGAGGGCCAGGTTGACTGCGTCGTCCACAGACCTGTTGGCTCTGCAGGCAAACTGCAGCGGGTCCAGGAGGGGAGTGGTGATGGTCTTGAGGTGGGGCAGGACCAGGCGCTCAAAGGACTTCATGACTACAGAGGTGAGCGCTACAGGTCTGTAGTCGTTAAGTCCAGTGATCCGTGGCTTCTTGGGGACAGGGATGATGGTAGAGGTTTTGAGGCAGGTCGGCACGTGGCATAACTTCAGGGAGGTGTTAAAAATGTCTGTGAAGACAGGAGTCAGCTCCTCCGCACAGTGTCTCAGGGTGGAGGGCGACACGCCGTCCGGACCGGGGGCCTTGCGCGGGTTCAGTCTGGAGAACTGTCTGTGCACGTCCTGCTCACTGATGGCAAGGGCAGGGGGGAGGAGGGGGGGCCGCCTTTGATGAAGTGGGGACCATGGAGGCAGTGGCGCTGGGGGGAGGGGGGGAGTTGGACACAGCTGACGAGGTGTCAAAACGGGCATAGTGTTGGGACAGTCTTTGACAAAGGGCTTTGTCATCCTGACCTTTAGAAGCCTGAGGCCGATAGTTGGTGATTTGCCTCAGTCCTTGCCACACAGAAGCAGAGTCGTTAGCAGTGAACTGTTGCTGGAGTCTCCCAGAATACACAGATTTAGCTCTCCTCAGCTCTCTGCTAAACCGGTATTTGACCTCCCTGTAGCAGTCCCTGTCTCCACTTTTCAACGCTGCTTCCTTCTCCTTCCTGATCTGTCTGAGCTTGGCTGTGAACCAGGGCTTGTCGTTGGAGTAACTCACCCTGGTGTGCGATGGAAGAATGCTCTCCTCACAAAAGTTGATATATGAGTTCACAGTGTCCGTGTAATCATCCAGATCATGCGTGGCTCCTTTAAACATGCCCCAGTCGATTATTTCCAAGCACGTGCGTAGCTCCTCCCCAGCTTCACTGGTCCATTTCCTCGTAGTGCTCACAACAGGTTTTGTGAGCTTCAGTCTCTGTCTGTATGTGGGAATCAGGTGGACCATCACGTGATCAGATAGTCCGAGCGCAGTGCGGGGAACAGCGCGATACGCGTCCTTCACTGTAGTGTAACAGTGATCCAGCGTGTTCTTTCCTCTGGTGGGGCATTTAATAAACTGTTTGTATCGGGGGAGTTCGTGGCTCAGGTTGCTCTGGTTAAAGTCGCCAACCACAATAACCAGAGAGTCCAGGAAAGTCCGCTCCGCTTGTTGAATGTGATCCGCGAGCGCGCGCTGAGCCTCGCGCATGTCCGCGTCGGGCGGGACGTAAACAGCGGCCAGGATGAATGAAGCGAACTCACGCGGGGAATAAAATGGCTTGCAGTTGATGAATAACCATTCCAGAGCGGGAGAACAGTGTTGGGAGATCACAGTTACATCGGAGCACCAGCTGCTGTTGATGTAGAAGCAGACTCCTCCTCCTGTGGTCTTGCAAGAGAGCTCTGTGTCTCGGTCTGCACGAAACAGCTGAAATCCCTCGAGGAGGAGCACGCTGTCCGGTGTCAATTCCTTAAGCCAGGTCTCAGTAAAGCAGAGGGCACACGAGGTGGAGAGGTCCTTAAATCGCATCAGCAGTCTCAGTTCATCTACATTGTTATCGAGAGAATTGACGTTGGACAGAAATATCCCAGGCAAAGCCGTGCGCATGCCTCTCCTGCGAAGCCGCACGAGAGCGCCTGCTCGTCTTCCTCTCTTTTGCCGTCTCACTTTTTGGGCTAAAAAGTGAACCAGATCGGCGGCAGGAGCAAAAAAAACTGGGAGTAGGTCCGTGGGAGTGAAAGTCCTGATATTTAGTAGCTCTTCACAGGTGTAAGAGCAGGCAGACACACAATTGATGAACAAAAACAAGCAAACAAAAACGCAGCGAAGCACCATGGTGACCACTGTGGGCGCCATCTTGGATCAAAACATCTTGTGTGGGACCTGTACCAAAAACTTCCCACCCCAAAGATCTGAACAGCTACAGACCGGTGGCCTTGACGTCCCACTTGATGAAGACCCTGGAGAGACTGCTCCTTGCTCACCTCCGCCCCCTGGTGGAACCAGCGATGGATCCACTCTAGTTCGCCTACCAGCATGGCATTGGGGTGGAGGATGCGGTGATCTTCCTCCTTCACCATTCTCTGTCCCACCTGGAGAAGCCCGGGAATGTGGTGAGGATCATGTTCTTTGACTTCTCCAGTGCTTTCAACACCATCCAATCGATGATCCTGAAGGACAAGCTGCTGCGCACAGGGGTGGACCAGCACCTGTCATCATGGATCCTGGACTACCTCACGAACCGGCCTCAGTTTGTGAGAACCCGGGACTGTGTGTCCGACATGATCATCGGTAGCACGGGGGCCCCCCAGAGAATGGTGTTGGCTCCCTTCCTGTTCACTCTTTAAACTGCGGACTTCTCACACAACACAACACACTGCCATCTACAGAAGTTCTCTGATGACTCTGCGATCATTGGCCTCATCTCCAATGGAGATGAAGCTGAGTACAGAGGGCTTATCCAGGACTTCGTGGACTGGTGCCATCGGAACTGCCTCCAGATCAACGTGAGGAAAACTAAGGAGCTGGTGGTGTACTGCCACAGGCATGAACAACCCCTCACAGCACCAGTAAATATACAGGGAACAGACATTGAGATGGTGACATCCTACAAGTACCTGGGTGTTCATCTGAACAATAAACTAGACTGGTCACACAATACTGACGCACTCTACAAGAAGGGACAGCGCAGGCTGTTCCTCCTGAGGAGACTCAGGTCTTTTGGTGTACAAGGGGCGCTGTTGAAGACATTCTATGACACGGTGGTGGCATCAGCCATCACTTTTGGAGTGGTCTACTGGGGAAGTGGCATTACTGCAGCCGATAGGAAGAGACTGAACAAACTGATCAAGAAAGCTAGCTCTGTCCTGGGGCAGCGCCTTGACCCGGTGGAGGAGATAGGAGAGAGAAGGATGGTGGCCAAACTGTCTTCTCTGCTGGAGTCCGAGTTCCACCCTATGCAGGACATACTGAATGCACTGAGGAGCTCATTTAGCAGCAGACTACATCATCCCAGGTGCACAACCGAGAGGTTTCGCAGGTCCTTCCTACCAACTGCTGTCAGACTGTACAACCTAAGCAGGGCTGCTCGCAGAAGTAGCAAAAAAGACGTAACAACCTAATAGTTTTTGAATGCAAAAGATGCAATAGACTTACACAATGGTCCCCTCCGGCATACAACTAGGAAAATACCGGTCGCTATGGAGGGTGAGAATATGTATGGGCACATAATCATACCATGTAGGATAACTAAGTAGACGGTTGTGCTGTTTCATCCCATCTAGCAACAATGCTCTGCACTGTGTGTGTTTATATATTTACATATTTATTCCATCTAGCTACAATGCTCCGCACTGGGTGTGTTTATATTTATATATCTATTATTCCATCTAGCTACAATGCTCCGCACTGTGTGTGTTTATATATCTACATATTATTCCATCTAGCTACATTGCTCCGCACTGTGTGTGTTTATATATCTACATATTATTCCATCTAGCTACAATGCTCCGCACTGTGTGTGTTTATATATTTTCATATTTATTCCACCTAGCTGCAATGCTCCGTACTGTGGGTGTTTATATATCTACATATTTATTCCATCTAGCTACAATGCTCCGCACTGTGTGTTTATATACTCATACAGCTACAATGCTCTGCACTGTGTGTCTGTGTGTATATCTTAATTGTTTTTATGGTCGTTTTGACTCCTTTGATTTCAGCACAGAAATCCAAGATTTGAAACAGAAACTCAAAGACAATCAGCACTTTAATATTGAGGTGCAGGATGTTAAAAGGGAGTTCTGCGCTGTAAAAGTGAACAAAAGTCAGGGCCCTGATAATATATGTGGGCGCTTGGTAAAGTCCTGTGCACATGAACTGAGTCCTATATTTCATTACATTTTCAATAAGTCATTACAGACACAACATGTGCCTAAGATCTGGAAAGAAGCCGTGGTTGTTCCCGTTCCAAAATCCAGCTGTCCTAAAACGGTAAATGACTTTAGACCAGTTGCTTTGACTTCAATTTTAATGAAAATTTTTGAAAAACTGGTCAGATGTGAGGTCCTAAGGCAGACTGAGCATGCATTGGATCCTCTGCAGTTTGTCTATAGGCCTCACAGAGAAGTGGAGGATGCCACTGTCACTATGTTTAACATGCTTTTTAAACATCTGGATTTTAATGGAACACATGCCAGGCATTTATTTGTGGACTTTTCTTCCGCCTTTAATACAATCCAAACTCATATTTTAGTTGAAAGGCTCCTGCAACAATTTGATTTGAGCAATAATCTGGTGGGTTGGATTCTGGATTTCTTAACCAACAGGACGCAGAGAGTAAGGGTCAATGGTACATTGTCTGACCTAAAGTGCTCTTCTACTGGCTCTCCTCAGGGGTGTGTGTGGTCACCACTACTCTTCATCCTGTACACAAACGTGTCGGAGCAGACATGACAACAGACACATTATAAAGTATGCTGATGCCTCAGTCATTGTCAGTCTCCTCCAGGATGGTGAGAGTGGCCACGGCCCAGTAGTTGACGATTTTGTTCACTGGTGTGAGGATTCCTACCTGCAGCTGAATACAACAAAAAGGAAAGATATGATTATTGACTTTAGGAGGAAAACTCCCAGGCACAAAGTCACCATACTAAAAGGCCAGACCACCGAATGTGTACAATCGTACAAATATCTTGGGACGATTATTGATAGTAATTTAAACTTTGAAGTGAACTGTGAAAGGGTGTGCAAAAAGGGTCAGCAACATTTGCATTGCTTGAGGAAACTTGCACGCTTCCAAATTGACCGAACCATAACGACAATGTTTTATCGGGCTTTTATTGAATCTGTTTTATCCTTTTCTTTAGTGCCATGGTTTGGTCAGATAAAACTGAAACAGAGGAAATCCTTGGATCAGGTAGTTAGATGGTCCAGTCGTTTGCTTGGTGAGTCACAGCTGAGCCTGACATCCCTGCACACCAGACAGGTACAGAGGATTGCTACCTCCATTTTAAATGATGACTCCCACCCTTTGCACTGCAACTTTCAGCTTCTTCCCTCCAGACGGAGGTTTGCTGTCCCAAAAAGTAAAACCCAGCGCTAGAAAAACAGCTTTGTCCCTGCTGCTGTCAAAGAGTTGAACAAGCTATAAAAATATATTGTACATAATTTAGGTACCTATTTATTAACTTCATTTTATATTTACTTATTTTGTATGATGTCACTTGGGTTCTAAATATTTTATTGGGTTTTAGACCTTTGAGTTTTTTAACCTCTGACTAGTTTTTAACTTTTAACTTTAATATGACCCTTCTCTCTTACCTCTGGTTTCTCCCTCATCTCTTTGTCTTTTTATACCCTGTTTGATGGAGCCTTGAGTATTTTTATCATGTTTATAGTCAGCTTCATGTGTGCCTGTGTTTGTGTCTATGTTGAATGTAATTAGTGGCTTGTAAATATGGATGTCACCAGACTGCAAAACAACTCTACCTACGGGTACAAATAAAGTAACCTGAACCTGAACCTGATATATATATATATATATATATATATATATATATATATATATATATATATATATATATATATATATATATATATATATATATATTTATTTATAGTAATATGTACATATGTATATTAGCTGCCCTTGCTTGCTTTTTTTTTCCTTGCCTTCTGATTGTTGCTCTGAGTGTTGCTATCCCTGTGCTGTTGCAATCCTGGAATTTCCCCATTGTGGGACTAATAAAGGCTTATCTTATCTTATCTTATCTTATCTTATCTTATCTTATCCTCCTCACTCCGATCTCATCCACTGGGTTGAGGCAGCGCCCCAGAACAGAGCTTAAAACCTTCATTGGTCAATCACTCATAAGTAACTTTCATGAAGCACATAGGAAAAGCATGATCATGTTAGCCAACTCCATCTCCTCTCACTCCTTCCATGTTCTAAAAGGGAATACCAACTTCTTCCCTCAAAGGAACAAATCAGAATCCCAACATTTAAAAACAGTAAACTCAAAAAATCATTTGTCCACCAATCTATTCTGGTGCTGAACCAGAATCGGTGAAGGGCCAAATACCATTGAGCCCACGATCTAAACATGTGCGGCTATGCCTGTCCTCACTGTTTTATTTTTATTTGTATGGTGTGTCCAACTGGTAGGTTTCGTGTAACCCGTATGTTTGTCCAGTCTATGTGTTTTTGAATATTTGAAAATCGAGTGTCCCGTGAACTGCAGAAAACAATTCAATAATAACTGACAATGAAATTGTACTGTTATCGTATCGTTCTGTGAGCATGTTCTAGTAAAAACTAAATCTGTTCAGGAGGGGCCTTGGAAATCTTAAGTCTGTAATTCAAAGAGTCCTCAGTGAGTACAGACCTCCAACCACAACGAAAAACATCAATCTTTGATTTATTGTTTGGATTCTAAGTTGGGTCAAGTCCCAATACAGAAGTAATTTCCATACAAATCTCAAAGGGTTAACTGTGTATCCATGACCTTTTCTCCAGAAACTAAACAGTGAAGTGACAATTAAAGCTGCAAATGGGATGCCAGTGAAGGCATTGACGGTGTTTGCAGAAGCGCTGAAATTCCTGAAGGAAGATGCACTGAAAACCATCGCAGAAAACACTGAAGGGAGGAAGTTCATAGCCTCCGACTTCACCTGGGTGCTGACGGTCCCTGCCATCTGGGATTCTTCAGCAAAGCAGTTCATGAGAGAAGCTGCAACTAAGGTAAAAACTACCAGGATAACCACAAGGTGAATGAAATTGTAAAAAACACTGATGTATCATGTCACTTTCAGGCTGGTATTGTGACGACAGGAACTGAAGACAAGCTAGTCATTGCTCTGGAACCAGAGGCAGCCTCGGTGTGGTGTAAGAAGCTGCCAGCTGATGGTTTCATAGCACAGAACTGTGGTGGAAAAGCACTAGATTGCCAACCAGGAACACAGTACATCGTGGTGGACTGTGGAGGTACTGCATGACACCGTGACAGACTGTACAGATGTGGAAACACAGACAAACCAATCACAACAAGGCTGCATCCCCTCCAGGAAAAAACAAACATATTAGATAGATAGATAGATAGATAGATAGATAGATAGATAGATAGATAGATAGATAGATAGATAGATCAAGTTTTCATGTCTTCCTGTGTGTCTTTCAGGTGGAACTATTGGCATCACTGTCCATGAAATCCAGCACGGAGGAGGATTGAAGGAGGTGCACAAGGCTTCTGGAAATGATGTGGGAGGGCATATTGTGGACAGAAAATTCAGAGAGTGTCTTAAAGCAATCTTCTGTGGTGGTGTGTGGGAGGAATATGAGACAAACTTCCCCTCTGAGGCACAGAAAATTATGTATGATTTTGTGTATCATAAACAAGCAGATGAGGACATTCAGATCAGCTGCACATTTAATCTGGGGAACGTGGCTCAGAAGAAGCAAAGAATAGATCTGTTCTTCAAAAACAAGAAAGGTGTTTCATACAATGAGGGTGTGATCAGAATCTCCAAAGAGAAGTTGAGGTCATTCTTTGATGACAGTCTGAAAGGAATCAGTGAGCTTCTCAGAGAAATCCTGAGTAACAGCTCAAGGATTAAGGTCATCCTCTTAGTGGGGGGTTACGCTCAGAGCAAGATTCTTCGTGAGTACATAAAAGATCAGTTTGGAAAAAATTGTAAAGTCCTGTGTCCTTGTAGGCCACAGGAAGTGATCCTGAAAGGAGCGGTGCAGTATGGAAGCAACCCGGCAGTGGTGGCATCCCGCAAAAGTGCCTTTACTTTTGGGTTCGATACTTCAGAGCCATTTGATTGGCTAAAGCATAGGCTAGACAAAAGATTCACTGTTGATGGAAAGGAACTATGTGGTGATCTTTTCCATAAAATTGTGAAGGAGGGCGAAGATGTGAAATGGGATGAAAGCAGAGCTTACATTGTATATCCAGTAGAAAACAATCAGACATCTGCTGAACTGACATTTTATAGCTCAACAAGAACAAATCCAACCTATGTAGATGAAGCTGGAGTAGAGCAGATTGCTTCATTCATTGTTCCAATGCCTGATATTAGAGGAGGCAAAGACCGTGCGATCCGAATAGAAATCATGTTTGGCTCCACAGAGATAACGGCCAAGGGCACTGATGTGCTGACTGGGATCACAAAAAAAGTCAGCATTGACTTTATGAGTAAAGCATGAGGACATCTGTGATGTACGCACGGACCCTGATCGTAGCAGTTTTCTGATGTAATCACATGAGAACATGAATAAAACCTTAGTTCCTTATAGGTTTGTTTACTAACTTATGAATCTTATGAAACCTTTTACTTTTTGGTGGGCTGTTTTAAATGTAATAGGTGGTAGTCACTGAAATAAAACTGCTGTCAAAAACCTATCAAACTTTTCAATCATGAATTGAAAATTTTATCTTAAAAAATGATTGATGGGATTTGATGGGATATGTGTATTGTGTTTATTTTGAAACTGTAATCATAACTTTAAGTCCTCATTCCATTGTCCCAGTGAGTAAGACGGTTGTTCTATCCCTGAAAAAAAAACACCATCTAGACAATATCAACACTCCACATTCCATTATTAGTATCAATGTATTAGGATTGAGTCATTGTGTTATTGTGTTATTACCTTATTAGTATTGTTGTGTACCTTTTACCTTGGCATTCATTAGGAGAGCAATGTAAGAATTTTATTGCTCAGGAAATGTAGCATTTCTTAACTGTGCACATGAAATTAAAGCCTTTGAATCTTAAAATCTTGAATCTTGAATCATGAAAATCTTCTCTTTTCGTGAGAGCATCTGTGCTTGTCAGACATTTTAGACAAATGTTTTTGAAGGTGGTAATCTGAAGCCAGAATTTAAAATTTTACACAGAATCATTAGCGATTTTAATTAGAAGACTTTTGAAGTTATGGAGTTATGTTCACTGCAACAAACAAATGTAACATGATTATATGATGAAATACACTTTTTTGCCATTTGACAGTGATGAATTGTAACATATTTTCTTACAGTGGTACAAAAAAGTTTGCCCCTTTCCTGATTTCTGATTTTTTTTGGATGTTTGTCACACTTAAATGGTTCAGATCATCAAAAAAATGTAAATATTAGACAGAGGTAACACAAGTAAACACAAAATGACATTGTTAAATGATGGTGTTTATTATTAAGGGTAAAAAAAAAAAATCCAAATGCTTCCTGTGGTAACATATCGTCACTTCCTTTGCTGCTGGCTGTTGGTATGGCTTGCTCTGTGGTTAGCTCTCTTCACTCTCCTGAGGATTATTGTCTTTAATTGTATTTTAATCACTTTTTTCCCCATCTACCATCACCTATCATTTCTGTTTAACAAGCCTCTTGAACCTGTGTTCACACTCGGTGTTACCTAATCACCCGCTTTAGTCTTCTGTTCACTTTTCATCAGTGTTTGTGCTAGCTTCGGGTTAGCCACTAGCTATGGCTACTAGCTCTCCTTTCCCTTCTCTGGTTTGCTCTCTGTGTCAGAGAGCAAACCAGGGGGGGGCAATGGATCAGCGTTCTCGTCGCGCCCTCCGCCAGTACCCGGGCTCGCCTGGGGAAGCTAATGATCCTACCAGCAGACTAAATTCGAAGAGACGACGCCTCTGTGCCAAGTCAAAGAAGAATCCTAGTCACAGTCCTAAAGCCGAAAGCAAACAGCCCCAAGAGCACTTTGTGGTAGGATCGGCCCTTCGCATATTACAACTAAACGTTGAAGGCCTATCTGCAGCCAAGCGAAGCCTTATCGAAGTCCTCACCTTCCAACATTCGATTGACGTAATCTGCCTCCAAGAGACTCATATTGGCACAGAGGAAGCTGGCCGCTTCACCATCAAAGGCTTTGACCTCCTGTGCTATGTTCTACATGCTAAACATGGACGTGCCACCTATGTGCGTTCTGACATAGTTGAAGCAAATCACCTGATAACAACACATTTCTCAGACACCATAATCATTGGTGGCTTCCATATTGTCAATGTGTACAAGCCCCCTAATGCCAACTGGGATCTGCAGGTCTTACCCACCCTACCCCACCCTGCCATCTATGTGGGGGACTTTAACAGCCATCACCCTGACTGGGGGTACCCAGCAGTGGACAGTGATGGGAAGGCACTTTCAGACTGGGCATCCAGAAATGACCTCGCTTTGATATACGACCCCAAACAAAGAGGAACCTTCCACTCTGCTAGGTGGAAGAAGGACTATTCTCCTGACCTGTGTTGGGTCAGCTCTTTGAATGGGGAGCCATATCCTACACAGATCCTCATTCTTGATGATTTTCCACACAGCCAACACCGGCCCCTGCTTGTACACATTGGCCTACAACTTCCAGTCATATACAGCCCAAGGAAGATGCGCTGGAACTTCCGCAAAGCCAACTGGAAGAAATTCAGTGAAACTCTGGACCGGAGCGTTGTTACCATCCCACTCCACACCATCACTGTAGATGAAGCATACAACCGCTTCTGCAGCGCAATCTTCAAGGCTGCCCATACTGCAATCCCACGAGGCTACCGACCCCTCTATGTCCCATGTTTGGACGGAGAAAGTGCTGCCCTCCTACAATCCTATCAAACATCAGGGGACCCAGAGATAGCAGACCATCTCATTGAATCGCTAAATACAGCTCGGCGAAAGAAATGGGAGGAGACAGTTGCTGACCGGAGCTTTACCCACTCTAGCAGGAAATGTTGGAGCCTCATCCGTCGCCTAGGAGCTGCACAGAAGCCCCCTAGCCAAAGCCGAGCATCTGTCACACCCAACCAAGTTGCATCCCACCTACTGACTATCGCCAAAGCACCCCAAGACAAAGACACCAAAAGAGCAGTTACAACTGAGCTAAAAAAACACCAAAAAATGCCTGTAGAGGAAACGAACCCTGAACCCTTCGAGGCTGCTGAACTGGAGAAAGTCCTACAGAGCCTGAAATGTGGAAAGGCAGCAGGATACGATAACATCTTCCCAGAATTCATGAAAAATCTTGGCCCCCGAGCCCTAACCTGGTTGACACAATTCTACACAAGGATCACACAAACAAACTCGATCCCAAAGAAATGGCGGACAGCAAAGGTCATTGCCATCCCAAAACCTGGCAAAGACCACAAATTACCAGCAAGCTACCGCCCAATCTCCCTACTCAGCGTTCCTTACAAAATCATGGAGCGCCTAATTCTGCAACGCATTTCCCCAGAGGTAGAGGATATTCTAAGTGTGGATCAAGCAGGTTTCCGCAAGGACCGCAGTACAGGAGAACAAGTACTGGCCCTAACCACCTTCATCGAAAATGGCTTCGAGAGCAGACTGAAGACAGGGGCTGTGTTTCTCGACCTTACAGCCGCCTATGATACGGTCTGGCACAAAGGCCTCCTCCTGAAACTTATAAAGGCGATCCCTGCTTGGGCAACAGCAATTATAAAAACCCTGCTGACCAACCGAAGGTTCAGAGTCCACCTCAGTCAGAAGACAAGTGCATGGAGAATGCAGAAAAACGGACTCCCACAAGGCTCAGTTCTAGCTCCAACTCTGTTCAACCTCTACATAAACGACCTGCCTACTACAAAATCCCGCAAATTCACCTATGCAGACGACATCTGTTTGGCATTCCAAGCACCAGACTTTGAACCACTGGAACGGGTGCTCACGGAAGATCTTGCCAAACTGGACCAGTTCTGCAAAATCTGGCGTCTAAAACCAAGCCCAGCAAAAACCGTCTCCAGTGTATTCCATCTCCACAATGCAAAAGCTGCCAGAGAACTAAACATCCACCTGAGCGGACTCAAGCTTAAGCATGCCCCAAATCCAACTTATCTTGGAGTGACCCTTGATAGGACCTTATCCTTCAAGGAACATCTAAAGGGGACGGCTGCTAAGGTGAAGGTACGAAACAACCTGCTCTGCAAGCTCGCTGGTGCAAAATGGGGGGCGGCAGTCTCCACCCTGCGCACCTCAGCACTGGCCCTTTCATACTCTGTAGCAGAATATTGTGCCCCTGTCTGGTCCAGGTCATCTTACACACACCATGTAGACACCCAGCTCAACACAACCATGAGAACTATAACTGGAACAATCCGCTCAACACCACTCCCCTGGCTCTCTGTACTGTCAAACATAGCCCCTCCACACATCCGGCGAGCAGCATTAACTCAAAGGATGCTCCAAAAAGTTAAAGATTCTCCTCACTTACCAATCCATGCAGATATCTACACTCCACCCACTGCCCGACTTTCATCCAGACGGCCGATTTGGAAAAACCCTCCCCCAGCTGACTTTACCATCCAGACAGCTTGGCAAGAGGAATGGGAGACCAAGGAGGTCCCAAACAAACAGCTGGTGATAAACCCCAACCAACAGGTCCCGGGCACCAACCTCCCAAGGAGACAGTGGTCTACACTCAATCGCTTCAGGACTGGACATGGCCCCTGCTTGGCCAGCCTTTACAGATGGGGCAGTAGCCCTAGCCCTCTGTGCGCATGTGGAGAGGAGCAAACAATGGAACACATCATAGAGGCTTGCCCGCTCCAAAGACTGGAAGGAGGATTACACACCCTCCATACAGCAAACCAGGAGGCAACTGCTTGGCTTAAGGACTTTGCATTCGCTAAATAAATAATGTGTCAGATGATTAGCTACAACTCTGCCTCTTTTAGTGATAATGGTAAATGTGATAAATGTTGTCTTTTTGAAGTGCTTGAGGTGAGGTTGTCTACTTTGGAATCCCGGCTCCGCTGCATTGAAACACTGTCAGGACCAGTTAATAATAATGGATTCCCTTTAGCTGCAGTGGAGCACCCTAGCATAGGGCCTGCTAGCCGTCCCCCGGCTTGCACCTCTCCTGAGCAGCCAGGAGAGAATGGGTGGGTGACAGTGAGAAAGAAGCCTAGTCGCAAGCCCCTGGTTAACCACCAATCTGTTCACGTTTCTAATTGTTTTTCCCTGCTCAGCGACACACCCGCTGAAGAAAAAACTCTGATCATTGGCGACTCTGTAGTCAGAAACGTGAACCTAGAGACTCCAGCGGCCATAGTCAAATGCATTCCTGGGGCCAGAGCAGGCGACATCGAGTCAAATTTGAAAATGCTCGCTTAAAGTAACTGTAAATACTCCACAATTGTTATCCACGCTGGCATTAATGACATCCGACTCCGGCAGTCGGAAGTCTCAAAACTTTGTGTGGAATCGGTGTGTAACTTTGCCAAAATGATGTCTGCCTCTGTAGTATTCTCTGGGCCCCTCCCCAATGAATGAATGAATGAATGAATGAATCTTTATTTCAGATAGATTAAAAGTAAAGATTAAAAAGAAACAGAATAATATAACAAAGGGGGAAAAAAATCCAACAAGGTCAAATTAGACAATAACTCCTCTGATTATACAGTTCAACATAAGTTATCCGAAATGGGTGATGGCTGAAGCCGCAGCTTATATTGCCCACCCATATTCCATCCAAGAATTCCAAAAGAAAAACAAAACAAGAGCGATTACTATTCGGAACAAAGCTAAGACAAAATGTGACAAAAAAAACTAAGCAACAACACAACACAGGCTGGATATGACAATCCTTATGTGATTTTACATGTCATCTTGTATATATGTTTGGAGTATTTCTTCCTTTAGTTTTTGTTTAAATTGTCCAAGCGTTGTACATGATTTTAATTCAGGTCCAAAATCGTTCCATGATCTTACTCCTTGCACTGAAACACAGTGTTGCTTGGTGGTAGTTCTCACTGAAGGTTTCTGAAATATACATGTTCCTCTGAAATGATATTGTTTCTCCCAATCTGACCAGTGATGACATGTTTAGCCGCATGTCATCCTTCAGCAGTGCGTCTCTTTTATCTAACAATCTGGCATCTTTTTTATCCAAATTTCCAAAACCTTGACTACTCAGAGTTGGGACCAGGAAGCAGAGTCGCAGTCTTACACGCCTCAATGCAGCTCCTCTTCATCCGCCACCCCTCATCTTAGCCCCTGTCTTCCCCATCAGAATATCATTGTCTGCTCCCTCCAAAGTACATAAAAATATAATGTAGAAACATCACAAAGTGATCAAACAAAAAGTTGGTAAAACTCAAATGAAACATGAAGCCTCGAAATTGAATGATTTAGCCTCTGTTCCTCCTCATAATTTAAAAATTTAATGTGGTTTGTTAAATATTAGGTCTCTAATTCCCAAGTCTCTGCTCGTCCATGATCCGTTAATTGATCATCAGACTGATTTAATATCTCTTACAGGGACTTGGTGAGGGCAAGAGGATTATGTTGGTTTAAATGAATCAACTCCCTCTGGTTATTTAAACTGTCAAAATCCCAGAAGTTCTGGTCGTGGAGGAGGAGTAGCAACAATTTACCATTCCAAATTACTAGTTAATGTAAAGCAAAAGCACGTTATAATTCCTTTGAGGGCCTTGTCTTAAGTATTTGGGATTTTAGCAATTTTATGTTAAACCCAGTTTTATTTACGATAGTTTATCGTCCTCCCTCATCCAACTCATAGTTTTTATCCAAATTTACCAAAATCTTAGCAGATTTAGTGCTGAAGTCAGATAGAATAATTATAGTAGGGGACTTTAATATACATGTAGATGTAGATAGTGATTGCCTTAATATGGCATTGAATTCAATATTAGACTCAATGGGGTTTTCTCAGAAAATAGGAAATTCTACCCATTATCTCCGCCATACGTTGGACCTTGTTCTGACATATAGCATATAAATAAAAAATCTGGTATTGTCTCCTCATAACCCTGTACTGTCAGACCATTGGTTGTTAACTGATTTTACTGTTTCTATTTGGCTGCTAAAGAAAAATATCACTACAGTAGATGCCTCTCAGATGATGCTGTTACCAAATTTATGCAGATTGTTTCCTCTATGCCATGTGCCAACACAACAGAGATAAGCTATAGACAGCTTGCTCCTTCTGTAATTGATAGCATGGTAGAAAGTGTTACAGCTTCTCTGCATTAGACTCTAGACATGGTGGCCCCTTTAAAAAAGAAAAAGTCTAATCAGAGATTTCTAACTCCTTGGTTCAACACAGAATCTCGTAGCTTAAAACAGAAGACTCGTCATTTAGAAGGAAAATGGCACTCCACTAACTTAGATTAAATCTATTTAGCTTGGAGAAATAGATTTCTATTTTTTTTAAAAAATCTCATAGGAAAGCTAGAACAAGTTATTATTCTGCATTAATAGAAGAGAAGAAGAATAATTACAGGTTTCTTTTCAGCACTGTAGAAAGGCTGACAAAGACTGAGGACTCTGTCAAACCTAGACAGGTTTGACAGGGTTACTCAGGGTTACTAGTCCTGACTAGTAACCCTGAGAGGTTACTAGTCAGGACTTCATAAACTTCTTCAATAATAAAATTTCATCTATCTGAGATAAAATCAGTAAGATTCTTCCCACGGATATCTTAAATACATTGACTAATACAACTCCTTAAACTGATATCTGTTTGGATTGTTATGACCCGAGCGTCGGTTCTGATCGCGCTCGGGCTAAGCTATGTCTCGCTGCCGGCCTTGACAGCTGCGGGCGGTATTCTGGCCTCTCCGGGCTCTTATTGTGAAAGTGCTCGGTGGGGCTTCCGCCTGTCAACGGTCGGTCAGCTGAGTGTCATTATTGTCATTAGTGCTTCGCCCATTTAAGCCCAGCACTGGCGTCGGTAGGACGCAGCAGTGTCTGATCACTTATCTGGTCACTAAGCTGATCATTTACCTGTTCACCCACCGTCACGTTGCGGATGCCTGGACTGTTTTCACACCTCGGCTGCTTTGGGCTTGACCGTCATTCCCCGGTACCAGTAAGTGTGCTGTATTAGCCTTATTCCTCCCGGCGTGAATTGATCTGTAAGTCCCTGCCTTAGCAGCCTGTGTGCTATTATTACCAAGCCTGCCTGTGTGTGACTGTCTCCTGCTCTGGACCTATAGTGTGCTGTATAGCCCTATGCCTCCTGTTCTGTGAAGAGTCTTGTCATTATCTCAGCAGCTTGTGTTATCACCCTTTTCACCGTAAATAAACTCACTGAAAACTCACTGGTGACTCTGTGTGTCTCTAGGTGGCTCGCGAGGGCCACCGCATGACATGGAGGAGTTTACTCCAACTGACCTTTTAGAGTTAGATAAAATAATTTCCTCATCCAAGCCTTCAACTTGTCTTTTAGACCCTATTCCTACCAGGTTATGTAGAGAAGTATTCCCATTTACTTGTAACTTTAATCTTCAAATAATCAATTCTTCATTAACTTTAGGCCATGTACCGCAGGCTTTTAAAACTGCTGTAATTAAACCCTTACTCAAAAAGCCAACGCTGGGTCCAGGAGTTTTAGCTAACTATAGACCAATCTCTAATCTCCCTTTCATTTCAAAAATTTTAGAAAGAGTTGTTGCTACGTAATCATTTGACCACTTGCAGGGAAATTATCTATTTGAAGAGTTTCAATCTGGTTTAGAATCCATCATAGTACTTAAGCAGCCTTAGTGAAGGTCACTAATGACCTCCTTATCGCATCTGATAATGGACTTGTTTCTGTACTTGTCCTTTTAGACCTTAGTGCAGCTTTTGATACTATCGATCATAATATTTTACTTGATAGATTAGAACACTATGTTGGACTTAATGGAACTTCGTTGCAGTGGTTTAGATCTTATTTATCTGATAGGTTCCATTCTGTTCATGTCAATAATGAGCTTTCTTTCAACTCATAGCTCAGTCATGGAGTTCCACGGGGATCTGCGCTAGGCCCTACTCTTTTTAGTTTATATATACTTCCATTAGGCAACATTATAAGAAAGCACTGTATACATTTCCATTGTTATGCAGATGACACACAATTATACCTGTCAATGAAGCCAGATGTTAGTAATCAATTAGCCAAGTTAGAAGCCTGTCTTAAGGAAATCAAAGCTCGGATAACTTGTAATTTCCTGCTATTAAATTCAAATAAGACTGAAGTCATTCTTGTTGGTCCACAAAAACTTAGAAATACCTTTCCAAATCAAACTTTTAGTTTGGATGCAGTTAGTCTTTCTCTGAATAGCTCTGTGAGGAACCTTGGAGTTATTTTTGATCAAGATCTGTTTTTCAATTCACATATTAAATTAGTTTCTAAGACTGCCTTCTATCACTTGCATAATATTGCCAAGATTAGGAGCCTCTTGTCTCAGAGTGATGCTGAGAAACTGAGCCATGCTTTTGTTAGCTCTAGATTAGATTATTGTAACTCTTTATCATCAGGTTGTCCTAAAACATCTTTAAAAAGTCTTCAGCTGATCCAAAATGCTGCAGCTAGAGTTTTAACAGGTACTAGAAAGAGAGATCATATCTCTCTGGTTCTGGCCTCCCTTCATTGGTTTCCCATAGAGTTTAGAATTAATTTTAAAATCCTTCTTCTCACTTTCAAAGCTCTAAACAATCAGGCCCCTTTTTATTTAAAAGATCTGATACTACCGTATTATCCTAACAGAGCACTACGCTCCCAAAATGCTGGATTGCTTGTAATACCTAGAATCTCCAGAAGTACAATGGGGGGCAGAGCCTTCAGTTAGCAAGCTCCTCTCTTGTGGAACCAGCTGCCAATCTGGATTCGGGAGTCAGACTCGATCTCTGTTTTTAAGAATAGGGATAAAACCTTCCTTTTTGATATAGACTACAATTAGGGAGGGGTCATGTGTTTCTGAACCCTCCCTTAGTTATGCTGCAATTAAGTTTAGACAGCTGGGTGACCTCCAATAATGCACTGGGCTTCACTCTCAATGAAATATATATATATATAATTTTTTTTTTTTTTTTTTTTGCTGGTCATTAACATTTGTTTGTTCTCTCCCACAGGTTGAGTCCCCATTGTGCTCTCTACATGTCTGTCCTTTTCATCTTCTCTATCCCCTCACCCCCCAGCCAGTCACAGCAGATGACTGCCCCTCCCTGAGCCTGGTTCTGCTGGAGATTTCTTCCTGTTAAAAGGGAGTTTTTCCTCTCCACCATCGCCAAGCCCTTGCTCATAGGGGATGGCCTGATTGCTGTTTTTTTTCTGCAGTTGTGGGGGTTTCCCCTACAGCTGAAAGTGCCATGAAATGACGGTTGTTGTGAAATGGCGCTGTATAAATAAAGTTGAATTGAATTGAATTAAGGGACATTTGGTATCCACCCCTGAAGAGGGGGCTACTTTCATGGCACACCACATGACAGTGCTGTCATTCCTTTAATAAAACAGATATTTCTTGGCAGGTGAGGTTTGACTAAGGAATGAGGATATTCAGGAACTACTCAGCTCTGCATTTCTTCCTCATTATCACACAATAGCTTTGTTTCCACAGAAAACAGTTGTAAAATAGAATCTTAGCAGAGGGAACAAACCAAATCCCATTAAACAATAAGCCCACACAGTAGCAAAATATCAAGTACAGTTAACCATTAATGACCCAATTTAACCCCTGAGGAACCTTTAAAATGATTTTAGACTTTTTACCTTCAAGACCAAAAATGGTCCTGTTGTGTAGTTATTTATTGTTCATTTGTGTATTGTGTTCGGAGCTCTTATTTGTGTGGAATGGGGTGGTGGCTTCATGTTCCGGATCTGCCAACCCCGTGTGTATAAGAAGGGTTGTGGGTAGAGGGATGGTCTCTTCCATCTTTACCTCTCCCACTGGCTGTACGTGTGGCTAGGTTCAGGTTACTTTATTTGTACCTGTAGGTAGATTTGTTTTGCAGTCAGGTGACATCCTTTTAGACACATATTTACAAAACACAATTACATTGAACATGAACACAAACACAGGCACACATGAAGCTGACTATAAACATGATAAAAGTGCTCAAGGCTCCATCAAAAAGGAAATACTGTAAGAAAAAAAAAAGAAATAGATGAAAAATATAAGCAAGACAGGTGATAGTAAAAAAGTTAAAAGCTAAATATGTTATGATCCGAGCGCTGATCTCGTCCGCGCTCGGGTCATACGTCATCTCCTGCAGGCTTGACAGCAGTGATTACCCTCTGGCTCCCCGGGCTCTTATTGTGACAGCGCTCGGAGGAGCTTCCTGCTGTCAAAGCCTGCCAGCTGTGATGCATTCAGGGCTCATTAGCGGCTGGCATTTAAGCGGGCGCTGAATGCAGCCCAATGCAGCAGTCTCCGTCAAACATCCCTCATCAGACGTCGAGCGAGCGTCCCTCGTCTCAGACGCCAATATTCCTTATTATCCCACGCCTATGATCATCCTTCGTCCTAACCTGGAACCGTAAGTGAGCTTGTTCAGCCTTGCGGCTTCTACATCCAGTGTTGTATGTTTTAGCCCACCGTGGCTCATTCCTTTCTGTCACTTTGTGTATTATCCTTTGCTCGTGTTCACAATAAAACATCATTGCAAACTCACTGGTGACTTGTTGGTGTCTTATGGTGGCTCGCGAGGGCCACCGTGACAGTAGACTGCTGCCAGGGCGCCTAAACGGAAGTGCCACACCGAGGCGCCGTTCCCGGTGAGTTTTGCATTGGATTTTGCTCTTCCCTATCTGGGTACTGCATGCTGAAAGCATGCCGTCGCGGAGTGTCTGCGCTCGGAGTCAGAGCTACGAGCTGGCGGACGCCCTGGAATACGTGGATGAAACACTCATCTCTGCCTCCCTCCTCGACTTTCACAGCAACGTGCACTGGTACCTGGACTGTGCTGAGGAAGTTTTGAATCATCTTCCCCGCTACGCCGACCACCCTGAAGTCAGCGCGAGGAGGGATGACATCGCGGCACAGCGCGAGATACTCTGTGGGCTGGAGGGAAACCCCGGCTGGAAGCCGAAGAGGAGGCATCCTCACTCCTCATGTCCGGATCCCATTCCTCTCTCCATTCCGGTCCAGGAGTTCGCACCGCCCAGGGGTGATCCCCGCCGGAGTGTGTCGTCATTCGGGAATCCCCCGGAGAAGCTGCAACTCGCAGCTGCTTCCATCAGGGACCGAGTGGCGGCAGCTCATTCCGCTGGTCACCCCACGCAGATAATTAAGCATGTGATGCCGGCAGTCAGACTGGTGGAGAGGAACCCAGAGTTGTGTGACTTCCCTGAGTACGCCGACCTGCTTGCTTCAGTTTCCACACAGGAGCGGCGATTCCCGGACCTCACCTTTGCCTCACCCCCTGCAAGAAACCGTCGTCACACCAGCTTTAAAAGTCAGCACAAACCCCATCCGGATCCTGTTCCGGGCCGCCAGACAGACTCAATTCCCCAGTCAGCTGCTTCCTCGGCGTCTCGCCAGGAGGGAATCCCCGCAGCCTATCCCCCCGGGCCATCTTCTCCTGCTGTCCCGTCAGCGCTCTGTGCCCGGTTCATCTCGGCTGTCGCCCCCTCCACCTTGACACCTTCCCCGGCTGCTGTGAGTGCCCAGAGTCCTGCTTCGGTGAGCCCTGTCCCAGATCCATCACGAGCGGCTCATCCTCCCAGGGGGCCCTCTGTCACCATCTGGCGGGGAAAGGGAGGAGCAACGTCCGCTACAGCAGGCACCATCCTTCCTCCAGGAGACAGGCAAGTACAAGTTCACTCATCTCCTCATAATTGTGATATGCCTTGTCTGACTCCTGGGGGTGGAGTTCGGGGTTCGCAGTGCCCCGAGCTCCCACCACCGGCTGTAGCTTCTATTACTAAACCCGCTTCCTCTGTGTCTCCCTCCGCTGAGCGGTCCTCGATGCCAGGCCAACATCACCGGATGAGGAGGGGGCCTGTGGTTCTGGAGAGCCTGGTTCCAGCCCCACAGCCACGTCATGGGTGGAGGAGGAGAGCAGACTGCAGTGTGGAGCCTGTGCCGACGACGAAGCGTCCCCGGGTCTCCACAAATGAGCGGTCCGGTCCAGCGGGTCGAGGGTCCCCAGCCACCACGCCATGCGGGTCGTCGGCATGGACGCCAGTGCCGGAGGGTCCTCAGGCTGCGGACACCATCATGCCAGCTGCGGAGCCCGACATGGCTGAGTGGGAGCCAGAGGACGATTTCCTTCCATCTGAGCCCGGATCGTCGGAGTCCTGGACAGCGACAGAACCCGAGTACAGGCAAGTGCTCTACTTTGTTTTTCTCCTTTCTATTCTGGAGCACTTTTGCCTGTCTCTCGGAGAGATGAGCCAGGGGCAGCCATCCGCTGCGCCCGAACTCGTCTCACAGGGCTCTGTCGCTACCGGTGATCCTGATCCCGGTTCTTTTCTCTCTCCTGAGCCTTCTCCCAGGGTCACCGGTGCGGAGCTGATTCCGGTCGCTGTGCCAGAGGTTTCGGGTTCAGGGTTGGAGGTCGGTTCTGGTGCGGCGCCGACCCAGTCGGGGTCCGACACGGGTGCAGCCATGACCCAATTGGGGTCCATCGCGGGTGCAGCCGTGACCCAATCGGGATCCATCGCGGGTGCAGCACCAGCTGAAGTCAAGGTCGGTGAGGGAGCTGCAGATCCCCTGCCACTGGACACTGGACTGGCTCATCCTCATCATCATCATCATCATCATCATCCTCAGGATCATCATCACAGCTCATCTCCACCGGGGGCCGTTGGGGTTCCAAATACTCCGCCCGGCTCTCCCTCGTCTTCCCCCTGTCCAGGGAGGCCGCCTTCTACTTCCCCCCTATGGTCCTGGTGGCTGTGTGATGCGGGTCAGCCGCCTGGCGAACTGTTTCGCTGGTTCGGCGTTCTGGGTCAGCCACCCGACAAACGTTCCCGGCCTTTCGGCGATCGGGCCCGGCCGCCAGAGGAACTGTATTCCCGGGCATGGGACTGGGGTAGGCCGCCCGAACTATCTCTTTTCCCCCTGCCTGCGATGTGGATGCTAGATGCAGGGCGGCCCCCCGAACTATCGGCCTTCATGCCACAATACTCGGACTGCCTTCATCCCGGGTTTTCGTTTTTGTTGTTTTTGTAACCTTTTGGGATGTGGGGGGGTCTTGTTTATAATATTGTTGCATCTCACCCCTTCCTAGCGGGTGTTTGTTGTTCAGTTTTCCTGTTAAAATTCATTGCCTGTAACAGTTGGTATGTTTTTTTTACCTTTGGGAATATGGCATTTTCTGTCGTCGTGCCCTGTCATTGTTTTTATTTTTCAGTCTGCCTTGACCATGGTTTGTGTATTTGTGAGTATCCTGGTTGCTGTTATTTTTCCCTGTGATCGTCTCCTTATGTTCTACCTTGGTTGTAATTACCTCAGCCAATGTTTTCATCGGCGTTGGTTTGTCTGTCTGTTTGTTTGTTAGCAAGATAACTCAAAAAGTTATCGATGGATTTTCATGAAATTTTCACAGATTGTCAGAAATGGGGTATCCTACAGATGATTAGATTTTGGTGGTGATCCGGATCACCGTCCAGAAGAAAACTGCCATTACGGAAAATGACATTTTCGTCTATAACTACTGAACCACTAATCCTATCATTGTGAATCCAATTGCTAGTCATATGTTTTCATGGTCAAGGAATCTGAAAACGTACACACAAACACTGTATGGGGGGAACTGTGGCGCTTGGTGGAGGTCTGCGCTGTCCGAGTGCTTTTCTAGTTTGTGAATAGGAGTGTCGTTTTTTTTTTTTTTTTCTTTTTCTCTGTCTGCCTGCTCGCTCCTGTTGTCATCATGTTTTTTTTTTTTTTTTGGTCTTTGCTGGTCCGCTTCCCCCTGGCCTGTTCCCCCTTCCGCCCACCCTGGGGGGGTTGGAGTGGGGGGGCTTGGGTGTCATTGGGCGTTCAGAGCTCGCCCTCGAGGAGGGGATACTGTTATGATCCGAGAGCTGATCTCGTCCGCGCTCGGGTCATACGTCATCTTCTGCAGGCTTGACAGCAGTGATTACCCTCTGGCTCCCCGGGCTCTTATTGTGACAGCGCTCGGAGGAGCTTCCTGCTGTCAAAGCCTGCCAGCTGTGATGCATTCAGGGCTCATTAGCGGCTGGCATTTAAGCGGGCGCTGAATGCAGCCCAATGAAACAGTCTCCGTCAAACATCCCTCATCAGACGTCGAACGAGCGTCCCTCATCTCAGACGCCAATATTCCTTATTATCCCATGCCTATAATCATCTTCGTCCTAACCTGGAACCGTAAGTGAGCTTGTTCAGCCTTGCGGCTTCTACATCCAGTGTTGTGTGTTTTAGCCCACCGTGGCTCATTCCTTTCTGTCACTTTGTTTATTATCCTTTGTTCGTGTTCACAATAAAACATCATTGCAAACTCACCGGTGACTTGTTGGCGTCTTATGGTGGCTCGCGAGGGCCACCATGACAAAATAAAAGAGATGAAAAACTCAATAAAAGTCTAAAATCCAAATAAAAACATGCAAAAATAAATAGATATAAAATAAAATTCATAAATAGATAACTAAATTATGTGCAATATATTGTTTAATAATAGCAATAGTAATGTTTCCGTAATGGCGGTTTTCTTCTGGACGGTGATCCGGATCACCACCAAAATCTAAACATCTGTAGGATACCCCATTTCTGACAATCTGTGAAAATTTCATGAAAATCCGTCCATAACTTTTTGAGTTATCTTGCTAACAAACAGACAGACAGACAGACAGACAAACAAACAGACAGACAAACCAACGCCAATGAAAACATAACCTCCTTGGCGGAGGTAATTATGTGCAATATATTGTTACATCTTGTTCAACTCTTTGCCAGCAGCTGGAACAAAGCTGTTTTTGTAGCGCTGGGTTTTACATTTTGGGACAATACTGTTATGACCCGAGCACCAATGTTATTTGCGCTCGGGCTATTCCTGTCAGGTCTTGACAGCGGCGTTATTATTCCGGCTCTCTGAGCTCTTATTGTGACAGCGCTCGGGGAGGCTTCCGCTCAGCTGTCAAGACCTGAACAGCTGTTCTGCATTTGCGGTCATTAGCGGCCGGCTTCTTAAGCCGACGCTAGCGGCTGCATCCTTGCAGCAGTGTCCGTCGCTGATCGTCGGAGCGTTCGTACTATATGGATTATACTACATTGCCCGTCTGTGGTGTGACCGTCTTATCCTGTGGACCCGTGAGTGAGCTTGTTAGCCTTACGCCTCCCTGTGTGTAGACTTGCTTGTGTCATAGCCTCAGCGGCTTTTATTATTGTGATTTCACAGTGAATAAAGACAACTCTCTGGTGATGGTGTGGCGTCTTATGGTGGCTCGCGGGGGCCACCGCTTGACAAACACATCTCCTTCTTGAGGGATGAAGCTGAAAGTGTCAGGAGCTGAGCCGGCTTGGCTTCCCCCCGGCTCGGCCTTGATCTCTGTGGGTTTTGTTTCCACTGTGCGTGTGCATATTATGCATTCTGTGCTGTTTCCCTTTTCATAGCCACTGCCTGACCGGCAGCTGTTAGACAGTCGCTGTGAAGTACTTTCTGTGACACTGCTGACAGTCTGCTGGCCTGGCCACGTCCCCTCTCTCTCTCATTTCCATCAACTGTTCCCAGTGCCGTTTATCATCTTTCCCGCGCCTCGCCCAGGTGTTCTCAATTTATTAAGCCAGTGGTGTTTGTTCTTAAGCAGCTCTTTGCTAGTCAAACACCACTGGACCATTGTACATCCCCATATGGTTGTTCGTCGCTGTGTGACCGTCACATCATGAAGGATTATTTCTGTATGTGCTTGCTGGCAGACTTGGATGACTCGGATTGTTCCTGCACGGTGAGTAAGAGTTGTCTGCATTTCTGTTTGCAGTTGTGCTTCTACGCTTGTCTGTAGCGTTTCCCCTTGCAGCACAACTGCTACGCTTCGGCACTGTTGCCCAGCTCTTCTCCCATGCCAGTCGAGCGTCCTGGAGAACTCTAAGTTTACCCGAGCATTTTGTCCTGTCTGTTTTTTTGGCTACGGTGCACAGTAGTGCACGCAATCTGTGTGAGCCTTTTTGTGCACTACCGTTACATTTCTGTAAATCTTTACTTTTGAACTGTTTGATATCAATAAATGTGTGTTTAGTGTAACTAAATCCATCCTTCCTTCTCCTCCTCCGTGCACTGTGGAAAAGTCCACGGGGAGTTTATGACAGAAAGTGGCAGAGCAAAGTGTGGGAGTCATCATTTAAAATGGAGGTAGCAATCCTCTTTACCTGTCTGTTGTACAGGGATGTCAGACTCAGCTGTGACTCACCAAGCAAACGACTGGACCGTCTAACTACCTGGTCCAAGCATTTCCTCTGTTTAAGTTTTATCTGACCAAATCATGACACTAAAGAAAAAGATAAAACGGATTCAATAAAACCCCAATAAAACATTGTCATTATGATTAGGACAATATGAAGTTGTATGAGTCTCCTTAAACAATGCAAATGTTGCTGACCCTTTTGGCACACCCTTTCACAATTCTTTTCAAAGCTTAAATTACTATCATTGATCATCCCAAGATCTTTGTAAGATTGCACACATTCAATGGTCTGGCCTTTTAGTAAAGTGCCTGGGAGTTTTCCTCCTGAAGTCAATAATCATATCTTTAGTTTTTGACGTATTCAGCTGCAGGTAAGAATCCTCATACCAGTGAACAAAATCATCAGCTACGGTACTGAGCCATGGCCGCTTTCACCATCCTGAAGGAGGCTGACAACAACTGAATCATCAGCATAGCATCATCAGCATGATAGAAAAATTCCATATTATCCACATTATTAGTATTATTATTATTATTAAATTAGTTTTCTTATTTTGTACCATGCCTTTCCTATTTCATGTCTGATGTTTATATGTGCATTCCATGTAGAATAAGTTCTTACTGTATATTCCTTTATATTATTGTTTCATGTCTGTGAGCAATTATTGTCTAACTGTGGCCTTCAGAGGATGTGTGCGAGTGCTGAGACTGAAGGTCACTACAAGCATAAAAGATAACCTAAGCTACATTGATAATGTCTTTGACATTCCCTGCTCTTCTGTGTTTGAGGGATGTGCTGAAACTTCCACTTCTTGTAGATTAGATTTGTAGACAGTCTGTCTCCGAGATGTCTGTGGTGTCTCCTTTTTTTTTTTTGTTTATCCCCCCAAAATAGCCATTGAGGTTTTTTCCTTTTATTATTTTCATAATAAATATACTTAAATCCAATACTCTGCCTGATCTTTGATTTAGAATAATTTTTAAAAATAATAATAATTTTTTATCATTTTGGCGCACCAAACAGCGGATCCATATATCCCCATCTTTCTGGCACCTCTGCCTGATTTCAGCGAGTGCACAGCTGACGAAAGACCTTCCCAGGCTGGGTACAAGACTCAGTGTTACTGCAGTGAAGGCATTTTGAACCGGGGCAATGGAACTGACTGGGTGACGGATCTAAGAATCCTACAGTTGGCTTGGATGTAAGTACATTTATGTGTTGTTAAACTTCTTGTCACATGGGATGAGACGCCGGGTCCCGGCGCTCAGCCCATATTCCTTTTCATCCCTGCCTCTCATTTGGCAGCGTCTCAGCTGGCTCCCAGCTGTCAGTGTCACGGGACGGCTGGGGCCAATTAACCCTCATCAGCTGGGGCGCTGCTAATGAGGATAAAATGGAGCAGCCTTGATCACTCGGGGCGGCGACATACAGCACTGTTAGACTGAAGCCCCTACGTCTGGTGTCAGTCCTCTACTCCTCTTACAGCATTCCTATGTGTGTTACCCGCTGTGAGTATTCATGCCTCGTACCCCTATGCCCAGTGCTGGCGTCTACTCCTGTGTTGTACTACTCGTGAGTGTTCCTCTGTATGAGTATCTGTGCTTTCTTTGTCCCTCACCCCTTGCTTACAATAAACATCACAACTCACTGGCTCACCCTTGGCTCTCATTGTGTGGCTCCCCAGAGCCACACGTAACAGTATGTCGCCGCCAGACGAGTTGCCGGCGGCCGTGAGTTGGTGTGGAATTGTACCTTCCTGTCCGGGTGCCAGCGCTGTTAGCATGCCGTTTCCCAGGAGTCACGTCCGACGCCAGGGCGACGAGCTGAGGTCCATCCTGGGGGCTGTCGACAGGACGCTCTTCACCCTGCACGACGCCTCCCACGCGAGACGCTGGCATCTGGACCATGCTGAGGGCCTCCTGGACAGTTTTCCTCGTCACTCTTACCATCCTGTGCCCTGTGCCAGAAGAGACGCCATGGCTGCACTGCGAGAGGAGCTCCGCGGGTTGGAAGAAAATCCTGGCAGGAAGCCGAAGTGGATGACGTTGCCCCCCGCTTCGGGATCCTGTTCCTGCTTCCATTCCAGCCCGGGAGTTCGCGCCGCCCAGAGGGCTTCCCCCGTTCTGCTCTACGTCACTCGGGATTCCCCTGAAGGAGCCGTAGCTGACAGCAGTTTCGTTCGGGACTGAGTGGCTGTCGCGAGCCCCACTGTGCATCCACTTACCATCTCAAGGCATGTGGCGGCGGCAGTGAGATTGGTGGAGAGGAGTCCAGGGCTATGGAGCTTTCCCGAGTTTAACGCCCTCCTCGCTTCGGTCTCTGCTCAGGAGCGGCGATTCCTGGGTCCCCCCCTCGCTTCGTCCCCTGGGAATGGCTGTCATCACATTGCCAATTCACCTCCGCACGAACCCCTTCCGGTTCCAGTTCTGGGCTGCCGCCAGGACCTTTCCCCCCACGCAGCTGTCACCTCTTTGTCTCGTCAGCATGGAGATTTCACAGCCCCGTTCCCTGAGCCTCGTTCCCCCGCTGTCACTCCAAGGCATTCGGGCTGGCTCGCCCTGGCTGTCACCCCCTCCTCCTCGACGAGCTCCCCGACTGCTGCGTGTGCTTGGAATTCTGACCTGGTGAGCCCTCTCCTGGAGACAACGCGAGCGGTCCCCAGTCGACTTCTCAGGGGGTCCTCCGTTATCGCCCGGCGGGGAGAGGAAGAAGCAATCTCCACCACAGCAGGCACCACCCGACCTCCAGGAGGCAGGCAAGTCCCAGTTTTTTCACATCAGTTTTGTGATTTGCTCTGTCATACCCCTGGAGGTGGGGTTTGGGGTTCGCAGCCCCCTGAACTCCCACCACCTGCTGTAACCTGTGATCTCAATCCTGCATCCTCTGTGTCTCTCTCCACCAAGCGGTCCCCGGCTCCGGGTCAACGTCGTGGGACGAGGAGGGGGCCTGCGGTTCTGGTTCCGCAGCTACGTTGTGGACGGAGGAGGAGGACTGACTGCTGCGTGGAGTCTGCGCCGATGACCAAGCGTCCCCGGGTCTCCACAGAGGAGCGGTTCGGTCCAGTGGGACGAGGTTCTCCTGTCATCACGCCGTGTGGACCGTCGGCGTGGTTACCAACGCTGGAGAAACCTCAAGCTGCGCTGACCATCGTGCCGGCTGCGGGGCCCTACGCAGCTGAGTGGGAGACTGACAATGACCTCCTGACGACGGATCCTGGATCTTCGCAGTCCTGGACGGTGTCAGAACCCGAGATCAGGCGAGTGCTCTCCTTTCTTTCCTCTCTTCTTATCTGTGAGCACTTTAGCCTGTCTCCAGGGGGGATGAGCAGGGTGCAGCCGCCCGCTGCGTCCGAGCTCGTCTCGCCGGGTTCTGGCGCTGCCGGTGATCCTGATCCCGGTTCTGTTTTCTCTTCTGAGCCTTCTTCCAGGGTCGCCGGCGAGGAGTTGCCGTTCCTCGTGGTGCTGAAGGGTCCGGGTTCAATGTTGGAGGTCGGTTCTGGTGCGGTGCCGATCCAGTCGGGGTCCATCGTGGGTGCTGCTCCAGCGGTGTTCGGCGTGGATTCGCCCGAGACCCAATCGGGGTCCGACGTGGGTGCTGCTCCAGCGGCGTTCGACGTGGGTTCGCCTAAGGCCCAATCGGGGCCCGACGTGGGTGCGGCCCTAGTGTTGTTCAGGTCCGGTGAGGAGGTGGCTGTTTCCCGGCAGCCTGACGCTTGTCTACCTCGTCATCGGCTCTCCCCTGAGCCTCTTCCACCGGGGTCCGCTTTGACCCTTCGCCCGTCTCAACGGTCCTGGTGGCTGAGTGATGCGGGTCGGCAGCTCGACCTGCAAGACTTCCCGTTCGGCGATCTGGTCCAACCTCCCCGACGAACTGTATTTGCTTCTGGGTGGCCTGCACGGCTACCGGTGGCCTGGTTTCTTGGGTCCTGGGTCTGGACTTGGCCGACCGAACATTTCCTCTTCCCCGGTTCGCCAACTGGACAATGGGCGGGGAGACCTCCGGAGCCATCTCGGCCATTTTTGGACTCTGCCTGCCATATTCCTCGGGTGTTGCCTACCCTTTTGTTATTATTAAGGTCACTCGGGGGTAATCTTTTGTCCTTTTGGTGAATGTATATGTTTATAGTGCTGTGTATCGTGCTTTTACTGTTCGTACTCAGCATTTTTCCCCATTTTTTTGTGCCTTGATCTTAGTGTTGTCTGTGCATTATGGAGTGGTGTTTGTTCTCTTTTACCCATACTCTGTAATTGCTCTATTTGTTCCTGTCACCTTTTTTTTGGTGGTTTTGTCTCTTCCCCTTTGCCCGAACTGCTCGTTATTTGTATGTTCTTGAGTAATGGGTTTTTTTTTTATCTGTTCCCGTACTCAGTTTTCTCCCCATCTGTGTCCTGGGTTATTTTTTTTTTTTTTTCCTGTGTAATATGGAGTATTGTATTTGTGTTTTCTCTCTCCGGTACTCTGTATTCATTCATGGTTTTTCTCTTTTCTTTTTCTCCGCTTCTCTCCCTCCGGTTCCGCCTCCCTGCCGCCCACCCTAGGTGGGGGGGAGGGGGCTGGAATGTTCCTGGTCGTTCGGAGCCTGACCGTGAGGGGGAGGCTCTGTCACATGGGATGAGACGCCGGGTCCCGGCACTCAACCCATATTCCTTTTCATCCCTGCCTTTCATTTGGCAGCGTCTCAGCTGGCTCCCAGCTGTCAGTGTCACGGGACGGCTGGGGCCAATTAACCCTCATCAGCTGGGGCGCTGCTAATGAGGATAAAATGGAGCAGCCTCGATCACTCGGGGCGGCAACATACAGCACTGTGAGACTGAAGCCCCTACGTCTGGTGTCAGTCCTCTACTCCTCTTACAGCATTCCTATGTGTGTTACCCGCTGTGAGTATTCATGCCTCGTACCCCTACGCCCGGTGCTGGCGTCTACTCCTGTGTTGTACTACTCGTGAGTGTTCCTCTGTATGAGTATCTGTGCTTTCCTTGTCCCTCACCCCTTGCTTACAATAAACATCACAACTCACTGGCTCGCCCTTGGCTCTCATTGTGTGGCTCCCCAGAGCCACACGTAACACTTCTGGACATTGGGTTTGAGTCCCAGTGAGTTAAATATGCGCATGATGTGATATGGGTTTAGGCCTGAGCCGTTTGACACCGGAAAGCCTGGCTAAATTTCTGCTTGCACTAAATCGTTGGTTTGACCCAGGATTTTTTTGGTTTGGGAAATTTTGTGTTGGCGAGGTGGAGGCTCAGATGTGTTGCACGCAAGAATTAAAGCAAGACACTGCTTAAATATTGCACAGTGAACCCCTTTTAATTGGGGTAAGATTCTGCCCCAATACTGCAGTGAGCTATTAATTCATAAGTTCAGGAAATATTCTGTTATTCTGTCACAGTGAGCATTGGATTTGGAATATTGTGCAGTGAGTCCCGAGGGGCAACATTCTGTCCGGCAATACTGCAGGGAAAAAAGTAGTCAATGCAAGATTGGGTGGGTGACGGATCTAAGAATCCTACAGGTGGCTTGGATGTAAGTACATTTATGTGTTGTTAAGCTTATGGACATTGGGGTTGAGTCCCAGTGAGTTAAATATGCGCATGATGTGATATGGGTTTAGACCTGAGCCATTTGACACCGGAAAGCCTGGTTAAATTTCTGCTTGCACTAAATCGTTGGTTTGACCCAGGATTTTTTTGCTTTGGGAAATTTCGTGTAGGCGAGGTGGAGGCTCAGATGTGTTGCACGCAAGAATTAAAGCAAGACACTGTTTAAATATTGCACAGTGAACCCCTTTTAATTGGGGTAAGATTCTGCCCCAATACTGCAGTGAGCTACTAATTCATAAGTTCAGGGAAGATTCTGTTATCCTGCCACAGTGAGCATTGGATTTGGAATATAGCACAGTGAGTCCCGAGGGGCAACATTCTGTCCGGCAATATTGCAGGGAAAAAAGTAATCGATGCAAGAGACTGTGGGGGAGATACAGTTACCGCAGACTTCAGTGTACCGGTAATTTTTTTTAAAGTTTTGTTGTAGCGCTGGTTTGGATAAAGGTTAGTGCAATTTGTCTGTTTCTTTGTGTTTGTGTCTTGTGCTTCGGGAAATCTGCTCCGGTGTGTGAGAGAGAGAGAGAGAGAGAGAGAGAGAGAGACGGAGTTTTCCGCGAATGTGGAAATAGCAGGTTGCATGGAGCTTTAAAGTTGTTGTTGTGATTTTTCTGGTCATTGTGGAGCATAACAGAGTTGGTTAAATAATTATTATCCTCTTGGGAAATGATTAGAATTATGGGCGTTTGCAAAATAATACCTTTTGAGTAAGAAATTCAGTTGTGTTCTCATAGCGGTAGACAAAAAGTTGACATGAGAACATTACGTTGCCAGATTTGTTTTTACAAGTACTTTGGGTTGCCATTTCAAGCTTGTTCTTAAGCTATCTTTCTGTTTCTCTGTGAACAGCTGCCCGAAAGTAACCTTGGAGCGATAACAGGACTGTGTTGCTTATGTGTATGTGTGGGCCCTTGTGTTTGACGGTGAGTGAGTGAGAAGAAGGGAAGGAGGTGGGGAAAAAAAAATTATATATATATATATATATATATATATATGGGTATTTTTGCAAAGCTTAGGGGTTTTACAGTTTCCTTTTGTGGGTTTTTCATTCTAATTTTGTAGGTTTTCAATCTAATGTTGCATAACTGGTAAATGTTCACATATTTTTAAAGCCAGTATTTTCATTTACTCCATTTTTCTTAGGAAAATGAACAACATTGAGCTATTTTTATTCAATTTTTTGACGTATCAGTGTGGTTTTTATTAACTCAGTTGCATTATCTCTCTGACTGAAGAATAACAGTGAACTTTACAGGGGAAAAGGACGACAGACTAAGGGTCTGACAGGGTTCCTCCTTACCTCTGCTCCCCACTCTCGGCCAAAAACCCGACTCTGGGGCCCAGCAAAACAACGTCACCTCACCGCTGCCAACTGCACTCCTCCCGTTGACAACAAAGCCATGATAGATAAGCCAAGAAGTTAAGTACAATTGCATGCATGTTAATCACTGCTACCAGCATGACAATGACAATTTTAACTGAAGATTATGGTATAATGCTGTCACTTAATAATGCCCAGTCACTGAAGGCTTTAAATACAGCTTATATTACATGAGTCAAAGCACAGAAGAGGTTGATAATGGCTATGTTTGTGCATATGATTTACCTGAGGCTGCTAAATATCAAACAGAGGTCTTGGTGCTTCTATGTCATATTATTGTTTTTTTTCCAAAACACTAAACTCACTTTTAATAAATGACTATGTGCTTATTCAAATTTTAATCCTTTCACTGTCCATAAAAAAATAAGGCAAAAGCTCTGAAGGATTACATGATTAAGAGGAAAAAAAAAAACAAAACAAGATTAGCGCATCAACCATTCTGGCCTAGGGTCCATATTTGGGCTCAGCCTGGAACTTTTTTTTTTTTCCTGTGTGATAAAATCCTGAACGCAGATTGCTGCTCTATGACCTCTGCCACAGACAACTATAAACAGTTCACAAGCTTTGCCATAAGGACAGAACAGATATCTTCCACTCTAGCAAAAAGGTTAGGCCTACACTTTGCAGTTAATCATGTGTGTAACCACACATTTTAATCTTTTAAGTTACAAGCAACAATTGCTAACTCTAAATGCTGCATTGACTTAAGGCCTCTAATATATGACACTTGTGGGTGACCCCCACAACAGACTGGGACAAGCAGAGCGCTCAGCTGGGGCAATTAGCAGAACAATGAGATGTGTGTATTGAGATCAATAGGCAGCCACTCTTTGTCTAGCTTCTTCCTGCCTGCTGTTGATATGTATGACTCAAATGCAAATGTTCATGCTTCCTGCTCTGACTGCTCATCTGACTGCACTCATTGCCTATCTGCTGGAGAGCCTCCGGGCTCGCTCTGGCGCGCTGCACGGCACTGGAGTGAGTTCTCGTGATGGCGGTATGATTAATAAACTCCCTCAAAAACACTCAGTCCGCTCCTTATTATTTCATGCCGCCACATTGGTGACCCCGTGAAAGAACACGCTGACTACGATCGACGCAGCCCCGGCGGTGACTCTCCGATGACAAGCGAATGCAGCAGCCTGACGCAAATGATCTGCCCTCCTTTCTGCCACAAGGGAGACCTCGACGCAGAGCCACCACCAGGCAAACTCTCCAGAACTCATCCGCGACCGGGAAAGCTGCAGAAAGCGTCATTGTGTGATCCCCGCCTGAGATCTGCACATCCACACTGGAACCGGCTGAGGGACACAAAACGCCTACTCCCTCTCACCGGTCCAATGCATCGAAACGAGCCTGAGGGACAGAGATCATCTCCTCCCTCTCACCGCTCCAACGCACCATGACCCAACACAGCAAACGACGCAACAGCTTACAGGGATGACCATCGGCGCTGATGATGCTGATCTCCAACAAGCTCCCTGACCCTGACTCGCCTCTACAGCGGTCCTGCCATGCACCGAACCCCGCACGCAGACTGGGGGGTTATGAGGACAGCGCACCATGCACGGGACAATACCGGCTCCACACAGACCGTCATCGTCCTTCGCCGCTGCACACAGAACCTTCAGGGCTGCTCACACACCTGAAGCACGCACGCAGCACGATCACAGGATTTTCTAATGGTCTCAGCCACGGCGCAAAAGGGAATTCAGCCATCAGCTGTCCCCGAGGACTTTAGGACTGCGTGCGCACCTAAAGTCAACACGCCAAGTCCCTCACAATGCTGCAGCTCCTTTTTTCTTCATGTCCGCGAGAGGAGTCAGAGACTAATTTTTCTTCTTACAGCTGCTGTGGACCTCCGCACATTCAACGGGACAGCCCCTCAACATCGCGGATCCACAGGCAATTTTTGCGCGGCCCAGACAAATTCGCCGTCCCGGGCCGGCACTTGCTACCCCCACCCCCCTCCCTCCACCGCCGCCTGCAGCAAACTTTCCCAGCAGCTCGCTCCCAAAGCCGGACTATCGAGGCCTCAGCTCCCCACTGAGCCCTCTGGGGGGGGGGGGGGGAGTACTGTGGGTTACCCCCACAACAGACTGGGACAAGCAGAGCGCTCAGCTGGGGCAATTAGCAGAACAATGAGATGTGTGTATTGAGATCAATAGGCAGCCGCTCTTTGTCTAGCTTCTTCCTGCCTGCTGTTGATACGTATGACTCAAATGCAAATGTTCATGCTTCCTGCTCTGACTGCTCATCTGACTGCACTCATTGCCTATCTGCTGGAGAGCCTCCGGGCTCGCTCTGGCGCGCTGCACGGCGCTGGAGTGAGTTCTCGTGATGGCGGTATGATTAATAAACTCCCTCAAAAACACTCAGTTCGCTCCTTATTATTTCATGCCGCCACAACACTGTTTTATTAAACAGTGATCTTAAAGTAATGCTGACCCGTGCAAATTGATGAAACATTTACTGATTCACTGACTATTTAGCAAAGACTTATTGTAAATAGAAAATCACATTATTCAAATAATGGGAGCTTTAGGTGTAATTTAAACTCTTTTTGTGTTATTCTCCATTCCTGTTCATGTTTTCATTTTTCAACAGGAAAAGGAAAGCATTCACTAAATCTTTCTTTCACCAGGATTTACAATTGCACAAAATCAAAAAGGTGAAAAATAGGAATCATAAGATCACCATTACCTTTAATTCTAACAAATCCTTAGTGACCAAATACAATATGTAACAAAATAATAAAAAACTATACTTCACTTGTGTTTCTTAACATTAAACATTATAATAGACAGTGGAATTACCACTGTGAAAACTCTAAGGGACAAAACTTGAATGATTATAATGGTAACACTAGCAAAAACAATTTATGGGGTGACAACATTTGCACTCCATGCATGGACAGGGTGTAGCCTCGAGCTTCTTCAATTTCTTTTTACAGGATATCACTGAGATTGGATCTTTGTGGGAGATGGGAGGATGGCGGTCAGTGCGTGGCAGGCTGGCTGTAGCCAGAGGAACAACACAATCAACCTAGTCATCAGGATCACTGGGGGCACAGCATGGTGGGAAGGAGACCTCACAGAGGACAAGCATTACCAAAGCTAAGTAGAACAAATGATATGCTGGCTAAAAGTAACTGTAAATACTCCACAATTGTTATTCACGCCGGCATTAATGACATCCGTCTCCGGCAGTCGGAAGTCACGAAACTTAATATAGAATCGGTGTGTGAGTTTGCAAAAACGATGTCTGCCACTATAGTATTCTCTGGGCCCCTCCCCAGTCTGACCAGTGATGACATGTTTAGTCGCTCGTCATCCTTGAACCGCTGGCTGTCTGTGTGGTGTCCTAAAAATGACGTGGGCTACATTGACAATTGGAGCTCTTTTTGGGGAAAACCTGGTCTTATGAGACGAGACAGCATTCATCCCACTTTGGATGGTGCTTCTCATTTATCTAACAATCTGGCATCTTTTTTATCCAAATTTCCAAAACCCTGACTACTCAGAGTTGGGACCAGGAAGCAGAGTCGCAGTCTTACACGCCTCTCTGCAGCTCCTCTTCATCCGCCACCCCTCAGCTTAGTCCCTGTCTTCCCCATCAGAGAATCGTTGTCTGCTCCCTCCAAAGTGAATAAAAATATAATGTATAAGCATCCCAAAGTGATAAAGCAAAATATTGGTAAAACTCAAATTAAACATAAAGCCTCTAAATTGAATGATTTGGCCTCTGTTCCTCCTCATAATTTAAAAATTAAATGTGGTTTATTAAATATTAGGTCTCTAACTCCCAAGTCTATGTTAGTCCATGATCTGTTAATTGATCATCAGATTGATTTAATTTCCCTTACAGAGACTTGGTTAGGGCAAGAGGATTATGTTGGTTTAAATGAATCAACTCCCTCTGGTTATTTAAACTGTCAAAATCCCAGAAGTTCTGGTCGTGGAGGAGGAGTAGCAACGATTTACCATTCCAAATTACTAGTTAATGTAAAGCAAAAAACATGTTATAATTCCTTTGAGGGCCTGGTCCTCAGTGTTGGGCACTTTAGCAATTTCAGGTTAAACCCAATTTTATTTGCCATAGTTTATCGTCCCCCATCAACCTATTCAGAATTTTTATCCGAATTTGCTGATTTCTTAGCTGATTTAGTGCTGAAATCTGATAGAATAATTATAGTAGGGGACTTTAATATACATGTGGATGTAGATAGTGACTGCCTTAATGTGGCTTTTAATTCAATATTAGACTCGATTGGGTTTTCTCAGAAAGTAGGAAATTCTACTCATTACCTCCACCATACATTGGACCTTGTTCTGACATATGGCATAGAAATCGAAAATCTTGTAGTGTCTCCTCATAACCCTGTACTGTCAGACCATTGTCTGTTAACCTTTGATTTTACTATTTCTGACTATTTGGCTCCTAAAGAAAAATATTATTACAGTAGATGCCTCTCAGATGATGCTGTTTCCAAATTTATGCAGATTGTTTCCTCTATGCCATGTGTCAACACAACGGAAATAAGCTATAGACAGCTTGCTCCTTCTGTAATTGATAACATGGTGGATAGTGTTTCAGCTTCTCTGCATCAGGCTCTAGACTTGGTGGCCCCCTTAAAAAAGAAAAAGTCTAATCAGAGATTTTTAACTCCTTGGTTCAACACAGAAACTCGTAGCTTAAAACAGAAGACTCGTCAATTAGAAAGAAAATGGTGCTCTACTAATTTAGATGAAATCTATTTAGCTTGGAGAAATCATCTTTTAATTTATAAAAAATCTCTTAGAAAAGCTAGAACGAGTTATTACTCTGCATTAATAGAAGAGAACAAGAATAATCCCAGGTTTCTTTTCAGTACTGTAGCCAGGTTGACAAAGAGTCAGGACTCTGTCAATCCTAGCATCCCCTTAGAGCTTACTAGTCAGGACTTTATGAACTTTTTCAATAATAAAATTTCATCCATCAGAGATAAAATCAATCAGATTCTTCCCACAGTTAACTTAAATACTGTAACTATTACAACTCCTTCTATTGATGTCTGTCTTGATGAGTTTACTCCAATCGACCTTTGTGAGTTAGACAAAATAGTTTCCTCATCCAAACCTTCAACTTGTCTTTTAGACCCTATTCCTACCAGGTTATTTAAAGAAGTCTTCCCACTTATTGGTAGCTTTATTCTTCATATAATCAATTCTTCATTAACTTTAGGCCATGTACCGCAGGCTTTTAAAACAGCTGTAATTAAACCCTTACTCAAAAAGCCAACGCTAGATCCAGGAGCTTTAGCTAACTATAGACCAATCTCTAATCTCCCTTTCATTTCAAAAATCTTAGAAAGAGTTGTTGCTACGCAATTATTTGACCACCTGCAGGGAAATGGTTTACTTGAAGAGTATCAGTCTGGGTTTAGAATCCATCATAGTACTGAAACAGCCTTAGCAAAGGTCACTAACAACCTCCTCATTGCATCTGATAATGGACTAGTTTCTGTACTTGTCCTTTTAGATCTTAGTGCAGCTTTTGATACTATTGATCATAATATCCTACTTGATAGATTAGAACACTATGTTGGACTTAATGGAACTGCGTTGCAGTGGTTTAGATCTTATTTATCTGATAGGTTCCTGTTTGTTCATGTAAATGATGAGTTTTCTTTCAGCTCAAAGCTTAGTCATGGAGTTCCACAGGGATCTGTGCTAGGCCCTACTCCTTTTAGTTTATATATGCTTCCGTTAGGCAACATTATTAGAAAGCACTGTATACATTTTCATTGTTATGCAGATGACACACAATTATACCTGTCAATGAAGCCAGATGATACTAATCAATTAGCCAAGTTAGAAGCCTGTCTTAAGGAAATCAAAGCTTGGATGACTTGTAATTTCCTGCTATTAAATTCAGATAAGACTGAAGTCATTCTTGTTGGTCCAAAAAACCTTAGAAATTCCTTTCCAAATCAAACTTTCAGTTTGGATGCAGTTACTCTTTCTCTTAATAGCTCTGTGAGGAACCTTGGAGTTATTTTTGATCAGGATTTGTCCTTCAATTCACATATTAAATTTGTTTCTAAGACTGCCTTCTATCATTTGCGTAATATTGCCAAGATTAGGAGCATCTTGTCTCAGAGTGATGCTGAGAAGCTGATCCACGCTTTTGTTAGCTCGAGATTAGATTATTGTAATTCTTTATTATCAGGCTGTCCTAAAACATCTTTAAAAAGTCTTCAGCTGATCCAAAATGCTGCAGCAAGAGTTTTAACAGGTACTAGAAAGAGAGATCATATCTCTCCGGTTCTGGCCTCCCTTCATTGGCTTCCCACAGAGTTTAGAATTAAGTTTAAAATCCTTCTTCTTACTTACAAAGCTTTAAACAATCAGGCTCCTTTTTATTTAAAAGATCTGATACTACCGTATCATCCTAACAGAGCACTACGCTCCCAAAATGCAGGATTACTTGTAATACCTAGAATCTCCAAAAGTACAATGGGAGGCAGAGCCTTCAGTTATCAAGCTCCTCTCCTGTGGAATCAGCTGCCAATCTGGATTCGGGAGTCAGACTCGATCTCTGTTTTTAAGAATAGGGCTAAAACCTACCTTTTTGATCTAGCCTACAATTAGGGAGGGATCATGTGTTTCTGAACCCTCCCTTAGTTATGCTGCTAATAGGTTTAGTCAGCCGGGGGACCTCCAGTAATGCACTGGGCCTCACTCCTTTCCTCACTCTCTATGAAATATTTTTTTTTTGCTGGTCATTAACATTTGTTTGTTCTCTCCCATAGATTGAGTCCCCATCGTGCTGTTTGCTCTCTACATGTCTGTTCTTTTCTTCTTCTCTATCCCCTCACCCCCCAGCCAGTCGCAGCAGATGACTGCCCCTCCCTGAGCCTGGTTCTGCTGGAGGTTTCTTCCGGTTAAAAGGGAGTTTTTCTTCTCCACCGTCGCCAAGTGCTTGCTCACAGGGGATCGCCTGATTGCTGGGGTCTTTCTGCAACTGTGGGGGTCCCCCCTTCAGTTGATAGTGCTATGATATGACTGTTGTTGTGAAATGGCGCTATATAAATAAAGTTGAATTGAATTGAATTGAATATTGACAATGACATTAAGCATATCAAGTTAAATGACTTTAAGTTTGAAAATGTAGTGTTTACATGACTTGACATTGCAGGGCACATCTGACACATTGCAATCTGACACTTTGCAATGATGCCTCTTACCAGATAATGGTATGACAGTGTCACATTTTAGAAATGTGACATTAACAAAGAGTAATTGATGTTGTATGACAATTATGTGCTAAAGAGCAGGGCTGTGCTCCCGGTGCTTGGCCTCGGCCGAACCGGGCCTCGGGATTACAATCCACACCATAATTTAGTAAGGAATATATAAAATAAGGCATTCCTTTTACAAAATGAAGCCAAATTCTATTTAAGCAATATGTCCACCTTTCCATTTACTGAAGGAGTGTGACATACTGTAACCTTTCACAAGGATACACTTACACAAATTCAACCTGTCTGTGTTCAACAGGACAGACAGATGTTGTCTTAATGACTGACTCAGAATGGTTACAATAAAAGCTAAATCACATTAAATCTACACAGACAGCTGTATGACTTGTCCTAACTGAAATTTGGACACTCAAAAAAGAAGCCATGACTATTGAAACCTCATTTTGAGGGAGTTACACTACTCATAAACTTTCTAAATTAACTGTGTGTAACACATATAAATAACATAAAACATTCCCTTCTTCTAGTAAAAAGGAAAAAACCCATCAAGCCCGTACGCTGTAACTTTGATGCATGTGCATCTCCATGCATCATAGTTGGGTACCACAACAAACCATAACAACTAATTAGCAAAAATCCTCAGAAAAGTAGATAATACATAAAAAATATCAATAAATGATCAGTAATATAGAGAAAAATATAGCTGAAACTGCTTGGTAATGAAATCACAACATTCAATAGGAGGAGTTAAAACTTCAAAACCTTTGCATGGATCTCATTGAGCTAAATAAGAGTGGAGGTAAAAATGTTTAGAAATTATTGACATACTTATTGATTATATAAAGGCTTTCCCCTGCACTAATCTGAATACTGCTATGGTCACAGTGAAACCCTTAATCGAAATGATATCAAGGTTTAAGATAGCTGGAATGATTCACTTAGATAATGAAATACATCTCGTGGAATACACTTTACAAATCAAATCATATCACATTTAGGTACAGTACCCAAATTATTAGTACCAAACATTTACCAAGGAAACCATTTAGCTTACCATCAACAATTTACAGGATTAGCATAATACACAAATAATAAAAATAGGGAAATTGTGAATGGCAAACCCTACTATTGAAGCCATTTAACTTAGGTGATGAGAACGGGTTTCTGGTTGATAACATGCAAAGAACGACAACTGACAGAGATGTTATCCATACTGCCTTTCCCAGGAGGGACAATGTGACTAAGGAACCATGGGAGGTGCACCCATCTTTTGGCCAAACCTGTCATAGCTGCTGCATTATCATGCAGCAGACCGAAGAAATTACACAAGCCTACGTGCGAGTGTAGCGTGTGGTTTATTAAACAGAGTATGAGATATACATGTCCATGAAAAACATTCAGGCAGAGAATTAGTTAACCAGTGTCCATGAAAACAGTCCGGGCAGGTAAAAACAGATGCACAGGGGAATTAACTCCACAGGCAGTGAAGGAGTTACGTCATGCCTCAGGGTGAAATCCTCCACTGAGGGAAGAGACAACGTAACCCAAAAATAAGGACAACTTACTATTACGTGCCAGAGCGCAGCTGGGCTCTGGACAACACCTAAAGCAGTCCACAGAACACCCCAATAGGCAAAAGAACCTGAGCATCAAATGTTGCACATCACCAATATGGACCAGAGAAAACTCTTGGACCCAGTAGACTGATGCCGCCGTGCTGAGCCATCACACTGCCAGACATTAAATACCCTCATAGACTACTGAGTGGCAAGTGGAAGCAGGTGCACCAGCAGTTGATAAATAATGAGTGAGTGCACGTGTGAGTAAGAATGGCAGTATGTGTGCATGCGTGAGTGAGAGGGTATGGATGTGTGTGCATGAGTGAACCCTAAGGGATGATGGCAGACAGCTGGTGAGTGTCTAGCAGAGAGAGAGGGGGGTGCAGCTGTAGGCTGGCCAGGGGCCCCAGCACGGGGCTCTAACAACCTGCCAGTTGAACACAATAACAACACTTCAGGAAACCACAGCCACGAGTCATGGGCGGGGCTGAACATAGCCCCGCCCATGACAAAACCAGGGGATCTGGCCATCAAAGGAAACTAGACCAAAATTCCCTGGCAAGGACAGCACAAAGGTTATCCTGGTGACGCCAACAGCCATGGAAAATGAAGGACATGACACTTGGGTGCATCTAACATTTTACCCCACTTGAAATCCTCAGCAAGAGACTGTTTAATATACATTGCATACTTATTAAAAAAAAGTGACTGTTTAACTGTTTCTCTATTCAAGTGTCAGCTGATGGCACCCCCTGGTGTCCAGCAATGGCTTTTCCAACAGAGAAGCAGGCTGTTTGTTTATCATGACGAGGCAAAAATACAAGGGGAAGAAAAGTGCAGTTAGTGTTGTTACCTTATCATCCTTATCATCCTCGTAGTAATACTTAATGTTGACATAATGCACGGCTCAGGAGACGCACACACACAGGCTTAGAGTAGTTCAAAGAGTTTATTAACAGCAGGAGTGAATGAGTGCGTGTCTGCGGGATGTAAATGTGTTGGTGTCTGCTCCAGGCACAGAGGCAGGTGACCGTACAGCCGAGCAACCCTATGGAGAGAGCACAGGGAGAGGGTGACGGGCATACACCAACACAGGAGGGATTTATGGCGAGAGAAGGACTTACTTGGTTGGTCAGGACAGCTGGCACAACAAGGGGGCGAAGCCCGGAAGACAGCCACCTGGAGAGCTCCGTACAGCAGCGAGGATTGGGCGATGGAGTGGAGATGTCCGCCGCTGGGGAATCCACCTGTGCACAGGGGAGAAGACTGAAGAAGAGAGGTAAGCGATCTTCTTACCAAAATGGTGATGCTGAAGAGAAGTATGCTCACAACGGTGAGGGACGAAGTCTGACGGCTTCAGGCCGAGCCTCCGGGCGAGACGGCCTTTATCCCTCACCGCTGATGATTGTCAGGTGCGTGAGCAGGTGGCGCCGCTGATGAATGGCGCGGCGTGACAGTACTCCCCCCTCTAGCAGCGCCTCCTGGCGATGGCTTATCCGGGTGCGCTCGGTGGAAGTCCGCGATGAGCGATGGGTCCAACACAAACGACGGGGGCACCCATTGTCGATGCTCGGGCCCATAGCCCTCCCAGTCCACCAAGTATTGCAACCCACGACCTCGGCGCCGGGAGTCCAGGATGGAGGAGACGGACCAGGCCGGATGGCCACCAATCATCCGGGGCGCGGGTTGCGTTGCAGGAGGAGGGCAAAGGGGGTCAGTGACTGCCAGTTTCACCTTCGACACATGGAAAGTGGGATGGATGCGGAGAGAGGGGGGAATAGCCACGTGCACAGCCACCGGGTTGATGATCCGGGTGATGGGAAAGGGACCCATGAATCGCTGTGCCAGCTTCCTCCTCTCGCCTTTTAATGTGACGTCCTGGGTAGACACATACACGAGTTGCCCAACTCTGTACGCCGGGGCAGGTCGCCTGTGCCGGTCCGCCACGGTCCTGTTGCGCTCCGCTGTGCGTAAAAGCGCATGACGCGCGGCAGCCCAGGTGGAGCGGAACTGCCTAAGGTGCGCCCTAACAGAGGGGACAGCTACCTCGCTCTCCTGCGCTGGAAACAGCGGGGGGTCGTAACCCAGGAACGCCTTGAAGGGGGACATCCCCGTTGCAGAAGAGCGGGCGGTGTTGTGGGCATACTCCACCCAGGCGAGATGGTTGCTCCAGGACGTCGGCTTGGATCTGGTAACACAGCGGAGCGCAGCCTCCAGCTCCTGATTGGTCCTTTCACACTGCCCGTTAGACTGGGGGTGATGGCCGGAGGAGAGGCTCACCTTGGCTCCGATGGCGTTACAAAAAGATCTCCAAACCTCGGATGAAAATTGGGGACCCCGGTCCGAAACCACGTCCACCGGAATCCCGTGCAGCCTGACCACGTGTTGGACGAGGAGGCCCGCCGTCTCCAGGGCAGTAGGGAGACCTCGCAGGGGGACGAAGTGTGCCGCCTTGGAGAAACGGTCCACGATGGTCAGGACGGTGTCAAAGGAGTTGGAAACGGGGAGTCCGGTGACGAAATCCAGTGCGATGTGCGACCAGGGCCTGCCGGGGACGGGCAGAGGCTGGAGCAGACCCACTGGGGGGGCATTTCCCGACTTGCTGGTGGCACAGATTGGGCAAGCCCGGGCGTAGCGGGCTGCATCCCTCCGCAGGCCTGGCCACCAAAAGGACCGTTGGAGGAGGCTGATCATCCGAGAGGTGCCGGGATGACAGGTGAGCCGGGAGGTGTGGAGCCAGTGGATGACCTCTCCTCGGACCGCAGATGGGACGAACAGTCTTCCCTCCGGTCCGCCGCCAGGATCAGGTTCCACCTCCTGCGCCTTCCGGATCTTGTCTTCAATGTCCCAAGAGATGGCTCTCACGACGCACGACCTGGGCAGGATAGTGTGGGGCGTCTCCTCAGCCTCCACGGGGGTGAACTGCCTAGAGAGGGCGTCAGGCAGGCCGTTTTTGGAGCCCGGCCTGAAGGTGATTGAGAAGCGGAACCTGGCGAAGAACAAAGACCAGCGCGCCTGGCGGGCATTCAGGCACTTGGCAGATCGTAAGTATTCTAAGTTCTTGTGGTCCGTCAGGACCACAAACGGCAGGTCCGCCCCCTCTAGCCAGTGGCGCCACTCCTGTAAGGCGAGTTTAATGGCCAGGAGCTCTCTGTCCCCCACATCGTAGTTCCTCTCTGCCGGGGACAGGCACCGGGAGAAGAAGGCGCACGGTCGCTTGGCGCCATCGTCCGGTGATCGTTGGGATAACACTGCCCCCACTCCCGTGTCCGATGCGTCCACCTCCACAATGCACTGCAGCGTGGGGTCGACCTGGCGAAGGACCCGGGAGGAGGAGAACTCCGCCTTCAGCGCCTTAAAGGCAGCATCGACCTCTTCAGTCCACCGGAACGGGACCTTCAGGGACGTGAGGTGGGTCAGCAGTCCGACGATCCAGCTGAAATTCGGGACAAAGCGGCGGTAAAAATTGGCGAAGCCAACAAACTGTTGCACCTGCTTCCGGGATGCGGGAGTAGGCCACTCCACCACCGCCTTCACCTTCTCGGGGTCTGGGAGCACCTGGTCTTGGGCGATGATGAATCCCAGGAAGGATGTGGTCCTAGCGTAGAACTCGCATTTCTCAGCCTTCACGTACAGACGATTCTCCAGCAGTCTTTGGAGGACCCGCCTCACATGGACCTGGTGCTCGTCTCTGGACCTGGAGAAGATCAGAATGTCGTCCAGGTAGACGAACACGAAAAGGCCGATGAAATCCCGGAGGACGTCATTGATGAGGCGCTGAAAGACGGCAGGAGCGTTGGTCAACCCGAACGGCATGACGAGATACTCAAAGTGGCCGTTCGGGGTACGGAAGGCTGTTTTCCATTCATCTCCCTCCCGGATCTGGACGAGGTGGTAAGCGCTGCATAGATCCAGCTTGGTAAACCAGGTCGCCCCCTGGAGGGAGTGGAAAGCAGTGTCCATGAGGGGCAGGGTGTAACGGTCCCTCTCAGTGATGTCATTAAGCGCTCGGTAGTCTATGCAGGGACAGAGGGAACCGTCCTTTTTCCCGACAAAGAAAAACCCTGCCCCCACGGGTGACGACGATGGGCGAATAATCCCAGCGCTCAGTGATTCCTTTAGGTACGTATTCATTGTCTCCCTCTCCGGCGCCGACAGGCTGTAGAGCCGACCAGATGGCAGGGGAGCCCCCTGGCGGAGAGTGATGGCACAGTCATATGGTCGATGCGGGGGAAGAGACATAGCTTTCGATTTACTGAATACCATACCCAGGTCGTGAAATTCCGGAGGCACCAGCGACAGGTCCGGAGGTGCTGTATCGCCACAGGAGGAGCCGCGGACGGGGAGCAGGCAGCGGACTGAAGGCAGGTGCCCATGCAGAAGGTACTCCATGCCGACACCCCAGCTGACCTCCAGTCCAGGACAGGGTTGTGGAGGCATAGCCAGGGGTACCCCAGGATGACGGGCGACACAGAGTTGGGCAGGACGTAAAATATCATCTCCTCCCGGTGGTTCCCTGAGATGATGACTGGGACAGGCATGGTCTGGTGAGAAACTCTCCCAAGGGAGGCACGGGAGAGATGGACCAGGGAGATGGGGTGTTTTAGTGCCTGACAGCGGATGCCCAATCGGGTTGCCAGGCCTTGTGAAATGAAGCTGCCCTCTGCGCCCGAATCCACCAGTGCGTGGGTGAGGTGCCCAGTGGGATTGTGACAGAAACGGATGGGCAGCTTTAATTGGGAGAGAGTGTCTAACCGGTTGGGATCCGCGAGGCTCCCTACAGCGATTCGCAGACCCCGCCGACTGGCTTTCCGCGGGCAACGCTCCACAGTGTGTTGGTCACCTCCGCAATACATGCAGAGGCCCAACTCACGGCGGCGTTGTTTCTCCGCAGGGGAAAGCTTGGTCCAGCCCGTCACCATCGGCTCCAACTCCTCGGGGCACGATGCTGGCGGCGCCACCAGGGGGCGAGCTTGGAACAGGTGCGGCGAGACTCCACGAGGGCGAGAAGAAGAAGACTTCCGCCCCGAGGAGCGCTCGCGCAGCCTGTTATCCAAACTTATCGCTAAGGATGTCAGCTCCGCTAGCGTCCCAGGGATATCCCGTCCAGCCAGTTCATCCCTCAGATCATTATTGAGGCTGCGGAGGAACAGGCCACAGAGGGAGCGTTCCTCCCAGCCCAATTCCTCCGCCGCTACCCGGAAGTCGACCGAGTAGTCCGCTGCCGACCGGCCTCCCTGCTGGAGAGCGAGGAGCTGATCGACCTGGACCGTCTCGGTTTGAGAATGGTCAAAGACCTCCAGAAAGCGCCTCACGAACTGGTCATAGGTGAGGGTGGCATGACTGGGCCTCGCCATTACGGCGTAGGTCCAAGTTAATGCACGCCCCTCCAGAAGATTCCCTATGTAACCAATCCGACTGTGGATCCGAGGGAAAATCTCCGGGCACACGGTGGAACACGGACTCACACTGCATAATGAACCCCCGCGCTCCGCCGAGCTTACCGCTAAAGCGGGCGGGGGTCGGAATCGGTGTGAGCCGAACCGGTACCACTGGAGCCGGCTGGACGGCCGCTGGAATGGCAGGAGCCGCGCCACCCTGACGAGCCGGGGGGAACGGCTGTTGAGGATCTAAGCGGCCCAACCGGTTAGTTAAGTTTAATAATTGATTTAGGATAACCTGCTGTTGATAAGCAATCTGATCCACTCTAGCCTCGAGAGTGGTAAACCGGTGTGCGAGCCCGCCGTCCGCCGAGCCGCTCTGCTGAAGCCGTACTGACATAATGCACGGCTCAGGAGACGCACACACACAGGCTTAGAGTAGTTCAAAGAGTTTATTAACAGCAGGAGTGAATGAGTGCGTGTCTGCGGGATGTAAATGTGTTGGTGATGGTGTCTGCTCCAGGCACAGAGGCAGGTGACCGTACAGCCGAGCAACCCTATGGAGAGAGCACAGGGAGAGGGTGACGGGCATACACCAACACAGGAGGGATTTATGGCGAGAGAAGGACTTACTTGGTTGGTCAGGACAGCTGGCACAACAAGGGGGCGAAGCCCGGAAGACAGCCACCTGGAGAGCTCCGTACAGCAGCGAGGATTGGGCGATGGAGTGGAGATGTCCGCCGCTGGGGAATCCACCTGTGCACAGGGGAGAAGACTGAAGAAGAGAGGTAAGCGATCTTCTTACCAAAATGGTGATGCTGAAGAGAAGTATGCTCACAACGGTGAGGGACGAAGTCTGACGGCTTCAGGCCGAGCCTCCGGGCGAGACGGCCTTTATCCCTCGCCGCTGATGATTGTCAGGTGCGTGAGCAGGTGGCGCCGCTGATGAATGGCGCGGCGTGACAAATGTTGGTTGTTATTAAGTTGTTCCATTGCCTATACACTGTAGATAATTGTTATGTTTGTTCCTTAATAACACTAACAGTTGGACAAATTATCTGCTACTGCTAAAATGATGCAGCTACTACAGGCTGGTTGGATTCTTAAGAGAGGCTATATAAAGAAATAACATAGCAAACTTCACTTTGAAACACACCTGGCACAACACATTACTCCACTGATCGGAAACATGATGACACTCCCTACTCTGCGAAGGCAAGGTTAATTTCATCAGGGAACTCCTCTTTCTGAAGTGGTGATGTCCATTTCCAGTAACTTAACACTCTCTAAATGTGCAACGGCTTACAGTGCATCTCTCCCCTGTACTGCTACCCTGCTTGACCAACGAAGCGAGCAAGTGTTATACCAAGGATCTACATTGTCAAAGGTCATTGGGCGTACTCGGACCTGGCCAGGAAACTGGGCAGGGTTGTGTACCCCATTTTGGCAACTGACTGTACCCTCATCAGTGTCGGCAGGGCGGGTGGGCAGGGTGAAGAGAGATGATTTTCTACCACATGATGCCATTTTGGGGCCTAAATGCGATTTCAGATGTAAAGTACAGGAGTGGGGGTCTTTCGTTCACTGTTTCTTTGAGTGAGAGTGGGTAAGAACATCTTAGGGATTAAAACACTTAATTATAAGCTACAATTATTTGTAAAATTTTAACATAGAATAGAATGGTTCTTGGTCAACTAATTGCCACCCATAGGGGTGTGTGTCCTGTTATAGGAGGTTACTGTTGTACTTCTATCCATGAAAATAATGCAAATGGTCATATTAATACTTCGGATACACACAGCCTCATTGCTTTGCAGGCAATGATAACAAAACTGATTAAGTTAGTGATTGTCTTCATGGAGAAGTCTCATCATGGACTTGGTAATGATTTTTATAGTGATAACTGACATAATTCTGGACCCAGGGGACAAAAGACAGACTCGAGGGAAATACAGTTATCCTTTTATTAGCTTCCCGTGTTCTGTGAATGAGTGCGTGTATGTACAGTGTTGTGTGTGCTGTGTAGGATTCGTGCAGGGGGTGAGCTGGACGCCGTTCAGCCTGGCAACCTCTTGCAGGTGGAAGTGGAGGACTCTGGTTTGCCTTCGGGGTGACAGCCAGGGAGACAGCGTCTGGCTCGGTGCAAGAGAGGAGTGTGAGTTGCCCTGATGTGGGAGTGGAGCTGGACCGCTGCCGGGGAGAGAGGATCCGCCGCCCGGGAGGTCCACCTGTGGACAGGGGAGATGAACTTGACAAGGTGAGTCAAAGTTAGGCTTATGTGCGACGACGCGTTGCTCTTGGTGAGATGAAGAGCCAGAACGTGGCTGCTGATGAGAGACGTGTCTTCGGGAGTTTGACAGACGGCTCCGTGCTGAGTCACCGGCAGGTCTGGCTTTTAAAGCCCGCTGATGATTGGCAGCAGGTGCGCAAGCAGCTGAGACTGATGATGGCCCTGAGGGCACCATGACAGTACTCACCCCTTCTAGAGGTGCCTCCTGGCACCTGTCCTATCCTCCCTGGGTGCGTCCGGTGGAAGTCCCTGATGAGTTGCTTGTCGAGTACGAATGCCGGACATACTCAGGACCTCCACTTGGGTCCATACCCCTCCTAGTCCACCAAGTACTGCAGGCCGCGACCCCGGCGGTGGATGTCCAGGATGGAATTGACTCTCCACACCGGGTCGCCATCAATCACCACTGATGGAGGTGGAGCCTTGGGAGGAGGGCAGAGAGGGCTAGAGCAGACTGGTTTCACCTGCGAGACATGGAAAGTCGGACGGATGCGGAGGGAGGGAGGGAGAGCTAGGCGTACAGCCACAGGGTTAATCACACGAATAATGGGAAAGGGCCCAATAAAGCACTGGGCCAGCTTCCGTCTCTCAGCTTTCAGATTAATGTTTTGCGCTGACAGCCATACCTGCTGACCCACCCTGTATTCAGGAGCCGGTCGCTTGCGGCGGTTAGCCGTCCTGGTGTTACGTTCAGCGGTCCGAAGGAGAACTCTGCGGGTGGTGGTCCTGAGCCGGCGGCAGCGCCTCACATGGGCGTGGACAGAAGGCACCACCACTTGCTTCTCCTCCTCCGGAAACAGTGGGGGGGTCATACCCCAAGGAGGCCCTGAAGGGGGACATGCCAATCGCCGAAGAAACCGTAGAATTATGGGCATACTCGATCAACGGCAGGTGACTGCTCCAGGAAGATGGACTGGAGGCAATGATGCAGCGCAGAGCGGCCTCCAGGTCTTGATTAGCCCGTTCACACTGCCCATTGCTCTGTGGGTGGTATCCAGATGACAGGCTTACCGTTGACCCAAGTGCATGGCAGAACGCCTTCCACACCTGGAACACAAATTGGGGCCCACGATCTGAGACAACGTCAGTGGGGATCCCGTGGGGATGAACGGCATGCTGCACCAACAGGTCTGCTGTTTCCCATGCCATCGGCAGGCCCCGGAGAAGAACAAAGTGGGCAGCTTTGGAGAAACAATCGACGATGGTCAGAACCATAGTGAAGTGGTTGGACGGTGGGAGACCCTTCACAAAGTCCAGGGCGACATGGGACCAAGGGTGGCTGGGGACCGGCAGGGGATGGAGGAGCCTGGCTGGTGGAGAAGAAGACAACTTCCTGGTGGCGCACTGAATGCAGGCCCGGATGTATGCAGTAACGTCCTTTCGCAGCCCCGGCCACCAAAACGACCTCTGGAGAAGTTCAATCATGCGGGACACCCCTGGATGGCAAGCAAATCTCGAAGCATGGGCCCACTGAATCACTTCACCCCGGACTGGTGTAGGGACGAACAGCCGCTCCGAGGGACCACCTCCAGGGTCTGGCTCTGCCTCCTGCACCTTCACGACCCTCTCCCTGATGTCCCACGAGAGGGCGCCAACAACACAGGATGGGGGAAGGATAGTCTGCTCACGGTCATCTGAAACCTCTGCCGAGAATTGCCTGGAGAGGGCTTCTGGCTTGCCATTCTTGGTCCCGGGTCAGTATGTGATCGTAAAGTTGAACCGACCAAAGAACAGGGACCAGCGGGCCTGCCGCGAGTTCATCCGCCTGGCGGTCCTGAGATATTCCAAGTTCTTGTGATTGGTCCAAACCATAAAAGGCTGGGCATCCCCCTCCAACCAGTGGCGCCACTCCTCCAGCGCGAGCTTAACCGCCAGGAGCTCCCTGTCACCGATGTTGTAGTTTCTTTCAGCTGGGGACAGGTGGTGCGAGAAGAAGGCGCAGGGGCGGACCACTCCGTCGATAGGGAACCGCCCCCACCCCGGAGTCCGATGCATCCACCTCGACCAAACACTGGAAGGACAGGTCCACCTGCGTGAGGACGCGGGACAAGGAAAACTCCCTCTTGAGGGCGTCGAATGCCACTGCAGCCTCCTCCGTCCAACGGAATGGGACTTTCGGGGACGTGAGACAGGTCAGAGGGCAGGCAACCATGCTGTACCTGGGCACAAAGCAGCAATAAAAGTTGGCAAACCCCAGGAACTGCTGGAGCTGCTTCCTAGACGAGGCGGGGGGCCAATCCACCACCGCCTTGACCTTTCCTGGGTTGGGGAGAACCTGGTTGTGGGAGATCACAAAGCCGAGAAATGAGGTCTTGCTTGTGTGGAACTCACACTTCTCGGCTTTCACGAACAGTTTGTTCTCCAAGAGTCGTTGGAGGACCTGTCTCACGTGCACCCAATGCTCCTCTAGCGACCAGGAGAAGATGAGGATATCATCTAAATAGACAAAGACAAAGGTGCCCAGGAAATCCCGGAGAATGTCATTTATCAGGCGCTGGAAGACGGCCGGTCCGTTGTTCAACCCAAACGGCATTACCAGATATTCGAAATGGCCGCTTGGTGTCCAGAACCCCGTCTTCCACTCGTCTCCCTCCTTGATCCGCACAAGGTGGTAGGCATTGCGGAGGTCAAGCTTGGTGAACCAAGAGGCCCCTTGGAGGGAGTCGAAAGCCGTGTCCATGAGGGGTAAGGTGTACTTATCCTTCACCGTGATGTCGTTAAGCCCCCTGAAATCGATACATGGCTGCAGGGAGCCATCCTTCTTGCCGATGAAGAAGAACCCCGCCCCCACCACTGAGGAAGATGGGCGGATGATGCCCGAGCTGACCGACTCCTTAATGTAAGTATCCATCGCCTCTCGCTCCGGAGCTGACAGGCTGTATAAGCTGCTCAACGACAGCGGGGCACCAGCCCGGAGGTTAATAGCACAGTCATAAGGGCGGTGGGGGAGGAGAGACAGTGCCTGCAACTTACTGAACACCGCCCCCAGATCATGGTATTCTGGTGGCACCTTGGACAGATCTGGAGGGGGGGTGCGCAAGGGGCCAAAGAAACGGGGCACATGCTGCGGACTGCAGGCATGCGCTGAGGCAGAACGAGCTCCAAGATGTGATGTTCCCAGTCCGCCAATCAAATGAAGGATTATGCAGCCACAGCCAGGGGTAGCCGAGGATGACCGGAGACGTGGAGGAGGGCAGCACCAGTAGGGGTAGGTCCTCTCGATGGTTCCCAGAAATGATCACGGACACTGGAGCGGTCTGCTGAGAGACAGTCGTCAAAGGGGCTTTGGATAGGGCTATCAGTTTGAGCGGTGGCTGGAGAGTATGACAGGGGAGCCCTAACCGGGTTGCCAGGTGTCCTGATATAAGACTCTGCTCAGCCCCCGAATCAATCATTGCATGAGTGGAGTATTCTGTGTGTTTGTGAATAAATCTGATGGGCACGAGGCAGCTGGTGAGGGGTTTTGACTGAGATGCGTCCGTGAGTCCCCCTACTGTGACGCACAGACTCCCTCTTTTGGCTGAACAGTGTAATACTCCACCTCGTGTTCACTACTACCACAATACATACATAGCCCTAGCTCCCTGTGGCGCTGTTTCTCAGCTGGCGGAATCTAGGAGCGCCCGATTACCATATCCTCCTGCCCCTCTAGAGCTTCCAGTGAGGGCAGGGCCAACTGGGACGACTGAGAGGAACGAAAAAACTGCGCGCCCGAGTGGCTAGAAGCTCTTCACTCGGCTGCTCGTTCCCTCAGCCTGTTAGCCAAACTAATGGCAAGAGAAATCAGCTCCGTGAGTTTCTCCGGTTTATCCAACCTAGCTAGCTTGTCTCTGAGGCTAGGGCTTAGGCTACAGATAAAAATACTGCACAACGAGGCATCCTCCCACCCGACCTCAGCGGCCACCACCCGGAAATCGACAGCGTAGTCTGCCACAGACCTACTGCCCTGTCGGAGGTTTAGCAACCGGGTTGTAAGCACGCTATCCCGGTCGGAGTGGTCAAACACCTCGTGAAAATCGGCAAGGAACCGTTGGTAAGTTAGGTTAGCATAACTGGGCTTGGCCATAATGGCATAGGCCCAAGCTAGCGCTCTCCCTTCTAGCAAGTTAGCAATGTAGCCTGTCCTGCTGTGATCAGTGGGAAAATCCTCCGGCACTCGCTGGAAAACCGTCTCACATTGAAGAATAAACCCTCGGGCCTCCCCGAGCTTACCGCCGAAGCGGGCGGGTGTTTGCACCGGTGTGAGGTGGGCCGAAGGGGCCTGACTAACCTGGCTAGGAGGGGGGCTAGCGGGGCCTGATGGGACCCTGGAAGCCGGTGGGAATGTCCACTGTCCATCCAGATGATCCAACCGGCTGTTAATTAGGGTTAGCTGATTAAGGATAATGTTCTGTTGGTATGCTAGCTGTTCCACTCGAGCGTCTAAGGTGTTAAGACAGCGTGCTAGCACGCTGTCCGCTGGGTCGCTTTGACGGAGCCGTACTGACATAATTCTGGACCCAGGGGACAAAAGACAGACTCGAGGGAAATACAATTATCCTTTTATTAGGTTCAGAATCAGAATCAGAATCAGGTTTATTGCCATTGTTCATGTAGTACACAAACTAGGAATTTGTCTCGGTACAATGCTGCAACATTAAACATGATAAGATAAGAGAAATAAACTATACATGTAATAAAGTGTAGGATAAGTTCCTACGTTCCTACGGTTCCTGTGTTCTGTGAATGCGTGCGTGTATGTACAATGTTGTGTGTGCTGTGTAGGATTCGTGCAGGGGGTGAGCTGGACGCCGTTCGGCCTGGCAACCTCTTGCAGGTGGAGGTGGAGGACTCTGGTTTGCCTTCGGGGCGACAGCCAGGGAGACAGCATCTGGCTCGTTGCAAGGAGGAGTGTGAGTTGCCCTGATGTGGGAGTGGAGCTGGACCGCCGCCGGGGAGAGAGGATCCGCCACCTGGGAGGTCCACCTGTGCACAGGGGAGATGAACTTGACAAGGTGAGTCAAAGTTAGGCTTACGTGCGACAACGCGTGGCTGCTGACGAGAGACATGTCTTCGGGAGTTTGACAGACGGCTCCGTGCTGAGTCACCGGCGGGTCTGGCTTTTAAAGCCCGCTGATGCTTGGCAGCAGGTGCGCGAGCAACTGAGACTGATGATGGCCCTGAGGGTGCCATGACAATAACTTCGGACTTTTCTTGTGTGAGTCCTTAGTATGATGATGAGGATGGTGAGAGGGGCGTTACTAGCCTAAGGAGTTTGAAGGTTGCAATACAATTTAAGTCTATTTTGAGTGTTTCCATATCATTTTATATGTTCTAATTTTACACAGTCTAAGATTAATTTTGATCATATTACATATATTCACTCTGAATGACATATTCTACACGCATTTTAAACCACCTCATAAGATTGCTGCTAGTCTGCAAAGACACATAATGTGTAAATTCTTACACATATATCTTTATATTATTTAATTCACTTTATTTTACTACCACTTTGATTATTTTTCTTTTTGTTATGATGCTTTATTAAGCATCAAGGGGGGAATATGATAGAAAAATTCCATATTATCCACATTATTAGTATTATTATTATTAAATTAGTTTTCTTATTTTGTACCATGCTGTTTCTATTTCATGTCCGATGTTTATATGTGCATTCTATGTAGAATAAGTTCATAAATTCCTTTATATTATTGTTTCATGTCTGTGCACAATTATTTTCTAACTGTGGCTTTCAGAGGATGTGTGCGAGTGCTGAGACTGATGGTCAGTACAAGCATAAAAGATGACCTAAGCTACATTGATGATGTCTTTGGCATGCCCTGCTCTTCTGTGTCGGAGGAATGTGCTGGAACTTCTAGTTTTTGTAGATTAGACTTATAGACACTCTGACTGTCTCCAAGATGACTGTGGTGTCTCCTTTTTTTTTTTTTTTTTTTTTGTTTGTTTGTCTGTCCTGAGGAGCAGCTCTAAACACCAAGCTTAGAGAGTGTGTGTTCAGAGATTTCAGTGTGGGTGTGCTGAAGGCCACGCTCTGTAATCTCTCCCTCAATATGGCCATTGAAGTTTTTTTTTCCCTTTTGTTCCTTTTATTCTTTTATTTAATTATTTTATAATAAATATACTTAAACACTTAAACATTTAAACACTCCGCCTGACCTTCGATTTAGAATCATTTTTGCAAAAACTTTTTCTATCACTTTATAACGTGTCTGTAGTCGTGTCTGCTTTGACACATGTTTGTGTACAGGATGAAGAATAGTGGTGACAACACACACCCCTGAGGAGAGCCAGTAGAAGAACCCTTCTGGTCAGACAATGTACCGTTGACCCTTACTCTCTGTCCTGTTTGTTAAAAAATCTAGAATCCAACCCACCAGATTACTACTCAAATCAAATTGTTGTAGGAGCCTTTCAACTAAAATGTAAGGTTGGATTGTATTAAAAGCAGAATAAAAGTACACAAATAAAAGCCTGGTATATGTCCCATTAAAATCCAGATGTTTAAAAAGCATGTTTAGCAGAGTGACAGTGGCATCCTCCTCTCCTCTGTGAGGCCTATAGGCAAAATGTAAAGGATCCAGTGCATGCTCAGTTTGCTTTAGGACCTCAAATCTGACCAGTTTTTCGAAAATTTTCATTAAAATGTGACCCCTTAACGCCTGAATTTATTTCCAATTATGAAAAAAAAAAATTCACTTGTGTTTTTGCTTTCAAGTAGATGCTAAATTAAGTTGAGAAAGTTAATTTGGCTATAGCACATAAAATAGATATAATTTTAGGTATGATGCAAATTAGTGACAACAGGCATCTATGGTAAAAAAATGTTAAAAAAGATAAGATAAGATAAGCCTTTATTAGTCCCACAACGGGGAAATTCCAGGATTGCAACAGCACAGGGATAGCAACACTCAGAGCAACAATCAGAAGGCAAGAAAAAAAAGCAAGCAAGCAAGAGCAGCTAATATACATATGTACATATTACTATACAGTATATACAGTATATACAGTATATACTATATATACAGTATATATACGTATATATACACACAGACACACAGTGCAGAGCATTGTAGCTGGATGGAATAAATATGTAGATATATAAACACCCACAGTAAGCAGCATTGCAGCTAGGTGGAATAAATATGTAAATATATAAACACACACAGTGCGGAGCAATGTAGCTAGATGGAATAATATGTAGATATATAAACACACAGTGCGGAGCATTGTAGCTAGATGGAATAAATATATAGATATACTGTATAAATATAAATATAAACATAAACACACCCAGTGCGGAGCATTGTAGCTAGATGGAATAAATATGTAAATATATAAACACACACAGTGCAGAGCATTGTTGCTAGATGGGATGAAACAGCACAACCGTCTACTTAGTTATCCTACATGGTATGATTATGTGCCCATACATATTCTCACCCTCCATAGCGACCGGTATTTTCCTAGTTGTATGCCAGAGGGGACCATTGTGTAAGTCTATTGCATCTTTTGCATTCAAAAAAACTATTAGGTTGTTACGTCTTTTTTGCTATCTCTGCGAGCAGCTCTGCTTAGGTTGTACAGTCTGACAGCTGTTGGTAGGAAGGACCTGCGAAACCTCTCGGTTGTGCACCTGGGATGATGTAGTCTGCTGCTAAATGAGCTCCTCAGTGCATTCAGTATGTCCTGCATAGGGTGGAACTCGGACTCCAGCAGAGATGACAGTTTAGCCACCGTCCTTCTCTCTCCTATCTCCTCCACCGGATCAAGGTGCTGCCCCAGGACAGAGCTAGCTTTCTTGATCAGTTTGTTCAGTCTCTTCCTATCGGCTGCAGTAATGCCACTGCCCCAGCAGACCACTCTAGAAGTGATGGCTGATGCCACCACCGTGTCATAGAATGTCTTCAGCAGCGCCCTTTGTACACCAAAAGACCTGAGTCTCCTCAGTAGGAACACCCTGCGCTGTCCCTTCTTGTAGAGTGCGTCAGTATTGTGTGACCAGTCTAGTTTATTGTTCAGATGAACACCCAGGTACTTGTAGGATGTCACCATCTCAATGTCTGTTCCCTGTATATTTACTGGTGCTGTGAGGGGTTGTCCATGCCTGCGGCAGTCCACCACCAGCTCCTTAGTTTTCCTCGCGTTGATCTGGAGGCAGTTCCGATGGCACCAGTCCACGAAGTCCTGGATAAGCCCTCTGTACTCAGCTTCATCTCCATTGGAGATGAGGCCAAAGAGGGGGGGACACAGAACAAAGCACCTGTTCCCATCTCAAGTATGAAGAGTCTTTTATTTATGCAACAAAGTTATTTTCAGTATTTTCAACTCTCATGACTGCCAAACTATAACCCTAACCCTAACCCTAACCCTATCCCTAACCCTAACCCTAACCCTAGCAATCAGGAAATGGATGGTGCTCCATCTCTGACCATTCCTACGAGAAACTTATGCTTGCAAAAGGTTCCTAGGTATGTGTTGGAAGTGCTCCAACCGGAAGTGGAGGAATACAGACGGTATTTTGGTTGCATTTGTAGCCGAAGCGGTTTGATGTGAATTTGCGACAACAGGCGTCAAGGGGTTAAGTCAAGGCAACTGATCTAAAATCATTTACCGTTTTAGGACAGCTGGATTTTGGAACAGGGACAACCACAGCATCTTTCCAGACCTTAGGCACATATTGTGTTTGTAAGGATTTATTAAAAATGCAGTGAAACACAGGGCTCAATTCATGTGCACAGGACTTTACCAAGCCCCCACATACATTATCAGGGCCCTGACTTTTGTTCACTTTTACAGCACAGAATGCCCTTTTAACATCCTGCAACTTAATATCAAAGTGCAGATTGTCTTTGAGTTTCTGTTTAAAATCTTGGGTTTCTGTGCTAAAATCAAAGGAGTCAAAACGACCATAAAAACAATTAAGAGCATTAGCCAGCTCTATGTCTGAATTAAAGCCATCTAAAAACACGCAATTACTGTGCTCTGTGTTCTGAAGGCCTGCAATAGTTTTCATATTAGCCCAGGCTGAACAAAACTTCTTTGCTGCCATCTTGCTTTCCAATTCTGATTTATAATTCTGTTTTGCCCTTAAAATTTTGGACTTCAGCTCTTTTGTGGTAACCTGCAGCTCAGAAACAACCCCCTGTTTAAAGGCAAGTGCTTTCCTCTTTAAGCAGGATTTAATTGATTTAGTTACCCATGGTTTGTTGTTGGAATATATTTTGACACGTTTACCTGGGATGATCATATCCCTGCAAAAAGCCATGTAAGAGCATGTCACATCCACCAAAGAGTCCAAATCATCCCCACAAGACAGTGTGAACACCTCCCAGTCCGTACAGTTAAAACATTCCAGGAGGCAGAGCACTGAATCATCTTGTCAGACCTTTATGTCCCTGGTCTTGGTCTTCGCTCTTTTGAGAGCAGTGCACTGCACCCTGTATCATAATAAGCATCTGTTCAACTCCACTATTGCGCTCCTCCTTGACTCCAGTTCTAGACATAACATTTGGCGACGAGCCATGGAAGCATGTGGAACACCAATTCGGCCATTTTTGGAGCTCCCAGGTGACTGGCCTGTGCCATGGCCTCGGTGGTACAAAGCCTTTTAAACTTATACGGTGACATTGGGCCTGGGAAGGATGGAGATGCTGAGGGTGCCTGCATTGCTTGTGCACAACCTGGGAATGGAGGGCCAGAGGAATTCGGGCACGCTTGGTGACACGGACAGTTATGAAGAAGTGGCTGAGCTAATGGCGCTCCATTTAAGGGCACTGGGCGTCATCGTCAGAAGGATTAAATTCCGACAGCGCTGCCAACAGGTTGGTGAACCCATCCAGCGGTTTGTATCTTACTTGAGGCAGCTAGTTGCTGAGTGTTGGTTCGGACTGTTGGAGGAAGAAATGGTTAGTGACCAGTTGGCGGAACACACCAACTGTGCTGCGGTCCAGTCTAAGCTGCTCACATTTCTGGGTGAGTTGACGGTGGCCAAGGCCGTCAAGTTGGCTTTCCAGCTGGAGGCAGTGGATAAGCTAACTTGGTAGCTACGTGAGCGACTGTCACCACGAGAGTTGAGATCCTCCGTGGTCACACAGGTAGTGGACCCGGACAGTGATGGGAGTGTCGAGGACGACGTCGAGAGGGCCAACGCTGTACGGATGAGGTCTGCCCCGGGAAAGCCCAGGTGTATGGGCTGCGGGTCCACGAAACACCGCTACAAGGCCAGAGAATGTGCTGCAAGAGGGACGCGTTGTGGCAATTGTGGCCGTCTACATCATTTTGCGAGGGTGTGCCAGTCAGTGGAACAAGATAGCCCGCACAAGAGCTTGGCTCCTCCCTGCCCCGATGATGATTGACACTGTGTCCCCGAGTACTAGTGGGTGCACACATTGCACGGTAGAATCGGATGGCGTACCGGTACCGATGCTGATAAACACGGGAGTGGAGAGTTCGCTGATCTCTGGGCTACGGTTAGAGAATGTCTTCCCCACTACAGAATTGGAGGAGACTCAGTGCCAGTTTGCGGCTATGGAGAAGGACAGTTTGCCACGGTGGGTACGTTCAGACTGACAGCTCAGTACAAGTTGGTGGAGATGGCCAATGTGGAGCTCATCATGATGGCCTGTGGCACGAACATCATGGGCTGCAACATGTTTTATGGCCTCGGATTTTCCATCAGGAGCAGTGCTGGGGAGGAATAGTCAGGCTGTGGACTGTGGGACCGACCGGTTTCGACAGTTCTGGACGACACTGTGTGGGATGAACAATTGCTGGGCACACCGGAAAGTGGACAGGCTTTGCCACGCTCAGAAGGAGGGCTTTTGTGCCAGCGTCCGAGTCGCCCTGGATGAGGGTACCGGACGGTAAGGAGGAGAGCCTGTGGCAGCGAGCGATACCCAAAAGATGGTCCCAGGTGTTCCTGGAGCAGGGCCGTGGTGGGCCGGTGAACACGGGGTCACATTGGCAGCAGGGCAGGACCGGGTTGCACTGGGAGAGCAACTGCCAGGTGGAGACACCACAGGCCATACAGAGCCCCGCTAAGAGTTGTGGACTGGGTTCGGGCTCAGGCAGAGGTGAGGTCCAGGCAGATGAGAGAAAAACGGAAGATGGAGCAGTACCAAGGCCGGCTGCAGGTGACAGGTGAGCGGCACGATGATTACCTTTTGCCATCGGATGGCTTATGGCGCCATCCTAATGAGTTATGGAGTGCCCCAAAGAAGACAGTTGGACACGGCCCCAGATGATTGGAGCACTTGGAGGTGTGGAGGAAAAAGCACATCAGGACTGAGGTGACCAGCTGTGGCCTGGGAAGCGAGCTACCTCCAGGGGCAAACTGAATGGTAAAGGGTCTGGGGGGGCCATGGGTCATCCTCACCGAGCCATGGATGTGTATTTGTTGTTGGTTGTTAATATGTATTTATTGTTTTGGTGTTATGTTTCAAGTAGGAGACACGGCAGTAATTTTACCCCCCCCCCTTTCCCCCCGCGATCCGAAAAGGATTAAGCGGAAGAAGATGGATGGAAGGATGGATGGATGGGACTTTAATATATCATGTGCGGCAGAATTACCCGCCTCGCTGTGTGGGGGGTAGGATGGCAGTTCACCTGCCTCCCCTAATTTTAGTTATTTTGGGTGAATGCCATAGGCCCCTTTTGGGATTTTAATTTAGTTTTATTTAGCGGATAATTCAGGTTCCAAATTGGGGTGGGCTGATTGTATGGGTGTTTTGGAATTTCTACGGGGCGAAGGGGGTGTATGTGCACTTATTTCTTATTTGTGTGGCACGGGGTGGTGGCTCCATGTTCCAGTTCCTCCAACCCCGTGCGTATAAGAAGGGCTGTGGGTAGGGGGGCAGTCTCTCCTGCCTTTACCCCAGCCAGCGGCTTTATGTGTGGCTAGGTGCTCTGCACCCTGTATCATAATAAACATTCCAGATAAAACAGGTCCGTCTCATAAAATGTAATAAAAATGTCATATACATATGTCATGTAATGAACATACAACATGGGCATGATGATCATGCCCATGTTGTATGTTCATTTGTGTTGTCTGTGTGCTCCCTTTATTTGGTTTATTGTGATTATTTTATCCATCCATCCATCCATCCATCCATCTTCTACCGCTTTTCCGGAGGTCCGGGTCGCGGAGGCAGCAGTTCAAGCAGAGAAGCCCAGACTTCCCTCTCCCCGGCCACCTGCTCCAGCTCTTCAGAGGGGATACCAAGGCGTTCCCAGACCAGCTGGGAGACATAGTCTCTCCACCGAGTCCTGGGTCTGCCCCGGGGTCTCCTCCCAGTGGGACGTGCCTGAAACACCTCAAGTGGGAGGCGTCCAGGAGGCATCCTAATCAGATGCCCATACCACCTCAACTGACTACTTTCAATGTGGAGGAGCAGCGGTTCTACACTGAGCCTCTCCCGGATGACTGAGCTCCTCACCCTATCTCTGAGGGTGAGTCCAGCAATCCTACGGACAAAGCTCATTTCAGCCGCTTGTATCCGCGATCTCGTTCTTTCGGTCATTACCCAAAGCTCGTGACCATAGGTGAGAGTAGGAACGTAGATTGACTGGTAAATCGACAGCTTTGCCTTAGAACTAAGCTCCCTCTTCACCACAACAGACCGGTACAACGTCCACATCACTGCAGATGCTGCTCCAATCCGTCTGTCGATCTCTCGCTCCATTTTCCCCTCACTCGTGAACAAGACCCCAAGATACTTAAACTCCTCCACTTGGGGCAGGAGCCTGTCCCCAACCCGGAGAGGACAATCCACCTTTTTCCGGCTGAGGACCATGGACTCGGACTTGGAGGTGCTGATTCTCATCCCAGCCGCTTCACACTCAGCGGCAAACCGTCCCAGCAAGAGCTGTAGGTCATTGCTGGATGAAGCCAACAGGACAACATCATCTGCAAACAACAGAGATGAGATCCTGTGGTCACCAAGCATGACACCCTCCATTCCCTGGCTGCTCCTAGAAATCCTGTCCATAAAAATTATGAACAGGATCGGTGACAAAGGGCAGCCCTGGCGGAGTCCAACTCTCACTGGGAATGACTCCGACCGAGTGTTGGCAATACGAACCAAACTCTCACAACGGTCGTACAGAGACCGAATAGCTCGTAACAACAAGCCCGATACCCCATACTCCCGAAGCACCCCCCACAAAAATCCACGAGGGACGCGGTCAAATGCCTTCTCCAAGTCCACAAAACACATGTAAACTGGTTGGGCAAACTCCCACGAACCTTCAAGAATTCTCGAGAGGGTAAAGAGCTGGTCCGATGTGCCATGGCCAGGACGAAAACCACATTGCTCCTCCTGAATCCGAGGTTCGACCAACGGCCGGACTCTCCTCTCTAGTACCTTGGCATAGACCTTCCCAGGGAGGCTGAGGAGTGTGATCCCTCTAAAGTTGGAGCACACCCTCCGGTCCCCTTTTTTGAAGAGAGTAACCACCACCCCGGTTTGCCATGCCAAAGGCACTGCCCCCGACCTCCACGCAATGTTGCAGAGGCGTGTCAACCATGACAACCCAACAACATCCAGGGCCTTGAGGTACTCAGGGCGAATCTCGTCCACCCCCGGGGCCCGGCCACCAAGGAGATTTTTAACTACCTTGGCGACCTCAGCCCCTGTGATAGGCGAGTCATCCCCCTTGTCACCAAACCCTGCTTCCTCTGTGGAAGGCGTATCAGTGGGATTGAGGAGATCCTCGAAGTATTCCTTCCACCGCCCGACGATATCCCCAGTTGAAGTCAACAGTGTCCCATCCACACCATACACAGTGTGGACGGGGAGCTGCTTTCCCCTCCTGAGCCGCCGAACAGTTTGCCAGAATCTCTGTGAAGCCGACCGAAAGTCTTGTTCCATGGCCTCACCGAACTCCTCCCATACCCGGGTTTTTGCTTCAGCAACCACCCGAGCTGCACTCCGCTTGGCCTGCCGGTACACCTCAGCTGCTTCGGGAGTCCCACAAGCCAACCAAGCTTGATAGGACTCCTTCTTCAGCTTAATGGCCCCCCTCACCACTGGTGTCCACCACTTGGTTCGGGGGTTGCCACCACGAGATGCACCGACCACCTTGCAGCCACAGCTCTGGGCCACCGCTTCAACAACAGAGGTGGAGAACATGGCCCATTCAGACTCCATGTCTCCAGACTCCCTCGGAATGTGGTTGAAGTTCTTCCGGAGGTGGGAGTTGAAGACCTCCCGGACAGGGGCCTCAGCCAGACGCTCCCAGCACACCCTCACTATACGTTTGGGTCTACCAGGTCTGAATGGCTTCCTCCCCTGCCATCTGATCCAACTCACCACCAGGTGGTGATCAGTTGACAGCTCTGCACCTCTCTTTACTCGGGTGTCCAAGACATACGGTCGCAGGTCTGATGATACGATAACAAAATCGATCATCGACCTGCGACCTAGGGTGTCCTGGTGCCAGGTGCACATATGGACACCCTTATGCTTGAACATGGTGTTCGTTATGGACAGACTGTGGTTAGCACAGAAGTCCAATAACTGAACACCACTCGGGTTCAGATCGGGCAGGCCGTTCCTCCCAATCACCCCCCTCCAGGTTTCATTGTGCGCATTGAAGTCCCCCAGTAGGACAATGGAGTCTCCAGGAGGAGCACCCTCCAGCACCCCAGTCACAGACTCCAAAAAGGGTGGGTACTCTGAAACATCATTTGGTGCATAGGCACAAATGATGGTCAGGACCCGTTTCCCAACCCGAAGGCGCAGGGAAGCAACCCTTTCATCCACCGGGGAAAACTCCAATATAGAGGCAGCAAGGTGGGGTGATACAAGAATACCCATCCCTGCTCGTCGCCTCTCACCCGGGGCAACTCCAGAAAAGGCCAAGCTCCAACCCCTCTCCAGGAGACTGGTTCCGGAACCGGAGCTGTGTGTTGAGGTGAGGCCAACTATATCTAGCCGGTATCGCTCAACCTCGTACACCAGCTCAGGCTCCTTCCCCACCAGAGAGGTGACATTCCACGTACCAAAAGCCAGTTTATAAAGCTTGGGATCAGTCCGCCAAGGTCTCCGCCTTTGACCGCCACCTAATCCACATAGCACCGGACCCCCATGATCCCTCCTGCAGGTGGTGAACCCACTGGAGGGCGGACCCATGTAACTCCTTCGGGCTGAGCCTGGCCGGGTCCCATGGGTGGAAACCCGGCCACCAGACGCTAGCCTTCGAGCCCCTCCCCCAGGCCTGGCTCCAGGGTGGGGCCCCGGTAACCCCATACCGGGCGGGGTACACTGAATCCTTGATATACAATTTATCATGAGAGTCTGTTGGATCGTTCTTAGTCTGGTCCTTCACCCAGGACCAGTTTGTCTTGGGAGACCCTATCAGAGGCAAATTGCCCCCGGACAACATAGCTCCTGGGATCACTGGGGCACGCAAACCCCCCCACCACGATAAGGTGACGATCCATGAGGAGGGATTATTTTATTATTTTCCTTAATTGTCTTCTGTGTTCCGCGGTCTATTGTCATCCCATGTCCTCACCCTCAGCCATGATGTTTCTCTGTGTTTCCCTACCTCAGCCTCAGTTTGGTCATTGTGTTTAATTTCATTATCATTCCCCTATTATTCAAGATTCAAGATTCAAAGGCTTTATTATCATGTGAACAGTGAAGAAATGCAACATTTCCTGATCAATGAAATTCTTACTCTGCTCTCCGAACGAATGCCAAGGTAATAAACACACCTTAATACTAAATATGAATACTAATAAATGCTTATAAATACATATTAAAAGCAATTAGGACAGTTAAAGCAATTAAAATTAGAGGAAACAAGAAGCTTGTCTTTGACGTGGTTTCAGACCCAAAGAGCAGACACGACTCGAGAATGAACACAGTTATCTTTTTATTGTAAATAAAGGGGGTGTGTGGGTGCGTGTGTGTATGTATGTATCCGCTGGGGTGAGCAGAGCACCGTGCAACCTGGCAACCCTATGGACAAACAGGCAGAGGGAGAGTTAGTGGCAGACCCCGGAGGGAATGTACAGGATTGTTCTGGGCTTACTGTATGTGACGTGAAGATGAAGCTCAGGTTAGGCTCAGTGGCTACAGCCAGGAGAACAGTTCCCACAGTCCCAATGGTGGTTTGAGTTGGTGGGTGAAGTAGTGCAACTCGGTCCGCTGCCAGGAGGGAAAGAGTTCCCGCCGTCATGGATCTCCGCCTGTGTACAGGGGACTGAGAGAGGTTAAAGGAATGGACGAAGGCTTACTTGGTTGAAGGTGAAGATAAATCCTGCCATCGACAGGCAGGACTCGAAGATCAGGAGAGGCTTGGAAGCTCAGGTTGGATATTGGCGAATGAAGGTCTCGGGGAATGGAGACAGACAACTCCTCACCGATCTCAGGACCGCAGGGTTGAAATAACCCAGACTGGGATGGAGAGCGCACAGCTGAGGATGATTGGCAGCCCTGACAGTACTCCCCCCCTACGAGACGCCTCTAGGCGGCTGATCTAGCCTACCTGGGTGCATCCGGTTGAAGTCCCTGATGAGCTGCTTATCCAGCACGAAGGAGGGACGCACCCAGGAGCTCTACTCCAGACCGTAGCCCTCCCAGTCCACCAGGTACTGCAGCCCACGACCTCCGGTGTCGGACGTCCAGGATGGCGTTGCCCTTCCAAGCCAGGTCGCCGTTGATCACCATCGGTGGTGGTGGAGACCTGGGAGGGGGATACAAATTGCTGGAGCAGAAGGGCTTGACCTGCGAGACATGGAAGTTTGGACAGATGCGGAGGGAGGGGGGAGAGCTAGGTGCACAGAAACAGGGTTAATGATGTGGCAAATGGGGAAGGGCCCAATGAACTGCCGTGACATCTTTCTCCTCTCAGCCTTCAAGTTGATATGTTTCGTGGAAAGCCATACCTGTTGACCGACCTGGTAGATGGGGGCTGGAGCCCTGTGGCAATTAGCAACTGAGGAGTTGCGCTCTGCCGTGTGTCGCAGTGCCGCCTGAGTTGCTCTCCAGATCCAACGGCAGCGCCTGTGATGAGCACAGATGGAAGGAACGGTGATGTCCCCCTCCTCTTCTGGGAACAGCGGGGGGTTGTAGCCCAACGAGGCCTCAAATGGGGACATGCCGATTGCCGAGGAGATGGTGATGTTATGGGTGTACTTGATCGAAGAAAGGTGAGAGCTCCACGATGCTGGGTTGGAGGTGACGACACGCCACAGCGCAGACTCCAACTCCTGGTTTGCCTGCTCACATTGCCCATTGCTCTGCGGAAGATAGCCAGATGATAGACTCACTGTAGCCCCCAGGGCATTGCAGAATGACCTCCAAACCTGGGAGACAAACTGGGGACCCCGATCGGAGACAATGTCCAGGGGGATCCCATGGAACCTCACCACGTGCTGGATGAGAAGGTCCGCCGTCTCCTTTGCCGTAGGCAGCCCCTGCAGGGGGACGAAATGGGCGGCCTTGGAGAACCTGTCGACTATGGTGAGCATTACAGTATGATAGTTGGACGGCGGGAGGCCGGTGATGAAATCTAACGCCACATGTGACCAGGGTGGAGCAGCCCGGCAGGCGGGGAAGAGGACGTCTTGCCGGCGGTGCACTGGGGACAGGTACGGATGTAATCTCTGACATCCTTCTGGAGCGAAGGCCACCAAAACGTCCGTTGAAGAAGGTCCACTGCACGAGCCCTTCCGGGATGACACACAAACCTACAAAAGTGGCCCAATGGATAACCTCGCCCCGAACGGCTGATGGAACAAACAGTCTGACCGCTGGCCCTCCGCCCGGGTCCGGCTTGTCCTCCTGTGCCTTCAGGACCATTTTCTTAATGCCCCAGGAGAGTGCGCCCACGACACACGATGAAGGTAGGATAGGGTGCTTGGTCACCTCCTCCGCATCCGGGGCAAACTGTCTGGACAAGGTGTCCGGCTTTGTGTTCTTAGATCCGGGGCAGTAGGTAAAGGTGAAATCGAAGTATCTGATGAACAGGGACCAGGGGGTCTGGCGCGTGTTCAGACGCTTGCCCGTCCGGAAGTACTCCAGGTTTCTATGATCAGTCCAGACGACGAACGGTTGGGAGGCCCCATCCAGCCAGTGACGCCACTCCTCCAGTGCGAGCTTGACAGCCAACAGTTCTTTGTCACCTATGTCATAATTACGCTCAGCCGGGGATAGGCAATGGAAGAAGAACGCACAGGGCCGGATCCTACCATCAGCTGGGGAGCGCTGGGATAACACGGCTTCAACCCCCGAGACTGAAGCGTCCACCTCCACCAGGCATTGGAGAGCGGGATCTACCTGCGCCACGATGGGAGAGGATGAGAATTTGTCCTTAAGGTCTGCAAAGGCCACAGCCGCCTCCTCAGTCCACCGGAAGGGCACCTTCGGGGAAGTCAGACGGGTCAGAGGAGCGGCAATGATACTATGATTTTGGATGAAGCAACGGTAGAAATTAGCAAACCCCAAGAACTGCTGGAGCTGCTTCCTGGAAGACGGAGTGGACCAATCTACCGCTGCTTTTACCTTATCGGGGTCAGGGATGATCTTGTTGTGGGAGATGATGAATCCGAGAAAGGATGTCTTGGAGGCATGGAATTCACATTTCTCAGCCTTCACAAAGAGCTTATTCTCTAATAGCCGCTGCAGTACCAACCTCATGTGCACCAGATGCTCATCCAGGGACTGCGAAAAGATCAGGATGTCATCCAAATAGACAAATACAAATGTTCCCAAAAACTCCCTCAGCACATCATTAATCAGCCACTGGAAAACGATGAGGGCATTGGTCAGCCCGAACGACATGACCAGGTATTCAAAATGCCCCACTAGGGGTCCGGAAACCCATCTTCCATTCGTCGCCCTACTGGATTCGCACCAGATGGTAAGCGTTGCAGAGGTCCAACTTGGTAAACCAGGAGGCCCCCGGAGGGAATCGAACACTGAGTTAATCAATGGAAGGGTGTATTTGTCTTTAATGGTAATATTATTCAGCTCCCGAAGTCAATACACGGCCTTAGTGGGCCGTCCTTGTTGTCAACAAAGAAAAAACCCACCCCCACCACCAAGGATGTCCGAGCTCAATGACTCCTTGATATAAGTTTCCATGGCTTCCCGCTCTGGAGCTGACAGGTTGTAAAGCCGGCTAGACAGCAGCGGGGCTCCGGCGCGGAGGTTGATAGCACAATCATGTGGGCGGTGAGGGGGGAGTGAAAGGGCCTTGGTCTTATTGAAAGCAGCCCCCAAGTCATGATATTCAGGGGGAACTTTAGACAAATTGGGAGGGGGGGTGACAGGGACACCCAGAGGCACGGATGGCGAGCACGCAGTGGACTGCAAACAGGCACTCAGGCAGAAAGAACTCCATGATAACACACTCCCGGAATGCCAGTCAATGGAGGGATTATGGAGATGAAGCCAGGGATAGCCGAGGATGACAGGGGAGGAAGAAACCGGCAACATGAACAACCTCAGCTCCTCCCGATGGTTGCCCGACACTATGACTGACACCGGGGTGGTCTGGTGAGAAACAATGGCCAGGGGGGCTTTAGACAGGGCAATGAGTTTACGGGGGGTCTTGAGTGATTGACAGGGGAGCCCCAGCCAGGTTGCCAGTTCCCCCGAAATGAAGCTCTGCTCATCCCCTGAATCAACCAGTGCATGTGTGGTTATCTCCCTGTGTTTGTGAATAAAGCAGAGGGAAGGAGAAACCGAGACAGGGGATTTGACTGAGGTGAGTCCATGAGTCCCCCTATTGTGACGCACGGACTACCCCTTTTTGCCAAATGGGACGTGAAGTTACCTCATGCTCCTCGCTCCCGCAGTAGAGGCACAGCCCCAGCTCACAGCAGCGCTGCTTCTCCGTTAACAGCAACTTAGACTGCCCTATCACCATAGGTTCTGGAGCCTCAGAGGAATCAGGGGAGGGTAGAGCCAATGGGGGGTGGGGGGCTGTAGGGAGCAGCGATATTGGTTATCCGAGTGACCGGAAGTTTTAAGCTCAGCTGCCCGCTCCCTTAGTCTGTTATCAAGGCTAATAGCTAGGGAAATCAACTCAGTTAGCCTAGTTGGTTTTTCTAGGCGGGCTAACTCATCCCGCAGACTAGGACTAAGGCTCCTAATAAAGATGCTACATAGCGAGGCGTCCTCCCACCCCACCTCCATGCCCACTACCCGGAAATCAACAGCGTAATCAGCCACGGACTTGGCCCCTTGCTTCAGGTTTAACAACCGGGAGGTAAGCACACTGTCACAGTCGGAGTGGTCGAACACCTCATGAAACTCGCTGACAAACTGTGTGTAAGTCAAAGAAGCATATTTAGCCCTAGCCATAACAGTGTAAGCCCAAGCTAGTGCCCGCCCCTCTAATAGATTCACTACATAACCTATCCGGCTATGGTTTGTAGGAATATCCCCTGATACCCACTGAAACACGATGTCACATTGCATAATGAACCCCCTATCCTCCCCTAATTTACCACTAAAGCGGGTGGGAGTAGGCATGGGGGTAAGCTGGGACGTGGAGCCCTGTGTAGCTTGACTAGCCGGAATGCTAGGGGGAGCAGAGGAACTACTGGGAGCAGGAGGGAAGGCCTGTGGACTAGCCAGGCGGTCCAACTGGTCGGCTATGCGAGCTAACTGTGTGAGGATAGTCTGCTGCTGATAAGCTAATTGGTCAATTCGAGCCTCCAGGTTGTTAACTTTGCGCGCTAGTGCGCTGTCTGTTGGGTCATTTTGGTGAAGTTGTACTGACATACAGTAGTTTCAGACCCAAAGAGCAGACACGACTCAAGAATGAACACAATTATCTTTTTACTTTAAATAATGGGTGTGTGTGTGCATGTATGTATCTGTTGGGGTGAGCAGAGCACTGTGCAACCTGGTAACCCTATGGACAAACAGAGGGAGAGTTAGTGGCAAACCCTGGAGGGAATGTACAGGATTGCTCTGTGCTTACTGTTTGCGATGTGAAGGTGGAGCTCAGGTTAGGCTCAGTGGCTACAGCCAGGAGGACAGTTCCCGCAGTCCCAATGGTGGTTTGAGTTGGTGGGTGAAGTAGTGCAGCTTGGTCCTCCACCAGGAGGGAAAGAGGTCCGCCAACCCCGGGGCCTATCCACAGGGGCCCGAGAGAGGTTAAAGGAATGGATGAAGGCTTATTTGGTTGGAGGTGAAGATAAATCCTGGCGTTGAAAGGCAGGACTTGAAGAACAGGAGAAGCTTGGAAGCTCAGGTTGGAGATTGGCGAGTGAAGGTTTCGGGGAATGGAGACAGATGACTCCGCACCGATCTCAGGACTGCATGGTTTAAATAACCCAGGCTGGGATGGAGAGCAGGTGTGCACGCAGCTGAGGATGATTGCCAGCCATGACAGTCTTGGTGATATCCAGCAATGCCTGTCGGTTGTATGTTAGCAGTACGGGACATTTATGCATTGCAGAAAGAGCAACAAACATGCAAAAAAGAAGAAAAAACCAGCATTCGAGAAAAGAGAGAGCAATCATGTCTGCCTCGGGAGGCGCCATAATGCTAAAAAAAAAAAAAAAATGCTCTGTAGTTCTGGTCCTGCTCTTTAGTCATATGATTATGTTCACAGCCACTGGTGTGCCGTTCCTCCCTGTTTTGCTCCTGTATTGTTGTGCTGTATGTTCACTCTCATGTTTCATGTACATCCTCTGTCTGATGGTCTGTACAGCCCCACCCATCCTGTTCTCCTCAGCTTTAGCCACTTTTCTGCTGTCTCACATTTGTGATTATCTGTTGCTGTATGCGTACAGTATATGTAAGTCTAAATTGGTGTTGTGTGGCGTCATTGTTGCTTTTCCCTCCAGTCTCCCAGTGTCTTCTTGTTGTTTCCGTTGTCAGTAAGTTTTGCCTTCCATGGCTCTTTGTCTTTCAACAACTGTGCTGCTATTTGTTTGTTCTTTTGTGTTTTGTTAATACAGTAAATCCATCCATCCATCCATCTTCTACCGCTTAATCCTTTCGGGTCGCGGGGGGGCTGGAGCCTATCCCAGCATCTTTGGGCAAGAGGCAGGGTACACCCTGGACAGATCGCCAGTCCATTGCAGTCCATCGTAAATCATTATTGCCAAAAGACTGCTATGATGATGATGATGATGATGATGATGATGATAATGATGATAATGATGATTGCACCAAGTCCTGCCTGCGCTCTTGGGTCCAACCAAAAAACCACAACTGTCACAATCAGGAAATGTTAAATATTTAGGAACAGATATTTCCCCCAGGCTCTCAGAGTTATTGCAACTAAATCATACCCCCCTTTTAAAAACAATACAAGACGACCTTACGCGCTGGAGGACACTACCTATATCACTAATGGGAAGAGTCACAACTGTTAAAATGATGGTCCTTCCTAAAATCAATTATTTGTTCTCAATGATTCCTACCCAACCATCAATGGCCTGGTTTAAGTCTCTAGACTCAAATATAAGTACATTTTTATGGAAGGATAAACCATCACGGATTAGTTTAAAAACCCTCCAAAAAGCGAAAGACTGCAGAGGCTTAGATTTACCAAATTTTTTTAATTAACTTTTTAGCCAATAGACTGCAGTTTGTTTTAAAATGGGCAAAATCAACCCCACTAGGAAACCCATGGTTAGATGCTGAACAGGCTCTCTGTAGGTCACTAAATATCTCTGACTAACCTTTTATAGTCTTGTCGGCCTCCGTCGGTCTATGATGACCATGGAAGAGAATCCTAGATGTCTACTCTGCTGGAGCAGCACTGCCTGTGGCTAAACAGGCTGATGCGCGAATGGCAGTCTCTACCTTTTATAAGTCCCTGTATTAAACACCATGACTGTTTTAAAGTATTAATATCAGCTCCTCTCTGACGGCTTGGTGGAAATTTTTAAAAATAACAGGGTCTTCACTTGTCCCCTGTAAACTTACGCTCATTTGGAATAACCCTGATATCCTGCAACAAAAGAGGACGTTAAAATTTCCACTATGGCAAGAGAAGGGAATAAATAACTTAGAACATCGTATTCAAGGTGGAAATTTTATCCAATTTCAGGAACTAGTGTCACAGTACGACATCAGTGATAAAAAGTATTTTGAATACCAACAGCTTAAATCCATAATAAAAGCAAGATACAATCTTAATCAGACAGATTTAGAGGTACCAGTTAAGGTGGCAGAGTTTCTAAATCTCCATTCCCTAAAATTGATATTGAAAATACATGGACTATTATCAAAGTTGGATGAGTCTGTATCTCTTCCAATATCAAAATGGGAGACAGACTTATCGATTAATAAGGAGGAAAGTTTCTGGACACAAATACAGTGGGGCAAAAAAGTATTTAGTCAGCCACCAATTGTACACGTTCTCCCACTTAAAAAGATGAGAGAGGTCTCCAATTTTCATCATAGGTATACCTCAACTATGAGAGACAAAATGAGAAAAAAAATCCAGAAAATCACATTGTCTGATTTTTAAAGAACTTATTTGCAAATTATGGTGGAAAATAAGTATTTGGTCACCTACAAACAAGCAAGATTTCTGGCTCTCACAGACCTGGAACAACTTCTTTAAGAGGCTCCTCTCTCCTCCACTCATTACCTGTATTAATGGCACCTGTTTGAAGTCGTTATCAGTATAAAAGACACCTGTCCACAACCTCAAACAGTCAGACTCCAAACTCCACTATGGCCAAGACCAAAGAGCTGTCAAAGAACACCAGAAACAAAATTATAGACCTGCACCAGGCTGGGAAGACTGAATCTGCAATAGGTAAGCAGCTTGGTGTGAAGAAATCAACTGTGGGAGCAATTATTAGAAAATGGAAGACATACAAGACCACTGATAATGTCCCTCGATCTGGGGCTCCATGCAAGATCTCACCCCGTGGGGTCAAAATGATCACGAGAACGGTGAGCAAAAATCCCAGAACCACACGGGGGGACCTAGTGAATGACCTGCAGAGAGCTGGGACCAAAGTAACAAAGGCTACCATCAGTAACACACTACGCCGCCAGGGACTCAAATCCTGCAGTGCCAGACGTGTCCCCCTGCTTAAGCCAGTACATGTCCAGGCCTGTCTGAAGTTTGCTAGAGAGCATTTGGATGATCCAGGAGAGGATTGGGAGAATGTCATATGGTAAGATGAAACCAAAATAGAACTTTTTGGTAAAAACTCAATTTGTCGTGTTTGGAGGAGAAAGAATGCTGAGTTGCATCCAGTGAACACCATACCTACTGTGAAGCATGGGGGTAGAAAAATCATGCATTGGGGCTGTTTTTCTGCAAAGGGACCAGGACGACTGATCCGTGTAAAGGAAAGAATGAATGGGGACATGTATCGTGAGATTTTGAGTGAAAACCTCCTTCCATCAGCAAGGGCAGTGAAGATGAAACGTGGCTGGGTCTTTCAGCATGACAATGATCCCAAACACACCACCCAGGCAATGAAGGAGAGGCTTCGTAAGAAGCATTTCAAGGTTCTGGAGTGGCCTTTTCCAAAATCTTTGGAGGGAGTTGAAAGTTGAAAGTTGAAAAAAAAAAAAGTCTGTGTTGCCCAGCGACAGCCCCAAAACATCACTGCTCTAGAGGAGATCTGCATGGAGGAATGGGCCAAAATACCAGCAACAGTGTGTGAAAACCTTGTGAAGACTTACAGAAAACGTTTGACCTCTGTCATTGCCAACAAAGGGTATATAACAAAGTACTGAGATGAACTTTTGTTATTGGCCAAATACTTATTTTCCACCATAATTTGCAAATAAATTCTTTAAAAATCAGACAATGTGATTTTCTGGATTTTTTTTCCCTCATTTTGTCTCTCATAGTTGAGGTATACCTATGATGAAAATTGGAGACCTCTCTCATCTTTTAATTGGGAGAACTTGCACAATTGGTGGCTGACTAAATACTTTTTTACCCCACTGTATGTCTAAACACTTTTAAAGGTGAACTGAACTGAACGGCATTGAACGGCACTGGGTGATAGTACATACAATTATAAAGGTAATTTATCATTGGCACCCCCTCCACTAATCCCGGAATCTTGGAGAAAATCGCGATTTTGAATTTCCCGCCCTGAAAAATTAGACGAATCCGCCGATTAGCCGGAAGTGCAGCCGAAGTTCCGCATGACGTCACGAGTGTGACCCAGTCCTCATGTTTACCATTGCGAGCACGTCGACACTGGTTGTTTTTGATGCATTTTGTCTTGATAGTCGACTACAAAACACTTCCAACACCTGGGAAGATCTGTTCAGTGGCCAAGGAAAGCTGTCATGGCGACGAAAGAAAAGAAAGGGGGAGGAAAAGCGACCGGGAAGCGATGCGTTTCTAGATATTGATCCCTCACTTATCGCGTTTAATGGGGACCAGAACCAACCGCGAAAAGTGAAAAACCGCGAAGTAGCATCACCCCCCCCCCCCAAGGGCGTCACAAGCACTATTTTGCACAAAAAGGCACAAGAGAACAACGAAAAATGCCACTAAGCAACACGAGCGATAAAGAACAATGAATGCGGTCTTCCTTCGCTGGGTATGGGCGCTCGGCAGGGAGAGAAGCTGGGTAAAACGTCTCGGCCAATCAGCTTGCGAGATTCCCGAGCGGTGAAGAGGTGGGCGGAGAGGAGTGGAGCGGTGGTCAGAGAGGTGGATTTTGAGTTGTGCGGGCTCTCCGTGTTGATACCTGATGTTCTAATGTAGTCTCCCTGCCTTCTGCTAGCGCCCGGGCAACTTTCGTGATATTTTTTCTCAATTTTGAATTTTTGATGAATATTTTTGAAAAATCCGCGATGCACTGAGGGCGTGAAAGGTGAAACGCAAAGTAGCGAGGGATCACTGTATTTATAAATAGCACAGTCAAATGCAGAGGCCAGTTCTGTTCATGTGTATTGCCACTATAGTCTGTAGAAGTATTGTAATACATAGCCCAATTTTTTGAATGAATGAATAAATTTATTTATTTCGGATAGTACAGAACAGGTTGAAAGAAACTGAATGATATAACAACAAGGTCAAATTGAACAATGACTCATCTGATTATACAATTCAACGTAAGTTATCCAAAATGGGTGATGGCTGAAGCCGCAGCTTATATTGCCCACCCGTATACCATCTAAGAATTCAAAAGAGAAAAAAGAGAAAACAGGCAAGAGTGATTACAATTCAAAACAAAACTAAGACAAAATGTGACTGAGAAAAAAGAAAACTAAGCTACAACATAACACAGGCTGGATATGTTACAACTCGCTGCTCATTAGCGGCGCCAGCTGCGCGCACACCTGCGCCTCGTCAGCAGCGTGGGATATAAGCCACTCTGCCCTGGGCTTCGGCCTGAAGCCGTCTGATTCCTTCAGCCCTCTTGCTGCAGAGGAACCCCCTCATCTCCCAGCAAGATCTACAGCGTAAGCATACCTACCTTTGTCTTTCCAGTCTCTCCCCTGTGCACAGGTGTACTCCCCAGCGGCGGACCTCGCCTCTGCATCGCCGTCTGCCAGCTGCTGTCACAGGTGCATCAGGTCGCTGTCTCCTGGGCTCGCCCTTGTGCACGCCTGCCACCTGCCACACTCCTGCATCCTCCTCTGTCTCGTCACCGATCCTGAATGCCTCTTCACTCTGAAAACTCTGGTGTTCTTGACTGCTGGAACTGCTATCATCTGCCATTGTTGTTTTGATAAGGGTCACACTCATGACGTCACGCAGCGTCGTCTGCACTACTTCCGGTTTGTTTTGCACTGCCAGCCAGAGGCAAAAGTTTATCGGTTTATAGCTTGGCCATCGCACGGCCTAAAAATTTCTTTTATGTGTTGAAAAATACAATAGGTAATAAGGAATTAATCTGCTATTCTACTTTTTCGGCAAAAAGGTGAGTTCAGTTCTACTTTAAGATGACTAAAAACTTTAACTTACAACTTATACAGTATAAAGTTCTACACAGAATTCATTACACAGGACAAAGGATGTTCAAAATGGGCCTGAGTCGCACAAATATCTACTCTCACTGCACCAGCAACATCCCGGATAGCTATATGCACGCTTTGTGGTCCTGTGCACCAGTTCAAAAGTTCTGGCAGAAGACATGTGAAGACCTATCGGCATGGGTTGGGTATAGTGTCCCACCCTGACCCACACTTTGCATATTAGGTGATTTAAGTGAAATAAAAATAGATGCAAGGATGTCACACGTGGTTCTTACTGCCTTATGCATCGCAAAGAAAACTATCCTCATGAATTGGAAATCAAGAAATAACTTATGCATGACTTATTATAATAACTTACTATTGGATTATATTAGCCTGTAGAGAATGTCAGCCTCTTCAAATAATCAATTGGCGGAATTCAATTCTCTCTGGACCCCGCTTATTAATTCTATAATCTGAGGGGTGGCGGCCGGTGACTCGCTCTCCTTGGCACCTCTAGCGGCTGGCTGCGCCCCGACCGCGGGTGTCCGGGGGGCCTGTTCTGGGGTGGCCTTCTGTCTGGCCCTGGGGGGGGGGGTAGTTGGGGGGGCTGCGGGGTGGGCCAGGAGGGTTGGGCTGTGACTCACAGCCGGCTGGCCTCGCCCCTTGGGGGGGGGGGGAGTCTGGGTCTGGCCCTGGGCCCCTGGTGCTGGGTGGGGCGCCCTCCCCCCCCCAGGCCAGGATCAGGTGTGCGCCAGTGGTGGGGGTTGTTCCCGGTGCATCCTCGCATGGCGGGGTCGTGTTTTCCCTGGGGCCCTGGTGGCACCCTGGGGTAGGTGCCTGCGTCCTGGGTCGCCCTCCCTGTCCACTGGGGTCTGCGGGTGTGTGTGTGTGTGTGTGTGTGTGTGTGTGTGTGTGTGTGTGTGTGAGTGAGAGAGAGAGAGAGAGAGAGAGGGTGTGAGTGTGGGCTTGTGTATGAGCGGATGCGGAAGTGGGTGTGTGTTGAGTGGGCAGGTGGGGCTGTGTGTGGGTGTAGGTGGGCATGTGTGATGGTGGGTGGGGGTATGTGTGTGTATGGAAGTGGTTACTTGTGGGTAGATGTCTGGGAGGTGAAGGATGTGTGTATGGGTAGGAGAACTTTGTTGGGTGGCAGGGGTTGGGCAGTCCATCTAGTGGCATGGGGGCTGGCGTTTCGGGGCCTGCTTGTCCCGGCCATCCTGCTGTTGTGTTGTGGGGTGAGGCGCTTTGTCGCATCGCCTCTGGTATCATTGGTGGCGGGTGTGTGTTGGTGCTTGGGGGTGCTTGGGTGGCCATTGGCACAGGTTGATGGCTGTGTTTCCATCGGGCTGCTCCGGGGTGGCTGTGGTTGCAGGGTGGCCTGCAGCTGTCGGTGTGCGTCTGGGGTGGGTGATCGTGGGCCTGCGTGGGCGCTCGGGGGTGTCTCCTGGCATGTTGGGCGCCATGTGGGTCTGGCCCATTGTTCACTATTGTGACTGTTGTTGTCCATGTTTGTTTGTGTAAGATGAGTGGAAATATGTATGGCTGCCCCATCATGTTAGTGGCGCTGGAAGAGCCGGGGCGTGATGCTGGTGGGTCCTGGGCTGCTTCCACTGGCGGCCCTCGCCCTGGGTTGGGATTTGGGGGCAGTGGGTGGCTTCATGAACCAGTCTGCAAGCTGGCTTCTGGGGGGGGGGGCAGCCTCGCTTTTAGACCGCCTACCTCCCAGTCTTATTTCCCGCCCTCCCCGTCCCCCTGACTCTGGGTGGAATATACATCTTTTTTGTTACATTTAGGGCTTTGGGGTGGGGGTGTGCCGCACTGTGTCGGTGAAGGGGATGCACTCACCTCAATTTTAATTGCATTTTAGACACTGAGGGCTTGGGGGGATGGGGGCCCTGCTGCCCATCGCAGTGGCTAGCGGTGCTCCAATTACTATCCCCCCAATTTTAATTGCACTTTGGTAGTCCACACATTTACACACAATTATATCAAATAACCGACACACACCCGCCATGTTCTGTGCGGGGGGAGGGGGTGGGGGTCTTCCCCCACCCCTGTTGCCCTGCTCTTGCTGGGGGCATGGGGGCCTGGTGGGGAGCCTGGGACCTATCATGTCAAAATCCCTGGGTGCAACTGAATATATAGATACCACCAAGGAAGTGAGAGGGGGGCTGAATATGAGTCTAAGTGAGAGTGAGGGGGTGATGAATGGAGGTGGTAATGGTGGGTCGGTTTTGTGCGGCTCTTTGCATGCTGGGTGGCATCTCGGGGCACCTGTGGTGGTCTGCTGATTGCTTGCTCAGATCGGCACCAGGGGTGGGGGTCTGCTTCTGTGGCCTGCGCCGGTGGTCTCCCTTGTCACTGCCAGGCACTGGTGCATGTTCAGTCTCGCTGCATCTGCTTCGCAGCCGCCTTATGAAACAAATGAGGGGTGAGTTTGAATGGGTACAGGAGTGAGAGAGAATGGGTCGGTTTGGGTGAGTGAGAGGGGTGTGCATGGGAACATATGGGTGTGAAGGTGTGGGGATGGGTTTGTCTGTGAGTTGGGAGGTGCTGGAATAAGGGGGGTAGTGCTTCTCGGCAACGTGGGCTCCCCTGGTCGGGGGGACTTCTTTAGACGTGGGGGTCCCCGGGGTGTGAGACAGAGGCGCTGGTGCGGCCCCCGCTGTGGGGGTGCCTGGGGGGGGGGCTCGCGCGGGGGGGTGCGGGCCGGTCTCTGACCCAGGGGGTGGTGTCGCTGGCCTCCTGTTGCCTGCGGCCCGGGGGCTGACGTTGGCCCCGCTGGGGGGGGCGTGGGGGTCAGGCGGGTCCAGGGGTGTGGGCTCAATGCGCCGGCCGCCGAGCAGCCTGGCCTCCCTTGATCGTCCCTCCGGGGGCGGATGCCTGGCTTTCCTGGGGCTTGCTGACCTCGGGGCTGGGGGTTGGTGGCACTGCCTTACCTGCTTGGGGTTCCCGGGGGAAGAGCTGCTGCGACCGGCCCTCCGCTTCGTTTGTTTCTTGACAAACCACTCACATGCACACACTTATTTTGTGCGCGTTCTCATATATATGCACGCAGACATACACACACAAGCGTCTCTCCTTTAACAGGTGCGGAAACCAGACTTGTGTTGAGACATCTTCGGTGGAAGAAGCAGTTTGTCTTTTGTTTGTTTTAATTGTTGGTTTGTTTGTTTTGGGGGTTTTTTTGTCTGTTCCCCTCCCTTTTCTTTTCTCCCTTTACACACTTCCTTTCCCTCTTCCCCATCCTGTTGGGTCTTCCATGGATAAAACAATTAAAATAAAGTGTTAAAAGTTATTACAGGAGGGGTTTACAGCAATATACAATACACAGTTAGGTACTGTATAAGCTCCTCTGACCCCTGTTGTGTTTGCCGAGCTGCCTGACAGGACAAGGGAAGGGAAAAAAAACCCCACACAACTTCCTTCAAAAGCAGTATATAAGATAAGATAAGATAAGATAAGCCTTTATTAGTCCCACAACGGGGAAATTCCAGGATTGCAACAGCACAGGGATAGCAACACTCAGAGCAACAATCAGAAGGCAAGAAAAAAAAAACAAGCAAGCAAGAGCAGCTAATATACATATGTACATATTACTATAAAATATATACACTCACCGGCCACTTTATTAGGTACACCATGCTAGTAACGGGTTGGACCCCCTTTTGCCTTCAGAACTGCCTCAATGCTTCGTGGCATAGATTCAACAAGGTGCTGGAAGCATTCCTCAGAGAGTTTGGTCCATATTCACATGATGGCATCACACAGTTGGCGCAGATTTGTCGGCTGCACATCCATGATGCGAATCTCCCGTTCCACCACATCCCAAAGATGCTCTATTGGATTGAGATCTGGTGACTGTGGAGGCCATTTGAGTACAGTGAACTCATTGTCATGTTCAAGAAACCAGTCTGAGATGATTCCAGCTTTATGACATGGCGCATTATCCTGCTGAAAGTAGCCATCAGAAGTTGGGTACATTGTGGTCATAAAGGGATGGACATGGTCAGCAACAATACTCAGGTAGGCTGTAGCGTTGCAACGATGCTCAATTGGTACCAAGGGGCCCAAAGAGTGCCAAGAAAATATTCCCCACACCATTACACCACCACCACCAGCCTGAACCATTGATACAAGGCAGGATGGATCCATGCTTTCATGTTGTTGACGCCAAATTCTGACCCTACCATCCGAATGTCGCAGCAGAAATCGAGACTCATCAGACCAGGCAACGTTTTTCTAATCTTCTATTGTCCAATTTCGATGAGCTTGTGCAAATTGTAGCCTCAGTTTCCTGTTCTTAGCTGAAAGGAGTGGCACCCGGCGTGGTCTTCTGCTGCTGTAGCCCATCTGCCTCAAAGTTCGACGTACTGTGCGTTCAGAGATGCTCTTCTGCCTACCTTGGTTGTAACGGGTGGTTATTTGAGTCACTGTTGCCTTTCTATCAGCTCGAACCAGTCTGGCCATTCTCCTCTGACCTCTGGCATCAACAAGGCATTTCCGCCCACAGAACTGCCGCTCACTGGATATTTTTTCTTTTTCGGACCATTCTCTGTAAACCCTAGAGATGGTTGTGCGTGAAAATCCCAGTAGATCAGCAGTTTCTGAAATACTCAGACCAGCCCTTCTGGCACCAACAACCATGCCACGTTCAAAGTCACTCAAATCACCTTTCTTCCCCATACTGATGCTCGGTTTGAACTGCAGGAGATTGTCTTGACCATGTCTACATGCCTAAATGCACTGAGTTGCCGCCATGTGATTGGCTGATTAGAAATTAAGTGTTAACGAGCAGTTGGACAGGTGTACCTAATAAAGTGGCCGGTGAGTGTATATACACACACACAGACACACAGTGCAGAGCATTGTAGCTGGATGGAATAAATATATGAATATATAAACACACAGTGCGGCGCAATGTAGCTAGATGGAATAATATGTAGATATATAAACACACAGTGCGGAGCATTGTAGCTAGATGGAATAAATATATAGATATATAAATATGAACACACCCAGTGCGGAGCATTGTAGCTAGATGGAATAAATATGTAAATATATAAACACACACACAGTGCAGAGCATTGTTGCTGGATGGGATGAAACAGCACAACCGTCTACTTAGTTATCCTACATGGTATGATTATGTGCCCATACATATTCTCACTCTCCATAGCGACCGGTATTTTACTAGTTGTATGCCGGAGGGGACCATTGTGTAAGTCTATTGCATCTTTTGCACTCAAAAAACTATTAGTTTGTTACGTCTTTTTGCTATCTCTGCGAGCAGCCCTGCTTAGGTTGTACAGTCTGACAGCCGTTGGTAGGAAGGACCTGCGAAACCTCTCGGTTGTGCACCTGGGATGATGTAGTCTGCTGCTAAATGAGCTCCTCAGTGCATTCAGTATGTCCTGCATAGGGTGGAACTCGGACTCCAGCAGAGATGACAGTTTAGCCACCGTCCTTCTCTCTCCTATCTCCTCCACCGGATCAAGGCGCTGCCCCAGGACAGAGCTAGCTTTCTTGATCAGTTTGTTCAGTCTCTTCCTATCGGCTGCAGTAATGCCACTGCCCCAGCAGACCACTCCAAAAGTGATGGCTGATGCCACCACCGTGTCATAGAATGTCTTCAGCAGCGCCCCTTGTACACCAAAAGACCTGAGTCTCCTCAGCAGGAACAGCCTGCACTGTCCCTTCTTGTAGAGTGCGTCAGTATTGTGTGACCAGTCTAGTTTATTGTTCAGATGAACACCCAGGTACTTATAGGATGTCACCATCTCGATGTCTGTTCCCTGTATATTTACTGGTACTGGTGCTATATGACAATATATAAATGGTTTTTTTTTTCACTTTCACTGCATCAAATCTTTTTTTATAACCTTCAGAATTAACCATAAATATAATTTTTAAAAATATTTTTAAATGTTTTTTATACTTTTTTTTGTCATAATAACCTCTATTTTTTTCATTGAGAAAAACAAAAGAGGTTCAATTTCTCCTAAAATAAGGTGCAAAGTGGATTAGTTGGGATGAGGTTATTACAGCCTTGATTAAGTCAGTAAATGAGAACAACACTGAATTTGATGCATGATTCTTTTTGGAGCAATGACTGTTCTGTCATGATTCAAAAAGTTATTGACACAACAGCAGGCAACAGAGAGAACAGGTGGTGAGTTAACAATGATTTTATTGAAAGTACTGCAAGGGAGTGAGCTGCGGCGAGATGTCTGACCACCCTACGGAAGCAGAGAGAAAACCAACGGTCAGTATAACTGCAGCAGTTTAATTTGCAATGCTGATTATTGTTTGTTTGTGTATAGGTGTAGTGAGGGAGCAGGGTGAAAGGATGGCTTGGACTCATTTTCATACTTATACTCACATACACACTTCAATCAGTCACGCACCAGTTGCCGCACGGCTGGTCTACTTGCTGTCATTAGGGCTTGTTTAAATAGCAGGGCAGCATGACCAGCCGGTGTGGCAGCTTTGCAATGTCAGCCTCAGACATCCAGTCTCGCTTTGGTTGGGCTTCCCCCCCGGACTGAAACATGTTCTCTCAGAGCCTTTCCGCTCTGACACTGCTGTAAGTCTTCTTTTGTGCCTTTTTCTCTGCTCCTGCTCTATTGGAGCGCATTAGGCATTCACTAGACCAGCCTAGCTTGTAGCCGGGTATCTTTTCCTTATGCATTGTGACTGTTTTTGGACATTATACATTTTTACCATTGTTAATAAACACGTTACTTACTCTGCATTTCAGGCTCGCTGCCATTCACAATGTTCACTGTACAGTTTGCGCAGTGAACATGACAGGTCTTGTATCCTGTCTTGTATTAAAAAAAAAAAAAAAAAAAAAAAAAACAACTTCAGGGCCTGGAAGTATTTCGTTGGCCTGCCCAAAATCCAAGATGAGAAAAGCAACTCACAAATAAATCCCACTGCTACAGGATTTTCCACACACTGATGAGGCAAACCCCGAGCTTTTAATATTGACATTTTCTCTCATGTATGGGGGTAGGGGGGTAGGTCTTGTCCTGCCACCAACAGAGCCCGAGTAGTAAGTAACGTGTTACTTGGTTTTTTTTGTGTTGTTCATTAACCTGCTTTGAGCATCATGTCCTGGTCGAGCCATTCCCACACTGGGTTTAGTGGATGGGCCGCAGGACAGCCCAGCATGGAGGAGCAGCGAGTGGCCTGGCGAATCTGGGAGCTCCTGGAGGAAGCGCACGACTCCTTTGGACCCGGAGACCACTTAGCCTGCCTCGACTGAGTTATCTGGATCCTGAGGGCTCATCGAGGTCTCTGGAATTAGCCCGAGTACTCCGTGCTGCTGTCTGGAGTCTTTGTGCTCGAGGAGGCTTTCCCCGACCTGAAGAGAAGGGTTTTTCGGACAAAGCCCAAACAAAGTCGCCCCTCTCCATTGGCAGCCATCTTCTCCTCTTCTCCGTCCACCGTTCCAAGATGGCGTCCGCCAGGTCGGCAACTTTGGCGTCACCCGGATTCCCGGAGGAATAATCCAGCCCCGCCAACTGCTCCCACACTGACCCCAGCAACCTCCGCAGTGGATCATCTTCAGTTCCGAGCAGTTACATCTGCAGGATCCCCTTCCGCATCTGCAGCGAAGTCATCTTCCTCTGCTTATTCGCCGGTGGCAGTGGGGCACTTGCTTTCGTCACCGGTGTCTTCCGTCCCTGAGGCGAGAGGTGAGGCTCCCAAGTCATCTTCTGAGGAGCCTAACACCGCCTTTCCCAGATGGACGGTGGAGATGCCCAAACAGCAGCAGCGGCAATCAACACCATCAATCGAGGGAACAGGCAAGTACATTTGCATTTGACTCATATTAATAATGAAATGTCTTGCCTGATTCCTGGTAGGGAGGCTCAGGGAAAGCAGTCCCCTGAGCTCTCCCCACCTGCTGCTGTTAAAAACTGTTCACCAGCCCTCTCTCCTCTTTCCTTTGTGGGCCTGCCGGAACTGGAGCCGAGCCACCTGGATGAGGAGGAGCCAGAGGTCCGGGAGGGGGATCCTCTTGTAGCCACGGTGAACCAGGTCCGAGCTTCCACGCCAAAGGAGTCACCAGCGTGGATCATGGCAGCTGGGAGAATCAAGACTGCTGAGACCATCACGCCTGCTGTGGAGGCCATCACAGCAGAGTCAGCACCCGAGTGGAACCTCGTGGAGCCTGAACCTGAGGAGACATCGCCCAGCTCACCGAAGTCCTGGACGGCGGTAGAGCTTGAGCTAAGGCAAGAGCTCTCTTGTTTTTCTCCTTTCTATTATTGAGCATTTTTGCCTAGCTTTAGGTGAGGAGAGCCAGCTGCAGCCAAACACTGCACCTCTGATCCTTCCCTCTCTCTTGCTGAGTCCATTTCCAGAGTCGTCAGAGAGGGTCTCCCCTCGCCGGACGAGGCTGTGGATCCAGGTTTGCCACCGGAGGTCACCGAGGTTCCAGACAAGGTGATTATCGGGGGTATCCGGTCCCAGTCCAGGGTGCCAGTGATCAACCACCTCCTCGCTTGGGTGCTCAAATGGGTCAGCTGGCCCATGGTTAAGATGGCGTTGGGGTCAGCAGTGGCCCAGCCGGGTCTCACCGCAGGTGCAGCAGGGGTCCAGCTGGACTCCATTGTGGGTGCAACCATGGCTCGGGCGGGGTCCGCCATGGGTGCAACATTGTCCCAGGTTGGGACCACCGTGGAAGCAGCCATGGCCCAGCCCGGGTCCACCGTGGGTTCTACAGAGTCCCAGCCCTTCGTCGGGACCACCGGGGGTGCCACAGGGCAGTTTGGTAACGCCGGGGCCTTCAATTTTCCTTTTGGAGGCCCTGTGGGTGTTCTTCCTCCTTCTGTCGGGCACCGTCGGGGTCTTTTCTTTCTGCCGCCAGCGACCGCAGGGGTTCTTCTTCCTCTGCCCGGCCACCCACCTCTCAGTTTTCCAGTAGGTAGGCCACCGTCTCATTTGCCCTTCTGGTCCTGGTGGTCTAATCATGTGGGCAGGCCGCCCAAAAGACAGGGCTCCCTTGCCAGGTGGTCCGTATGCCCTGGCAGGCCGCCGGATACTGCTCTGCAGGCTGCCCGCTGGCCCTGGGATTTTGGCTGGCCAACCGAACTTCTGCTAACCTGCTGGGTCTTGGACTCTGGCCAGCCCCCTGAACTGTGGGACTCTTGGGGGTGGGGTGGGTTAGTTTAGTTTTGGGGTTGGGGAGTGTAGTGTTGTGTTGTGTGTTGCATTGTGGTGATTACTCCTTTATGATGTATCCCTCCGAACCAGTTTTTCTCCTACCTCCACCACTGGGTTGCTTGTATGGGCTTTTTGAGTGGGGGGGGGGGGTAAGTTGTTTTTTGTTGATGGTACAGTGGGTGTCTGGTATCCACCCCTTGAGGAGGGGCACTATCATGTTCAGGGTCGTCACCCTGAGCATGACTTGAGGCTGTTGGGTCTAATTATTGTTTATTAAAGTCAGCTGACGGATTGAGCTTCGCTCTTTGCCAGTCACACAGCCATGCCTCCCCCTCACCAGGCATCCACCAGCAGTATGGATAACCGCATACACACTCACACACTCATGCATACATACACACTCATTTTCATACTTATACTCACACACACACACACACACACACACTGTTGCCGCACGGCTGGTCTACTTGCTGTCATTAGGGCTTGTATAAATAGCAGGGCAACATGACCAGCCTGTGTGGCAGCTTTGCAATGTCAATCTCAGACATCCAGTCTCGCTTTGGTTGGTCTTCCCCCCGGACTGAAATGTGTTGTTCTCTCAGAGCCTTTCCGCTCTGACACTGCTGTAAGTCTTCTTTTGTGCCTTTTTCTCCGCTCCTGCTCTATTGGAGCGCATTAGGCATTCCCTAGACCAACCTAGTTTGTAGCCGGGTGTCTTTTCCTTATGCATTGTGACTGTTTTTGGACATTATACATTTTTACCATTGTTAATAAACACGTTACTTACTCTGCATTTCAGGCTCGCTGCCATTCACAATGTTCACTGTACAGTTTGTGCAGTGAACATGACAGGTCTTGTATTTTGAGTTTGCTTGTCGTAGTTTCTGTTCCATCTGTGTGATGATCTGCCTGTCGATATGAGCCCTCACCCATCCCTTCTTTTACAGTTTGCCATTTCCTGATTGTGCCTTTATGTTGATGTTTCTTGGCATCCTGTGCCAGCTTTATTCACAGGCTAAAACACGTGTTTGTTATTCCCTTTACTCCTCGCTCTAGTGATCCACACCTGCAATCAGTTATATCTATTATTTCCATGTCCTATTTAAGACACGCCCCGCCGCTCATTTGGAGTTGCAGCCTTCACAAATACAGACCCAAGTTTGATGTGCTGTTCTTTATCCTCACCTATTGTTATTGCTCCTTAAGTCTTATTGTTCATTTGCACACATAGTACTTTGTGTTCTTAATAAAGCTTCACAAACTCATAGTTCAGCACCTTGGTCTCCTCTCTGTCCTGGAGGGGTGTTCATGAAAGAAGGCTGCAACCAAGTTGTGACCAAGCTTCTGTGAATTTGTGTGTTTCTGTTTCAATTAACTTTTTCTTTTTCCAGCTCTGCCCATCTCTGTGTCTGCAGGGGCAGCTCCTCCACGGTCCTCTGAGGGGCCCACGACCACGGTAGCCATAGAGAGGGCTGATTCCAGACCAGTTGCAGCAGAAACCATCATGCAGAAACCACAGGAACTCAGGCAAGTGTTTTTTCATTCTCATTCACCAAAACATGAATTATCTTGGATGATTCCCGGTGGTGTGCAGTTCTCTGAGTTCTCACCACCTGCTGCAGCCATAAATTCCTCACCTGCTCTCCGTGTCTCCTTCTCAGCCCCCTGAGTGTTAGCCGGTCCCAGGATTGAGCCGCCAGATGATGGAGTAGCCTGCGGCCATGGAAGACCTAGTTCCAGCCCTGCAGCCACGATCCGGATGAAGGGAAAATGCTGTCACCAAGCTTAAGCCTGTGCCGATGAGTGAGCTCTGGCAAGTGTTCGCCTTTGTTTTCACTGTCTCTATTTTGGAGAGATATTGTCTGGCTCTTGGTGGGGAGGGCCAAGTGCAGCCATCAGCTGCACCTGAACTCCAATGCCATCCGTGACCCTGACTCTGTTTCTCTATCCCTTCTGACAGAGACTTTCCCCAGGGTCACCGACGATGGTCTAACTTCACCAGAGGTCTCCGTGAGTCCAACCTTGCCGCCTGAGATCTCTGTGGTTCCAACCCCTCCCACTGAGGTCGATGAGGTGATCCGTCCCATCCTGGGACCTCCGTGGGTGCAGCTCCCCCATCGGCTGAGGTCTTCGTGGGTGCTCTGTCCCAGCCGGAACCTCCGTTGGTGCTGCTCCCCCTCCAGGTGAGGTCTTCGCGGATGCTCTGTCCCAACCCAGGACCTCCATGGGTGCAGCTCCTCCTCAGTCCAGGTCTTTGTGGGTGTTGTACCCCAGTCGGTGGCCGTTGTAGGTGCTGCATCCCAGCCTGAGACCAACGTGGGTGCTGCGCCCCAGCTTGGGTCCGCTGTGGGTGTCACGCTCCAACCCAGGGGCCACCGTGGATGCAGCTCTGTCCCAGTCCAGTGCCACCGTGGGTGCAGCCACACTCCCGTCTGGAGCCACTTTGGTTGGAGCCACGCTCCCATCCAGACCCACCGCAAGTCCAGCCATGCCACAGCCCTAGGCCACCGCGGGTGCAGCTGTATTCCAGCCCAAGGCAACCGTGAGTGCTACTTTTCCCCAGCCCGGGGCCACCGCGGGTGCTGTCATACCCCAGTCCGGGGTCACTGAGGGGGCTACAGGCAAATCTCAAATCACTGTAGTCTCTCAGTCCCCAGCCATTCCCATCGTGGGTTCCTCTCCTCAGCCCGAGGCCGTCTCGGGTCCCTCTCCTCAGCCCAAGGGCATCGTGGGTTCCTCTCCTTAGCCCGAGGCCATCACGGGGTCCCTATTCCTGAGGCCACCGAGGGTCCCGTTACTTCCCCTGAGGTCCCCACTGGCTGGCCATTCTCTCCCTCTGGTTCTCCTGCTCCTCAGCCTGCCTCATCACCAGCTCGCCCCACCGGGCAGCCGCCTCCTGGACTCAATTTGTTTGGGTGGCTAAAGCACTCTTGCAGACCACCAGACAAGGCTGGGCTGGGTGGCCCACATTCTCCGGTAGTCCACATTACTCATTCCATCGCACCATCTGCAAGGTCTGAGACTTTAGCCGGCCACCTGAACTGTTTAGCTTACCTGTCTATAGGGTCTAGGGGTCTGGTTGTGCTCTGTGTGGGTCCCTTAGAGAGTTCTTTGTTTTGTTCTTTTGTTTTGTTATTCCTCCCCCCCCCCCCCGTCTGGGTTACCCCATTGCCCTCCAAGGTTGGGTTGTGAGTCTTCTATTTTTTTTTGTGGGGGGGGGGCTTTCTTTCTTTCCTTTTTTTTTCTTCCTTGGGGTGTCAGGGATCCACCCCTTAAGGAGAGGGGCTCGGTCAGGAGGTGGAGCACGGTGTTCCTCCAAGCTCACACTCTCGGGTTTACTTTTTTTCTATGTTTTTCCCAGTTCCGTGTTGTTATTTTACTGTATGGCTGGTCTTCAATTCAATTCAATTCAATTCAATTCAACTTTACTTATATAGTGCCATTTCACAACAACAGTCATTTCATAACACTTTCAACTGTAGGGGGGACCCCCACAGTTGCAGAAAGACCACAGCAATCAGGCGATCCCCTGTGAGCAAGCACTTGGTGACGGTGGAGAGGAAAAACTCCCTTTTAACAGGAAGAAACCTCCAGCAGAACCAGGCTCAGGGAGGGGCAGTCATCTACTGCGACTGGCTAGGGGGTGAGGGGACAGAGAAGATGAAAAGAACAGACATGTAGAGAGCAAAACTGCACGATGGGGACTCAATCTATGGGAGAGAACAAACAGATGCTAATGACCAGCAAAAAAAAAAAAAAAAATTCATTGAGAGTGAAGAAAGGAGTGAGGCTCAGTGCATTGGAGCATTGGAGGTCCCCAGGCTGACTAAACCCATAAGCAGCATAACTAAGGGAGGTTTCAGAAACACATGATCCCACCCTAATTGTAGGCTATATCAAAAAGGAAGGTTTTAGCCCTATTCTTAAAAACAGAGATCGAGTCTTACTCCCGAATCCAGATAGGCAGCTGGTTCCGCAAGAGGAGCTTGAAAACGGAAGGCTCTGCCTCCCATTGTACTTTTGGAGATTCTAGGTATTACAAGTAATCCTGCATTTTGGGAGCTTAGTGCTCTGTTAGGATAATACGGTAGTATCAGATCTTTTAAATAAAAAGAAGCCTGATTGTTTAGAGCTTTGTAAGTAAGAAGAAGGATTTTAAACTTAATTCTAAACTCTATGGGAGGCCAATGAAGGGAGGCCAGAACCGGAGAGATATGATCTCTCTTTCTAGTACCTGTTAAAACTCTTGCTGCAGCATTTTGGATCAGCTGAAGACTTTTTAAAGATGTTTTAGGACAGCCTGATAATAAAGAATTACAATAATCTAATCTCGAGCTAATAAAAGCGTGGATCAGTTTCTCAGCATCACTCGGAGACAAGATGCTCCTAATCTTGGCAATATTACGCAAATGATAGAAGGCAGTCTTAGAAACAAATTTAATATGTGAATTGTAGGACAGATCTTGATCAAAAATAATTCCAAGGTTCCTCACAGAGCTATTAAGAGAAAGAGTAACTGCATCCAAACTGAAAGTTTGATTTGGAAAGGTATTTCTAAGGTTTTTTTGGACCAACAAGAATGACTTCAGTCTTATCTGAATTTAATAGCAGGAAATTACAAGTCATCCAAGCTTTGATTTCCTTAAGACAGGCTTCTAACTTGGCTAATTGATTACTATCATCTGGCTTCATTGACGGGTATAATTGTGTATCAACTGCATAACAATGAAAATGTATAAAGTGCTTTCTAATAATGTTGCCTAACGGAAGCATATATAAACTAAAAAGAGTAGGGCCTAGCACAGATCACTGTGGAACTCCATGACTAAGCTTTGAGTTGAAAGAAAACTCATTATTGACATCAACAAACTGGAACCTATCAGATAAATAAGATCTAAACCACTGCAACGAAGTTCCATTAAGTCCAACATAGTGTTCTAATCTATCAAGTAGAATATTATGATCGATAGTATCAAAAGCTGCACTAAGGTCTAAAAGGACAAGTACAGAAACCAGTCCATTATCAGATGTGATGAGGAGGTTGTTAGTGACCTTTGCTAAGGCTGTTTCAGTACTATGATGGATTCTAAACCCAGATTGAAACTCTTCAAGTAAACCATTTCTCTGCAGGTGGTCAAATAATTGCGTAGCAACAACTCTTTCTAAGATTTTTGAAATGAAAGGGAGATTAGAGATTGGTCTATAGTTAGCTAAAGCTCCTGGATCTAGCGTTGGCTTTTTGAGTAAGGGTTTAATTACAGCCGTTTTAAAAGCCTGCGATACATGGCCTAAAGTTAATGAAGAATTGATTATATGAAGAATAAAGCTACCATTAAGTGGGAAAACTTCTTTAAATAACCTGGTAGGAATAGGGTCTAAAAGACAAGTTGAAGGTTTGGATGAGGAAACTATTTTGTCTAACTCACAAAGGTCGATTGGAGTAAACTCATCAAGACAGACATCAATTGAAGGAGTTGTAGTAGTTACTGTATTTAAGTTAACTGTGGGAAGAATCTGATTGATTTTATCTCTGATGGATGAAATTTTATTATTGAAAAAGTTCATAAAGTCCTGACTAGCAAGCTCTAAGGGAATGCTAGGATTGACAGAGTCCTGACTCTTTGTCAACCTGGCTACAGTACTGAAAAGAAACCTGGGATTATTCTTGTTCTCTTCTATTAATGCAGAATAATAACTCGTTCTAGCTTTTCTAAGATATTTTTTTATAAATTAAAAGATAATTTCTCCAAGCTAAATAGATTTTATCTAAATTAGCGGAGCACCATTTTCTTTCTAATTGATGAGTCTTCTGTTTTAAACTACGAGTTTCTGTGTTGAACCAAGGAGTTAGAAATCTCTGATTAGACTTTTTCTTTTTTAAGGGGGCCACCAAGTCTAGAGTCTGACGCAGAAAAGCTGTAACACTATCCACCATGTTATCAATTACAGAAAGAGCAAGCTGTCTATAGCTCTATTTCCGTTGTGTTGACACATGGCATAGAGGAAACAAGCTGCATAAATTTGGTAACAGCATCATCTGAGAGGCATCTACTGTAATAATATTTTTCTTTAGGAGCTAAATAGTCAGAAATAGTAAATTCAAAGGTTAACAGACAATGGTCTGACAGTACAGGGTTATGAGGAGACACTACAAGATTTTCTATTTTTATGCCATATGTCAGAACAAGGTCCAATGTATGGTGGAGGTAATGAGTAGAATTTCCTACTTTCTGAGAAAACCCAATCAAGTCTAATATTGAATTAAATGCCACATTAAGGCAGTCACTATCTACATCTACATGTATATTAAAGTCCCCTACTATAATTATTCTATCTGATTTCAGCTCTAAATCAGCGAAGAAATCAGCAAATTTGGATAAAAATTCTGAGTAGGTTGATGGAGGACGATAAACTATGGCAAATAAAATTGGGTTTAACCTAAAATTGCTAAAGTGCCCAATACTGAGGACCAGGCCGTCAAAGGAATTATAACAAGTTTTTTTGCTTTACATTAACCACTTGCACTCCGGGCAATTTTCCTAAAAATGCCAAAAAAAAACATGCCCAAAGTAAATCGAAAGCTGTTATTCAACCCTTTGCAGCATCTTCATGGGGTTGGTCTCATTTAAAAGAAAACACTTTGAATTTTTTGGCAAAAAAAACATAATCTCTCTACGTGCTCCGGCCACTGAGTTACAGTCATCTAAACATACTGAACTTGAAGAAAAAAAATTTGGACACAGTGTTTTTTTGGATACAAATGCTTGTAAATAACACACAGCTGTCCGATCCAGCTGGAAAATGCAACAGAAATGTAGAACCAAGTGTTATCCAGCTGAGATCCAAATTTGGTAACAATACCACAAAAAATGAACATTTTACACAGCTTTGTTCAATTCAATTCAATTCAATTCAACTTTATTTATATAGCGCCATTTCACAACAACAGTCATCTCATAGCACTATCAACTGTAGGGGGGACCCCCACAGTTGCAGAAAGACCCCAGCAATCAGGCGATCCCCTGTGAGCAAGCACTTGGCGACGGTGGAGAGGAAAAACTCCCTTTTAACAGGAAGAAACCTCCAGCAGAACCAGGCTCAGGGAGGGGCAGTCATCTGCTGCGACTGGCTGGGGGGTGAGGGGATAGAGAAGAAGAAAAGAACAGACATGTAGAGAGCAAACAGCACGATGGGGACTCAATCTATGGGAGAGAACAAACAAATGTTAATGACCAGCAAAAAAAAAATATTTCATAGAGAGTGAGGAAAGGAGTGAGGCCCAGTGCATTACTGGAGGTCCCCCGGCTGACTAAACCTATTAGCAGCATAACTAAGGGAGGGTTCAGAAACACATGATCCCTCCCTAATTGTAGGCTAGATCAAAAAGGTAGGTTTTAGGTAGGTTTGGGCTGCACGGTGGCGCAGTGGTTTAGCACTGTGACAGCACAGTTTTACCCTCGGCCGGGGGATCGCGGGGATCATGAGATCGTGGGTTCGATCCCAGCCCCCGACCAACAGTGAGCTGTGTGGAGTTTGCATGTTCTCCCCGTGTTGCGCGGGTTTACTCCGGGATTTCTCCGGTTTCCTCCCGCACACCAAAAACATGTAGGTTTAGGGCGCTCGCGCACGCAGCGACCAGCAGCCAGTGGCTTGTCACCAGACTGCAAACCAAGTCTACCTACGGGTACAAATAAGTAACAAAAAAAAAAAAAAAAAAAAAAAAAAAAAAGGTAGGTTTTAGCCCTATTCTTAAAAACAGAGATCGAGTCTGACTCCCGAATCCAGATTGGCAGCTGATTCCACAGGAGAGGAGCTTGATAACTGAAGGCTCTGCCTCCCATTGTACTTTTGGAGATTCTAGGTATTACAAGTAATCCTGCATTTTGGGAGCATAGTGCTCTGTTAGGATAATACGGTAGTATCAGATCTTTTAAATAAAAAGGAGCCTGATTGTTTAGAGCTTTGTAAGTGAGAAGAAGGATTTTAAACTTAATTCTAAACTCTATGGGAAGCCAATGAAGGGAGGCCAGAACTGGAGAGATATGATCTCTCTTTCTAGTACCTGTTAAAACTCTTGCTGCAGCATTTTGGATCAGCTGAAGACTTTTTAAAGATGTTTTAGGACAGCCTGATAATAAAGAATTACAATAATCTAATCTCGAGCTAACAAAAGCGTGGATCAGCTTCTCAGCATCACTCGGAGACAAGATGCTCCTAATCTTGGCAATATTATGCAAATGATAGAAGGCAGTCTTAGAAACAAATTTAATATGTGAATTGAAGGACAAATCCTGATCAAAAATAACTCCAAGGTTCCTCACAGAGCTATTAAGAGAAAGAGTAACTGCGTCCAAACTGAAAGTTTGATTTGGAAAGGAATTTCTAAGGTTTTTTGGACCAACAAGAATGACTTCAGTCTTATCTGAATTTAATAGCAGGAAATTACAAGTCATCCAAGCTTTGATTTCCTTAAGACAGGCTTCTAACTTGGCTAATTGATTAGTATCATCTGGCTTCATTGACAGGTATAATTGTGTGTCATCTGCATAACAATGAAAATGTATACAGTGCTTTCTAATAATGTTGCCTAACGGAAGCATATATAAACTAAAAAGAGTAGGGCCTAGCACAGATCACTGTGGAACTCCATGACTAAGCTTTGAGCTGAAAGAAAACTCATCATTTACATGAACAAACTGGAACCTATCAGATAAATAAGATCTAAACCACTGCAACGAAGTTCCATTAAGTCCAATTTAGTGTTCTAATCTATCAAGTAGAATATTATGATCAATAGTATCAAAAGCTGCACTATGATCTAAAAGGACACGTACAGAAACTAGTCCATTATCAGATGCAATGAGGAGGTCGTTAGTGACCTTCGCTAAGGCTGTTTCAGTACTATGATGGATTCTAAACCCAGATTGAAACTCTTCAAGTAAACCATTTCCCTGCAGGTGGTCAAATAATTGCGTAGCAACAACTCTTTCTAAGATTTTTGAAATGAAAGGGAGATTAGAGATTGGTCTATAGTTAGCTAAAGCTCCTGGATCTAGCGTTGGCTTTTTGAGTAAGGGTTTAATTACAGCCGTTTTAAAAGCCTGCGGTACATGGCCTAAAGTTAATGAAGAATTGATTATATGAAGAATAAAGCTACCAATAAGTGGGAAGACTTCTTTAAATAACCTGGTAGGAATAGGATCTAAAAGACAAGTTGAAGGTTTGGATGAGGAAACTACTTTGTCTAACTCACAAAGGTCGATTGGAGTAAACTCATCAAGACAGACATCAATAGAAGGAGTTGTAGTAGTTACAGTATAACTGTGGGAAGAATCTGATTGATTTTATCTCTGATGGATGAAATTTTATTATTGAAAAAGTTCATAAAGTCCTGACTAGTAAGCTCTAAGGGGATGCTAGGATTGACAGAGTCCTGACTCTTTGTCAACCTGGCTACAGTACTGAAAAGAAACCTGGGATTATTCTTGTTCTCTTCTATTAATGCAGAGTAATAAATCGTTCTAGCTTTTCTAAGAGATTTTTTATAAATTAAAAGATGATTTCTCCAAGCTAAATAGATTTCATCTAAATTAGTAGAGCGCCATTTTCTTTCTAATTGACGAGTCTTCTGTTTTAAGCTACGAGTTTCTGTGTTGAACCAAGGAGTTAAAAATCTCTGATTAGACTTTTTCTTTTTTAAGGGGGCCACCAAGTCTAGAGCCTGATGCAGAGAAGCTGAAACACTATCCACCATGTTATCAATTACAGAAGGAGCAAGCTGTCTATAGCTTATTTCCGTTGTGTTGACACATGGCATAGAGGAAACAATCTGCATAAATTTGGAAACAGCATCATCTGAGAGGCATCTACTGTGATAATATTTTTCTTTAGGAGCCAAATAGTCAGAAATAGTAAAATCAAAGGTTAACAGACAATGGTCTGACAGTACAGGGTTATGAGGAGACACTACAAGATTTTCTATTTCTATGCCATATGTCAGAACAAGGTCCAATGTATGGTGGAGGTAATGAGTAGAATTTCCTACTTTCTGAGAAAACCCAATCGAGTCTAATATTGAATTAAAAGCCACATTAAGGCAGTCACTATCTACATCCACATGTATATTAAAGTCCACTACTATAATTATTCTATCAGATTTCAACACTAAATCAGCTAAGAAATCAGCAAATTCGGATAAAAATTCTGAATAGGTTGATGGGGGACGATAAACAATGGCAAATAAAATTGGGTTTTACCTGAAATTGCTAAAGTGCCCAATACTGAGGACCAGGCCCTCAAAGGAATTATAACATGTTTTTTGCTTTACATTAACTAGTAATTTGGAATGGTAAATTGTTGCTACTCCTCTTCCATGACCAGAACTTCTGGGATTTTGACAGTTTAAATAACCAGAGGGGGTTGATTCATTTAAACCAACATAATCCTCTTGCCCTAACCAAGTCTCTGTAAGGGAAATTAAATCAATCTGATGATCAATTAACAGATCATGGACTAACAGAGACTTGGAAGTTAGAGACCTAATATTTAACAAACCACATTTAATTTTTAAATTATGAGGAGGAACAGAGGCCAAATCATTCAATTTAGAGGCTTTATGCTTAATTTGAGTTTTACCAATATTTTGCTTTATCACTTTGGGATGCTTATACATTATATTTTTATTCACTTTGGAGGGAGCAGACAACGATTCTCTGATGGGGAAGACAGGGGCTAAGCTGAGGGGTGGCGGATGAAGAGGAGCTGCAGAGAGGCGTGTAAGACTGCGACTCTGCTTCCTGGTCCCAACTCTGAGTAGTCATGGTTGTTCTCAGGTAGTTCCCAGGCGTTATGGAACTGTGCCAAATTGTGCCAAATGGCACAGTTTGGAAAAACGTCTGTAACTTTTGAATAATTCAATGTAGAATCTTCATTTTAGGCTCTAATGAAAGGTCACATTCAGGGCTGTGTCTGTGTGTGTGTGGGGGGGTGGGGGGTCGTTTTCCCCCCCCCGCTACCGAGGACCAAATTCGGCCCTCGCTACATGACGGAATACACTCTTTTTTCTTTTTTTTTTTTTTCCTTGCATGTTTTCACAGCGGCTTCCCCCCCCCCCTCGCTACTGTGTGTGTGTGTGGGGGGGGGGCCGTGAACGGACCGTGAACGCCCCCCCTCCTCGCTACAGAAGAGGGTCATCGCTACATGATGGAATAGACTGATATGCTTCCTCCCGCGGACCGGGGAGCGTTCGGACCGTGGCCCCCCCCCCGCTCCTCTTCTGCAGCGGGGGGGGGGGGGAGGGCGTTCACGGTCCGAACACGGCAAATGAACCATTTATCGCGGCGCACGCACTTCGTGCGCAGTACAGTTGTAATTTATTTTTGGATTACAGTTTTCAGGGATAAATAATAATTTAGCTTATAACACCTTACCTCTTCAAAGCAGCAGAGTCGTGGCGAACAGCTCTTCCCACGCGTCAGACGAACGCGACGCTGCTCCGCTCGTGGATCCCGATCAACATAATTCCATTATTGCCGTTTTGGCGAATGATTTACGACTTTTGTCGTCGGCCTCCGTCTATTCTGCTGGAATGAGTGCAGGTCCCACTTGTGGGTGTTTTCCATGCTGCTGGGTGAGCCTGGGTCTGTAGTAGATTTGTACAGAGTCCTTCTGCAGCAGTAAATATCGCTTCACCCAGCCAGAATTTCTGTGCTTCAACTGGCTCCTGCGTTCACAGTAGGCGGGTCCTCCTTCCTAGATTTTCATTCATTGGCTCCTCAAGGTTTCAGAAACCCAATTCAAGGCTCTTATTAGTCGAATGAGAGGTCAATCAGATGAACTAATCTGTTCGCGGCTGTGTTTGCAGATTTTTTTTTCAGTGGCGCTTGGAGGGCACACCACCTACACCATCACCATCAATATCCTTATCATGCGTCATGCGCACGAGGGCGCACGAGCGCGCTCTCGCGCGCCCTCGTGCGTCATAGGACGCAGTGACTTGCCCGCCCGCGGAACAACGGAGCGCAAGTGGTTAACTAGTAATTTGGAATGGTAAATTGTTGCTACTCCTCCTCTATGACCAGAACTTCTGGGATTTTGACAGTTTAAATAACCAGAGGGAGTTGATTCATTTAAACCAACATAATCCTCTTGCCCTAACCAAGTCTCTGTAAGGGATATTAAATCAATCTGATGATCAATTAACAGATCATGAACTAACAGAGACTTGGGAGATAGAGACCTAATATTTAACAAACCGTATTTAATTTTTAATTTATGAGGAGGAACAGGGGCCAAATCATTCAATTTACAGGCTCCATGTTTAATTTGAGTTTTACCAACTTTTTGTTTAATCACTTTGGGATACTTATACATTATATTTTTTATTTACTTTGGAGGGAGCAGACAATGATTCTCTGATGGGGAAGACAGGGGCTAAGTTGAGGCTAAGTTGAGGGGTGGTGGATGAAGAGGAGCTGCAGAGAGGCGTGTAAGACTGTGACTCTGCTTCCTGGTCCCAACTCTGAATAGTCAAGGTTTTGGAAATTTGGATAAAAAAGATGCCAGATTGTTAGATAAATGAGACGCACCATCCAAATTGGGATGGACGCCGTCTCGTCTCATAAAACCAGGTTTTCCCCAAAATGAGCTCCAATTGTCAATGTAGCCCACGTTGTTTGCAGGACACCACACAGACAGCCAGTGGTTCAAGGAGGTCTTGCAGTTTGAGTTTGCCTGTTTTAGTTTCTGTTCCATTTATGTGATGATCTGCCTGTGGACATGAGCCTTCAACCATCCCTTCTTTTTCAGTTTGCCATTTCCTGATTGTGCCTTTATGTTGACAGCATGCCCTGGCATCCTGTGCCAGCTTTGTTCGCGGGCTTACACACCTGTTTGTTATTCCCTTTATTCCTCGCTCTAGTGATCCACACCTGCAATCAGTTATGTCTATTATTTCCATGTCCTATTTAAGTCCCGCACCGCCGTTCATTCAAGCCTTCACAAATACAGACATAAGTTGGACGTCCTGTTCCTTTTCCTTATCCATTGTTATTCCGTCTGTGTCGTGGACTGGACTGGACCTGCCAGCCCAGCTCCTGCCACGGTGAATGTTTGCCCTCAGGAGGATGTTTTTCCCCTTACCTTTCTCTAGGCTACTCCTGGGAGGCTCTGAGCTCTGCTCAGCTTTGACAGATCAGCCACACTCCTCTGTCCTGCCAGTTCTTACCAGCTGTTATTTTCTCTGCTGTGCACACACACACACACGCACGCACACACGCACACGCACACACACACACACACACACACACACACACACACACTTATATCTTCACCTGCATTCTCACTCTCATTCACTCCTTACACACACTCACGTACACACACACACACACGTACACACACTCACTCACTGGTGCAGACGTCCATCCACACAGGTGTTTCCTCTGTCTCCTCTCTCCACACCAGCAGACACTCTGCTTGTCAGTGTTGCTGTATTTAACATCTCAGTTCTTCATTGTGTATTGTCGGGTGATTGAGGTGAATTCCGGAGTAGCCTTCATCTCTCTATTTCCCCTTCGTCCCCTTCGAAGCTCCAGCTTCCTGAGTACAAACTGTTTCGCCCCTGCTGTCTATTTTTCCAGATGGCTCTTTTCCAGGCTCCTCCTCTGTTCCTCTGTTGCAGTTCCGCCTGCCTTGGAACATGTTTTCCCAATGTTTGCCTCATCTGTCTTATTGAGCGTCCTAGAGACTTCCCTGTACTCCTTTGTCTCACTATGTTTGGACTGTAATATTTTACTCTGCACAATAAAGCACACACAACATATTTCTTCAAGCGGGTTTCATTCCTTCAGCCTTAAACAGACAGAATATATATGACAGAATCACTCGACCAGTAGAAACCCCGCAGAAGCGTTGTGTTTTTGTTTTTCATTCTTTTGTGTTTTTTGTCCAGCTGCTCTCCCAACATGAACTTTGCTATTTTCGGGCTCAATCCAGAGCAGTGTGCGGCGGCCAAGCGTGCAGTAATTTTCGCTTTTTGGGCTCATGCTGACCACTCCCCGGAGGAAAATTTTTATTTGCTGGACATAGCTGTTGGGGTGATGCAGATGTGCCCCAGCCTTTGGAAATGCTCGGAGTTTGTGCTGCTGCTCACCCAGATCTGCCAGACTCGACAGCGCTGTGAGGAAGCGTTACAGGGGTCCTCCACAGCACCCGCCTGGAAGCCAAAGAAGCGCTCCCGGAGGCGGAATGCACAACACACGCTTCCCAGACTGGTGTCCTATTCTCCTCATCTGAGGCATCGTCCTACTCTCGGGGAGACGGAGCAGGACACCGAGACAGCGGCTGACGTTGTCACCAGCCAGGAACTCCGGCAAGTGCTATTACAATCACTCGCTCTTTCCCCTGATGTAGTATGCCAGATTCCTGTGGAGGAGCTCCAGGTTTTGCTTTCCACTGGGGCTCCCCCGTCAGCTGCTGCCACCTCTCCTCTGTCCCTTGTCTCTTTTTCCCCCGAATTCTTGCTGGTTCTGAGAGGATGTAGCCAGATGCCACAGGAGCCAAGGGAGAGAGAGGAGCCTGAGCCACGGCATAAGAATCGTCCCGCCTTGGGACGTCGAAAGAAACCCTCCTCTGTATCGATGGCCATGGATTTGACGTCACCCCTGGCTGTCCCTGCAGCAGACACAATTTTCGTGCCAGCTGTTCCATCAGCCAGTGCCTTCTCAGCCCTGACCACAACCCACGCCGCTGGAACGTCTTCCCTCGCTACCGTGAGATCAGCCGGGGGTTCCCCAGACTCTCCCACGCCAGCGCTGCCAGAACCAGGTCCTCTTCCATTCTCTGAAGGGCCCTTTACTGTCATTGATGCAGGAGAGGATGGTAGCTCACTGTCGGCAGCAGCTTCCACTGAGACCCGGGAGATCAGGCAAGTGTGTTTACATTCTATCTCCATGAATAATGATGAATCTTGTCTGTCTCCCAGGGAGGAGCCTCAGGTTGGGCAGTCACCTGAGCGTTCTCTCCCTGCTGCCACTGTCCAAGACTTACTGATCCCCTCTGTGTCTCCTCCCCATTTTTCCAAGTGCTCGCCGGGCCCAAGCCACTGGATTGTGGAGGAGCTTGTGGCCCTGGGTGATCAAGAACAAGGGTCAACACAGAGTGGACCCCCAGCCGTCATGCTGGAGAAGCAGCCTGCGTGGGGGGATTCCACTGGGGGCTTCAGGACTTCCACCACCACCATTATGCCTGCTGCAGAGGCCATTGCAGCAGGGTCTGCACCTGAGCTGGACCATCCAGAGGCAGGGCACGAGACAGCGGTATCAATTTCGTCGCAGTCCTGGACAGCGGTGGAGCTCGAGTTCAGGCAGGTGCTCTATTTTGTTTTCCTTTTGTCTGTACTTGAGCGTTCTTGCCAGGCTCTTGGTGAGGACAGCCGGGGGCAGCCACTAGCTGCACCTGAGCTTGCCTCGCCGGGCTCCACCGCTGCTGGCGACCCTGACCTTCTACTTCTCTTTCCTGTCTCCGAGCCTGCGTCCATGGTCACCAGAAAGGAGCCGCTGCCGTCAGATTCCAGTCTTAATGATTACCGGCCAGTGGCTCTGACTCAAGTGGTGATGAAGTGTTTTGAGAAGCTTGTCAGAGCCCACATCATATCACTTCTCCCACAGTGTTTGGATCCCCACCAGTTCGCTTATAGGGCCAACAGATCCACTGAGGATGCTGTAGCCACAGCCCTCCACGCTGCCCTGTTCCACCTGGAGCAGCCGGGGAGCTATGTGCGGATGCTATTTGTGGACTACAGCTCCGCCTTTAACACCATCCTCCCCGGCAGACTGGTGCCCAAACTCAGGGAATTAGGACTTCCATATTCCACTTGTACTTGGATCCAAAGTTTCGTCTCGGATCGCAGCCAGAAGGTCAAAGTGGGACCTCACATGTTCACCACCATCAGTCTCAGTACCGGCTCCCCACAAGGCTGTGTGCTGAGCCCCCTACTGTACAGCCTTTACACCTATGACTTCACCCCCATACACCACAGCAACAGCATCATCAAGTTTGCCGACGACACCACAGTGGTGGGGCTCATCTCGGGGGGAGATGAGACCGGTTTTAGGGGCGAGGTGCAGCAGTTGATAGAGTAGTGTGGAGACAACAACCTTCTTTTAAATGTCACAAAAACAAAGGAGGTCATCATAGACTTCAGAAGAAATAAAACAGACATTCAACCTCTGACTATTAGTGGTACGGATGTGGAGAGGGTCGAGGTTTTCCGCTTCCTGGGGGTCCATATTCAGGAGGACATGACATGGGGGGTGAACACAACTGAGCTGCTGAAAAAGGCCCAGCAGAGACTACATTTCTTCAGGGTGCTGAGAGGAAACAACATCTGTCAGAAACTGCTGTTGTCTTTTTATCGTTGCTCTATTGAGAGCATTTTTACTTATTGTATTTGTATTTGGTTCAGCAGCTGCACGGTAGCTCAGAAGAAAGCTCTTCAGACTGTCATCAACACAGCCCAAAAAATTATTGGTTGCCCTCTCCTCAGCCTTAAAGAACTGCACCATGCCCGCTGCCTTAAAAAGGCACAAAAAATCCTGAAGGACCCCTTCCATCCCGGTCACTCTCTCTTCCAATTACTACCATCAGGAAGGCGGATTAGAGCAATTAAAACAAGGACAAACAGATTCAAAAACAGTTTTTATCCGACCGCAATTACCTTTCTGAATTCTAGTAGAACATGAGGTTTGAAACTGTGAAATTGAGTGTGTGTGATATTTAAAATTAGTAATTTATGTAATCTTTTTAACCTCTTGCGCTCCGTTGTACCGCGGACGGGCAAGTCTCTGCGTCCTAGAGTGGATGCAGAGACTTGCCCGTCCGCACACGAGGGCGCTCTCGTGCACTCTAGGACGCATGGTGTAGATGGTGATGTAGGTGGTGATGGTGATGTAGTGGTGTCCAAGCGCGCACTGAAAATAAAAGCTGCAGACACAGCCACGAACAGATGAGTTCATCTGATTGACTTCTCATTCGACTAATAAGAGCCTTGAATTGGGTTTCTGAAACCTTGAAGAACCAATGACTGAAAACTTAGCAAGAAGGACCCGCCTGCTGTGAATGCAGTGAGCCAATTGAAGCAGAGAAGTTCGCGAGCTGTTTTTTTTTTAAGGCTGAGTGAAGACTGACTGCTGGAGCGGATCAAAAAAGGATTAGACGTTATGAGACGTTATGATTTATTCCATGGTCATCATAGACCGACGGAGGCTGACGACGAAGGCTGAGTGACACACACGCCTTCGCCAGTTTTTTTTTAATTACTACTGTTATTTGCGTTGAAAAATCGTTTGCCAAAAACCGCAATCATGGAAGCACAAAACCGCAATAATGGAATTATGTTTTGATTGGGTCGCGAGACCAGCGTCGCGTTCGTCTGACAATGAGGAAGAGAAGTTGGCCAGGACAATGTGGCTGTGAAGAGGTAAGGTGTTATAAGCCAAATTATTTTTTATCCCTGAAAATTGTAATCCAAAATGACTTTTGACCGATCGGTAAATTACAACTGTGCTTCGTGGTGCAGTTCGTGCACCGCTGTACAAGGGGTTGTTCGCCGCATACAGACTGTGAACGCCCCCCCACCCCCAGACGTTTTTCCAAACTGTGCCATTTGGCACAATTTGGCACAGTTCCAAAACGCCTGGGAACAACCTGAGTAAAAAGCTGTGTAATATATTCATTTTTTGTGGTATTGTTACAAAATTTGGACCTCAGCTGGATAACACTTGGTTCTACATTTCTGTTGCATTTTCCAGCCCGGACCTGAAGCTGAGTGTTATTTGCAAGCATTTGTATCCAAAAAAACACCCAGGCCAAATTTATTTTCTTCAAGTTCACTATGTTTAGATGACTGTAACTCAGTGGCCGGAGAACTTAGAGAGATCATGTTTTTTTTGCCAAAAAATTCAAAGTGTTTTCTTTTAAATGAGACCAACCCCATGAAGATGCCGGAAAGGGTTGAAGAACAGCTTTCGATTTACTTTGGGCACATTATTTTTTGGCGTTTTTAGGAAAATTGACCGGAGTGCAAGGGGTTAAGCTTCTTTTTACTTCTAAGTCACTGATTGGTTTGCATTTTAATTTCGTTGTACTTGTTATAATGACAAATAAAGTCTATTCTATTCTATTCTATTCTATTCCACCGTGGGTGCAGCTATGTCCCAGACGGGACCGCCGCAGGTGCAGCTTTGTCCCAGACTGGGACCGCCGTGGGTGCAGCTATGTCCCAGATCGGGTCCGCTGTGGGTGCAACTGTCCCCCGACCTGGGGCCACGGGGGGCAGAGGGGCTTCACCCTCATCGCTGTCCATTGACGTCAGGACTCCCCTTCTCTGGTCTCCCCTTACTACCTTGGGACTTCCCGTGGACAGGCTTCCTCCTAAGCCTTCTCTCCTGAGCTGGTGGCTCTCAGACTCAGGCCGTCCACCCGGTGAACTGTGCCCGCCCGGGTGGCCTGCTTGGTCCTGGATGTGGTCAGGTCACTTGACCAGCCTCCTTTCTTCTCCCCTGGAGCCTTGGACTTTGGTCGGCCCCCTGAACTATGGGACTCTGGGGGGTTTGGGGAGTGTTGTACTGGGTGTTGGGATGTATGAACTCTGGGGTTGTATGTTCTACCTTGTTGTGTTCCCACCTGACCTGGTTCCCCCACCTCCCAGCCTGGTTAGTTAGTTGTTATAGTCTCCTGGAGGGGGGAGGGGGTGTCTCCTTGAGTTGTTGTGTTTCCTTTTCTGATGGTATACTGGGGTGTCTGGACTCCACCCCTTGGGGAGGGGGGCTATGTCATGGACTGGACTGGACCTGCCAGCCCAGCTCCTTGCCACGGTGAATGTCTGCCCTCAGGAGGATGTTTTTCCTCTTACCTTTCTCTAGGCTCCTCCTGGGAGGCTCTGAGCTCTGCTCAGCTGTGACAGCTCAGCCACGCCCCTCTCTCCTGCCAGTTCTTACCAGCTGTTATTTTCTCTGCTGACACACACACACACGCACACACACACACACACACACACACACACACACTTACATCTTCACCTGCATTCTCACTCTCATTCACTCCTTACACACACTCACATACACACACACACACACACATACACACACACACGTACACACACTCACTCACTGGTGCAGATGTCCATCCACACACGTCTTTCTACTCACACTTTTCCACACTCTCTCTCCTGTCTCCACACCAGCAGACACTCTGCTCGTTAGTGTGCTGTATTTAAGGTCTCAGTTTGGCATTGTGTATTGTTGGGTGATTGAGGTGAATTTCGGAGTAGCCTTAATCACTTTATTCCCCCTTCGTCCTCTCCAGCCTGTGGATTCCACGGATTTACTTGGGCAGCTCCAGCTTCGTGAGTACAAACTGTTTTGCCCCTGCTGTCTATTTTTCCAGGTGGCTCTTTTCCGGGCTCCTCCTCTGTACCTCCGTTGCAGTTCCGCCTGCCTTGGAACATTTTTTCCCCGTGTTTGCCTCACCTGTCTTATTGAGCATCCTAGAGACTTCCCTGTACTCCTTTGGCTCACTATGTTTGGACAGTTATATTTTACTCTGCACATTAAAGCACACACAACATATTTCTGTGAGTGGGTTTCATTCCTTCAGCCTTAAAAAGGCAGAATACATATGACAGTCTGTCTCCATAAGTCTTATTGTTTATTTGTACACATAGTATTTTGTGTTTGTAATAAATCTTCACAAACTCACACTTCAGCACCTGGGTCTCCTCTCTGCCCCAGAGGGGCATTTCTGACACTGGGCAGGTTAGTGCTTGAAGGGGGAGACTGAAGAGCTTGGGGTAAAGGGAGACAGGTTAGGGAATGTTGGTAAGTGCATTTACGAGAGGACAGGTTGAGGGGATCAATGTGAAGCATCCACAGAGCGGGGGTCCAATTCACCAGGGTTGGAGTCCACAATCCTGAAGAAGGGAACAGGGGATAAGAAGCTGAGTAATGTACTTCCAAACAAAACAAACAAACAGACACACATCAGTTTGATGACTTCACTTCAGCCTCAGAGATTGATCTCCTCTATTCTCAGTTGTCAGAGAGATCGGAAGAAAAAGGAGACCAAAAGTTAAATTACATAATGTCGATATCCTTTAATTCAATGACTTCTTATGTCACTCTATAATATGCTCTTTTTTAGACCTACAAATAAACTCAGTCTCTGAGTTTATTGCCTACTTTATTGTCCATTTTGAGTTTAATGTCTAATTTTGCTGTGACTTAGGCATTTTTACCGTGTAAATAATAGTTTAGCATTGTAAAAAGTAGTTTTTGTCATAATCTGAGCACGGAGGTTCCTCCTGCTCAGTCTCATTTCTTAGTTCCTGTCATTCTCCTGTTTACATTGATTGCAGTCTTGTTATTTATATATTTGGTTTTTGCTTGTATTTATCATTTACTCTTCATTTGTCCTTATTTCAGGTCTCTCTTTATTTTTGTACTTTCCTGTTCTCTCTCTCTTCAGGGCTGCAGCTGTCAGTGGCACTTCCAGGTTTTGATCTGGTAGTGGGTGGTGCCCCTGTCAAGCTATCAGTCCAATCGCCTCTCTTCTCATGACTCACAGCTGATCTCTATCGTGTAATCACTTTCTCCTTCTGCCCTATTTAACCCCTCAGCGCTGAATGATCAGCGCTGCGGTCTTCTTGCTGATCAGACATGGTTCCTAGTCTGCATCTCTATTTGTAAGTACCTTTTCTCCCTGACAGGTATCCCTGGTCTCTCTTCCATTTGTGTGGTCTCTAAATTGTCCTGATGAGCTTCCCTCATCTTCCGGCTTTTTTTCCCCAAGCCTTAGCTTGAAGGCTATTCTAGGCAAGTGACTCTCATTCCGGCCATTCCTACTATTTTTGTGTTTTGTGCTGTGGACTCTATATTTATCAATTTTTGCAAGTATTGAAATTTTGTAATTTTGTGCACTTTGTGTCTGGAGATATAGTAAGTGTTGCTGTACTTTTTGTTTCTTGTTCACGGTGTGCCATTGTGTTATTATTAAATATGCAACTCCCAGTTCCTGCATGTGGTGTCATTAATCAGCCCTTGACTGGGCAGTTCATGACAGAAGACTGCGCACAGCCAGTTAAGATGCCAGCGGTCTGTGAGTTTGCTTTTTGTTATGAACTGAAGCAGAAACAGACAAATCAAAGGCAGGAACTACTCAAAAAGGCACCAAAAATTCAGCAGATAAATATAAATACAGAGACAAGCCATGTCAGTGAAACCTGTAAGGGGGTGATTGGGAGGAACGGCCTGCCCAATCTGAACCCGAGTGGTGTTCAGTTATTGGACTTCTGTGCTAACCACAGTTTGTCCATAACGGACATCATGTTCAAGCATAAGGGTGTCCATATGTGCACCTGGCACCAGGACAGCCTAGGTCGCAGGTTGATGATCGATTTTGTTATTGTCTCATCAGACCTATGACTGCATGTCTTGGGCACTCGGGTAAAGAGAGGTGCAGAGCTGTCAACTGATCACCACCTGGTGCTGAGTTGGATCCGATGGCAGGGGAGGATGCCATTCAGACCTGGTAGACCCAAACGTATAGTGAGGGCATGCTGGGAACGTTTGGCTGAGGCCCCTGTCCAGGAAGTCTTCAACTTCCACCTCCGGTAGAACTTCAACCACATTCAGAGGGAGTCTGGAGACATGGAGTCTGAATGGGCCATGTTCTCCAACTCCATTGTTGAAGCAGCAGCCCAGAGCTGAGGCAGCAAGGTCATCGGGTGCATCTTGTGGTGGCAACACCCGAACCAAGTAGTGGATACTAGTGGTGAGGGGAGCCCTTAAGCTGAAGAAGGAGTCCTATCAAGCTTGGTTGGCTTGCGGGACTCCCGAAGTAGCTGAGGTGTACCTACAGGCCAAGCAGAGTGCGGCTTGGGTGGTTGCTGAAGCAAAAACTCTGGTATGGGATGAGTTCGGTGAGGCCATTGAACAAGACTTTCAGTCGGCCTCGAAGAGATTCTGGAAAACTGTCCAGCGGCTCAGGAGGGGAAAGCTGTCCACACTGTGTATGGTGCGGATTGGGCGCTGCTGACTTCGACTGGGGATATCGTCAGGCGGTGGACGGAATACTTCAAGGATCTCCTCAATCCCATTGATGCGCCTTCCACATAGGAAGCGGAGTTTGTGGATGAGGGGGATGACTCACCTATCACACGGGCTGAGGTCGCCAAGGTGGTTCAAAATCTCCATGGTGGCCAGGCCCCGGGGGTGGACGAGATTTGACCTGAGTACCTCAAGGCCATGGATGTTGTAGGGCTGTCATGGCTGACACACCTCTGTAGCATTGCGTGGAGGTCGTGGGCAGTGCCCTTGGCATGGCAAACTGAGGTGGTGGTTGCTGTCTTCAAAAAAGTGGACCGGAGGGTGTGCTCCAACTTTAGAGGGATCACACTACTCAGCCTCCCTGGGAAGGTCTATGCTAAGGTACTGGAGAGGAGAGTCCGGCCGTTGGTCAAACCTCGGATTCAAGAGAAGCAATGTGGCTTTCATCCTGGCCGTGGCATATCGGACCAGCTCTTTATCCTCTCAAGAATTCTCAAGGGTTTGTGGGAGTGTGCCCAACCAGTTTTCATGTGTTTTGTGGACTTGGAGAAGGCATTCAACCGTGACCCTCGTGTTTTGTTTTGTTTTTTGTGGGGGGTGCTTCAAGAGTATGGGGTAAAGGGCTTGTTGTTATGATCTATTCGGTCTCTGTGCAACTGTTGTGAGAGTTTGGTTCGTATTGCCAACACTCAATCGGACTAATTCCCAGTGAGAGTTGGACTTTGCCAATGCTGCCCTTTGTCACCAATCCTGTTCATAATTTTTATGGACAGGATTTCTAGGCTCAGCCAGGGAATGGAGGGTGTCATGCTTGGTGACCACAGGATCTCATCTCTGTTGTTTGCAGATGATGTTGTCCTACTGGCTTCATCCAACAATTACTTACAGTTCTTACTGGGATATATTTATCTTTTGTTCTTATAAAAGACAAAAATAAAGTAGAAAGGAGATGTCTTTACCTTCTTAACATGTTTCGACTGTACACTGCAGCCTTCGTCAGAAGAGTCAGTTGATTGCTGCCAGGTGACATTTATCAGCTGACTTTTGTAGGCGGGGCCAGCTCAGCAGACCTGTCAGATCCACCGAGCCGGCCCCGCCTCCCGCCATCAGATGGTCTCTGGAGAATGTGATCCCAGGTGTGGGAAAGTATAAAGGCCCCCTCATCTCGGTTCATGGTGTCTTTTCCCCGCTTCCTGATCTCTATGGCCTCCTTGATCCAGCATTTGTGTCTGTTGCTCTCCGATCCAATAATCCTTGCGTTGACCCAGTCCATGATGTAATTATTTCTTTTGCAGTGATCTGATACTGCTGATTTTAATGTTTCTTGTTCTACCTTTTCTTTTTGTGATCTTGTGAGTCGTCCTTGTGTTTCCTTCTCACATTCCTTCCTGTGTTCTTTTTTTCTTGTAGTGAATGGTCTTCCAGTTTCTCCAATATAGGTTTTGTTGCATGATCTGCATGATATTTCATATATCTTAAAAAAGGTATTTGATACAGTGGATCATAATTTATGATTAAAGAAACTACAAAATTGTAGTATTAGGGGGGTAGCACTGTCCTGGTTAAGTAGTTACTTAAAGAATAGATATCAGTATGTATGTGATGGTAACAAAAACTCAGTTACTGAAGGTTACTTGTGGAGTCCCACAAGGTTCAGTTTTAGGGCCATTGTTATTCAATATGTATATAAATGATATATGTCTTGGAAAAAAAATGGATTTAATATTGTTTGCCAATGACACTAACCTATTATGCAGTGGAAGCAATTTGGAACAACTTTTGGATACACTCGGAAAGGAATTAGGAAAGCTTAAACTGTGGTTTGATTCAAACAAATTAACATTCAATTTAAGTAAGACAAAATTTATAGTTTTTAACAACCATCACAACAACTTAGTATCTAAACTCAGTGTAAATGGTGTAGAGATTGAAAGGGTATCTGAAACTAAATTTCTTGGAGTAATAATTGATAATAAACTGTGTTGGAAGTCACATATTAATTATATTAAAGGTAAAATATCTAAATCAATTGCAATACTACACAGAGCGAAATATTTGCTGAATCAACCCACATTATATATTTTGTATCATTCATTAATACTCCCATACATGACATATTGTACTGAAGTATGGGGAAATACATATAAAACAAACATATATCCAGTCTTTATGCTTCAGAAGAGAGCTATTAGAATAATAAACAAAGCTGCTTACAGGGAACCAACAAACCCACTTTTTCTTAAATTAAAAGCTCTCAAGTTGAAAGATCTGGTTGACTTTAAAACTGCAGTAATAATGTTTAAAGTGAAGAATCTATCACTGCCTGCAAATATCCAAAAGTTGTTCCAAATAAGGGAGAAACAGTATCATTTCAGAGGAACATGTATATTCCAAAAACCTTCAGTGAGAACTACCACCAAGCAACACTGTGTTTCAGTGCAAGGAGTCAGATTATGGAACGATTTTGGACCTGAATTAAAATCATGTACAACGCTTGGACAATTTAAACAAAAACTAAAGGAAGAAATACTCGAAAACATATATACAAGATGACATGTAAAATCACATAAGGATTGTCATATCCAGTCTGTGTTGTGTTGTTGCTTAGTTTTTTGTCACATTTTGTCTTAGCTTTGTTCCGTATTGTAATCGCTCTTGTTTTGTTTTTCTTTTGAATTCTTGGATGGAGTATGGGTGGGCAATATAAGCTGCAGCTTCAGCCATCACCCATTTCGGATAACTTATGTTGAACTGTATAATCAGAGGAGTTATTGTTTAATTTGACCTTGTTGGATTTTTTCCCCTTTATTATATTATTCTGTTTCTTTTTGTCAGAAAATTGTATATACAAATTGTATATACATGTTATCATATATAATTAAGTGTATACTATATACTCATCTATGCATATTGTGTTGTTGGGAAATTACATACATATTATCATTTTTATATGACATAAGTTCATTGTGCACTGTTTCCTTTTTATACTTGCGGAATGAGAAGACTTACTGAGTGTTCTTTGTGTGCAGATTAAAATGTGTCTAGTGTGGGAGAAATGAAGCTGTCTCATGAGATAAAACTGTGTACGTGATTAAGGGTCTGAGAATAAGGGAAAGTTAATCTTGTTTTCTTGTGAAATGCTTTGTCTGTGATTAATTGCAGTTAAGACCTTATGTGATGTACTGTTGCAAGGTCATGGTGTTCTCACTCCTTGGTGATGTTGACATATTTCTGTCATGACTGTGTGGGGAGTATTCAGCAGATGTTCTTTGTGATTATGTGACCAACGGTGTATAAAAATGTCCAAACACTGAGAGTATCTCAGTGCAGATCTTCTGTTAAGAGGTTTGTGCTCCTTGCAAGTAAAAAACTCATGACAAAGAATATTCTGTGTCTTGAATCTTTATTGCGGTAACAAACTAATGTAGTGTGGCGGGTTTGGAATAACCCCCACAACAGTCTAAGGACAGTCAGCTCGCTACTTCTGTTTTTTTCCGCTGCACTACTGAGATGTAATGTGCCATTCATGCATTGTGATGTTAATGTGCCATTCATGCATTGTGTTCATGCGTCCTGTCCTTACTGTGACCTAGAGACTGAGATCAATATGTAGATGTGCCTTGTAACCTCTTTGTCCTGCAGCTGGAGCAGAGGCCAGCAATCTACCTATTGTTATGTACGTATGTCTCTCATATGCTAATGCCCATACCAACTGCTGTGAATGCTCCTTCATGTATTGTTGTAACTGGGTATATATGCTGCACGATTCTGTAACTCATCCTCTCACTCCTGCATCTGCTGCTGACACGCACACGCTGTGTCTCTTCTCTGAGAGCCTGAGGATCCCGCTCCGGTCTGCTCACACTTGGGCTGGAGTGGGGATCCTGTGACGGCGGTGTGATTTAATAAACTTGCTTAAAACCTTCACCAACGCCGCTTTATTTCATGCCGCCGCACTGGTGACCCCGATAGAAAGCACACGTTTTGTGCGACGCAACCTTCCGGTCTGGACAGCTACACTGGTGACCAGTTCTTCATGGTGAGATCTGCACGTCTGAGATCTGCACATCCACGCTGGGACCGGCCGCTCTCACAGCTTCTGACACACGATTCTGTGTCTCCACACGAGAGCGCACGCACCTCGTTCTCTCTCCACGACGGCGACCTCCATGGCCGACGGAGAATGCAGCGCGTGGACCTGAACGCACCATAGCCGAGCGAGTGACAAAGATCGTGTCCTCCCTCTCACCGCTCCAACGCATCTGCACGAGCCCGAGGGACAAAGATCGTCTATTCCCTCTCACCGCTCCAACGCACCATGACCAATCTACAGCCACAGCTCAACATGGATGATTATCGGCGCCGATTGCGCTGATCTCCACCAAGATTCTGGACCCTGACTCGCCCCTCCAGCGGCCCACCCATGCACGGAACCCCGGCACACGCACCGGGGAGACACGAGGACGGCGCACCACGCACGGGCCAAATACAGCTCTACAGACCGCCATCGTCCTTCGCCGCTGCACACAGAGCCTTCAGGGCTGCTCGTACACCTGAAGCACGCAAGCAGCTCGCTCACAGGATTTTCTAACGGTCACAGCCACGGCGCACAAGGGGATTCAGCCGTCAGCTTTTCCCGAAGGCTTTAGGGCTGCGCCCGCACCTAAAATCAACACGCCAAGTCCCTCTGCTTTTGTTTCTTTTTTTCTTACAGCCGTTACGCAGCCTCTCCGCTCCTGTTTTTCTTCATGGCCGCGAGAGGAGTCAGAGACTAATTTTTCTTCTTGTGATCTCCGCAAGTTCAACGGGACAGCCCTCGACATCGCGGAGCAACAAGCAATTTTTGCGCGGCCCGGATGATTTCACCGTCCCCAGCCGGCATTTACTACCCCCCACCCCCCTCCACCTTCGCCTGCACAGAGCTTTTCCTGCTCGCTGCCAAAGCTGAACTATCGAGGTCTCGGCCCCCTGCCAAGCCCTCTGAGGGGAAGCAGTGTGGCGGGTTTGGAATAACCCCCACAACAGACTAAGGACAGTCAGCTCGCTACTTCTGGTTTTTTCCGCTGCACTACTGAGATGTAATGTGCCATTCATGCATTGTGATGTTAATGTGCCATTCATGCATTGTGTTCATGCATTCTGTCCTTACTGTAACCTAGAGACTGAGATCAATATGTAGATGTGACTTGTAACCTCTTTGTCCTGCAGCTGGAGCAGAGGCCAGCAATCTACCTATTGTTATGTATGTCTCTCATATGCTAATGCCCATACCAACTGCTGTGAATGCTCTTTCATGTATTGTTGTAACTGGGTATATATGCTGCACGATTCTGTAACTCATCCTCTCACTCCTGCATCTGCTGCTGACACGCACACGCTGTGTCTCTTCTCTGAGAGCCTGAGGATCCTGCTCCGGTCTGCTCACACTTGGGCTGGAGCGGGGATCCTGTGACGGCGGTGTGATTTAATAAACTTGCTTAAAACCTTCACCAACACCGCTTTATTTCATGCCGCCGCAATAGGATCATTTGAGTTTCAGATTCTTGACATACGTGGTGCCGTGACCCGGATGGACAACATCTAGAGGATGCTAGAGACTACGCACCCTCCGGGTTGAAATCCGCACGCGGTCTGACTACAGTCAGCATTGGAAACCCCACTTGAGGGAACTCTGGGGGACTGCGGAACTCTGGTGTTGTCTGGTGAAGTCCATCCTCGATAAAAGGAAAGAAAGTAAGTGACGTCTTTTTATTATTAAGGGAAAAGGATATAAGGTGTTTCCTATATCCCGGTCGGGGACCGTAAAGTGAGTTGTCAGGTCTCGGAAAAAGAGTAATGGTAGTATAGCGGCATCTATGCTTTTCCTGACAACAAGATAAAAAGGTTTATTTGGGTTGAGATACCTGGTCTGGGACCGAAAAAGAATATTGGGTCGTCTGGGACGTAATGGTAGTGTGTTGGATTGAAATAACATACTTTTCCTGGTAAAACATTTTAATTCCTGTGGAATTAACAAAGGTTAAACATGGGTAACTGTGTAGGGAAAAAAGAAAATAAACAAAAATCCAAACAAAAGAAAAAAGAAGAGACGGCACGTCGAACGGTAAAAAATTACAAAGATCGGTTAAAAGAAAAAGATCAGATAAAGGATCCTGAAAAGTATTTAACCAAATGGGAAAAAGATTATTCTTTTAAACCCACACTGGATATGGATGAATGCACAGTCTTGGCGTCAACGGTAAAACTTACAACTAAAGGAAATAAAAATAAAAATAAAAAAACAAACGCGGAGCTCCAATGTGCAAGTCTTTGGGTGGCAGCAGCTGCAGAAGCCAAAACAAAAGCCGACCAAGGACGCGAGAATAATAAGAAAAAGATGGATCAGAAAAAGCCAAATTATGAAAATCAAAACAGTAAAGAATCTCTGTTGAAGCCTGATAAAGAAGAACCGAGCGCTCCACCTCCACCATACCCAAAATCTGATCCTAAGGAGGGTCCTTATTCCAAGTTAATGAGGGAAGTAAAAACAGTGGAAAAGCAGTTTCTGAACCCTAAACTTAATTTTCCGTACATTCAAAAGCCTTACCCCCGACCAGTGGTCAAGAAGGAAAGAGAAGAAAAAGAAGAAGAAGAAGAAGAAGAAGAAGAAGAAGAAGAAGAATTGGGAACAAAGAAGAAACTAAAAGACCTTCTGCGTCACGGAAGAATGAAGAACCTCTAGAGATCGAAGGAGGAGTAGTCCGTGTTTATAAACCATGGTCTACAGTTGAAATGCACGGAATTGCTAAGGCCGTACCCAAACCTGAAGCAGATATAAATGCATGCATAGATGAATTGGACTGCATTATGGACATGTAAAAATCCTAGTCCGACAGAAATGCTGAAAATTTTCAAAATAGTTTTTGGGAAAAAGGAACGTTTTTTTACTGAAGAAATGATTGACCGTGTGTGGTTAGATGAGTATGATCCAGACTTATATAAAAGGGACTGGGAGAAGTTGCAACAAAAATTTTGGAAAAAGCTAGATCACATTACAGACCACCAATGTCTATGGCTGATGTGGCTATGCTCCGGATGAAGACTGATGAGGACATGGTAGATTATTGGCTGCGTTTCAAGAAAGTATTTGACAGTGTTTTTGGAGGATATGTTTGTTTGAATGAAGATGCCAAGCAATGCCTGCTGTTTAAACATACCTTCTTAGACACATTACCTCCTGATCTTAAGGAGGTTATAAAGGTGTCTTGTGCAACATTGAAAACATGCACTATGGAGGATTTTAAACAGCATGTACACACCAAACAGCACTCACTCACACCATCACGGACTATATCAGCTTCTGTGTGGACAACATCGTACCCACCAAGACCATACGGTGTTGCTCAAACAACAAACCCTGGATCAACCCTGAGATAAAAACACTTCTGAGAGAGAAGAAGAGGATCTTCAGGACGGGGAACAGGGAGATGCTGAAGTCCGTACAGAGGGAGCTGAGGAGGAAGATCAGAGAAGGCAAGGACAGCTTCAGGAAGAAGATGGAGGACAAGCTACAACAGAGCGACATTTGTGGGGTCTGGAGAAACCTTAAAACCATCTCTGGGCCCCAGAATACCTCCCCCCAGGCCACGGGGGGCAGGGAGTGGGCGAACAATCTGAATCTGTTTTTCAATAGGTTTGACAAGCCGCCTCCCCCCCCCCCCGACTGCACAACCACTGCTGCCTCTGAAGACATCAAGTCCTGCTGCCCACTCCCCACTCCACCATCACCCCCCCCCCACTCCCAACACACAGCCCCCCAACCTGACCCTCACTAAGACCCAGGTGAGGACGGAACTGAGGAAGATCAAGGCGAGGAAGGCGATGGGACCGGATGGCATCAGTGCAAAGCTCCTCAAGTCCTGTGCAGACCAGCTGTGTGGGATTGTGGAGTACATCTTCAACATGAGCCTGAAGCTGGGGAGGGTACCACAGTTGTGGAAAACATCTTGCGTGGTACCTGTACCAAAGACTTCCCACCCCAAAGATCTGAACAGCTACAGACCAATGGCCCTGACATCCCACATGATGAAGACCCTGGAGAGACTGTTCCTTGCTCACCTCTGTCCCCTGGTGGGACCAGCGATGGATCCACTTCAGTTCGCCTACCAGCATGGCATTGGGGTGGAGGATGCGGTCATCTTCCTCCTTCACCGTTCTCTGTCCCACCTGGAGAAGCCCGGGAATGCAGTGAGGATCATGTTCTTTGACTTCTCCAGTGCTTTCAACACCATCCAACCAATGATCCTGAAGGACAAGCTGCTGTGCGCAGGGGTGGACCAGCACCTGTCATCATGGATCCTGGACTACCTCACAAACCAGCCACAGTTTGTGAGAACCCGGGACTGTGTGTCCAACACGATCATCGGTAGCGCGGGGGCCCCCCAGGGAATGGTTTTGGCTCCCTTCCTGTTCACCCTTTATACTGCGGACTTCTCACACAACACAACACACTGCCATCTACAGAAGTTCTCTGACGACTCTGCGATCATTGGCCTCATCTCCAACAGAGATGAAGCTGAGTACAGTGGGCTTATCCAGGACTTTGTGGACTGGTGCCATCGGAACTGCCTCCAGATCAACGCGAGAAAAACTAAGGAGCTGGTGGTATACTGCCACAGGCAAGGACAACCTCTCACAGCACCAGTAAATATACAGGGAACAGACATTGAGAGGGTGACATCCTACAAGTACCTGGGTGTTCATTTGAACAATAAACTAGACTGGTCACACAATACTGACGCACTGTACAAGAAGGGACAGCACAGGCTGTTCCTACTGAGGAGACTCAGGTCTTTTGGTGTACAAGGGGCGCTGCTGAAGACATTCTATGACACGGTGGTGGCATCAGCCATCACTTTTGGAGTGGTCTGCTGGGGCAGTGGTGTTACAGCAGCCGATAGGAAGAGACTGAACAAACTGATCAAGAAAGCTAGCTCTGTCCTGGGGCAGCGCCTTGACTCAGTGGATGAGATAGGAGAGAGAAGGATGGTGGCTAAACTGTCATCTCTGCTGGAGTCCGAGTTCCACCCTATGCAGGACACACTGAATGCACTGAGGAGCTCATTTAGCAGCAGACTACATCATCCTAGGTGCACAACCGAGAGGTTTTGCAGGTCCTTCCTACCTACGGCTGTCAGACTGTACAATCTAAGCAGGGCTGCTCGCAGAGATAGCAAAAAGATGTGACAACCTAATAGTATTGAGTGCAAAAGACGCAATAGACTTACACAATGGTCCCCTCCGGTATACAACTAGGAAAATACCGGTAGCTATGGAGGGTGACAATATGTATGGGTACATAATCATACCATGTAGGATAACTAAGTAGACGGTTATGCTGTTTCATTCCATCTAGCTACAATGCTCCGCACTGTGTGTGTTTATATATTTACATATTCATTCCATCTAGCTACAATGCTCCGCACTGTGTGTGTTTATATATTTACATATTATTCCACCTAGCTACAAGGCTCCGCACTGTGTGTGTTTATATATTTATATATGTATTCCATCTAGCTACAATGCTCCGCACTGTGTGTTTATATATTTACATATTTATTCCATCTAGCTACAATGCTCCGCACTGTGTGTGTTTATATATTTACATATTTATTCCATCTAGCTACAATGCTCCGCACTGTGTGTGTTTATATATTCATATATTTATTCCATCTGGCTACAATGCTCCACACTGTGTGTGTTTATATATTTACACATTTATTCCAACTAGCTACAATGCTCCGCACTGTGTGTGTTTATATATCCATATATTTATTCCATCTAGCTACAGTGCTCCACACTGTGTGTCTATATATTTTTGTTTATATGTACATATGTATACTCGCTGCTCTTGTTTTCTTGCCTTCTGATTGTTGCTCTGAGTGTTGCTATCCCTGTGCTGTTGCAATCCTGGAATTTCCCCATTGTGGGACTACTAAAGGCTTATCTTATCTTATCTTATCTTATCTTATGTATTCCATGTGGCTGAAGCCAAGCAGAAGAGAGATAAGAGTAAGAAAAAGGTGGAAATTTTTGTAAGTGAAGAAACTGATGGTGAAGTGTATGTGGCTCAAATGATCCAGGGCGAAGCGTGCCCAAAGGGATGGATGCGACGGGATGTAGAACCCAGGTGGAAAGGTGATCAGGATGTTTGTTACAGGTGTGGTCAGCCTGGTCATTGGGCCCGTGACTGTGGTTTTGACCAAAGACGTGATAGAGGCAGAAGAAGGTTTCAGAATGTTCAGAGAGGGAGGTTTCAGCAAGACAGAGGAGAAGGATACCAAAGTGGTTATGAAAATGACCAGAGACAAAGACCCTCAAGGGGTCAAGGACCTATGGACAGGAGAGCATGACTAACCGACATAGACAGACTCTTTCCTGAGGATAAACAGACAGTACTTGACCAACAAAAAAGACTATCTGAGGTGATAACAAGGCCTAATGAGACTTTGGACCTGACTATGTACAGCAGTGCGTTGTCCACCCCTACAATATGGTTGCTGGTGAATGGAAAAGAGGTTGAATTTCTTTGTGACACAGGAGCCACATGCACTACTGTTCGCATAATCCCTAACAGTGCTAAATTCACTGGAAGAACAATTAAGGTTCAAAATGCAGGGGGAGGAACCACCACTGAAAGCCTATATGGCCCCATTACTCTAACAGATAAGATAACGGGAAATTCCTGTGTGACAGAAGTGGTTGTATCCCCCCCTCCTGTCCAGTGAATTTGCTCAGAAGGGATGTTTTATTCAGACTTAATATTACGTTAGGCCCAGATTTGAAAAAGGATGATTATACTGTGTTGAGGAATGCTCAGACATTTTTTGTAGACAATGATGAACCTGATGATCAAGGGTGTGGCACCCTATTCAGCTTTGAACTATCTGACAACAGCACAGCCGTAGCTGCCCTCTGCACACAGAGCACAGCTGTTATGTCTGCTCTTTTGCCAGAGGACATGCTTTTAAACATGGTGAGACCACAACCATTGCATGTCACCATGAAGTACATCCGGTGTAATGAGCCTTTTGATTCGGCATTAGCTGACAAATTGCAAGAATTCTGTGGTATAAATGTATGCACTGAAAACCTGATTTTTGACAGTCAAGGGGTGGCAGCAATGTCTTTAAATCTATCCACAGAGATTTCTTCTTTGCATTGCATGTCCACTCCACCTCATGTATCTCTTTGGGGACCAGAGGATTATTTCTGGGCTGACTGTGGTAAAATGATTCAAACAGCAAATTGTGCCACTGATTGGGAAAACACCTCGGAGCAGAGGGTATTACGTTCACCTTCCACAGGTCTTTTTAAGACTCCTCTCAGGGTCATGATGACCCTCCACTTTGAGATTCATTATGTCTGTGGAACTGAGTGTCCACCTGATGCTCTGGGAATAACTTGTGTACCAGCATACACTGTTTCAACCTGAGAACTGGACTCTCTGCCCTCCGGACTGTGGTCTACCGGACAGGCAGATGTAGGTCTTCTAAAAAATGCTACTCCCGTAATCATAAAATCTAATGGGAAAGGATTTCCTTACAAAATACAATATCCACTGAAACCTGAAGCACTTGAAGGCATTAAACCTATTATTACAGATCTTTTACAAAGTGGAGTAATAATTCAATGCTCTTACTCTCCCGTCAACACTCCATTGTTTCCTGTTAAAAAGGCTCCACCTAATGGTGGTTGGAGGTTAGTGCAGGACCTTCAAGCTGTAAATGCTGCGGTCATTCCTCGCACTCCATCTGTCCCTGATCCTCATACACTGTTAAGTCCTGTAGGACATGATTCCTCATTTTTTTCAGTTATAGATCTCAGTAATGCATTTTTTTACCATTCCTATTCACAAAGATAGCCAGTTTTGGTTTGCATTCACTTTTGATGGTAAAAGATATACTTACACCAGATCACCTCAGGGCTATTGTGAAAGCCCAACAATTTTTTCTCAAGAAATGTCATCCTTAATGGCTAGATTCGACCCACCTGCAGGTTCTAAAATATTACTTTATGTGGATGATATCCTGGTTGCATCCTCTAATGACAATCAATGCAAACAGAATACAATTGCACTCCTGCAATTTTTGTATCAAAATGGCCTGAAATGTAGCAGAAGCAAACTGCAATTTTGCAAATCTGATGTTAAGTTTCTTGGACATACACTCACAGCTGATGGGAAAAAAACTGGAAAAAGATAGAATAAAAACTATTCAGACTTTACCCTTACCACAGACAAAGAAGGAGTTAATGTCCTTGTTGGACACCCTGAACTACTGCCGGCAGTGGATACCAAATTATTCTCAGTACACTGCACCACTGTATGCACTCCTTCAGGGTCCCCATGGAAATTTGCATGAAAAGGTGGAATTCACCTCAGACCATATGAAATCAATCTCTACTCTCAAGAACATGCTGTCATCTATATGTGCCTTACAAATTCCAAATTATGAAGAACCCTTTCACTTGTTTTGTGATGCTGTCAATGGTCACATGCCAGCAGTTTTGACACAAATTCATGCAGGACAATACAAACCATTGTCCTATTATTCACGGAAACTTGATTCAGTGGCTGCCGGATTACCCCCCCCCCCCCCCCCCGCATGCAAGCGGTGGCAGCTACTGCTAATGCGGTGGCCGCTGTTCTTGACGTAGTGTTATATCATCCTTTAACTGTGCATGTGCCTCATACAGTTGAAGTTTTGCTTTCTGAAAATGGTCATGCTATGCTCTCTAACGCCAGATGTTTAAGGTACACAATGACCTTATTGTCTCAACCACACCTTAACTTCATCAGATGCACCTCAGTGAATCCTGCTACACTGCTTCCCTCTGGTGTTGACAAACCAGAATCCTTAGACCATGATTGTGTTCAACAATCACTGCGGGAATTTCTCCCAAGACCCAATCTTTCCCAGACAGTAAAACAAGACTCCCTTTGGCTCTTCACTGATGGCTCATCAGTCAAATTACCAGATGGTAGCAAATCTACAGCTTATTCTGTTACCACATAGACAGAAATTCTGATTGTTGAAAATGTACCCCAACCAGCATCTGCTCAAAAAGCAGAACTTTTGGCTCTTATTGTGGCCTTGAAATGGTATAAGGATTTGGATGTCACCATTTGTACTGACAGCAAGTTTGCTTTTAATGCAGAACACTCACACACTGCCTTATGGAACATTAGAGGATTTATAATGTCTACCGGAAAGCCAGTCCAACATTATGATCTTTTGAAAGAACCGGCTTATATTTTGACACTGCCTAAATCACTGTCAATTGTTCATTGCCCTGCACACACACGAGGAACAGACCTGCTAACTAAGGGTAATGCATTGGCTGATCATGCTGCCCGTTGTGCTGCTGAAGGCCACATAGCCACAACATTTTTACAAGCACATTGTCCACTTGACCTGGACATTTTGCATGATGCACAAGAAAAAATGACACTTCCATCTGCTGCTGTCTTAAATGATAAAAACATTTATTGCACTACTGATGGCAAGGTCATCCTTCCACCCTCATTGTACCACTGGGTGGCACTGTTGACTCATGGCTTTTGCCTTTTGTCCACAGGAGGGATGATTAAGAAAGCCGAAAAATACTTTTTCTGTCCTGGAATCCAAAAGGAAATGAAAAAGTTTGCAGTCAGTGCACAGTGTGTATAAAGAACAATGCTCAAGGTGCAATGAGAACAAGACAAGGAAGCTTCCCACAACCAAAGACACCTTTCTCTCAATGGTGCATGGATTTTATAGAACTATCAAACGTGGGCCAGCAACAATATTGTCTGGTCCTGATTGACACTTTTACAAAGTGGACATAAATTCACCCCACTGCCAAGGCAGATGCAAAATTTGTCTGTAAGGTATTACAAAATAACATCTTCCCAACCTTTGGAATACCGGAAATTATTTATGCTGACAATGGCACACACTTTACAGCCCAAATAGTTAAAGATTTGGCCAAAAGTGCCAGCATACAGTTGAAAATTCCACACAGCTTATCACCCACAGAGTGCTGGATTAGTAGAAAGAAAAAAATGGCACAATCAAACAAATGCTGGCAAAAACCACACATGGAAGGGGTATTACTTGGCCTGAAGCCCTGAAATTGGTCAAACTAATGATTAATTCTATACCAGACACAAAGACAGGATTGTCACCTTTTAAATGTGCTTTTCACCGTCCTTATGTTTTGCCCGACCTCTCACCACTAACCACGCCTAACAAACATACAACCCTCAGTGAACATCTCAGAGAATGCCACCAAAGAATACATTGATTCTGTCAGAGCTCTCTCTACTCCACGGGAAGGAGCAGATAACCCGTTGCAACCTGGAGACTATGTGTTCATAAAGAACCACCACCGTCAGCACTGGGACTCAGTAAGGTGGCTTGGACCATACCAGGTACTATTAGCCACCCCCACGGCAGTACGTATTGCTGAACGACCATCTTGGATTCATCTTTCACAGGTAAAAAGACTACGGGTGCCTGTAAGTGAACTAACCTGCTTCCCTGAGTAAGTCCAGCTACAAAGGGCATACACACCCCTTGGTGTGTGAGGTCATAGAGTGCCTCCTCCATTTAGGGAGATCGTCTCAAACCTGGTGAAGAAAGAGGCCCGGATGGGTATTCTCTCAGGTGGAAGCATGGCACCAAAAGTACTGATGATTCTGTGTTCCATACTTTTCATGACAGTGGGGTGGTGGACCATTATCGATTCAAGGACAAAGAACCCACGGAGTACAGACAATGAACAATATGTGGATTATACGCATAACCTGTGGTACCAAACAATGGTGGTATCGGTGAGAGGACTGGGAATCAACACTTCTTGTTATGTGTGTTCATTGTTACCCCAGTCACACAAGACTGCAATACCCATGATTCCTGTTCTGCTGAGTGAAGGAGAAACAGCTGGAGTGACAATAGCTATGAACTCCCATCTTAGTCTAATTCAAGTAATAATGTCACATATTGGTTGGTGGGGAATCTGTCAGAAGGATATCTTAATAGATTAAATGTCACTGTTACTGATTACACTGGGTCTAAGATAAGAATATTCAATACTTCGGGAATTGGAATTTCTTTGCTTGCAGTTAAAAACCCTTTGATGAAAATAAATCCAACACTCTTTATTTCACCAATCTGTTTTCACAAAAATTGTAGTAAAAACAATTTCAACTTGGGTTTTTCACCAAAATGTAATGACACAAAGGAGGTGACCTGTGGAGTTCGCTTTCACAGTTCTGTTTGTAGAAATGCATATCATGTTCCCTATATTGCTGCTGGAAACTTCACCCTGAAAAGCAGAAATTGTACTGTGAACTGTAGCAATAATCCTACTGTTTTTTGTCCAAATGATGATGGGTACGGATGTCTGGAGGACCATGTTTGGGTTTGTGGGTCTAATGTTTACTCATTGCTTCCGCCAGGGTGGTGTGGCAGATGTTACATGGCTATTTTGTTCCCACATATTAGCATAAGATCAAATCTTACATACCACATGAAAACATCTTACTCTCATTATTATCATCCTGAGCAAACTGAACTGCATACCGGAGTAAAAAGGAGCACAAAAGCAGATATGCAACAATTAGTAGGAAGACTATCTGGGAAACAGAGAATTAGTGATTTTAAAAGTGTTATGGGTACTCTTTTTCCAATGTATGGGAGTGCTCTAGCTATACACCACATAAATGCATTAGCATGGACAATGGAAAATCTAACTGTATTAATGGAGCAAGGATTCACAACTTTAAATGAAGAACAAAAACTATCAAGAATGATGACATTGCAAAATAGAATGGCCTTAGACTTAACATTAGCTGCACAAGGTGAGGTATGTCTTATAGTTGGCGAGGAGTGTTGTACCTATATTCCAGATCAATATCAGAATGTTTCTCACGTTATTAGCCATTTGAATGACATTTTACACTTACAGCATGCTTTAGATGAAGATAAAGGTTGGGGTCCCTGGGATTGGTTTCAAAGTGGAACTTGGTGGCAGATTCTTTTGAAATGGTTAACCCCATTGATTGTGATATTAATCTTATTCTGTGTGCTTTTTATGTGTGTTATTCCTTGCATGAGATCTATGATTACACAAGCTATTACACTCCATACCTTCATGTTGCAAACTGCTATGTTAAAACTTGAGTGTACGGGACAATATGCAGCTATTTCAAAAACTGATGATGAATATGGCCACAGACGAGACTATGATGACTGTGATTAATCTCCTGTGTAATTGGAATATGATGCAAATGACGGACATGTAGAAAATCGAGAGAAGTTACATGTTACTGATGAATAAAGACATCTCTAAAAAAAAAAGGTGATAAAATGATAAACAGGAGGGAATTGTCAGAAAATTGTATATACATGTTATCATTTTATATAATCAAGTGTATACTATATACTCATCGATGCATATTGTGTTGTTGGGAAATTACATACATATCATTTTTATATGACTTAAGTTCATTGTACACTGTTTCCTTTTTATACTTGGGTAATGAGAAGACTTATTGAGTGTTCTTTGTGTGCAGATAAAAATGTACCTAGTGTGGGAGAAATGAAGCTGTCTCATGAGATAAAACTGTGTACGTGATTAAGGGTCTGAGAATAAGGGAAAGTTAATCTTGTTTTCTTGAGAAATGCTTTGTCTGTGATTAATTGCAGTTAAGACCTTATGTGATGTACTGTTGCAAGGTCATGGTGTTCTCACTCCTTGGTGATGTTGACATATTTCTGTCATGACTGTGTGGGGAGTATTCAGCAGATGTTCTTTGTGATTATGTGACCAACGGTGTATAAAAATGTCCAAACACTGAGAGTATCTCAGTGCAGATCTTCTGTTAAGAAGTTTGTGCTCCTTGCAAGTAAAAAAACTCATGAGAAAGAATATTCTGTGTCTTGAATCTTTATTGAGGTAACAAACTAATATATGATCATTTGAGTTTCAGATTCTTGACACTTTTTAATCTTTACTTTTAATCTATCCAAAATAAAGATTCATTCATTCATATACTGTATTACATTGCATTTTTTTGTCTTGTTCTATTCTGTCCTTGGTTCCAAGGTTGTCATAGCTAGGAGCGGCACTGGGGTTAAGCTCCCAGTGCTCATAAAATGCTCCTTATGGCGTGCGTCTCGAAAAGCCTCTGACAACTAAGTCCAACTCCTAGCCTGCCCGTGTGGTTTAGTCTCCAAGCCCGGCGGAACTGCTTTTACTAATAGGAGAAGGGGCGAGGGCGGATCTCTGGCGCCTTAAAACCAGATGCTTCGGGTAGATGGTGGCTCGTCAACCTGGGAAGGTAGCCCATCTAGGGGAAGGTAAACCCTGATTCCAAACCTCCGTTGCCTTGCAGCATACCCGGTCACGGGAAAGGCTTCGGGAGTCAACCCTGAGGAAAAATCCGGAGTCGGAGCCCCTAAGGCAGTTCTATGTTGTGCTCAACATCGTTCTGGCAGCTCCTGCAATGGCGCTGGTGCCAAACTGTGGCAACCCTGCTGTTCCTTTGGATTCATCAGTGACGTGGAGAGGGGGACATGCTGCATGGGCAACATCTTGTCCTCCATATCTTCCTGCCCAGGCTTGAATCCTACCAATGCCCAACGCTGGAAGGTAGAACACCGGATCACTGGAGAGGACACTCCAGCTTCGCCTTTGGCATAGACAAAACACGGGGAATGACAGTTACCGGTTATAAGCCACCGCTCAATTGGCGTAGAGCACGACGCCAGGGGTTGTTCCCGATGGTGGGAGGGATCATCGGATCTCACTGGACAGCTACTGCCCGCCTCAAGCTGGGCAGCCCCCAGCCAATAAGGTGTTGTCCCCCCACAGCTTGCTTTCCTCATTGGGTGCATGGGGATGAGGAGAAGTCTGAACAGCAGGCTGAGAACCTTCGCACCAGGCAAGACAATAAAACAAAAGAGACCAACTCTAAAACTGGGAACTTGGAACGTCCGCACTATGATGACAGGACTCGCTGCTAACCTCAAGGACATCAACAACACCAGGAAGACTGCCATCATCAATAATGAGCTGAAGAGACTGGGAGTGGATATCGCCACTCTCCAGGAAACATGGTTGGCTGAAGCAGGCACACTGAGAGAGAAGGACTACTCATTCTACAGGCAGGGAAAGGGCAGTGACGAACACAGGGAACACGGAGTGGGCTTCGCAGTGAAGAACACCTTGCTGAAGATGGTGGAACCGGGTAGCACTGGCTGTGCACGACTCCTCACCCTCCGCCTGAACACCACTCAAGGCCCAGTCACCCTCATCAGTGTGTATGCCCCAACACTGACAGCCACACCAGAGGCAAAAGACGAGTTCTACGAAAATCTCGCAACAACTGTCAGGATCATCCCCAACTCTGAACAACTGATTCTCCTTGGAGACTTCAATGCCAGAGTGGGTGCTGACCATGACTCCTGGCCCTCCTGTCTTGGACCTTTTGGCGTGGGCAGAATGAACGACAACAGACAGCGGCTGCTTGAGTTCTGCACATATCACGATCTGTGCATCACAAACTCGTTCTTCAAGACCAAGCCCCAACACAAGGTTTCCTGGCAACATCCGTGCTCAAAGCACTGGCACCAGCTGGACTTGATCCTGACCAGGCGCACCTCACTGAAGAACGTGCTAATCACCCGTTCGTTCCAGAGTGCAGATTGCGACACAGACCATTCATTGGTGTGTTGCAAGGTCAAGCTGCAGCTGAAGAAATTCCATCGTGCTAGACAGCCTGGAAAGGCACAGATTGACACCAGCAAGATGGCCCAACCAGAACTTGTTGAGCAGTTTGCCTCCACCTTTGAGAAGGAACTTGGTGTACCACAAGAAGGAGAATCTGCAAAGCAGAAGTGGGAGGAGCTGCGAAACACCATCCACCGCACAGCCTTGGCTACCTTTGGGAGGAAGACCTCAAAGTCACAGGACTGGTTTGATGCCAAGTTGACCGAGATGACCCCCGTCATTGAAGCCAAGCGCTCAGCACTTGCTGAGTACAAGAAGTACCCAAACGAGAAGAATCTCCAGATTCTCAGGGCTGCGAGAAGCAAAATTCAGCAGACTGCTCGGCGCTGTGCCAACGAGTACTGGACTCAGCTCAGCCAAGACATTCAAACCGCTGCCGTAACAGGGAACATCCGTGGCATGTACGATGGCATCAAGAAAGCACTTGGTCCGGCTCAGAGCAAGACGGCCCCCCTCAAATCCTCCACTGGGGAGATGATCACAGAAAAGAACAAGCAGATGGAGAGATGGGTGGAACACTACTCCGACCTCTACTCCAGACAGAACACCATGACACCAGCCCTTGATGCCATCGACTGCCTGCCATCCATGGACGAACTTGACGCCGAGCCAACCATCGACGAACTCAGCAAGGCCATTGATAGCTTGGCCGCTGGCAAGGCACCCGGCAACGACGGCATACCCCCTGACCTGATCAAGCACTGCAAGACCGCCCTACTGCTGCCATTGCATGACGTCCTCTGCCAGTGTTGGAAGGAAGGTGCCGTACCACAGGACATGAGGGATGCCAAGATCATCACTCTCTACAAAAACAAAGAGGAGAGAAGTGACTGCAACAACTACAGGGGCATCTCCCTCCTCAGCGTTGTTGGCAAAATCTACGCATGAGTTGTTCTCGTTCGTCTACAGAAGCTTGCCGAACGTGTCTACCCCGAGTCTCAGTGTGGCTTCCGCGCTGAGCGATCGACGGTAGACATGATATTCTCCATCCGCCAACTCCAGGAGAAATGCAGAGAACAGACAATGCCCCTGTACGTCACCTTCATCGACCTCACCAAAGCGTTCGATCTGGTCAGCAGAGAGGGCCTTTTCAAGATCCTGCCAAAGATAGGATGCCCACCAAAGTTGCAAAGCCTCATCGAATCATTTCACACCAACATGCAGGGGATAGTGCAGCACGATGGCAATGTCTCAGAGCTATTCAACCTACGCAGTGGAGTGAAACAGGGCTGTGTACTTGCGCCAACCCTCTCTGGGATTTTCTTTGCTATACTCCTGAGGCATGCCTTCAGCACAGCAACAGAGGGAATCTACATGCACACAAGATCTGACGGCAGGCTTTTCAACCTCGCCCGCCTGAAAGCCAGAACCAAAGTACGTGAGGCTCTAATCAGAGAAGACGCTGCAGTCGCAACCCACACACAGCAGGAGCTTCAGACCCTGATGGACTGCTTCTCCCAGGCATGCAAGGACTTCGGGCTTACCATCAGCCTGAAGAAGAATAACGTCTTGGCACAAGGCATGGAAGCACCACCAACCATCACCATCGATGACTACAAGCTGGAGGTCGTGAATCAGTTCACGTACATGGGGTCCACGATCAGCAACAACCTCTCCCTTGATACAGAGATCGACAAGAGAATTGGAAAATCAGCCTTCACACTCGCTCGCCTCACCACACGAGTGTGGGAGAATCCCAAACTCTCTATCAAGACGACGATGGCAGTGTACAACGCCTGTGTCATCAGCACACTGCTCTATGGGAGTGAGATGTGGATAACATACGCCTGGCAGGAAAAGAGACTGAACTCCTTCCACTTGCGCTGCATTCGCCACATCCTGGACATATCCTGGCAGGACAAAGTACCCAACACAGAAGTTCTGTCCTGCGCCGGCCTTCCCTCCATGTTCACTCTACTCAGGCAGCGCAGGCTCTGCTGGCTAGGCCACGTTCACCGTATGGAGGATGGCAGAATCCCCAAAGACGTCCTCTACGGAGAACTGGCAACTGGCAGGAGAGACGTTGGCTGCCCACAGCTGTGCTTTAGAGACGTCTGAAAGAGAGACATGAAGGCCCTGAAGATCAACACAGAGTGCTGGGAGGACCTTGCAACGGACCGCTCCAAATGGAGAGGCACCCTGACCAGACAGCTCAAGGTGGGTGAAGAGAGACTGACTGCTGCAGCAGATGAAAAAAGGACCCGCAGGAAGAACCGCCACAGACCCAGCAGCACAGAGACCACCCACAAGTGCGACCTGTGTGACAGGGACTGCCATTGGCGCATCGGCCTGTTCAGCCACAGGCGGTGCTGTTCCAGCAGAGTAGACGTTTAGGATTCTCTTCCATGGTCATCATAGACCGACGGAGGCCGACGACGATTCTGTCCTTGGGGTGTACTAATAACTGTCTTAATTTTTTGTGTGGTTTGACTGCTGTGTTTATTTTGTACTTTTTCATGATCCTTTGAATTGGTTCCGTGATTCCTCGTATGTATGGTATAGTTATGGTGTCCTTGTTTTTGATGTTGGCTTTTGTTCTGTGTCTTATTTCCTGTTTGCTTTCTTTGTTTCTGACTTGCTGTTTCCCTTTGTTTATAGCCTATACTGGATATTGGCAGGATATAAGTGCATGTTTTATGTGGTTCCCCTCCTCCTGTCTGTCTTCTTGGTCTGTGATGATGGTGGCTCGTTCATATAACGTCCTGACAACTGATAGCTTGTGTGCTGTGGGGTGTTCTGATGTCCATAGTAGGTATTGATCTGTGTGGGTTGGTTTCTTGTAGACTGTGATTTTTATGCTGCCGTCATCGTTGTGGTGGATTTTCATGTCCAGAAAGGCTATGGTGCCATTTTCCTCCTCTTTGTGTGTGAATTTTATGTTCCCAGTGCTGTCTGTGCTGTTCAGATGGTCAGTGAGTTCTTGTGTGTGTCCTTTCCTTATTTTTTTCCAGAATGTTGTCCACGTATCTCTTCCATAGGGTGGGTTTACATTGTGTAGGTGCTGTGTTGATGGCTTTGTTTTCCAGCTCCTCGATGAAAAATCTGCTCATAATGGCTGATAGTGGGTCTCCCATTGTCTGTAAATTTTTCCTCTGAATTGAAAATTGGTGGATTTTGCAACAAACTGTAATAATTCGGATATGTCGTGAACTGTGAGATTAGTGCGTCTTTTTAGGGTTCTGTCATTATTGAGGCGTTCTTGCACTATATGTAGTGTGACGTCAACAGGTGTCTTTGTGAATAATGAAATGACGTCATGTGAAATGAGGATCTCATCTGATTCTATTTTTTATATTTTTGAGTTCTTGTGCCAGCTCTTTTGAGTTTTTGCAGTGGAAATCTGATAGTCCAAGGCTTGGTGCCGGCTCAGGGCCAGCTCGGTGGATCTGACAGATCTGCTGAGCTGGCCCTGCCTACAAAAGTTAGCTGATAAATGTCACCTGGCAGCAATCAGCTGACTCTTCTGACGAAGGCTGCAGTGTACAGTCGAAACATGTTCAGAAGGTAAAGACATCTCCTTTCTATTTTATTTTTGTCTTTTATAAGAACAAAAGATAAATAATTAAAAGAAGACAAAATTAATTAATGGAGCGAGAGATCGACAGACGGACCAGAGCAGTATCTGCAGGCATCTGCAGTGATGCAGACATTGTACCGGTCTGTTGTGGTGAAGAGGAAGCTGAGCTCTAAGGCAAAACTTTCGATTTACCAGTCAATCTACGTTCCTACCCTCACTTATGGTCACGAGCTTTGGGTAATGACCGAAAGAACGAGATTGCGGATACAAGCGGCTGAAATGAGCTTTCTCCGTAGGATTGCTGGACTCACCCTCAGAGATAGGGTGAAGAGTTCAGTCATCCGGGAGAGGCTCAGAGTAGAAATGCTGCTCCTCCACACTGAAAGGAGCCAATTGAGGTGGTATGGGTATCTGATCAGGATGCCTCCTGGACGCCTCCCTCTTGAGGTGTTTCGGACACGTCCCACTGGGAAGAGACCCCAGGGCAGACTCAGGACTCACACTCACATCTCCCACATCTCCCAGCTGGCCTGGGAACGCCTTGGAATCCTCTCTGAAGAGCTGGAGCAGGTTTCTGGGGAGAGGGAAGTCTGAGCTTCTTTGCTTGAACTGCTGCCTCCATGACCTGTGCCTCCGAAAAAGCAGTAGAAGATGGATGGATGGAGACAACCCATGACAATGAGTTTGGGAAAAAGTCCAAACTCTGTTAATGCCAGTGTGCCTTTGTGTTCTTATTAAATCTGCACCTCACAGTTCCTGCTTGTGGCGTCATTAATCAGTCTGTCACTGGGATGTTCATGACAAATTTAGTAATGATTGTGAGAGTTTTGGAGTGTTTTTATTGTTATTTGCTTCAACAATGGAAAAGAAAGGAACAAAACCAATAGTTTGAGTTTGTGAATCTTTGCTGTGATTTAGGTGTTTTTCCCGTGTCAATAATAGTTTAGCAAAGTAAATAGTAGTTTTAGTATCAAATGTGAGAGTGTGGGAGTACTTTTTTGTCTTCTTATTCTTATTTTCTGTTTTTATCCGGAGCCCGTGCTTCCCATTGTATTCCATTGTTTTGGTTTTTTTTGTTTTTTGTTTTTTTGAGAGACTGTGTAAATAATAGTTTTAGTAGTTTTATTGATTAAAACTATTCAGGTTCAGGTTCAGGTTACTTTATTTGTACCCGTAGGTAGATTTATTTTGCAGTCAGGTGACAGAACTATTGATAGTTTTAATAGATTGATTCAGCTTCATAGCTGACCTGTATAGCCTCACCTGAATAAATAAACAACAATTTCATGTAAGGACAAATATAAATACATGCCATTAATTGTAGCTCTGGCAGTGTTTCCACATTAATTTGCTTCTGTAATTGTCAGTGAATGTAGCCAGTTAGCTTTGAGCTGCTGCTTTGAGATTTGAATTTACAAAAGAGTTAGCCTATCGTGTTCGGCCTAACCTACAGTAGCTACAAGCTAGTTGTTTGCTGCAACAATCGCCAATCATCTGATTGAGAGATTATTGTATGTTGAGAGATCAAGGATAGATTAGGACAGTCGTTGTTTTTGGGATATTTGTGTGTTGAGTCTAAGCATTCCAGAGCTTCAGAGTCATGTTTTAAGCTAGCACTAGATTTCACATAGCTAGTGCTAGCTATCGCTAGCTAAGTGCTAGCAACTAACATTGCGTTGGTACAGTCAGCTGTTCATTTGTTGTCTATCCATCCATCCATCTTCTATCGCTTTTCCGGAGGTCCAGATCACGGAGGCAGCAGTTCAAGCAGAGAAGCCCAGACTTCCCTCTCCCCAGAAACCTCCTCCAGCTCTTCACAGAGGATACCAAGGCGTTCCCCGACCAGCTGGGAGACATAGTCTCTCCAGCGAATCCTGGGTCTGCCCCAGGGTCTCCTCCCAGTGGGACGTGCCCGAAACACCTCAAGTGGGAGGTGACCAGGAGGCATCCTGATCAGATACCCATACCACCTCAACTGGCTCCTTTCAATATGGAGGAGCAGTGGTTCTACTCTGAGCCCCTCCCAGATGACTGAGGTCCTAACCCTATCTTTGAGGGTGAGTCCAGCGATCCTACGAAGAAAGCTCATTTCAGTTGCTTGTATCCGCGATCTCGTTCTTTCAGTCATTACCGAAAGCTTGTGACCATTGGTGAGAGTCGGAACATAGATTGACTGATAAATCAACAGCTTTTCCTTAGAATTCAGCTCTCTCTTCACCACAACAGACCAGTACAATGCCTGCATCACTGCAGATGCTGCTCTGATCCATCTGTCAATCTCTCACTCCGTTCTCCCCTCACTCGTGAATAAGACCCCAAGATACTTAAACTCCTCCACTTGGGGCAGGAGCCTGTCCCAAACCCGGAGAGGAGAATCTACCTTTTTCTGGCTGAGGACCATGGACTCGGACTTGGAGGTGCTGATTCTCATCCCAGCCGCTTCACACTCAGCGGCAAACCATCCCAGCAAGAACTGTAGGTCATTGCTGGATGAAGCCAGTAGGACAACATCTGCAAACAACAGAGATGAGATCTTGTGGTCACCAAGCATGACACCCTCCACTCCCTGGCTAAGCCTAGAAATCCTGTCCATAAAAATTATGAACAGGATAGGTGACAAAGGGCAGCCCTAGCCGAGTCCAACTTTCACTTGGAATGAGTCCGATCGAGTGTTGGCAATACGAACCAAACTCTCACAACGGTCGTACAGAGACCGAATAACTCGTAACAACAAGCCTGATTCCCCATACTCCTGAAGCACCTGCCACAAAAAACCATGAGGGACACGATCGAATGCCTTCTCCAAGTCCACAAAACACACGAAAACTGGTTGGGAAAACTCTCATGACCCCTTGAGGATTCTCGAGAGGGTAAAGAGCTGGTCCGATGTGCCACGGCCAGGACGAAAGCCACATTGCTCCTCTTGAATCTGAGGTTCGACCAACGGCTGGACTCTCCTCTCCAGTACCTTGGCATAGACCTTCCCAGGGAGGCTGAGAAGTGTAATCCCTCTATAGTTGGAGCACACCCTCTTGTCCCCTTTTTTGAAGAGAAGAACCACCACCTCGGTTTGCCATGCCACGAGCACTGCCCATGACCTCCACGCAATGTTACAGAGGTGTGTCAACCATGATAGCCCTACAACATCCATGGCCGTGAGGTACTCAGGGCGAATCTCACTTATTGATATCTTTGAAAATAACACACTAATGGTAGGGATTTGTAAAAGGTTGATGTACATTTATTTATTGAGTCACTGTTTCTCTGTCATCACAGAGACCCTTTAGGGGTCCCGGAGCCCTGGTAAATGCTTGTGTTTTAAGGTAGCTAAGTACTAGCTATTTACTATTGTCAGTGATCGCCAATCATTGCATTTTCTTGAGAGATTATTGTATATTGAGAGATCACTGAGAGATTGGAACAGTCGTGTTTTGTGTGTTGAGTAGTTACAGTCAGACTTGAATTTGATGACAGCTACATGGCTAACATCATGTCCGTACGATCGGCCGTTTTTTTGTTTTTTTTTAATGACAGGTAATGGTGTGGATTTGTAAAAGGTTGATGCACATTTATTTATTGAGTCACTGTTTCTCTGTCCGTGTGGCAGCACGGTGGCACAGTGGTTAGCACAGTGGCTGCACAGCAAGAAGGTCATGGGATCGATCCCACCCCCAGACCATCGGTGACCTTTCTGTGTGGAGTTTTCATGTTCTCCTCGTGTCTGCGTGGGTTTACTCCAGGCACTCCGGTTTCCTCCCACATGCCAAAGACATGCAAGTGAGGTTAATTGGCATCAACTGGGGATTCTAAATTGTCCTTAGGTATGGATGTGAGAGTGAATGGCTGTCTGTGTCTCTGTGTTGGCCCTGCGATGGACTGGCGATCTGTCCAGGGCATACCCTGTCTCTCGCCCAAAAGATGCTGGGATAGGCTTCAGCCCCCCCCCCCCCCCCCCCCCCGCGACCTCAAAGGATTAAGCGGTAGAAGATGGATGGATGGATGGAGGGATGTTTCTCTGTCATCACAGAGGGGTAATCTGTAGATGTTCCAGAGCCCCATGGTTTGTCTGTGTTAAGCTGAAAGCTAGTTGCTAGTAATTGGCTTATATATCTTACTTAGATATCATTGTATGTTGAGAGGTCATTGAGTGATTGGGGAAGTTGTTGTGTTCTGTGAATTTGATTGGGGAAGTTGTTGTGTTCTGAATTTGAGTCCTTGTCAGGTCAGGCATTGGTTTGCTTGCTACTGAATAACCATGAAAACCAGTACAACCTGTCTCTTGGGTCAGGCTGTCAGTGACTCAACTGGCAATCCCACCCTTCCGAGGGCATAGAGGGTGAAACTGGACATCCTGGAACAACTAAAAACAATATCTGTCACAGGTCTGTGATAGACCTGCGATAGCCTGAGCTGGTGTACAAGGTTGAGAGATACCGGCTAGATATAGTCGGCCTCACCTCAACACACAACTCCGGTTCTGGAACCAGTCTCCTGGAGAGGGGCTGGAGCTTGGCCTTTTCTGGAGTTGCTCTGGGCGAGAGGCGACGAGCAGGGGTGGGTATTCTTGTATCCCCCCACCTTGCTGCCTCTATATTGGAGTTTACCCCGGTGGATGAAAGGGTTGCTTCCCTGCGCCTTCGGGTTGGGAAATGGGTCCTGACCATCATTTGTGCCTATGCACCAAATGATGCTTCAGAGTACCCACCCTTTTTGGAGTCTGTGACTGGGGTGCTGGAGAGTGCTCCTCTTAGAGACTCCATTTTCCTACTGGGGGACTTCAATGCACACGTGGGCAATGACAGTGAAACCTGGAGGGGGTGATTGGGAGGAATGGACTGCCCGATCTGAACCCGAGTGGTGTTCAGTTACTGGACTTCTGTGCTAACCACAGTTTGTCCATAACAAACACCATGTTCAAGCATAAGGGTGTCCACATGTGCACCTGGCACCAGGAAACCCTAGGTTGCAGGTCAATGATCAATTTTGTTATAGTGTCATCAGACCTGCGACCAAATGTCTTGGACACTCGGGTAAAGAGAGGTGCAGAGCTGTCAACTGCTCACCACCTGGTGGTGAGTTGGATCCAATGGCAGGGGAAGATGCCATTCAGACCTGGTAGACCCAAATGTATAGTGAGGGTGTGCTGGGAATGTCTGGCTGAGGCCCCTGTCCAGGAGGTCTTCAACTCCCACTTCCGGAAGAACTTCAACCATATTCCGAGGGAGTCTGGAGACATGGAGTCTGAATGGGCCATGTCCTCCACCTTTATTGTTGAAGCGGCGGCCCAGAGCTGCAGCCGCAAGGTGGTCGGTGTATCTCGTGGTGGCAACCCCTGAACCAAGTGGTGGACACCAGTGGTGAGGGGGCCATTAAGCTGAAGAAGGAGTCCTATCAGGCTTGGTTGGCTTGTGGGACCGGCAGGCCAAGCGGAGTGCAGCTTGGGTGGTTGCTGAAGAAAAAACCCGGGTATGGGAGGAGTTCGGTGAGGCCATGGAACAGGACTTTCGGTCGGCGTCGAAGAGATTCTGGCAAACTGTCTGGTGGCTCAGTAGGGGAAAGCAGCTCCCCGTCCACATTGTGTATGGTGCGGATGGAACACTGTTGACTTCGACTGGGAATATCGTCGGGCGGTGGAAGGAATGCTTGGAGGATCTCCTCAATCCCACTGATACGCCTTTCACAGAGGAAGCAGGGTTTGGGGACGAGGGGGATGACTCGCCTATTACAGGGGCTGAGGTCACCAAGGTGGTTAAAAGTCTCCTTGGTGGCCGGGGCCCCGGGGGTGGAGGAGATTCACCCTGAGTACCTCAAGGCCATGGATGTTGTAGGGCTGTCATGGTTGACATGCCTCTGCAACATTGCGTGGAGGTCGGGGACAGTGCCTTTGGCATTGCAAACTGGGGTGGTGGTTCCTCTCTTCAAAAAAGGGGACCTTAGGGTGTGCTCCAACTTTAGAGGGATCACTCTCCTCAGCCTCCCTGGGAAGGTCTATTCCAAGGTACTGGAGAGGAGAGTCCGGCCGTTGATCGAACCTCGGATTCAGGAGGAGCAATGTGGCTTTCATCCTGGCCATGGCACATTGGACCAGCTTTTTACCCTCTCGAGAATTCTCGAGGGTTCATGGGAGTTTGCCCAACCAGTTTACATGTGTTTTGTGGACTTGGAGAAGGCATTCGACTGCGTCCCTCATGGTTTTTTGTTGGTGGTGCTTCGGGAGTATGGGGTATTGGGCTTGTTGTTATGAGTTATTCGGTCTCTGTACAACTGTTGTGAGAATTTGGTTCATATTGCCAAAACTCAGTCGGACTCATTCCCAGTGAGAGTTGGACTCCCCCAGGGCTGCCCTCTGTCACCTATCCTGTTCATAATTTTTATGGACAGGATTTCTAGGCGCAGCCAGGGAATGGAGGGTGTCATACTTGGTGACCACAAGATCTCATCTCTGTTGTTTGCAGATGATGTTGTCCTGTTGGCTTCATCCAGCAATGATCTACAGTTCTTACTGGAATGGTTTGCCGCTGAGTGTGAAATGGCTGGGATGAGACTCAGCACCTCCAAGTCCAAGTCCATGGTCCTCAGCCAGAAAAAGGTGGATTGTCCTCTCCGGGCTGGGAACAGGCTCCTGCCCCAAGTGGAGGAATTTAAGTATCTTGGGGTCTTATTCACGAGTGAGGGGAGAATGGAGCGAGAGATTGACAGACAGATCAGAGCAGCATCTGCAGTGATGCGGACGTAGTACCGGTCTGTTGTGGTGAAGAGGGAGCTGAGTTCTAAGGCAAAGCTGTCAATTTACCAGTCAATCTACGTTCCTACTCTCACCTATGGTCACAAGCTTTGGGTAATGACCGAAAGAACGAGATCACGGATACAAGCAACTGAAATAAGCTTTCTCCGTAGGATTGCGGGACTCACCCTCAGAGATAGGGTGAGGAGCTCAGTCATCTGGGAGAGGCTCAGAGTAGAACCGCTGCTCGTCCACATTGAAAGGAGTCAGTTGAGGTGGTATGGGCATCTGATTAACATGCCTCCTGAACGCCTCCCCCTTGAGGTGTTTCGGGCATGTCCCACTGGGAGGAGACCCCGGGGCAGACCCAGGACTCGCTGGAGAGACTATGTCTCCCAGCTGGTCGGGGAACGCCTTGGTATCCTCTCTGAAGAGCTGGAGCAGGTTGCTGGGTAGAGGGAAGTTTGGGCTTCTCTGATTGAACTGATGCCTCCATGCCCCGGACCTCTGGAAAAGCGGTAGAAGATGGATGGGTGGATGGATGGAAGTCTGTGATGGACCACTCCCAGTTACATGGGGTGAGACTGGAAGTCCTGGCAGAAAAGCAACACATCTGTCGCAAGGTCTGTGGTGGACTTTTGCCAGTCAGTGCATCGTGACATGCACTACACAAAGAGCAGAGATAAACCTATCATCTGGTCAGTCACTGCAACAGATACTGGAGTCAGTTTGTTTTGGCCTGTCCTTGCCACTGATAATACCTCTATCTGCCAAGAATGTGCCGCTAGTCCAGCAAAAGCTAGTGGTACACAAATACTTTGCAAGCAGTTTCATAAAATTGTCAGTGAGAAAGAAACTCATACCGGCTCAGACGTCACCCCGGGTTAACAAGATCCGCGCCAATCTGTTCACACTCCGACAGGCAGCAAAAAGTATGTTAGGAGCAGGAAGAGAGAAAAGGAAAGCAGCAACCTTGTGTATAGCAGAATGGAATGTACACACTCTAATGGACAGATCATCATCACAGTGCCCAGAAAGACAGACTGCGCTTGTGGCCTTCAAAATGAACAGGTACACTGTAGACATAGCTGCATTTAGTGAAACAAGATTGCCTGGATATGATAGTTTGGAAGATCATGGGGAAAGCTTCTTTTGGAGAGGGAAATCAACTCATGAAAGATGAGAAGCAGGAGTGGGCTTTGCAGTTAGAAAGGAAATGCAGCAATGCTTGTTGAGGAACGAGTGCCAATCAATGACAGGATAATGACTATGAGACTCCCACTACAAAGGAAGATGTATGCCACACTCATCAGTGTATATGCCCCAACAATGACCAACACAGAGGAGGTGAAGGAGGAGTTCTACAGTGATTTACGTGAGACTATCACGTGTGTACCCTCTGATGACAGGCTGATACTCGTTGGAAATTTTAATGCTAGAGTTGGGTCAGACACTGAGAAATGGAAAGGAGTGCTAGGCAGTCATGGAGCAGGCAAGTGCAATGCTAATAGAGAACTTCTACTTGCACCATGTTCAGAGTACAACCTTGTGATAACCAACACCCTATTTAAACACAAAGACACAAACAAGAAGACATGGATGCACCCAAGATTCAAGCACTGGTCCTTGTTAGACTACATCATAGTCAGGCAGAGAGACATAAGGGATGTATTGGACACCAGAGCAATGAGAGGTGCAGACTATGGTGCTAAACATGTTATGCTGAGATCTAGATTAAGGATTTGGAGACAAAAACAGCACTGCAGGACGGTTGCAAAGCCACCATGGAAGCTAAACACTAGTGCACTGAAAGGCCAAACGAAGCAGGAAGAACTTACACAGGAAATGGACAAAAACTTGAAAGACTGGGACAGCAACAACTCAGAGAATGACATAGAAGAGAAATGAGCAGCACTGAAGGATACGGTGTATCTGACTGCGAGTGATATTTTAGCCCACCCTGAGAAGAAACATCAAGATTGGTTTGATGAACATGATGAACTTTTGAAGAAACTACTAGAAGTGAGGAATAAAGCTCGGAAGGAAAACCTACAGTGTAACACAAGGTCGAAGAAGAAGAACTACTCAAAGGCTCAGAGTGAGCTACAGAAGTACACCAGAGAGATGAAGTCCAACTGGTGAAATGAAAAAGGAAAAAGGAACTTCAAACTGCAGCAGACATGAAGGACATGAAAACATTCTTCACAGGACTGAGAGAAATTTATTGCCCTAAACCAAGAGGTTTGATCCAACTAAAGGCTACGGACAGTGAAACAGTTTTGCAGGAGAAAGACAATATCCTGGACATATTTTCAGACCACTTTGACCAACTACTAAACAACCCTGGAGATCTCGTTGAAGAGGCTAGAGAAGCTCTAGTGCAGCGTCCAGTTGTTTCAAGTCTTGATAAACCACCAAATCTTGATGAACTAATGGAAACTTTCAGGGCAACGAAGGATGGTAAAGCTCCAAGAAGGGATGGAATTCCAGCAGGAGTTTTGAAATTTGGTGGTGTACAGTTGACCAACTGCCTTCACAAGCTCATCCAAGAGATATGGGATGCCCAGAAAGTACCTCAAGACTGGAAGGATGCAAGTATGGTGCCTTTGTTCAAGAAAGGTGACAGGAAAGGTTGTTGGAAATTACCAAGGTATATCACTGCTAGCAACTGTTGGTAAGATTCTCTCACATGTACTACTGAACAGACTCAATGAACACATCTCGCAGAATATACTACTGGAAACCCAGCATGGCTTTAGAAGTGGAAGTAACACAATAGACATGATTTTTTGCATGAAACAGGTTCAAGAAAACTGTATCGAACAGAACATACCACTTTATGTAGTCTTCATTGACTTCAGTAAAGCCTTCGATACTGTATCGTGACAAGGACTTTGGGAGGTACACAAGAAATTTGGCTTAACAGAGAAGTTTGTCAATCTGATCGAGGCACTCCATACAGGTTTGCAAGCAAACGTGGCAATGAGTGGCTCAGTGTCTAAAGACTTTTCAGTAAGCAACGGGGTGAAACAAGGATGTGTGCTGGTGCCTACACTCTTCTCTCTATATCTGGCAGCCATGCTTGAGGTGTCCTTCAAAGACACTTCAGAAGGAGTATACATTCAAACAAGGGAAGAAGTAGACTTGTTCAATGTGGCACAGTTTAAAGCCAAGAGTAAGACATCGATAAAGGTAGTCAGAGAAATGCTCTTTGCCGATGACAGTGCTCTAGTTGCTCACAGTGTGGAAGATATGCAATCTCTCAGAAATTTGCAAGAGCAGCTCGCCAATTCAGCCTCAAAATCAACATCAAGAAGAAAGAGTTTGTCTATCAACTATTAAAGTTCCAGTTATCAACATCACTACCAGAAGAGAACAACATTGGTACAGAGCCACTAGTCAAGTGTAAGACTTTCATGTATCTTGGGTGTACTGTTTCAGAAAATGCTAGGCTGGAGGATGAACTATCTCTCAGAATGAGAAGAGCAAGTGCTGTGTTTGGGCACTTGAGGAAGAGACTGTAGAACAATTGACATGTGTCTATCTGTGTGAAATGCAAAGTGTACAGAGAGACAGTACTGGCTACTCTTTTGTACGGTGTTGAAACTTGGACTGTCTGCATGATGAGACACCTTCGAGCCATAATGAACATCTCATGGAAAGACAAGATAACCAACATAGAAGTGTTGAAACGAGCTGGTCTACCATCACTGGAGCACATGCTAATACAGATGAAGCTGAGATGGCTCGGATATGTTGAAAGGATGGAACACCAGCGACTCCCTCAGCAGTGACTCTACTTACAGTTATGCAAGGGCAAATGCAATCAGGGTAGACCAAGGCTAAGATTTAAAGACACTGTAAAAATAAACCTGGAAAAGTTGGATTTAGAAAGGAGTTCCTGGCAGCGGAAGGTGAAGGACAGAGCTGCGTGGAATAATCTGATAAGAACTAAATGAAACAGTCATTATCACCCCCGACATACTGCTTTGATGATGATGAATGTACTTCACTTTTTTCAGATGTTTAGGAGAAGAGGTATTGGCTGCACATGCGTCTTGAGTCGGGCATGAAGTCATCAATGATCTTCTGATGAGTGGAGGATTCTGGGGTTGTTTAAGGAGTCTGGTGATTGCCTGCAAATGGTGAGTACAGCTGAGAGGAATGAGGAGATTAGTGAGAGAGACAGAGCAATGTGCAGTCAACCCATAACATCGTTTACACTGAGGACCCAAAACGGCCCTTCTCATAAAATGGAATAAAAATGTCAAATATATATATTTTTTAATGTTCACTGCATCAAATGTTGTCAAGAACTTCAGAGCTCATCATGGATATAAAGATTTTTTATTATTTGCATTTTTTATGTTTTTATGCTATTTTTAGCATTAAAACCCCTTATTTTGTTAATGAGAAAAACACAAAATAATCAATTTTCCTAGAAATGTTTGTATTCCCTTTCTGTCATAAGATGCCATGTGTTTTACTGAACTGAACTGAATGTGTTTTACTGAACTGAACACCACTCGGGTTCAGATTGGGCAGGCCGTTCCTCCCATCACCCCCTTCCAGGTTTCACTGTCGTTGCCCATGTGCGCATTGAAGTCCCCCAGTAGGACAATGGAGTCTCTAAGAGGAGCACCATCCAGCACCGCAGTCACAGACTCCAAAAAGGGTGGGTACTCTGAAGCATCATTTGGTGCATAGGAATAAATGACGGTCAGGACCACTCCCAACCTAAAGGCACAGGGAAGCAACCCTTTCGTCCACCGGGGAAAACTCCAATATAGAGGCAGAAGGTGGGGGGATACAAGAATACCCACGCCTTCTCGTCACCTCTTGCCCGGGGCAACTCCAGAGAAGGCCCAGCTCCAGCCCATCTCCAGGATACTGGTTCCGGAACCGGAGCTGTGTGTTGAGGTGAGGCCGACTATATCTAGCCGGTATCTCTCAACCTCGAGCCATCAAGCCCCTCCCCCAGGCCTGCCTCCAAGGTGGGGCCCCGGTAACCCCATACCGGGCAGGGTACACTGAATCCTTGTTCTAGTATTTGTCATGAGAGTTTTTTGTACCGTTCTCTGTCTGGCCCTTCACCCAGGACCAGTACATTTCTGTCAGGGCTGCAAATGCGCCCAGCAGCAAACCCAAAACCAAGAGCCCAAAGGGCACAAACAAGACCGACAAGGGCCATCAGCACAGCCATCAGCACAGTGCCAACCAGCGCCACGGTGGTGGCATCAGCCATCACTTTTGGAGTGGTCTGCTGGGGCATCACAGCAGCTGATAGGAAGAGACTGAATAAACTGATCAAGAAAGCTAGCTCTGTCGTGGGGCAGCGCCTTGACCCAGTGGAGGAGATGGGAGAGAGAAGGATGGTGGCTAAACTGTCATCTCTGCTGGAGTCCGAGTTCCACCCTATGCAGGACATACTGAATGCACTGAGGAGCTCATTTAGCAGCAGACGACATCATCCTAGGTGCACAACCGACAGGTTTCGCAGGTCCTTCCTACCTACGGCTGTCAGACAGTACAACCTAAGCAGGGCTGCTCGCAGAGATAGCAAAAAGACGTAACAACCTAATAATTTTGAATGCAAAAGACGCAATAGATTTACACAATGGTCCCCTCCGGTATACAACTAGGAAAATACCGGTCGCTATGGAGGGTGAGAATATGTATGGGTACATAATCATACCATGTAGGATAACTACAAAGATAATTAGGATGTAGGATAATTACAAAAACAGCTTTGTCCCTGCTGCTGTCAAAGAGTTGAACAAGCTGTAACAATATATTGCACATAATTTAGGTACCTATTTATTAACTCCATTTTATATTTACTTATTTTTGTAGGATGTTACTTGGGTTCTAAATATTTTATTGGGTTTTAGACCTTTGAGTTTTTAACCTCTTTGACTAGTTTTTAACTTTTAATATGACCCTTCTCTCTTACCTCTGGTTTTTCTCTCATCTCTTTGTCTTTTTATACCCTGCTTGATGGAGCCTTGAGTATTTTTTATCATGTTTATAGTCAGCTTCATGTGTGCCTGTGTTTGTGTTCATGTTGAATGTAATTTGTGGCTTGTAAATATGGATGTCACCAGACTGCACAACAAATCTACCTACGGGTACAAATAAGGTAACCTGAACCTGAACCTGAACTAAGTAGACGGTTGTGCTGTTTCATTCCATCTAGCTACAATGCTCCACACTGTGTGTGTTTATATATTTACATATTTATTCCATCTAGCTACAATGCTCCGCACTGTGTGTGTTTATATACTGTATTCATATATTTATTCCATCTAGCTACAATGCTCCGCACTGTGTGTCTTTATATATTTACATATTTATTCCATCTAGCTACAATGCTCCGCACTGTGTTTATATATTTATTCCATCAAGCTACAATGTTCCACACTGTGTGTGTTTATATATTTACATATTTATTCCATCTAGCTACAATGCTCCACACTGTGTGTGTTTATATATCTACACATTTATTTCATCTAGCTACAATGCTCCGCACTGTGTGTTTATATACTCATATATTTATTCCATCTAGCTACAATGCTCCGCACTGTGTTTATATATTTATTCCATCAAGCTACAATGTTCCGCACTGTGTGTGTTTATATATTTACATATTTATTCCATCTAGCTACAATGCTCCACACTGTGTGTGTTTATATATCTACACATTTATTTCATCTAGCTACAATACTCCGCACTGTGTGTTTATATACTCATATATTTATTCCATCTAGCTACAATGCACCGCACTGTGTTTATATATTTATTCCATCAAGCTACAATGTTCCGCACTGTGTGTGTTTATATATTTACATATTTATTCCATCTAGCTACAATGCTCCACACTGTGTGTGTTTATATATCTACACATTTATTTCATCTAGCTACAATGCTCTGCACTGTGTGTGTTTATATACTGTATTCATATATTTATTCCATCTAGCTACAATGCTCCGCACAATGTGTGTTTATATATTTACATATTTATTCCATCTAGCTACAATACTCCGCACTGTGTTTATATACTCATATATTTATTCCATCTAGCTACAATGCTCCGCACTGTGTGTTTATATTTTATATATTTATTCCATCTAGCTACAATGCGCCGCACTGTGTGTCTATATATATAAATTTATATTTATATGTACATATGTACACTACCGTTCAAAAGTTTGGGGTCACTTAGAAATGTCCTTATTTTTGAAAGAAAAGCACTGTTTTTTTCAATGAAGATAACTTTAAACTAATCAGAAATACACTCTAATATCTAATATACATTGCTAATGTGGTAAATGACTATTCTAGCTGCAAATGTCTGGTTTTTGGTGCAATATCTACATAGGTGTATAGAGGCCCATTTCCAGCAACTATCACTCCAGTGTTCTAATGGTACAATGTGTTTGCTCATTGCGTCAGAAGGCTAATGGATGATTAGAAAACCCTTGTGTAATCATGTTAGCACAGCTGAAAACAGTTTAGCTGGTTAGAGAAGCTATAAAACTGACCTTCCTTTGAGCAGGTTGAGTATCTGGAAAAAATTATTATTTCAAATACAAATCATTATTTCTAACCTTGTCAATGTCTTGACTATATTTTCTATTCATTTTACAACTCATGGTGGTAAATAAGTGTGACTTTTCATGGAAAACACAAAATAATTGTCTGGGTGACCCCAAACTTTTGAATGGTAGTGTATACTCGCTGCTCTTGTTTTTTCTTGCCTTCTGATTGTTGCTCTGAGTGTTGCTATCCCTGTGCTGTTGCAATCCTGGAATTTCCTCATTGTGGGACTAATAAAGGCTAATCTTATCTTCGTATCTTATCTTAAATGACAGACAATGGGCAGAGTGCAGGCACAGCAGAGAGGCCCCCGGCCTCTAACGGGAACCAAAAGCTGCTGACAGGTGCGCAAGGGTGGCTTATGTAGCCCAAGTCTCAGCCAGTGGCGGTCCTTCGTAGCCCCACCTACAACACAAGAAAAAAACTCAGAGGTCCAACTCCGGAGCGGAGTGGGGCCGTAACAATAAATTCAATTCAATTCAGCTCAACTCAACTCAACTCAGTTCAACTCAATTCGATTCAATTCAATTCAATTCAATTAAACTTTATTTATATTGCGCCATTTCACAACAGCAGTCATCTTATAGCACTTTAAACTGTAGGTGAAACCTCCACTATTGCAGAAAGACCACAGCAACAAGTCAATTCCCTGTGAGCAGCACTTGGCGACGTTGGAGAGGAAAAAACTCCCTTTTAGAAGGAAGAAACCTCCAGCAGAACCAGGCTCAGGGAGGGGCAGTCATCTGCTGTGACTGGCTGGGGGGTGAAGGGATAGAGAAGAAGAAAAAAAGAACAGACATGTAGAGAGCAAACAGCACAACAGGGACTAAATCTATTGGGGAGAACAAACAGACATTAATGACCAGCAAAAACATTTCATTGAGTGAAGAAAGGAGTAAAGCCCAGTGCATTGTTGGAGGTCCCCTGGCTGTCTAAACCTATTAGCAGCATAACTAAAGGAGGGTTCAGGGGCACGTGATCCCACCTGAATTATAGGCTATATCAAAAAGGAAGGTTTTAACCCTATTCTTAAAAACAGAGATCGAGTCTGACTCCCGAATCCAGATTGGCAGCTGGTTCCACAGGAAAGGAGCTTGATAACTGAAGGTTCTGCCTCCCATTATACTTTGGAGATTCTAGGTGTTACAAGTAATCCTGTATTTTGGGAGTATAGTGCTCTGTTAGGATAATAGGGTAGCATCAGATCATGGCTGCACGGTGGCGCAGTGGTTAGCACCGCGGCAGCACAGTTTTACCCTCGGCCGGGGGATCGCGGGGATCATGAGATCGTGGGTTCGATTCCTGCCCCCGGCCAACAGTGATCTGTGTGGAGTTTGCATGTTCTCCCCGTGTTTGCGTGGGTTTACTCCGGGATTTCTCCGGTTTCCTCCCACATGCCAAAACATGCAAGTTAGGGAGTTAAGGGGTGTTTGCGCACGCAACGACCGGCAGCTGGTGGCTTGTCACCGGACTGCAGAACAAATCTACCTACGGGTACAAAATAAGTCCAAAAAACAAAAAATCATTTAAATAAAAAGGGCACTGATTATTTAGAGCTTTGTCAGTGAGAAGAAGGACTTTAAACTTAATTCTAAACTCTATGGGAAGCCATTGAAGGGAGGCCAGAACCAGAGAGATATGATCTCTCTTTCTAGTACCTGTTAAAACTCTTGCAGTAGCATTTTGGATCAGAAAAAGACTTTTTAACCCAATGACTGTGGATGGTGCTCCGTTGTGCTTTCAGCCCCTAGTGGTAAAGGTTTTTTCAAGAAAATATTCAGTTCAGATGTCAGAGATTTCCAAAGCTGTAACTTGAAAGTGGTAAGAGATAATGGCTTACTATCTATTAGAAAGAGGTAGAATATCATCAAAAGTTTCAGATAGGAGTAAATTTATGCATCTGATTTGCATAATGCCATGGGAGCCATATCAAATTACATAACGTTCAGTCAAAAGTGGACTTTTGACATATTTAAACAAAGAATGGTTCTGCTTTTTGTCACCATTTCTTGTTTTGACCATTTTGTTATCTTATCTTCAAAGTATATGAACCAGAAAATCAGCACAATGCAGTACAATGTAAACAAAACAATTAACAAACAAAGACATTCATCACTTACCGCTGGTGAAGACGGCTCACTTCACCATTTTTGTGGCAACTTGGCCGCTATTTTCTCTTCTGTTGGGCATTTTTGCTTTCCCTCCCACATCCAGAAACTGATATAAGATAAGATAAGATAAGATACGATAAGATAAGCGTTTATTAGTCCCACAGTGGGGAAATTGTATATGACTGTATATGAATATCATTATCCTACCTAAATTTCGCTTTTATTCCGCCTCTATTTATGCTATACAACGACATAGAACTGGCGCGATTGTTGTCAAGTCACAGGACGCTGGGGGTGGAAGCAGATGAACATCAACCAGCCTCGCCCAACAAAATGTAAACATTTTCATTCATAAGCTAAATAATCTCTTTTTTGAATCATAGTTGGCAAATTTGGGAGCAAATGCTCCTCCGTCCACGACCGAGTACATCCACAGCAATCAGTAACGTCCATATGTGTTTGTTTTAGAATTTCTTCCTCTCTGGTGTAAATAAGGATGCTTCTATGTCCGCCATAATTCCTCCAAGGCAAGAGCATTAAGTTTTATGTTTCTGCCACCTTGTGAGGTGGAATTCTTAGTACAACTGGGGAGTGTTTGACACGTCACAGTTGCAGGTGCAGTGCATGTCGCAGCACTGCACCTGTCACAGTGGTGGCACTATCCGTTCATGCAATCAACAATGTGAAAGGGTTAAAGATGTTTTAGGACAACCTGATAATAAAGAGTTACAATGATCTAATCTAGAGCTAACAAAAGCATGGATTAGTTTCTCAGCATCACTCTGAGACAAGATGCTCCTAATCTTGGCAACATTACTCAAATGATAGAAGGCAGTCTTAGAAACAAGTTTAATATGTGAATTTTTTTAAAAAAAGATATCGATCAAAAATAACTCCAAGGTTCCTCACAGAACTATTAAGAGAAAGAGTAACCATATACAATCTAAGAGTTTGATTTGGAAAGGTGTTTCTAAGGTTTTTTTGGACCAACAAGAATGACTTCAGTCTTATCTGAACTAAATAGCAGGAAATTACAAGTCACCCAAGCTTTGATTTCCGTAAGAGGGGCTTCTAACTTGGCAAATTGATTACTATCATCTATCTTCATTGACAGGTATAATTGTGTGTCATCTGCATAACAATGAAAATGTATACACTGCTTTCTAATAATGTTGCCGAGCGGAAGCATATATAAACTTAAAAGAATAGGGCCGAGCACAGATCCCTGTGGAACTCCGTGACTGAGCTTTGAGTTGGAAGAAAACTCATTATTTACATGAACAAACTGGAACCTATCAGAAAAAAATATCTAAACCACTGCAACAAAGTTCCATTAAGTCTAACATAGTGTTCTAATCAATCAAGGAAAATATTATGATCGAAAGTATCAAAAGCTGTACTAAAGTCTCCAAGGACAAGTACAGAAACAAGTGCATTATCAGATGTGATAAGGAGGTCATTAGTGGCCTTAACTAAAGCTGTTTCAGAACTGTGATGGATTCTAAACCCAGACTGAAACTCTTCAAATACTCTTCAAATAAACCATTTCCCTGCAAGTGGTCAAATAATTGCATAGCAACAATTCTTTCTAAGATTTTTGAAATTAAAGGCAGTTAAGAGATTGCACTATAATAAGCTAAAACTCCTGGATCCAGCTTTGGCTTTTTGAGCAAGGGTTTAATTACAGCATTTGTAAAAGCCTACGGTACATGGCCTAATGTTAATGAAGTATTGATTATTTGAAGAATAGTGCTACCAATAAATGGGAAGACATCTTTAAATAACCTCATAGGAATAGGGTCTAAAAGAAAAGTAGAAGACCTGAATAAGGAAATTATTTTATCTAACTCTAAAAGGTCAGTTGGAGTAAACTCTTCCCAACAGATATCAATTGAAGGAGTTGTAGTAGTTACTGTATTTAAGTTAATGGTGGGAAGAATATGACATATGAAATTTTATTATTGAAAAAGTTCATAAAGTCCTGACTTGTAAGCTCTAAGGGAATGCTAGGATTGACAGAGTCCTGACTCTTTGTCAGCCTGGCTACAGTGCTGAAAAGAAACCTGGGATTATTTTTGTTCTTGTGATGATTCGCTCTGCCTGCTTGATTCTCCACAGCTGCGCGTACACCTGCTCTCCCTCATCAATGGAGCTATTTAA